>JARQOC010000005.1:199571498-200236498 GCA_033576535.1 Allobates femoralis | reverse complement strand
TCACAAGCCCAATTACAGCCGGCGAGACACAGAAGGTGGGGCCCGCATTTAATAATTCCAAGATCACGTATGGAAGCGTGATCTCATGCGTGGGAGGCTGATGAGACTATGAATACATAGTCACTCATTATCATCATAAGAGGACTAAAAACATTTTTTCATTACTTGGGCTTAGAGGTAAAAGATGTAGGTAGGTATGGACAGCTTTAATAGTTTTGAGTGTTTGGTGCGGATCCCTTTAATCTTTATTGCTTCCATCGCTGTGATGGTTAATGATGTGCATCAGATAGCTCTCATGCCTGTTCTTTTTGGTGCTCACTTGGAATGTTTTGTCTATGATTTTCAGGTGCACAACATGTTGCTAGGTGTCAAATCCACACTAAACCAGTCATACCTCTGGTGCATCCGGCCTGAAGTTCTGTGTAGCGGTGCATAGTCTCTTCTCTATGCTATCATTGCTTTTCTGCTCCCCACCTGCTTGCATACAAAGAGGGACAGCTGAACAGTCATCCTAAAGCAGGGAATCCTTTCTAAAATTCAGTTTGTCCCCTCTTTTGCCAGTTAGGCATGGTTTGGGGACTCAAGGTCGGAGCATTTTGTCAATAGGAGAGTCATTCTGTACTGGGCCAGGCATAAACACTAAATATTTAAAGTATTTCTTGCCAACTGTACTATAGACAAAATGTCTGAACATACCCCACATGTATAAATTACTGCATATTGTAATAAATATCAAACTTACTAAAGAAGAACCCTTCGGAGCATTAAAAACATTTTTCTTAAGAAATCATTTTCGAAATGCATTATGCAGGAGTTTGAAAGATGTGTGAAATAACTAATTTTATCAGGGCAATGAAACACATGATGTCTGAGTTTTAAGGGTGTGACTTCTGTCTAAAAGGCAGCTGCCTCTCATGGGGGTCCTGCAGCTGTCGCTGTTATGGGGACTCCCTCGATATTCTCATACAGTTTACACTGATCCTCAGAAAAAACTTCAAGTGTTAAAACACCATGTCATGGAAAAAAATATATCTCAAATGTATCATATATTAAATAGTGAAAAAAATATTAAATTACCTGCCGCAGTCCTTGGTGAGTCTTTGGAATAGGCTATATACAGCAATTTGGTGCACAAAATCAGGGTAATATGCAGTAGCGATAGGCAAACCGGTTAGGGTCTGTAGAGTTCGGCACTGGAGTTGGACTGTTAAAGCAAGCAAACAGTTAATAAATATAATATACTCACCAGGTCCACGTCCTACCTTCCTGCCGTGCCGCGGCACTGCAACATTTCTGGGCCACACATTATATTCTGGGCATATGTGATTGGAGCCAGTAAAGTGAATATTCCCAAAAGATAATGAGCAGCTCGGAAGTGACGCAATGGCTCGGGACAGCTGGAAGGGAGAATGAGGACACAGTAAGTATAATGATTATGTTTATTAACTGTTTGCTTGATTTAACAGCTGCCCATTGTGTTGGATTGTCAATGCAACCCTCTTCTCCCATTCTTGACACACTGATAGCAACACGGCAGAAGAAATTCTAGCACAGACTTCCAATATCCGTTGTTTCAGATGCTGCACATCTCGTATCTTCACAGCATAGACAAGTGCCTTCAGATGACCCCAAACATAAAAGTCTAAGAGGGTCAGATCAGGGGGCCTTGGTGGCCATTCAACTGGCCCACAACAACCTATTCACTTCCCAGGAAACTGTTCATGTAGGAATGCTTGGACCTGACACCCATAATGTCGTGGTGTGCCATCTTATTGGAAAAACTCAGGGAACATGTCATCTTCAGTGCATAAAGAGGGAAACACATCATCATGTAGCAATTTCAGATATCCAGTGTCATTGAGGTTTCCATTGATGAAGAATGGTCCCACTATCTTTGTATCCCATATACCACACCATACCATCAATTTGTGTGTGCCAACAGTCTTGGAGGGATCTATGCACTGTGGGTTAGTTTCAGACCAATAGCAGTGGTTTTGTTTATTAACTTCACCATTCACAAAAAGTTTGCCTCATCACTCAACATAATGTTCTGTGTAAACTGAGGGTCCTGTTCCAATTTTTGTTTTTTCCATTCGTTAAATTCAGTGCGCCGATCTGGGTCATCCTCAATGAGATGCTGCAGCAGCTTGATTTTGTAAGGGTGTCATTTGTGAGTAGCTAATATCCGCTGAAGGGATGTTCGACTGATGCCACTCTCCAGTGACATGTGGCAAGTGCTACGTTGTGGGCTCTTGCTGAATGAAGCTAGGAAAGCCACTGATGTTTCTTCATTAGTGACAGTGTTCTAGCGTCCACAGTTTGGCAAATCCAACACTGAACCTGTTTCATGAAATTTTGCAAGCAGTTTGCTAACTGTAGCATGGGAGATGGGTGGTCTCGTAGGGTGTCTTGCATTGAAATCTGCTGCAATGACCCAGGTAATGTGTTCACCAGACATCAACACAATTTCTATCCGCTGCTCACATGTTAACCTCTGCGACTTGTCAATGCCTGTAAACATAGAGAAACTTGTGAATAACTCATGAAACAATAAAGTTACGTTAAAACCAAGCACTCCATTGTTTTTCTTATGAACCTCTCAATATGTTTGATGTGTCACATGACCCTCTTCCCATTGAAAAAAATAAAGTTGGATCCAAAATGGCCGACTTCAAAATGGCTACCATGATCACCACCCATCTGGAAAAGTTTTGCCCTCCCATATACAAATGTGCTTCAAACAGGAAGTTGATATCACCAACCATTCCCATTTTATTTAGGTGTATCCGTATAAATGGACCACCCTGTATACACGGTGTGCAGAATTATTAGGCAAGTTGTATTTTAGAGCATTATTTATATTATTGATCAACAACTATGTTCTCAATCAACCCAAAAGGCTCATAAATATCAAAGCTTAATATTTTTGGAAGTTGGAGTGGTTTTTTTTTAGATTTGGCTATCTTAGGAGGATATCTGTTTGTGTAGGTAACTATTACTGTGCAGAATTATTAGGCAACTTAATAAAAAACAAATATATTCCCATCTCACTTGTTTATTTTCACAAGGTAAACTAATATAACTGCACAAAATTTAGAAAAAAAAATTTCTGACATGCAAAAACAAACCCCCAAAAAATTAGTGACCAATATAGCCACTTCTTTATGATGACACTCAACAGCCTTCCATCCATAGATTCTGTCAGTTGCTTGATCTGTTTATGATCAACATTGCATGCAGCAGCCACCACAGCCTCCCAGACACTGTTCCGAGAGGTGTACTGTTTTCCCTCCCTGTAGATGTCACGGGTGGCACGGATGACAGGGTGGAGGCCACGCGCAGACGATCCCAGCGTTTGGCCCACCAGCCATAATGGTGGAGGATGGTCCGTCTCTTTCAGGGGCATTTACCTTCTGTGTTGATGGAGAGAAGGTGTGATGAGATCTCTCTATTATGGGGAGACGGCTGTGGAGGTCTTGCGCTCGGTCTGGTTTTATCCACCAATGTTGTAGGTCACTAGGACCCAGCAGACTCCTTCCACCTTTATAAGGAGGTTCATTACCCTTCCTCGGTGCAGGTGATAGTTCCTTGTGCACACTTTATCCTTGCTCCAGCAGAAGCTGAGATGGTGGAGGTTGCTGTGTTCTGCTGTCAGATAAGTGTTTCCTTTTCCCAAATGTCTGTCTTCCCTGGTGTTTGTCTTTAGTTGATAGTGGAGGGGTCTAGTGAACCTCTCCATCTGATCCTTAGATAGGATAGATCTAGGATCAGAGAGGGACGAGGTTCGTGGTCGGCGACAGTTGAGGAGACTGTATAGGGACGTTAGGGCAGACAGGGTCAGCTCTAGGAAGTCTAGGGGTCACCGTCTCCTTCTTGTGCCCTTAGCATTAGGGACTCCTGATTCCCCCCCCCCGTCGTTATCCTACGCTGGGTGTCTTCCCCACTCCCAGCGTGACATTATCACCTGCCATAACTGTAAGTGAAGGAAGGGGAGGATTTGATTTTCCTTCCTTTCCTTATGGATCCTGTGTCTGCTTTGGCCCAGCAGCTGCAGACCTTGTCTTTGGAGGTTGCGGACCTTCGGTCGGCTCTGCAGGGACCACAACCGCAAAATGGTGGCTTGGGGAATCAAGCAGTGGGTCCGGCCAGACCGGAACCTAAGGTTGCCCTCCCTGACAGGTTTTCAGGAGGCAGAGACAAATTTACTGTGTTCAAAGAGGCCTGTAAATTATACTTTAGGCTTAAGCCGTATTCCACTGGTGATGAGCAGCAGCGGGTAGGAATTATTATATCATTGCTGCAGGGGGATCCCCAATCCTGGGCTTTCTCTCTGCCACAGGACTCTACTTGTCTCCAGTCTGTGGATGGATTTTTTGACGCCTTAGGCCTCATATATGATGACCCTGAGCGTGTCTCTTTGGCTGAATCCAAATTGCGCCATCTCCACCAGGGGACTCGGTCGGCGGAATCATATTGTTCTGAGTTCCGCATGTGGGCTATGGACACAAAGTGGAACGATCCGGCTCTCAGGAGTCATTTTTGCCAGGGTCTTTCAGAAAGACTGAAGGATGCCCTGGCAGTGTATGAGACCCCCCCGTCCCTGGAGGCAGCTATGTCGTTGGCTATTCGCATGGATAGACGCCTCCAGGAGCGGAGGGGTAGACCTCCTGCAACTGGGAGCCCTTCTCATGGTGGTTCCTTGTTGCCGGGTGGTCACTCGGAGGGCGAGTCATTTCTCCCGAGGGGGGAGGAACCTATGCAGCTTGGAGGAGCGGCGGCCTCGAGGCTCTCCTCCGGTGCCTCCCGGGGCAGGGGGAAGGGGGTCTGTTTTTTCTGTGGGAAAGGAGACCATTTTATCGGGGCCTGTCCCTACGCTCCTAAACGGACTAGGGTGCCGGGACCTCATGTGACTATGGGGGGGGTGGAGGTGGTCGAGCGGGAGGTGTGTGTATCCTCCGTTTGTACTTCCCATTTTCTCCTGAGTGCAGAGGTGGCGCTAGAGAGCAAAACGGAAGGCATTTCTGTGTTTGTGGATAGTGGTGCGGGGATCTGCATGGTGGATGCTCGTTTTGTACACGCTCATGGGCTTAACCGCTGTTTATTGTCTCGCCCCATCCGTATCTATGCCATCGACTCAGCCCCTCTTGCTCAGGGTAGTCTCACACATATCGTACATAACATTAAGTTAACGGTTGGATACCAACATCAGGAGACGTTATCTTGCTATGTCTTAGACGGTCTCCCCGCTCCCATTGTCCTGGGCTTGCCATGGTTGATTAAACATAATCCCGTAGTGGATTGGCAGTCCAGGGACATTGTGGAATGGAGTGATTTTTGTTCAGAGAATTGTTTGGCTACATCCCTTTCGGTGGTATCTGCTGAATCTCTGCCCCCATTCCTATCGGAGTATGAGGATGTGTTCTCAGAGAAGGGGTGCCGAGACTTGCCCCCTCATCGGGCATATGATTGCCCTATCAACCTCGTTCCCGGAGCTAAACTGCCCAAAGCTAGGATGTTTACTATATCTGGACCCGAAAGACAAGCAATGAAGGATTTCATTTCTGAAAGTCTGGAGACGGGACACATTAGGCCCTCCACGTCGCCGGTTGCGGCTGGTTTCTTTTTTGTGAAAAAAAAAGATGGGGGCCTCCGTCCTTGTTTGGATTTTCGGGAATTGAATCGGATTACTGTCCGTGATCCATACCCCCTCCCTCTGATCCCTGATTTATTTAGTCAGGTTGTGGGTGCCAAATGGTTCTCCAAGTTGGATTTGAGGGGGGCCTACAACCTGATTAGGGTCAGAGAGGGGGATGAATGGAAAACTGCGTTTAATACCCCGGACGGCCATTTTGAAAGTCTCGTAATGCCGTTCGGGCTCACTAACGCCCCGGCGGTTTTCCAACATTTTGTCAATGATATTTTCCATCATTTGGTGGGTAGATTTGTAGTTGTTTACTTGGACGATATCTTGATCTATTCCCCCGATATGGAGACGCATCAGTCCCATGTCAAACAGGTGTTGCAGGTCTTACGGGACAACAAACTGTATGCCAAACTCGAGAAATGTGTTTTCGCCGTTCAGGAGGTTCGTTTTTTGGGGTACCTCTTGTCGCCGATGGGTTTCCGGATGGATCCGGAAAAGGTCCGGGCGGTGCTAGATTGGGAACAGCCGGACAATCTACGGGCATTGCAACGCTTTTTGGGGTTTACCAATTTTTACCGTAAATTTATTAAGAACTATTCGGTACTGGTGACGCCTCTTACGGACATGACTAGGAAGGGGACCGATTTTTCTGAGTGGTCTGATTCTGCTCGCCAGGCTTTTTCCTCCCTGAAGCGTTGTTTTGCTTCCGCGCCTGTTCTTTGTCAGCCCGATCTTTCTCAGCCCTTCATTGTGGAAGTGGATGCGTCTGAGGTGGGGGTGGGGGCTGTGTTGTCGCAGGGCCCTTCGCCTGGGAGATGGGTGCCCTGTGCGTTCTTCTCCAAGAAGTTGTCTTCGGCCGAGAGGAATTATGATGTGGGTAATAGGGAGCTGTTGGCTATTAAGTTGGCTTTTGAGGAATGGCGGCACTGGCTGGAGGGGGCTGTCCATCCCGTCACGGTTATTACCGACCATAAGAACCTGTCTTACCTTGAGTCCGCCAGGCGTCTCAATCCCCGGCAGGCCAGGTGGTCTTTGTTTTTCACGAGATTTAATTTTACCGTCACCTACCGTCCGGGGGTTCAGAATGTGAAGGCGGATGCATTATCGCGTAGTTTTCCGGGTGGTAGTACTCATGAGAGTCCCGTCCCCATCTTGCAGGAGGGGGTGGTTGTTTCTGCTCTTTGCCCTGATCTGGAGGGGGAGGTGTTGAAGGTTCAGGGGGGCGCCCCTGCCTCCTGCCCTTCTGGGAGGCTTTTTGTGCCGTTCTCTTTGCGCCTCAGGGTGCTGTCAGAGCATCACGACTCTGTACTGGCGGGGCATCCGGGCGGTAGGGCCACTTTCGATCTCTTGTCTCGTCGCTTTTGGTGGCCGGGGTTGAGGAAGGACGTAGCGGAATTCGTATCCGCCTGTGGTGTGTGTGCACGTGCTAAGGTTCCGCATACCCGTCCGTCTGGGTCTCTCGTGCCATTGTCTATTCCTGAGAGGCCATGGACACATTTGTCAATGGATTTTATCACCGATCTTCCGGCGTCTGCGGGCAAGACGGCGGTACTGGTAGTAGTAGATAGATTCAGTAAGATGGTTCGCTTTGTGGCACTGCCCGCACTTCCTAATGCTCGGACTCTGGCACAGGTGTTCGTAAGTGAGATTGTGAAGCTTCATGGGGTTCCCTCCGATGTGGTTTCTGATCGCGGTACTCAGTTCGTCTCCAAATTTTGGAAGGCTTTTTGTACACGTTTGGGGATAACGTTGTCCTTTTCTTCTGCTTTTCATCCTCAGTCTAATGGTCAAACCGAACGTGTGAATCAGAATTTGGAGACTTACCTGAGGTGTTTTGTCTCTGACCATCAGGAGACTTGGGCAAAGTATTTGCCCTTGGCCGAATTCGCCCTTAATAATCGTCTTCAGGAGTCCACTGGCAAGTCACCGTTCTTCGGTGCATATGGGTTTCATCCTCAGTTTGGTACTTTTAGCGGTACGAGTCCTTCCGGAGTTCCGGAGGAGGACCGTTTTACCTCGTCCCTCTCCTCGGTTTGGCGGGGTGTACAGCGTAGCTTGAGGCTCTTAGGTGACAGGTACAAACGTATGGCTGACAGGAAGCGTGCGCCAGGTCCGGACCTATGTGTGAATGACTACGTGTGGTTGTCTACCAAGAATGTGAAGTTGAAGGTGCCCTCTTGGAAGTTGGGGCCCAGGTTTATTGGCCCCTATAGGATAACCGCCGTTATCAATCCCGTGGCGTTTCGTCTTGCGTTGCCTCCTGCTCTTAAGATTCACGATGTGTTTCACAGGTCGCTCCTCAAGCCGTATGTGCCGTCGTCTAACCCATCTCCTTTGCCTCCTGAGCCCATCTGTGTGGCGGGGAATCTGGAATTCGAGATCTCGAGGGTGGTTGATTCTCGCATGTTGCGCCGTTCTCTTCAGTATTTGGTGCACTGGAGGGGGTACGGTCCTGAGGAGCGGATGTGGGTGCCGGCGTCGGAGGTGTCCGCCGCAAGGCTGGTCCGCGCTTTTCACCGTTCCCATCCGGATAAGCCTGGTCCTGAGTGTCCGGGGGCCACTCATAGGAGGGGGGGTACTGTCACGGGTGGCACGGATGACAGGGTGGAGGCCACGCGCAGACGATCCCAGCGTTTGGCCCACCAGCCATAATGGTGGAGGATGGTCCGTCTCTTTCAGGGGCATTTACCTTCTGTGTTGATGGAGAGAAGGTGTGATGAGATCTCTCTATTATGGGGAGACGGCTGTGGAGGTCTTGCGCTCGGTCTGGTTTTATCCACCAATGTTGTAGGTCACTAGGACCCAGCAGACTCCTTCCACCTTTATAAGGAGGTTCATTACCCTTCCTCGGTGCAGGTGATAGTTCCTTGTGCACACTTTATCCTTGCTCCAGCAGAAGCTGAGATGGTGGAGGTTGCTGTGTTCTGCTGTCAGATAAGTGTTTCCTTTTCCCAAATGTCTGTCTTCCCTGGTGTTTGTCTTTAGTTGATAGTGGAGGGGTCTAGTGAACCTCTCCATCTGATCCTTAGATAGGATAGATCTAGGATCAGAGAGGGACGAGGTTCGTGGTCGGCGACAGTTGAGGAGACTGTATAGGGACGTTAGGGCAGACAGGGTCAGCTCTAGGAAGTCTAGGGGTCACCGTCTCCTTCTTGTGCCCTTAGCATTAGGGACTCCTGATTCCCCCCCCCCCCCCCGTCGTTATCCTACGCTGGGTGTCTTCCCCACTCCCAGCGTGACAGTAGATCTCACATTTTAGGAGGGAACACAGGTTCTCTATGGGGTTCAGATCAGGTGAAGAAGGGGGTTATGTCATTATTTTTTCTTCTTTTAGACCTTTACTGGCCAGCCTAGCTGTGGAGTAGTTGGATGCATGTGATGGAGCATTGTCCTGCATGAAAATCATGTTTTTCTTGAACGATACCGAGTTGTCTTCCAGAAACAGGCAGTAGGTCCGGGAGTTGCGCTTCACTCCATCCTCAACTCGAAAAGGTCCCACAAGTTCATCTTTGATGATACTAGCCCTTACCAGTACCCCACCTCCACCTTGCTGGCATCTGAGTCGGAGTGGTATCTCTGCCCTTTACTGATCCAGCCTCTGGCCCATCCATGTGGCCCATCAAGAGTCACTCTCATTTCATCAGTCCATAAAACCTTTGAAAAATCAGTCTTAACATATTTCTTGGCCCAGTATTGACGTTTTATCTTATGTTTCTTGTTCAAAGGTGGTCATTTTTCAGCCTTACTTACCTTGGCCATGTTCCTGAGTATAGCACACCTTGTGCTTTTTGATACTCCAGTAACGTTGCAGTTCTGAAATATGGCAAAACTGGTGGCAAATGGCATTTTGGCAACTTCACGCTTGATTTTCCTCAATTCATGGGCAGTTATTTTGCGCCTTTTTTGCCCAACACGCTTCTTGCGACTCTGTTGGCTATTTGCCATGAAACGCTTGATAGTTCGGTGATGACGCTTCAAAAGTTAGGCAATTTCAAGACTGCTGCATCCCTCTGCAAGACATCTCACAATTTTGGACTTTTCAGAGCCCGTCACATCTCTCATCTGACCCATTTTGCGTAAGGAAAGGCATTTGCCTAATAATTAAGCACACCTTATAAAAGTGTTGATGTCATTACACCACACCCCTCCTCATTACAGAGATGCATATCACCTGATTTACTTAATTGGTAGTTGGCTCTCAAGCCTATACAGCTTGGAGTAGGACAACATGTATAAAAAATATCATGTGATCAAAATACGCATTTGCCTAATAATTCTGCACACAGTGCATTATGCCTTAGAACATAAAAAGGGTATTTTTCAGAAACCTATTACCTCACCTCATTTATCTAACTATCCCTAATTTGGCCTTACAATATTTCCTTCCGAATCAGATCCATTGTATCATCTGACTGTACACCCTCCATGCACTTAATAGCACTTTATCTGTACTTGTACAGATTCTGACTAGTTACAGGTTCACGCAGCATTATGTTAATCCCCTATTTATTATATTGATGACTGGACCATATATGACAAGTAGAGATAAACAAAGTTTGCTTGAACATATTTGCCTATTGCAAATTCAACTGAACATGGCCAATTCGGCTTGGGGATCGAAAAGCAGAACACTTTACCCAAAAGTCAGCAAACGCGGCATTGTTCAGGAAAAAGTTCAAAATTTAAAATGGTTCTAAAACTTTACCTGTTTGTTTAGGGCCAAAACGCTCGCCAGAAGACCTGCTGGCTGCGGAAAACACCTAACTAAATAATTAGGAGTGTCCCCAGCCATTGGGTCTACCACCTTGTATCAAGCTGTAGAATTTTCGGAGCTTTAAATTACATTGATTAACCTTCCTGACGTTTGCAGGTGTTTTTGACACCTGAAGGTTGTGAAATTTGGAAACAGTGCCAGATATGGCAGCAGCTGAGAAGTCCAGAATGCTTAGAATGTCCTTAAAACATCCATTTAAGATCTGTTTAATTTTTTTTTAATATTTATTTTTTATTTAATTTTTTTTTTGCCGAGCAAACTTTTATTGTTACAGAGCATCAGCAGCATGCAAGGCCATCTGTTCTACACTTTGTAATAGCAATTCATATAAAAATAGCACATGGCCATTATATACATCACGTGCTTCACGTGGTCAAAATTGTTGCACTCCTCGATTAATGAAAGAAAAATCCACAATGGTAACAAAAATAACTTGAATCCGACAAAAGTAATAATAAATAAATAAATAATAATAATAAATAAAAAAATCTATCAAAATGAGCAAATGAAAGTCAGACATTGCTTTTCAACCCTGCTTCCACAGAATTAAAAAAAAAATTAAACTCATGCAATAGGTCTGGACAGACATGATGGTCCCTTAACTTAATATTTTGTTGTAGCTTTAGGGGCAATCACTGCAATCAAATAATTCTTGTAACTGTTAATTTGACTTCTCCACCTCTCGACAGGTATTTTGGGATTCCTCAAGAGCCAATTGCTCCAGTTGTCTTGCATTTGAAGGTTGCCTTTTCCAGATGGTATTTTCAGCTCTTTCCAAAGATGCTCAATAGGATGTAGGTCAGGCCTCATAGAAAGCCACATCAGACGAGTCCAATGTTTTCCTCTTAGTCATTCTTGGGTATTTTAAGCTGTGTGTTTTGGGTAATTATCCTGTAGCAAGGCTCATGACCTGCAACTGAGACCAAGCTCTCTGACACTGGGAAGCACAATTTTCTCTAAAATCCCTTGATAGTTTTGAGATTTCATTTCACCCTCCACAGATTCAAGACACCCTGTGACAGATGCAGCAAAGCAGCACCAGAACATAACAGAACCTCCTCCATGTTCACAATAGGTACAGTGTTCTTTTCTTGATATGCTTCATTTTTTCGTCTGTGAACATAGAGCTGATGTGCCTTGCCAAAAGTTAAATTTTTGTTTCATCTGTCCATAGGACATTCTCCCAAATGTTTTTGTGACTTGTCAACATATAGTTTGGCAAATTCAAGTCTAGGTTATTTATGCTTTTTTTCAACAATGGTGCCCTTGGTCATCTGCCATGAAGTCCACTTTGGCTCAAACAACGATGGATGGTGCAATCTGACACTGATGTTCCTTGAACTTGAAGTTCACCTTTAATCTCTTTAGACATTTTTCTTCGCTCTTTTGTTATCATTCGTATTATCTGTCTCTTTAATTTGTCATCAATTTTCCTCCTGTGGCCACGTCCAGGGAGGTTTGGCTAAAGTCCCATGGATCTTAAATTTGTGAATAATATGTGCAACTGTAGACACAGGTACATCAAGCTGTTGGAGATGGTCTTATAACCATTACCTTTAACATGTTTGTCTATAATTTTCTTTCTAATTTTCTCAGACAACTCTTTCCTTAGCTTCCTCTGGTCCATGTAGAGTGTGGTACACACCATGTCACCAAAGAGTGAGTATCTGTAGCCCTATATACAGGCCCACTGACTGATTATAAGATTGTAGACACCTATGATGCTAATTAGTGGACACACCTTGATTTAACATGTCCCTTTTGTCACATTATTTTCAGGGGTACCATCATTTTTGTCCAGGCCCATTTCATGAGTTTAATTTTTTTTAGAAATTCTGTGTAAGCAGCGTCTGACTTTCCTTTGTTCATTTTCATAGTTTTTTTTATTTATTATTAGTTTTGACAGATTCAAGTTATTTCTGTGACAATTATGGGTTTTTCTTTCACTAAATGAGGGGTACCAACAATTTTGGTACTACTGAACTGCTGCTCTCCTGAGTGATTATCTCTTTAATTAGGCTTCCTGGCCTGCTGCTCACATGATCTATAATGCATCCCTTTAATTAGGTCCCCATAACTGCTGCTGACTTGAACAATATTCATTCCCATTCAAGACTACCAGCTGGGATAGTTATGTCTCTTGTCAGACTCTTACAGGATCCCGATGTAAGCCAGTTCAGATGTCACTGCACATTTGACTTGATATGAGTCTAGGCAATGACTAAGGTCTTGGCCTGGCCCATAGGGATTTTATATTTTCTTGCAAATCACAAGCCCCTATTTAACTAGTCTTTTCTACCTGCCATGCAGGCAGCCATCCTCCTTTTTAGTTGTGTCTTTTTTGTTCTTATCCCTATAGTCCCTGGTCACTAGGTAGCTGCATTGGTTTGCTCACTTCCTTACAATATTAGTTTTGTTGAAAGCACAAGGGCACATTAACATTTCATGGGGATATAGATGAATAATTTTTAATGTGTAGGGGCACTAAAGTAGAATTATTATTCTGTGGAGGCACAAAGGGTCACTGGTACTTTGTGGAGGCACAAATGATATGCTGTGCCTGTCTAAAGTTAGAAAAGGTGCAACATCAGTACAATGGGGGCATTAATACTGTGGGGCCAAGAATGTGAGATACTTCTATTATGTATGGAAAAACAGGGGTTGATTATTACTAAACAAGCATTTAGCATATGTACAATGGGTGCAGTGGGTGCTCTCTCATCTTAATATTCATTCTACTGGATATTATTTATCTTCATTTGATTAACTGTACACCTGTCTTGCCATTTAGCTATCTAATACCAAGATCAATATTATACCAAGAGTTTATCAACTTTCCATGTCTCTATGTTCAGTAGCACCATAATATAACCGTAGCTGAACAGTTACCTTCTAATTGCCCTTGTTTAAAAAGAAATACATCTGTTTTTATAGTTTACCATAATGGAACATAACAATGACCGTTTTCTTTCCTTTAATTCATTAGTTGTGTCCCATTGAGTTTAGGAATCGGATGTGTTAATTAAAAACTAATAATTGGATGGCAACACCTTCTGCACCTGCTCACATAATTTAACTTCTCCTAAAATGTTTTTTTTAGACTAGCTTCTAGCTTTTAATTTACTTATTGTGTGATGATTACTCAGAGAACACCCATGGGTGCTGAGCTCATTGAAATTGTGCACCGGTCTAGTCAGAATGATGCAACAGTTGTAATGATTTCAAGCATTTCTGAAACAGCTATTACTTAGATAGAAAATGGTTTGTAATATAAAACTATGCCAGGAAAGTATAATATGTGAAACTTATGCAAGTATACTTTATTTCTTTCAGAAATTGAGCTAAATAATGAACATATAATACAACTAAAAATACACTACTTATATGCTGCACTACATTTTATAACTTAGCTTAAACCATTTCAATACTAAGTTCCAAAAAATTGAGAAGGTAAAATATATGTTTGTACCAAGTTAGCCAATAGATAGAAAAATATTAAAACCTGAGAGTCCTTATAGCCATTAAAAGGTATCAACCACTCAGAACTTTCAGATTTTAAGATTTTCCCAAAAAGTTGATATCCTGCGTAAAATTTCAAGAAAACATGAATGCAATGGCTTAGAAATCTCTTCTAGTATTGTCTTCACAAGAGAAAATAGAACACTGATTAGAAGTTGAAAGTTAGATATTATTCCAAATAAGGTAAAAAATGTTTGTACCGGGGTAGCAAGTAGATACAAAAATATTAAAATCTGAGAGTCCTTAATAGTTGATACCTTTACCTTTGGAGGTACACTGAGCTGTAGGCTGATTTTCTGCTAAGGGGAAAAAAAATCTTTAAATCTTCTTTCTTAGCGAGTGTGACACGAGCTGAGTGTGACCGGAAGTAAGTGTGTGACTTGTGATTCAGTGAGGAGGTATTTTGGAATCCTGCAACAAATACCTGTGTGAATTGCTGACTGCTTTTTTTTACCTTTTTCATTTTATTGGGCTTTCTTAACTTACTTTTCTCTCTACAATTTTATAGTCTCTTATTTTACTACCTGTAAGTTAAAGGGTTAACTACATTGCACTTAAAACTTGTGGTGTAGCTGTGGTGTAGCTATACTTACAAGGGGTTAATTAAGGGTGGGGGTGCATAATTAAGGGTTTATAAGTAGCAGCTTGTTGGGGCTTCAGTCCTTTGGAAGTACACTGAGCTGTAGGCTGATTTTCTGCTAAGGGAAAAAAAAATCTTTAACTCTTCTTTCTTAGCGAGTGTGACACGAGCTGAGTGTGAGCGGGAGCGCAAGTGCGGATGGAAGTAAGTGTGTGACTTGTGATTCAGTGACTTTGGATTCAGGGAGTTTGGAAGGGAGGACTTACTGAATTGTTGGTTGTATTTTATTAATACTTTGCTTTTCTTTTTACTTATCATTTCTGTCTGGTGCAATCCCCATTAGGAAATGAGCTCCATAATTGACAATGCCATCCAGTGTACATCTTGCCACATGTATGCAATCCTTCAAAAGCCGGTCGAGGGTGCATACTGCTATGTGAGATGTGGGCTTGTTGTGCATTTGGAAGCCCAGATACTGGATCTAAATGAACAACTGGCAACGCTGAGATCCATAGACAATACGGAAAGGAGTCTGCTGCTCACTGAACAGCTGCTCAATGGGATAGATGTGGTGCTAGATGGTAGCATGGAGCTGCAGGACAGTGAGGCAGCTAGCTGGGTGACAGTTAGAAGGCGGGGTAGAGGGAAGAGTGTCAGGCAGGCTAGGCCTGATCTGGCACACCCCAATAAATTTGCTAAGTTGGCAGATGAGGGGGGTGTCAGTACAGGGATAGCACTGCTGCAGCAGGGCATGTCCTCTAAAAGCCGGAGGAGTGTCAGCTCCAGTAAAGGGGAAAACAGGAGAGAAGGGCAGGCCAGACAGGTGCTGGTAGTGGGGGACTCAATTATTAGGGGAACAGATAGGGCAATCTGTCACAAAGACAGGGATCGTCGAACAGTGTGCTGCCTACCTGGCGCTCGAGTCCGGCACATCGCTGATCGGGTTGACAGATTACTGGGAGGAGCTGGTGAGGACCCAGTGGTCATGGTGCACATTAGCACAAATGACAAAGTTAGAGGTAGGTGGAAGGTCCTTAAAGATGATTTCAGGGAATTAGGCTGCAAGCTTAATGCAAGGTCCTCCAAGGTAGTATTCTCTGAAATAATGCCTGTACCACATGCCACACCAGATAGGCAACGGGAGTTTAGGGAGATAAATAAGTGGCTCAGGAATTGGTGTAGGAAGGAGGGGTTTGGGTTCCTGGAGAACTGGGCTGACTTCTCTGTTGGCTACAGGTTCTATGCTAGGGACGGGCTGCACCTCAATGGGGAGGGTGTAGCTGTGCTGGGGGAGAAAATAGCTAGACGGTTGGAGGAATGTTTAAACTAGGGATTGGGGTGAGGGTATTCATTGTACAGGAGGGGAAGATAGTGTAAATAGTAACCTGGGCACAAGTAATAAAATTGGGGGTGGCATGGGGGTGGGGCTAGAACAGTCAATATAGTAGGAAGAAATAGAGGTAAAGAGAGAGCATAAAGTGCATGTACACTAATGAAAGAAGCCTCACCAACAAAATGGAGGAATCAGAATTGATTTTGTTTTTAAAATAATTATGACATGGTGGGGATATCGGAGACATGGCTGGATGAGAGCCATGACTGGGCTGTTAATTTACAAGGCTAAAGTCTATTCAGAAATGACCGTACAAATAAGCGAGGGGGGAGGTGTCTGTTTATACGTGAAATCATCCTTAAAACCCATCCTGCATGATAATATAGGTGAATCTAAAGGAAATGTAGAGTCCCTGTGGGTGGAGATAAGGGGAGGGGGAAGAAATAATAAATTACTGATAGGGGTTTGTTATAAGTCTCCAACTATAATAGAAGTGGAGGAGAATATCCTCATAAAGCAAATAGATGAAGCAGCGACTCAAGGAGAAGTCATTATTATGGGGGACTTCAACTACCCTGAAATACATTGGGAAACAGAAACCTGCAGTTCCAGCAAAGGTAATAGGTTTTTGACATCTATGGGAGACAATTATCTTTCACAACTGGTTCAGGACCCAATAAGAAGGGGGGCACTGCTGGACCTAATATTAACCAACAGGCCGGACCGCATATCACATTTACAGGTCGGAGGTCACTTGGGTAATAGTGTTCATAAAATAATAAGTTTTCATGTATCCTTTAATAAAATGTGTAGTAGAGGGGCCACAAGGACACTAAACTTCAGGAAGGCAAATTTCCAACGGTTGAGAGATGATCTTAGTGCAATAAACTGGGACGATGTCCTGAGACATAAAAGTACACAAAGCAAATGGGAGACGTTTATTAGCATCCTGAATAGGGCCTGTGCACAATATATACCCTATGGGAATAAGCATGCTAGAAATAGGAGGAAACCACTACGGCTAAATAAAGCAGTAGGAGGTGCAATAAGTGACAAAAGAAAGCATTTAGGGAATTAAAGCAAGTAGGTAGTGATGATGCGTTAAATGAATACAGAAGATTAAATAACATTTGTAAAAAGCAAATCAAGGCAGCAAAGATTGAGACACAGAGACTCATTGCCAGAGAAAGTAAAAATAATCCCAACATATTTTTTAACAACATAAATAGTAAGAAACTAAAATATGATTGTGTTGGCTCCTTTAAAAATAATCTGGGTGAAATGGTGGATGAGGATGAGCAAAAAGCCAATATGCTAAATGTCTTTTTTTCAACAGTATTTATACAAGAATCCCATGACAGACAATATGATCAGTGATAACAAAAACTCTCAATTAAATGTCACCTGCTTAACCCAGCAGGAAGTACGGCATTGTCTGAAAATCACTAAAATTGACAAATCCCCGGGCCCGGATGGGATACACCACAGAGTACTGCAGGAATTAAGTACTGTCATAGATAGACCATTATTTTTAATATTTAAAGATACCATAATAACAGGGTCTGTACCACAGGACTGGCGTATAGCAAATGTGGTGCCAATATTCAAAAAGGGGACAAAAACTGAACTTGGAAATTATAGGCCAGTAAGCTTAACCTCTACTGTAGGTACAATTCTAGAGGGTTTTCTAAGAGATGCTATACTGGAGTATCTGAAGAAAAATAACCTCATGACCCAATATCAACATGGGCTTATGAGGGACCGTTCCTGTCAAACTAATCTGATAAGCTTCTATGAAGAAGTAAGTTCTGGACTGGACCAAAGAAATGTTTGATACGGTGCCACAGAAAAGGTTGATACATAAAATGAGAGCAATGGGGATAGGGGAAAATATGTGTAAGTAGGTTGAGAACTGGCTCAGTGATAGGAAACAAAGGGTAGTCATTAATGGAACACACTCAGAATGGGTCACACTTAACAGTGGGGTACCACAGGGGTCAGTGTTGGGTCCGCTTCTTTTTAATATATTTGTTAATGACCTTGTAGGGGGAATACAGAGTAGAATCTCAATATTTGCAGATGACACTAAACTTTGTAGGGTAATCAATACAGAGGAGGACAATTTTATATCACAGGAGGATTTATGTAAACTAGAAGCTTGAGCTGATAAATGGCAAATGAGCGTTAATGGGGATAAATGTAAGGTCATGCACTTGGGCAGAGGAAACAAAAGGTATAATTATGTGCTTAATTGTAAATCACTGGGCAAAACTATCACTGAAAAAGACCTGGGTGTATGGGTAGATAACAAACTCACATTTAGTGGTCAGGCAGCTGCTGCAAAGGCAAATTAAATAATGGGATGCATTAAAAGAGGCATAGATGCTCATGAGGAGAACATAATTTTACCTCTATACAAGCGTGCGACCACACTTAGAATACTGTGTACAATTCTGGTCTCCGGTGTATAAGAAAGACATAGCTGAACTAGAGCGGGTCCAGAGAAGAACGACCAAAGTCATTAGAGGTCTGAGGGGTCTGCAATACCAAGACAGGTTATTAAACTTGGGGTTATTTAGCTTGGAAAAACAAAGGCTTAGGGGCATCCTCTACGTCTGAAGGAAAGAAGGTTTAATCATAATCACAGGCGTGCATTCTTTACTGTAAGAGCAGTGAGACTATGGAACTCTCTGCCACATGATGTTGTAATGAGTGACTTACTACTAACATTTAAGAAGGGACTATATGTCTTTCTTGAAAACTATCATATTACCAGTTATATATACTAGATTCTTTGATAAGGTTTTGTTCCAAGGAATTAGTCTGATTGCCGTATCTGGAGTCAGGAAGGAATTTTTTTCCCCAATGCGGAGCTTAGTGTTGCCACATGTTTTTTTTTTGCCTTCCTCTGGATCAACATATGAGGCCTCATTCACACACTGCTTTTTTTGCTGCGTATTTTTACGCACAAGCTCCATGAGTGGAACAATCAAAACCGGGAGTGGCACACTCAGAGGAAAGGTCTAAGGGCCACTTTACACACACCAACTTATCTGTCCAACTTCTGACCAACTTGCTGGTTGCAGTGAAATCATGGACACATTGCTCCATTTTGTGACTGTGTACAATGGAACAATGTGTCCATGATTTCACTGCAACCAGCAAGTTGGTCAGAAGTTGGACAGATAAGTTGGTGTGTGTAAAGTGGCCATAATAGAAATAAGTGCTCCACTTATATGTTTAATCACCCACTCCTGGTTTGTGATGAGCTTGTGCTTAAAAATATGCAGCAAAAAAAGCAGTGTGTGAATGAGGCCTTAGGCTATGAGTTGAGCTAGATGGACGTAAAGTCTTCCTTCAACCTTAAAAACTATGTTAAATAGTTAACTGAACTGATGGTTAATAATAGCAAGCTTTCAAGACTCTAAGGGTATGTGCGCACTGGGCGGGTTTTCGGCGGTTTACCTGTGTAAACCGCCGTTTTGCATACATTAGTTTTATTTAAATTTATGTTAATCCAAACCAGCGTTTGGATTAACATTGAAACTAATGTAACCCGCCCAAGGCTGTGCAGACACCGGCGGTTACCCAGCGTCATCCGTTGCTAACCCGCAGGTTTCCCAGCGGGTTAGCAAAGAATGACCATGTTCTTAAAACCGGCCGGTTCTGCAGCGGCTGCAAGCAGAATCATGTGCTGCTTCCAGCCGCTGCAGAATCTCCGCCGAGAACCCGCTGGGCAGCCGCCGGATACCGCCCGGCTCCCGCAGCTCATACCCGCCAAGAAGCCGGTGCACGGCGCCGGAGCTTCCTGGCGGGTCCCGCCAGCAGCCGCCGACCGAACCGCCGGGTAATGTGCACTTACCCTTAGGCCTCTTCATCAGACTTAAGCCTGATGATGACACCTTAGAGCAGGGGTGGGGAACCTTTTTCTTGTCGAGAGCCATTTGGAAATTTCTACCACCCTTCGGGGGCCGCACAAAGATATCCCTTAAAATTTACCCAGCTATGTAAAACAATTAATTAACTCACTCCTACTGTGGTGTATGAAGCTGCTGCTCTTGGTGCGGTTGTGGTGTTGGGTGATACTGATTTTGTTGCTGCTCACAACTGCCTTTCCAGGTTTATGTCGGCCTGGAGCGCAGTCAATTGTGATAATAATTTTTGTAAATCATATACATCACATAGGAGACACTGACACTGCTGTATATACATCATTGGAGACATGGGGGCATATACATAACGGGAGACACTGGGAAATATACATCACAGGAGTTTCTGGTGGCATATACAGCAATAAGGGGCACAGGCAGTACTGGGGAGCAAAGGCATCACTGAAGGGTAAATACATCATTGGTGGGCACATACAGTATTGGAGGAAATATACAACACACATACAGTATTGGGGGGCACATAAAATACTTCGAACACTGTCGTAGCTGCTCCTCCTTTGTGGTACATGGTGTGAGGTATACAGCACCTGGGTGATACATGAAGCCTGAAGTAAACAGAACATGGGTACACAGAGCCTGAGGCATACAGCACATGGGTACACAGAGCCAGAGGTATACAGCACATGGGTACAAGGAGCCTGAGGAATACAGCACATGGGTACACAGAGCCAGAAGAATACAGCGCATGGGTACACTGAGCCAGAGGAAGACAGTGCATAGGTACATGGAGCCTCAGGAATACAGCGTAGAGCGCAGAGAACCTGAGGCATACAACACATGAGTACACAGAGCCAGAGGCATAAAGCACATGAGTGGCACACGGAACCTGAGGAATACAGTGCATGAGTGGTGCACGGAGCCTGAGGCATACTGCGCATGAGTACACGGAGCCTGAGGAATACAGCGCATGAGTACACGGAGCCAGAGGCATACAGCGTATGAGTACACGGAGCCTGAGGCATGCAGCACATGAGTGGTACACGAAGCCTGAGGAATAGCACACATAAGTTAATGATGCCAGAGGCATACAACACAGAAGTACACGGAGCGTAAGGAATACAGCGCATGAGTGGTACACGGAGCCTGAGGAATACAGTGCATGAGTGGTACACGGAGCCTGAGGCATACAGCGCATGGGTACACGGAGCCTGAGGAATACAGCGCATGAGTACATGGAGCCAGAGGCATACAGCGCATGAGTGGTACACGGAGCCTGAGGAATACAGTGCATGAGTGGTACACGGAGCCTGAGGCATACAGCGCATGGGTACACGGAGCCTGAGGAATACAGCGCATGAGTACACGGAGCCAGAGGCATACAGCGTATGAGTGCACGGAGCCTGAGTCATGCAGCACATGAGTGGTACACGAAACCTGAGGAATAGCGCACATAAGTTAATGATGCCAGAGGCATACAACACAGAAGTACACGGAGCGTAAGGAATACAGCGCATGAGTGGTACACGGAGCCTGAGAAATACAGCGAAGGAGTACATGGAGCATAAGGAATACAGTGCATGAGTGGTACACAGAGCCAGAGGCATACAGCACATGAGTACAAGGAGCCAGAGGCATACGGCACATGAGTACATGGAGTGTAAGAAATACAGTGAATGAGTGGTACACAGAGTCTGAGGAATACAGTGCGTGAGTACACGGACCCTGAGGAATACAGCGCGTGAGTACACTGAGCCTGAGGAATACATCGCATGAGTACATAGAGCGTAAGGAATACAGCGCATGAGTGGTACACGGAGCCTGAGGAATACAGCGATGAGTACACGGAGCCTGAGGAATACAACGCAGGAGTATGCAGAGCGTTAAAAATGCAGCGCATGAGTGGTACATGGAGCCTGAGGAATACAGCGCATGAGTGGTACACGGAGCCTGAGGAATACAGCGATGAGTACACGGAGCCTGAGGAATACAACGCAGGAGTATGCGGAGCATAAAAAATGCAGCGCATGAGTAGTACACGGAGCCTGAGGAATACAGCGCCTGAGTGGTACACGGAGCATGAGGAATACAGCATGAGTAGACGGAGCCTGAGGAATACAGCATAGGAGTACAAGGAGCCTGAGGCATACAGCACAGGAGTATACAGAGTGTAAGGAATACAGCGCATGAGTACACGGAGCCTGAGGAATACAGCGCAGGAGTACACAGAGTGTAAGGAATACAGCACAGGAGTGGTACACAAGGCCAGAGCAAAAAGGAGATGCATTAAGCAACCCATCCAAGGGAAGGTAGATAAAAATCAATATGTTCATGTATGATTTTAACATGATTTGTATCTCCCTCCCTTGGCTGTGCTGCTTTTGGTTGCATCTCCCTTTTGCTACTAAAGGGCCTGTCACACGCGTCAATGTCGTCAGTGAGATGATCGCTGACGACATTGACGGCTGATCGCTGGTGAGCTGTCACACAGACAGACTCACCAGCGATCAATTGACCAGAAACATCGTGGAAACGATTTAAATATCGTTTCCACGATGTCTTGCTCCCGCTGCCAGGCTGCTGGAAGCAGGAGCAGGCTGGTCTCCAAGGTAAACTGCGGGTATCTAGGCAGCGCGCGCTGCCTAGATACCCGACGTGTACCTTAGTTACCAGCCTCCTCCGCTCACCGGCTGGTATCTAAGGTACACAGCGGGTAACTAGGGACCCTAGTTACCCGCTGTGTACCTTAGATACCAGCCGGTGAGCGGAGGAGGCTGGTAACTAAGGTACACGTCGGGTATCTAGGCAGCGCGCGCTGCCTAGATACCCGCAGTTTACCTTAGTTACCAGCTCCCAGCGCTTGTGAGAGGCGCTGGGAGCTGGAATATCGCTACTCCCGGTGTCACACGCAGCGATGCTGCATGTCCACCGGGCGACAATCGCCAGGTTTTAGAGCAGGTTCTAAAACCTGGCGATCATCAACCCGCGATTTATCGCTGGTTGATTCAGTATGTCACACGCATCAATATCGCTGCAACGTCACGTGCAGCCGATATCGTGCAGGCGATATTGACGCGTGTGACACCCCCTTAACACTCCTTGTCCCTGCACTGCTGGAAGTCCATCATTCAGCACAGAACACAAAGCTTTTATTTATTTTGTCACCTAAATGTTTACTGACTTAGGAGGAGGTGGAAAGGCCCCGTCACACACGTCAATGTCGCCAGCGATCTGATCACTGGCAACATTGACGGCTGATCGCTGGTGAGCTGTCACACAGGCAAACTCACCAGTGATCAGTACCAGCAAGAACGCTGGTATCCATGTACACAAGCGGGTAACTAAGCGCCGCGCGGCGCTTAGTTACCCACTGTTTACCATGGATACCAGCTCCCAGCGCTTGCTGAGGGGCGCTGGGAGCTGGCTGATCGCATGTCTTCCAGTGTCACACGCAGCGATGCTGCGTCTTCACCGAGCGACCATCGCCAGGTTTTCGGACCTGTCTGAAAACCTGGCGACCATCAACCAACGATTTATCGCTGGTTGATTCACCATGTCACACGTGTCAATATCGCTGCAACATCACATGCAGCAGCGACATTGACAGCGATATTCACGCATGTGACGGCCCCTGAAGGACTTGTGACCTTAGGATGCCGGCAGTAGCTGATTGCACAGACAGTTCAGTGACTTTAGCAGGGAGCTGGAGAGCGCAGCAGCTCCTCCCACACAGAACTCTCACATGCTGGCAATGTTGCACGTCGGACATAATTCTGGCATGCACCTCAGTGGAATTAAAAAGCCCGCGGTCACAAAATGGGCAGAGTGGCCGCGGGCCGGATCACATCACAACGTGGGCTGTATCCAGCCAGACGTTTCCCATCTCTGCTTTAGAGTTTCGAAAGCTGGCTATTATTTACCATCTTTTAAGTTAGCTATTTAAAGGTTATCAACCACTGTGGACTCTCAGATTCTAATATTTTTATATTATTTCAATTCATTTTAAAAATAATAGCTTTAAAAATTGTGAAATGATTTTAGGAAAAATCTTCCTCAATCTAAAATTCCAAGGCCTTTGAGAATTTCTGGGAAAATCCATATGCCCAAAGGACAAGGCGGATGGTCAATGTCACGCCACCAAAGGCGTAGCAAAATTTGAAACCCACTGGACCACGGGATATACTGTGGAAGCTGATACCAGAAATGAGCCAGAGAAGAACGTCAGATAAATGAACAGAGTGTATTTACAATCATCGCTCAAATTCCCCAAGGGTGGTCCACAAGGCCAGAGCACCGGGGTTCCCCTAAGGGAGCATCAAGGAGCGGAACCCCATAAACAGGGATTGTCCCGAGCGCAGCCAGAGAGGATCCAATGAACCATCAAACCAAGCAAACCAAAGCAGAACAGGAACACAGAAACAGGGAACCGGAGGACAGACTAGGACGGGACTTGGACCCTGATGTAGCAGAAAGGATCCAGGAGGTTGCCGGGGACCAGCGAGGATGATGCGGGTCTGCGGGTGAGTCAGGCAGGAATAGGGATCCAGCACTGAAAGCAAAGATACAATACTTTAGAAAGTCGAGTGGTGACAGAAAAAGGGTGTACTGGCCCTTTAAATTTACTACGTGCGGTGCGCGCATGCCCTATGCTGAGGAGGTGGGGGAGAAGCGCTGAGGAGCCGCCGTGGCCGTGGGAGTACAGTACCGTAAGAATGCCTGCAGGGCACAGCAGGATACCAGCGGCTAGATGGGACCTGATCACCAGTGCCCCGGGCAGGGGTCCTGCCAGCTGCAGGGTCACAGTACCCCTCCCTTACGCCCCATGTCTCAAGCCAGCAAGGAACCTCTGCAGATACGAGGAGCATCAATATTCTCCTCCGGTTCCCAAGTGCGTTCCTCTGGACCAAACTTTTTCCAGTCATCCAAATACAGCATCTTGTTCCTCTCTTGTTCCTCTTTATCATAAATGATAAAGAACAGAGTGTTAGAAGAAGACTCACCAACATGGTTATTATAGGAGAACTCTGCCCAAGGTAATAGGACTACCCAGATCGTCATGGTGTGCGTTGATGAAGTGGCGCAGGTAGTTGGTCAAAACCTGATTCACCCGTTCCACTTGACCATTGGATTGCGGATGATATGCCAAGGAAAAGTCCAAAGAGACATCCATCTGCTTGCAGACTCCCCTGTCAGACACAATATGAAGAGGTAAACCATAAAGACAGAGAATATGCTGAACAAACAACTCCACCAGCTTGGACATGGAGGGAAGACCAGAGAAGGGAACGAAATGACCCATCTTGGGAAACAGTCCACCACAACCCATATCACGATACAACCAGAGGAGACGGCAGATCGGTAATAAAGTCCATAGCGTTGTGCTTCCATGTCACACATGGCACTGGTAAAGGCAGAAAATTACCTGCAGGTAACCTCTTAGGTGTCTTATTACGAGCACAGGAAGGACAGGTAGAGACAAACTGGTAATTTCCTGGTGCATCTTGGGCCACCAATAATGCTGTGAAATTAGTTGCAGAGTTTTTGACAGTCCCGCATGCCCAGCTAGCTTAGACGAATGACCCCACTGAAGTACACGTCTTTTGTCAGGAATAGGAACAAATGTCTTACCTGGAGGTGGCTGCATTAGCTGGACAGGTGCTACCGTGACCATCTTGGAAGGATCAATGATGAAACGTGGCTCCTCCTCTTGGACGAAGGACCTGGTTAATGTGTCTGCCTTTCTGATCTTCTCGGCCGGGCAGAAATGGAGACAGAAGTCAAACCGAGCGAAAAACAAAGACCATCGAGCTTTACGATTATTGAGCATCTGAGCAGACTGTAGGTAAGACAAGTTCTTATGATCAGTGTAGATCACCACTCGAACTGCCTCCTCCAGGAGGTAGCGCCACTCCGCCAAGGCCAACTTAACGGCCAACAACTCTCTGTCGCCAATGGAATAATTGCTTCACAAGGAGAGAATGCTTGAGAACAACCAACAGGTCACATTCTTAAAGAAGGAAGTCCTGCGAGAGTACTGCTCCGGCTCCAGAAGAAGAAGCATCCACTTCCACAAAGAACTGTTTATTCACCATTGGCCTATGAAGAGCAGGAGTGGTAGAGAAGGCTTGTGTGAGGGACAGGAAGGAAGACTCCACCTCTGGAGTCCATTCCCTGGGATCAGATCCCTTTCGAGTCAGAGAGGTGAGTGGTCTGGTCAGATCTGAAAAGTGAGGGATTAAGTGCAGGTAATAGTTGGCGAATGCAAGGAATCTTGGATGGCTTTGACTCTGATAGGACGTGGCCACTTGAGGATGGCAGACATCTTCTCAGGATCCATTTCAAGACCTGTATCAGAGGTAACATAAGCCAGGAAGGACAGAGAGTTCAGTTTGAAAAGACACTTCTCAAATTTGGCATATAAGCGATTCTCTCATAACCGTTGAAGGACCTGATGGACATTCCTTCTCTGTGTAGAATATCACCAAGATATTGTCCAAATATACGACTACACACATGTAGAGAAGGTCACGAAAGACATCATTGACAAACTCCTGAAATACTGCAGGTGCATTACTTATGCCAAAAGGCATTACCCGGTTTTTGGTAGTGGCCATCACGAGTGTTGAAGGCAGTTTTCCACTTGTCTCCAGAACAAATGCTAATGAGGTTGTACGCACCATGAAGATCAAGCTTGGTAAAGATCGAGATTCCCGAAGGCAGTCAAAGAGCTCCGGAATAAGAAGCAGAGGATACTTGTTCTTCACTGTGACAGCATTGAGACCTCGATAGTCGATGCATGGATGCAACAACCCGTCCTTCTTCACGAAGAAGACCCCAGCACCACCAGGAGAGGTAGATTTATGGATAAACCCTCTAGCCAGGTTCTCTGTGATATAGTCTAACATCGCTTAGGTCTCAACTGGTGACAGAGGGTAAATACGGCCTCTGCTAGGAGATGCACCTGGAATAAGATCGATTGGACAGTCTTACGACCTGTGTGGTGGTAGGGTCTCTACTTCCCATTTGTCGAACACATCTGCAAAGCACGAATAGGCTGATGGCCATCCTGGCAGAGCTGTTGGGGGTTGTGGTATGCCGCCAGGTAGGACCGATGTGAGGCAATGATGATGGCAAGCTTGACCCAACGAAGAACGTCGCCAGTCCACTTGGAAGACCAAGAAAAAATGGAGGAGAGAGGTTTAGGTAACACATAGAAGGTGATTTTCTCCTTGTGCAGAGCCCCGATCTGTAGTTCCACCTCCTCAGTATGCCCAAGATGATGTCTTGCAAGAATCATCTGCCTATGGAGGTGATGATACGGGGGTGCTGCAAGGGAATCACAGGAATACCAAACTGACAAGCCACAGCTTGTTGCACAAATTACCTGCCAAGTCGGAATCCATGTAAGCCATCTCCGAAAATCGCCTCTCACCAACCGACACCTGTATAGAAACAGTAAGGAGGAATCACTCTCACTTAGGTAGGCCTCTCTTACCTGTCCTAGGCAGAGGAGTTTTCCAGCCTCTTCGGACATCGGTGGCGAAAATGGGTGGCACTCCCACAGTACAGGCACTGATCACTCAGCTTGAGACGGTTGACCTTCATGGGCTCATGGACTGTAGTTGGAGCAGTAATTGCTTGACTAAATGGTCTCTGAATTGATGGGGCCAAATGAGGGAGACACCTCTCAAGGGTCCTCCCCTTGGATAGCTCTTGTGGGCGGAGATCGATCTGGATGGTGAGGCAGATGAAGTCATCCAGGGAATTGGGTAGGTCTGAAGCCGCCAATTCATCTTTAAGCCTCCCAGATAGCCCACGTCAGAAGACACAGATCAGGGCTCATCAAACCACTGTAACTTAGAAGCCAGAGTATGGAACTGAATGGCATACTGTCCGAGAGAGTGGGTACCTTGTTGTAAGTTGAAGAGGGCCTCCATAGATGACGCCACTCGACTGGGTTCGTCAAAGATCTTATGGAAGGTATCCAAGAAGTTCTGAAATTGGATACGAAGGGATCATTCCTCTCCAGAAGTGGATTGATCCACGCCAGATGTGAGGCCAGTAATGCCACTTTCGCTGTATCCGTGGAGTACTGCTGAGGTAACAACCAGAAATGCAGCTGGCATTGATTAAGAAACCCCCTGCACAATTTAGGATCACCGGAGTTCCTTGTGAGTTTGCAGAGATGAGGAGAGTGTCCTGGAGTTGCGCGACCACTGACTTGAGCACTGGGACCTGTACTCGGAGCTGCTGCCATCTGCATGTTGGTTAAGCGTTCGTCCACTGATGTCATATAGTTCAGCATCCGGGTCTGCATCTCTCATTGACGATCGAGCTCCTGATGTAGGTCTGCGAGTTGAGTGGCATTCGTGGGCTTGGCCACCTGAAGAGAGCTAAGACAACATCCAGGATCTGCATAAAAGTAACAAGTTGATCCTGACTCTATCGAACACTGGGTAGCTCAAACTGAGCAGAGAATCTGATATCAGCGGGGTCCATTCCATGGCCTGGGCAAAATCTGTCATGCCACCATAGGCAAAGCTGAATCATGAACCCACTGGACCATAGGATATACCGTGGAAGTTGATACCAGAAACAAGCCAGAGAAAAATGTCAGATAAATGAACAGGGGTTTATTTACAATCATTGCACAAATTCCCCAAGGGTAGTCCACAAGGCCAGACCCGGGGTTCCCCTAATGGTACCTTTACAACGCCGCTACCAGGGTAGCAACAGGTTAGGCACGCACGTGTACGTGCACTTTTTTTAACGTTCCTAACGGTACCTGATGCCGCAATTACATGCCGACACAAGGTGCTCCACAGAAGGTATTTTTGTTCCCCGGATGTGCCGACGGGTGCGCAGGTTACCTTCTGTGGAGCACCTTCCCTGATTTACACGCCGCTACCACAAGGGAATCTGGGCATACATATTGTGCGCCGTAAGTACATAGCGTGACTGAGTAGTGTATTACGCGACGCTCGTACGGTGATTGGACAATGCAATAACATCATGATTGGCCAGCCAGCGCAGGGAGACTGCCTAATACATGACGCTATAGCAAATGTGTATTGTGACTGGTCAGCTCATTAAATATGCCGCCCTGTGCAGGGACAGCCAATGGTTACACAGTAGTCCCCACCAATGATAGCTTATGGGGCGTGGTATACATGACGCTTAAGCACGCCCCAGGTAACTCAAATACCGTGCCTGTGCCCCTATTACACGCTGCCACCAAAGGGGTTATGCCTGCTTGTTTTTCAGCATGCCTGAAAGACAGGTATCCAAAGAGACAGGAAGGTATAACCTGATTATACCCTGCCACTTCGCAGTGTTTTGAAGGTAAAAGGTACAATTGTCTCCGACACCTGACGGTTTCTACCTTTCGGTAGCGGTGTGTAAAGGTACCATTAGGTTGCAGGGAAAGGTTACTGTTGCTGTTGGAGAGGACAGGGCATCTTTTTGTAGGAGTGGTTGCAGTTTCAGTGCAGCTCCTCTTAGCACCTCCAGACTTGGAGTGTAGGTCACTACGAGAGGAACTCTGTTGTTTTCTTCTCTAGTTTTGTAATGTAGGAGATAATTCCTTGATATTTCTGGTGGCTCTTGTAATCTGGTTCTCGATTGCTCTTGGATGGTAGCCCTGCTTCAAAAAGGTCTTTCTGAGGTCCTCAAGGTGATTGTCTCTATCTGTAGGGTTGGAACATAACCGATTGTATCTGATGGCCTGCTGTACACAATAGAGTTTTTTATGTGCTTTGGATGAAAACTGTCCCATTGGAGATATGTTGGACAGTCAATTGGCTTACGTACAGGGATGTCTCTATTTCATTGTTCTGTAGCTTAATGATGGTGTCCAGAAAGCTGATTTCAGTGCAGGAGTAGTTGAGTGTTAAGTTGATGGTGGGATGAAACTGATTAAAGTGTTCATGGAACGTATTCAGCTGTTCCTCAGACTCTTTCCAGGTGATAAAAATGTCATCAATATAATGGTAGTAGGCCATAGGCCTGATAGGACAAGAGGATAAAAAGTCACCTTCAAGCTTGGCCATGAAAAGACTTGCATATTGTGGTGCCATTTTGCTTCCCATTGCTGTGCCAGTCTTCTGTAAATATATGTTGTCGTCAAATGTAAAGTAGTTGTGCGTGAGGATGAATTTTGTAAATGCCACCACAGAGTCAACATCAATTCCTGTGTTTTCCAGGAAGGTTTTGCAGGCATTTAATCCATCTTGGTGTGGGATAATGCTGTACAGAGATTCCACATCTATGGTGGCAAGGATGGTTCCTTCTGGTAGAGAACTTTTTGCTGACAGTTTATTCAATAGGTCAGTTGTGTCCCGAATGTAGCTGGGTGTCTCTTTTACCAGAGGTTTGAGAACACCCTTTACCCACTCAGAAATATGTTCGGTGAGGGTGCCCACACATGAAATGATGGGTCTTCCTGGATTTTCTGAATTGTGAATTTTGGGAAGCATGTAGAATGTGCTTGTTCTTGGACTTTCTGGTATAAGGTCATCAGCTCTTAAGGATATGTCAGGTAGACAAGAAACCAGCCTGTTTAATTCCTTGTGATAGTCTTGTGTGGGGTCAGACTCCAATTTCTTGTAGTAGAGTGTGTCCATCAGTTGTCTGCTTTCTTCAGGTAGTCAGATTTGTTCATCATGACTATTGCACCACCCTTGTCTGCAGGTAGGGATGGGCGAATCTACTCGCTAGGACTCGTTACTCGGCGAGTAGTAAGGGACTCGCAGGACTCGGTACTCTGCGAGTTTCCCAGTGATTACTCGCGAGTCTAATGCAAATCAATATCAATCCTAGTTTTGTCAGAAACGCTGACAAAACTAGGATTGCCATTGTTTGCATTAGACTCGCGAGTAATCACTGGCTACTGTGCCAGTGATAGCAGGGAAACTCGCAGATAACTGCTGTTTCTTTGCGAGCCAGTCCAGCTGTCTTCTCTGTGCAGCTCCAGGGTCCTAGAGCCCGCCAGCTCACAGACATTATGTAGCAGTGCTGAGATTGTTCTCAGTCTGCTCATTCCCTGTGTACAGACATGAATGTCTGTGCACAGAGATGATGTAGCAGAGCTGAGATTGTTCTCAGTCTGCTCATTCCCTGTGTACAGACATGAATGTCTGTGCACAGAGATGATGTAGCAGAGCTGAGATTGTTCTCAGTCTGCTCATTCCCTGTGTACAGACATGAATGTCCGTGCACAGAGATGATGTAGCAGAGCTGAGATTGTTCTCAGTCTGCTCATTCCTTGTGTACAGACATGAATGTCTGTGCACAGAGATGATGTAGCAGAGCTGAGATTGTTCTCAGTCTGCTCATTCCCTGTGTACAGACATGAATGTCTGTGCACAGAGATGATGTAGCAGAGCTGAGATTGTTCTCAGTCTGCTTATTCCCTGTGCATAGACATCTATATTTATGCACAGGGGATGTAGCAGAGAGGACATCGCGTTTTGGACTGCGTCGGACGGAAGAGGATTTTTTTAATTAAAGATGGAGTCCCTAATGGCTTTTTTTTTTATTTCTAATAAAAAATTTTCCTTGTGTTGTGTTTTTTTTAAAACAATTTAATAGAAATTCATGGTGGTCATGTCTAATATTGGCGTGACCGCCATAAATTTCGGGCTTAGGGCCAGCTGATAATACAAAGCTGGCCCTAACCTCTTTATTACCCAGCGTGCCACCGCTACCAGGGCCGCTGGAAGAGCGGGGTTCAGCGCCAGAGGATGGCGCTTCAATGAACGCGCCATCTTCTGGGGCGGCTGCGGGCTGCAATTTGCAGCGGGGGGTGCCCAGAAAGCTTGGGCATCCCTGCGCTGCGGATTCCAGCCCCCAGCTGCTTAGCTGTACCTGGCTAGACATAGAAATTGCGCGGAGCCCCACGCATTTTTTTTTAATTATTTCATGAATTTCAGAGTCAGAGTCTCAGAATTTCATGAAATAATTAAAAAAAAATGCGTGGGGCTCCGCACAATTTCTATGTCTAGCCAGGTACAGCTAAGCAGCTGGGGGCTGGAATTCGCAGCGCAGGGATGCCCAAGCTTTCTGGGCACCCCCCGCTGCAAATTGCAGCCCGCAGCCGCCCCAGAAGATGGCGCGTTCATTGAAGCGCCATCCTCTGGCGCTGAACCCCGCTCTTCCAGCGGCCCTGGTGGCGGTGGCACACTGGGTAATAAAGAGGTTAGGGCCAGCTTTGTATTATCAGCTGGCCCTAAGCCCGAAATTTATGGCGGTCACGCCAATATTAGACATGACCGCCATGAATTTCTATTAAATTGTTTTAAAAAAAACACAACACAAGGAAAATTTTTTATTAGAAATAAAAAAAAAAAGCCATTAGGGACTCCATCTTTAATTAAAAAAATCCTCTTCCGTCCGACGCAGTCCAAAACGCGATGTCCTCTCTGCTACATCCCTTGTGCATAAATATAGATGTCTATGCACAGGGAATAAGCAGACTGAGAACAATCTCAGCTCTGCTACATCATCTCTGTGCACAGACATTCATGTCTGTACACAGGGAATGAGCAGACTGAGAACAATCTCAGCTCTGCTACATCATCTCTGTGCACAGACATTCATGTCTTTACACAGGGAATGAGCAGACTGAGAACAATCTCAGCTCTGCTACATCATCTCTGTGCACAGACATTCATGTCTGTACACAGGGAATGAGCAGACTGAGAACAATCTCAGCTCTGCTACATCAGGCAGCAGGCGGGCTCTAGGACCCTGGAGCTGGGGCAGCCAGAACACAGAGAAGACAGGATCTTATCTGTGCGAGTCAGCGATTACTTACAAAGTAAACGAGCAATGCAAATAAATGACAAAACTAGGATTGCTTCAGGCTGAAGCTTCCGAGACACATCTGCGATTTGTAAATCTCACACTACTCGCTATTACTCGCTTCCCCATTCATTAACATTGGACTCGCTAGACTCGCAACGAGTAGCGAGTCCTGGGCTCGGACTCGCTAGAGTCAAGCGATTCCGAGTAATTTAGGATTCGCCCATCACTATCTGCAGGTTTAATGATGATTTCTTTGTTGGTTTTCAAAGACTGTATGGCCCTTCTCTCCTGGGCATTGACATTGGATGCTTGGATCTTGTGTGTATCTAAAATAGTGGATTTTACCAAATGTCTGAAAGTGTCTATATAATATATAATATAGAATTGATGTAGCAATTTCAGATATCCAGTGGCATTGAGGTTTCCATTGATGAAGAATGGCCCCACTATCTTTATACCCCATATACCACACCAAACCATCAATTTTTGTGTTCCAACAGTCTTGGAGGAATCTATCCACTGTGGGTTAGTGTCAGACCAATAGTGGTGGTTTTGTTTGTTAATTTCATTATTCACAAAAAACTTTGCCTCATCACTCATGTGAAGGTAATTGTGTATGCTGTGAAGATACGAGATGTGCAGCATCTGAAACAACGGATACTGGAAGCCTGTGCTAGCATTTCTTCTGCGGTGTTGCTATCAGTGTGTCAAGAGTGGGTAAAGAGGGTTGCATTGACAATCCAACACAATGGGCAGCACTTTGAACACATTTTATAAGTGGTCATAAACTTGTAAATAACTAATTAAAGAATAAAGTTTAATGTGTCACATCACCATTGAAAAAAATACGGTTGGATCCATAATGTCTAACTTCAAAATGGCTGTCATGGTCACCTCCCATCTGAAAAAGTTTTCCCCCTCCCATATACTAATGTGCCACAAACAGGAAGTTGATATCACCAATCATTCCCATTTTATTTAGGTGCATCCATATAAATAGCCTACCCTGTAGATAAATTGCCTCTGATTGAAGCCATTCTTTTTCCTTTCTTCATCTTCATCCGGACATCTTGATGACTTTTCACATCCACATCTCATCTGTGCAGCCTTCCATCTGCGATCTTCTGCACATTCTGACACAATGCCCTGAAAAATAGCAGCAGGATTTTTATGTTTTTAAATAAAAATATATGTGCTCCTGAATAAATATTTGCCCCTCACTGTATTCCCTGCACAAAATATGACTCACACTCTGTCCCTTTTATGGTATATTGCTTCCACATTGCCCTGTTCTTTCCATACTGGGCCCCCTCTTCACATTGTCTTCTCATACTGTGTCCCATCGATATTGTGTAATCTTTATACTGTGTCACCTCATCACACTCCATCTCATTGGCATACTATCCCCTTCTGGTTGTGCTCTTTCACTGTCCCCTCATGCTACTACATCTCTATTCCACCCCCCACAGACACAAACTACCCAGTCCGTATTCTCTACCTTCTCACACTTTTCTGCCCCAAACTGTCTCCTCACACTGTTCTGCTTAATAGTCTCTTCAAACATTTCCCCCTCTCCATACTGTGATCTCTTACATCCTCTAACCATACTGTCTCCTCACATTTTTACCCAATCACTCTCCGTACTATCTCCTCCCACATCTCCCTGTTCACACCCATCCTCCCTCTCATATTGTTTCATCATACAATCACCCTTGCTCCTCATACTGTCTCATTAAATACCCCCGTCTCTCTATTGTGTTTGCAACCATCCATCTCATAAAATCCATCCCTCTCACCCCCCATACTGTGTCTAGTTACATTCTTCCCTCATTTTTCAAACATCCCCATATCACTCCCCATTCTATGTGCACCCATCTCCCCTTGCTCCCCTTACTGTGTCTACCCCCATCCCCTCCCTTGGCCCTGTACTATGTATGCATACATCCCCCACACTCGCTGCTCGTACTGTATCCTCATACATCTTCCCCCTTTGCTCCCCATATAGTGCCTGCACTTATCTCCCCTTGCTCTCCATTCTGTATTCTCAAATGTCTCTCCTGCACCTGTCCATTCTCTGTCCACATACACCTACCCCTCGTTCCTTCCCATTTTGTATTCTCAAATCCTATGTTCCCATTGTAAATCTTTGATGTCTTCAGCTCCACTGGAGCACCTACCACCAATGTTGCCTGCATCCCTGTGGGTCTGACATTTGAGGTCAGCATCATTTTAAGATGACCTGATCATGATGCTGACCCGAAAGTGTCAGCAGTCAGGGTTCCAATTGTATTTGCCTTTGAGAGATGAGAGTGCAATTGATCAAAGGGAATTGGCGCACTGCACCTTCTCACTGCTAGTTGTCAGTTTCAAAGCATGTTCAGAGAACTGTCATAATCCAGTCTAAGGGGACTGTCTAAGGCAACCTGATGGCACCCCCATACCAGAGCAAATGCCCCACATTCCCTCCCCTAGATATGCTCTTGGGCAAATGGAGTCATGGAGTTTAACTTTGTTAGGCTTTATTAGCCAAATGTCACAATATGTTTGGACTAAAGCTGGAGCGGACTTAACATTTTGCCTAAAGTAGGGTAGAAAAGTAGGTTCACATATCCAACAGGATTCTTTAAAACTTACATTTGAAGGGCCAAAACAAAAGAATAAAAAGACCGATATGATACATGACTCTAACCGGACATCAGTGCCACAAAAAATAAGTAATACATATACATTTTACTTCTATTTTAGACTTAGTTTGGACGTCCTTACAGAGTTTTTATTATTATTTTTATATTCATAAATATTTAATAACATTTTAATAATAGAAATTATCAACATTTTTATTTATTTTATTTATAATATATTAATGTTTTTTTTTTTTTTTTTTTTTTTTTTTTTTTATTTATTTATTTTTTTTTTATTATTATTTTTATATTAATTTTTATTTTATTTTTTTTTAAATATTTTTATTTATTTTATTTTTTTTATTTATTTATTTTTTTTAATTTTTTTTTTTTTTTTCACATTTTTTGTTTTATTATTATATTTATAATAGAATGAGTAAAAATGGGGGATTTAATGTGTTTTTATACATACAATTTTATACAGATTAATTTTATATAGAATTTTTATGTTATTATGAGTTTTGGGATAGTATATGATGATTGAACATCTTAATTATTTAATGTAGAAGTAGTTTCATGGAACATTTTATAGTACCCTCGGGTGTGAGACACAAAAGGTTAAAGAAGAGGGAGTTTTCTGAGATAATTGTTATCCAATGAAACACTTTTTTGCTCTATATATGGTTTTAATTGTCTTAGTACCTCCATTCCACTTGAGAAAGACGGTACTACACCGTCGAAACATGTCGTGGCGGATGGAGGATTTTCAATAAAAGGACTTTCCAGTCAGCAGAGTCCTCAGCTTTGTTTTGGAGCGCTCAGCACGAGACCGTGCAAATTGAATTCACAAAAAATAAGTAAATTAGAGTGAGTCCTTCCAAAAAGTTAAAGTTTGCATCAGAAGGTACTGATACTGAAAGGGTTACACACAAATGTTGCCTTTTAAGTAACTACTCCTTTTGGTCTCATTTTTCACTTTGGTCAAGTAGTTGACAAGTTATCGTCATTGTATTTATTTCACATTTTATTAAAGAGAGTTTTGAAATTCTGGCACAACTTTGGCTCTATAATAAAAAAAAGTAGTCTCTGCAGCCAACTGCTTATGAGATAATTCTTGATCATAGCTGGAAAACCTAGGAAAACAGGAAACCCCCAAGGAGTCAGAGCATTTTCAGTAGAACAAGCACTGCGCAACCCAAGAGACTCCACTGCCTTCAAATAATACATAATATGTGCATTCTTAATATCTTATGGTCATGTTAAATGCATCAAAATATTTAAACTCAAATTAAATATGATTAGATTAAAATAATCATGTATTCTCTAGATAATGTCCTTTGTTATCGTGATGACCCTTAGTTTATTGTATGAGACAGTTTACTACTGTTTTACACTTGAGTTACAAAAATAACATTATTGATATCAACGTTGTCAGCTCTACCTCAGAAGTTAAAAATGTTGATTCCCCGCTCCTGAAAGCCTGGCTTTTAATCTAGGACACAGTGTTTTCCAGATGTTGAATTTACTAAAGTTTGCATGATCCAAAAATATGTTCTCATTGGCTGAAAATGTGTCTTTTACATCCAAAAGTTCTTTTTTTTCTACAACTGAAGTTAAAGAGTTGTTATGGCAGATATATGGTTAACATAAAAACTGGCTGGAAAACCAAGTGGCACAAAAGCTTCTTAAAAGCTGCTTTTTAAAATGTCTTGTTACAATTATAGGGAAAAACTGACAATACTATTAGTTTGCCAGAGTGTCTATGAGGGTGTGAGTTAGTATGAGAAGTTGGGTTTGGGAATAGTCCTTTTTGTAGGATAAAAGCCAGCGTATGCTTTCTGAGGAACAAAACTGAGAACTGACAGTAAAACTGTTCTGTTGTTTTCGGAAAAAAAGAAAAACCTCACCTAGATAGGCACAGCCAAAGTAATGTATGAGTAACAGGACAGTCTCGGCCCTGCCTCGCCCACACATTACTTGGTGGAGTTTAGTTTGGCTTCTACATTTCGCTGTAAGTGAAGCCAGTGCATATTTTCAAAGAGTTCCCTTCCTTCAGTCTCCTAAAATACGTTCCTTAGGCTTAAATTTTACACTTTCGGGAATATATGGCATTTCAGCCACTGTTGAACTATGGTTTTCCGCATGTGCTCTCTGGGAAAATGGCTGCTCATATTCTCTTTTTAAAGGGAACCTGTAACCAGTTGCTTAGTGTGTGAAGCAATGCCATCAACTTTCTGAGTGCCTTGCACTGCATTACACAAATATGTCCATCATCTTTTACCTCCCTGTATATACCACCAACCAGTGGCCCAGATACCCCGGTGCGAATGCTCCAACCGGGCCCCCAATCATTGGAAATCTTTAATAGTATTAGTCTTTTTCTATAGGCCCAGGGACACCGATGTGAATGCTCCAAAGGGGCCCGGGTGTGATTGTAATCCCTGATCCTATTGCAGTTACACTGCCACCAACAAAACCTTTCTTTTTTTCTACTGCCCTGTATGTAAATGCTTTTGATCTGATCCGATGGACATCATTTCCTCTGCCTCTGTGCCACCTCTTTCCCCCCAAAAGCCATCATTCGGCTCTAATCAATGCGAATAACATGTCTTATTATTGCGCAAGCACTAAAATGCTTGGGTGCATGACTAACATGTATAATGGAAGTCAATAGGAAACTGCAGAAATTTTTCTGGTAGACCCTCCCAGGAGGCATAAGGGGCTGTAAAATTGCTTAAATGGATGGTAAAAGTGCCCGAATTGAATGGGATCAGCATAGGGAAGATGTCTGGATATATTTCTGAGGAACAAAGTTGTCAGAGTATTAATCCACTTTTCCAGACTGACAATAAAACATACCAAACAGAAAAATGGATTTAGAGGAAAAATATTAAGAAACATTTTTCTTGTATGATGACTTGTATATAGGCAAAAGAGAAAAAAAAACTCCTCACCCGCCTCTATAGGCTTGTTCACACGTAACATTTTTTATGCTTTTTTAAACTTTGTCATTGCTTTCAGTGCTGAAAAAAACATTCACCGGTAAATCTAATATTAACATTTTACTACTGTATCTGGATATGTGTAGTGATGTAATTGTTACTATTCACTACTAGCACAGATAGTACAAATATTCGGGATACTCATTACTCAGCGAGTAACGCTGGTGCTCGTGAGTGATGTTGTCGACCTTGAGCAATTTAAGACATAATGCCAGCTCCCTTCAGTACATGAAGGGAGTCAGCACCCCAGTGAAGCACATAGAATGGTAGGCTCTCCTTGAGGGACACAGCAAGGTCTTTTATAGGGTGAAAACTCAAAAAAGAGCACCCTCCCGCCCTGTCCTGGAAATGCTCGATTTATGGCCAGACGTGTTTGGGGGAGCCTATCACTAATTGACTAACTTTGGACTTACTATTCAGAAGAGAACGCGAGTATTACATGGTACTCATTACGAACATAGTGATTATAAATATTTCACTACTCACTCATCACTAGATATGTGGTATTTGTGACATACTAAGACACACGGTGGCGTAATGATCGTGGTCGCAGGGGTTGTGGCTGCGTCGGGGCACGGACCTATAAGGGGCCCAGCCCGCAGCGCCAGCTGCCCCCCTGCGCCCACTTTCAGATGGATGTGCGTCCCCAAGGACACACATCCATGTGACAGGGCCTGTGTGTCAGGGAGAGGAGGGGAAGGAAGTCTCCTACTTCCGGCTGCTGCTCCCATCACCTCTCCACCTCTGACCTACCGGCTTCATGGCCTGCGTTCCACTGTGCCGCCTCCTCCCACTTCCTGATTTATGCCGTGCACAGTGGAACACAGGTCAGCGACACCTCTTCCTCCTCCTGAATGAATCCTTAGTTTCTGCAAGAGGAGACCGCTGGAGCAGTGAGGGAACCAGGAGAGGTAAGTACAGATTTTTTTTTAATAAGTGAGTGCAGTATGGCCAGAGGATTGGGGGGGTCATATAAAAGGCTGCATATATAGTACTGCACTGTATGGGAGATATAAGGCTGCATATATAATACTGCACTATATGGGAGCTATAAGGCTGCATATATAATACTGCACTATATGGGAGCTATAAGGCTGCATATATAATACAGCACTATATGGGAGCTATAAGGCTGCATATGTAATACTGCACTATATGAGAGATATAAGGCTGCATCTATAATACTGCTCTATATAGGAGCTATAAGGCTGCATATATAATACTGCACTATATGAGAGATATAAGGCTGCATATATAATACTGCACCATATGGGAGCTATACGGCTGCATATATAATACTGCACTATATGGGAGTTACAGATTTTTTTAAATAAGTGAGTGCAGTATGGCCAGGGGATTGGGGGGGGTGGTTCATATAAAAGGCTGCCTAAATAGTACTGCACTGTATGGGAGATATAAGGCTGCATATATAAAACTGCACTATATGGGAGCTATAAGGCTGCATATATAATACTGCACTATATGCGAGCTATAAGGCTGCATATATAATATTGTCCTATATGGGAGCTATAAGGCTGCATATATAATACTGTACTATATGGGAGAAATAAGGCGGCATATATAATACTGCACTATATGGGATCTATAAGGCTGCATATATAATACTGCACTATATGGGAGATATAAGGCTGCATATATATAATACTACACTATATGGAGAGATATGAGGCTGCATATATAATACTGTACTATATGGAGAGATATGAGGTTGCATATAGAAGGCTGCACTATATGGAGAGTTATGAGGCTGCACTATATGGAAAGTTATGAGCCTGCACTATATGTAGGTTTTGAGACTGCATCATATGGAGAGTTTAGAGGCTGCACTATATGGAGAGTTTTGAGGCTGTATTATACTATATGGAAAGTATTGAGGCTGCACTATATGGAAAGTTTTGAACTGCACTATATGGAGAGCTATGAGGCTGTATTATGCTATATGGAGAGGCTATGAGTCTGCATTATACTATATGGAGAGACTATGAGACTGTATTATACTGTATAGAGAGGATATGAGGCTGCATTATGCTATCAGGAGGGCTATGATGCTGCATTATGATATATGCAGGGATGTGAGGTTGCACTATATTATATGGAGGATAATGGGGGTTCATTATAATAATTGAATGACTATGGGGGCTACCTTATGAATGGAGGACTATGGGATGCATTATAATACATAGAGGACTATGGGGATACATTGTAATATATGGAGGAAAATGTTAATGCATTATAATAATTGGAAGACTATGGTGACGGGAAGATGAGGGAAATATATACACGATAGGGGACATATTCCAGGATGAGGACCATATGTAGCAGGATGAGGGACATTAATACATAATGAAGGGGGCGAGGGGTCAATTTGTGAGTCTTTAAAGGATTTATAACATTACATGAGGCCCGTACATTTCATTAACATGCGAAGGGGCCAGGTCTAAGTTTCCGCATCAGGGCCCGCCAGATCTGGTTACGCCACTGGAGACACATATTGTTTAATTTATGAAGGAGGGACTCTGAACCCCTTAAAGTCTATGCATACAATGTAAGAAGAGGAGAGACTCTGATACACCATGTATTAGACATAAAAGAGGACATCACACACATTCTTTAGAATTCTAAGGTACCGTGATTAGGGATGAGCGAGTCTACCCGTTACTACTCGCTATTCGGCGAATAGTCGGGTACTCGCCGGACTCGTTACTCTGCGAGTCTTTTAGCGATGACTCACACAGCAACGAGTCCAATGTAAATATAGGGAAATGCAATTCCTCTGTTGCTAGACCCTATAAAGAGGTCTGGTAGCATAGGAAAACCTGCAATACCCTATTATTGTATATAGCGTATAAAAAGCGTTCGTTGTAAATGAAACGGTTTTGCGGTTTTCACTGTCGTACAATTCCGCTCCCATAGACAACGTTACATTGAACCGAATTGAGCGTGACCGTCATTTACCGTCATAATCCGGTTATCTCTGTTTTTAATGAATGGTAGCTAAACGGTCAGGCTCTATCCGTTCAGGCTCTAACCGAATATGGGTCTTTGGAGCCGGAAACCTGTACTACACAAGACCGGTCACCGGACACTCACTGCTATTAGCGAATAGCGAGTAGGATGAGCGAGTCTTCTACTGTATTCTGTACATGCTGCAAGCAGGACATGTGCATGTGCATGCATAAAAACATGCCGGCGTGTGCATGCAGCAAGCCGAGCTTGCACATGGGCAGGCATGCTGGCTTGCATTTTGCCAAAGATGAGGTGAACCAGCGCAATTTCAGACAGTAATACATACAGCAGATTAAGATCATTTGACAATCTGTACTCACCAGAATTTCATGATAACATACAGATTGCTGAACTCAATAGCTCCTGCTGGGGAATCTCTCCAAAGAACAAAATGTTTTCAGGAGGAGGGGTACGAGGGGCTCCTTTGCGTAGCCGTAGGGCTTTTCCAATCCCGGATTCATTCCGATTTTCGATACTATTCCGCTTCAATCCAGTACCATAGACAGCCGTTGAAGTAAAACGGCTTTAACCGGACAGGTTTAGTTTCACAAACGGATTACACAGGATAGTACCGGGCAGGATTAATCCAGTTAGATTTCACATGGCTGTCTATGGGACTGGATTGAACAGGAATGGGACAATCCTGTGAAATCCGTTTGGAACTTAGGGTTAACGCTTTTTTACTACCGCCGCAAAACAATGTATTAGGGGATTGCAGGTTGTTCCTCTGCTGCCAGACCTCTTATCTCTTAATGGGGTCCAGGAACAGATGAATTATTCGCTATTACTCACTTCCCCATTCATTTACATTGGACTTGCTAGACTCGTAGCGAGTAGCGAGTGCCAGACTCGGACTCGTTAGAGTCTAGCGATTCCGAGTAATTTAGGACTCGCTCATCCCTAACCGTGATTCCTGCACTTGAAAGCCAATCCACTATGTATAAAGATTAACAAAACTTAAAAGGGGGATCCTGACACACCTTGGAAGACATGCAGGTTATGACCTCATAAATTTTATTTTTTACTTTTTTAACTATTTTTAAAGGTGTGAAACTCCTAGACTAAAAAAGAAAGTGCAAGGGTGGATAAAAAAATGTATCCCTAAGGAAATTTTAGATGTAGGCCTCTAAAATTTGTATAGTAGGGCATAAAATACACCCTTAAACAATTAGAAGCAAATGTCGGATCATTTTCCTGTATATATGGTGTAGGAGGAGGAAATTAACATTTTGGTTGAATTTAGGTTTGTCTGCTGTAGTCTTAGGGGGTTACAAAGCCTGTGGAAATGCTGCCCTTCTTCATTTTGATCAGAGTCAGTCTGTCAGCATTATCCATTGCCAGGCAGATGCGCCTATCTGTTATTATGCCCCCTGTGGCACCAAAACCTTGCTCAGACAACACGCTGGTGGCAGTGCAGGACAGCATTTCCAAGGTATAAAGGAAAAGAGTTCATTCCATGTGTCCATCTTGGACAACCAATAGTTGTACAACACCAAGGAAATATGGTGGATGCTGGTATGGTCGGCTAGGTACAGTCCGCTTCACCATCTTCAAAAACTTTGCTCTCCTTGTGAGAGTAACTCGCACGTCAGGGCTTGGGTTTTGGGAGAGTCTAATGAAACTGTACTAAACCTTTGATTGTGTTCCTCTGCCTCTGATGGAGTTGGTGTGTGTCTCCCTCCTCTCTACTCCTTGATTGTTCAAAGTACTGGGACCTCTGCCGACAACAATGTCATAGCATAATTCTTTGACCAATTCTTTAACAATGGTCTTCTGGTGTTTCAGTATTTTAGTAGACCTTTCCGACGGAAGAAGGAGAGAAGGAAAGTTTTTGTACTGTGGGTCAAGAAGGATGTACAACCCGTATTTGGTGTTTCCCAAAATGCATATAATGTGAGGGTCATGGGCAAGGCAGCAGGATATAAAGTCTGCTTTGTGTGCTAAACTCCCAACAGGCAACACTTCCATGTTCCCACTAAGAGAAAGACCCTCCATCTCCTCCTCCTCCCTCCTCTTCTCTTCCTCTTGATTTTCCTCTTCAGGACATTCATGCTGAACAGACAGAAGATGATGTTGGTAGTCCCCTCTGCAGTGCAGGTAATTGATGTGCCCCCAGGGCCATGGGATACTCACAACTGGGTTTTGTTACGTCGAGTGAGTCACTGGGGTCGAGACCTAGCTTCGTGACCCTGGGCATCAGAATAAAAGTTCAAAGCTGGATGTCGTGACGCCACCCGTGATGTTTGGCTATTGATGGCCGACGCTGCAGTGTGGGACCTCTGGGGATGAAGGGATCGCAGCTGAGGTGGTATCGCTCCACACAGGTGGAGCGGTTCCCCAGGGAAACCGGGATAGTCTATGGTGGTGATAGGCTATTGGGGTGCAGGACTGAGGGTACGGAATAACCAACAGATACACAGTTCATAGTCTTTAACTTTACTGGTGGTAGCAGGTTCAGACCAAGGCACTGTCCACAAGAGATGTTAGGAATCCAGGTGGCCTGGAAGCAAGTTGGGGATCTCCTCACCCGGTGAGTTCTAAGGCCTCCCTGCTGTGCGTCTCTTTGCTTGTCCTGGCTGCCTGTAGCTAAGCTGTGACCCTCTCTACCTTCTCTTAAGACTCTCACTCGTATGGCAGACAGCTTGAGCTCCTCCTGGGCCCCACTCCTCTGGCAACTGGCCCTGAGCTCTCCGATGCTACTGTGAGAGACTTGGAATCTTCCGTCCTTTGGTTTTGGCTGCTGGGCCTGAAGTCATCTCAAAGCCTCGGACTTCGGTATCTGCTTCTGGAGCTCTGCTCTGGGGTGAACCAGTGACGGCTCCACTCCCCAGGCCTGCTTCTCTTAGGCCCTCTCCAATGGGTCATCTTGCTTGCTGTTCCTCACACTAAACTACCTGGGATGAGCTTAGCACTGCCCCAGTTCCCAGATGACAGGTCATCTTCACAGTCTTCCTAGGAACTGAACTGACTAACCCCATCCCCGGCCAGAATTTATAGGGGAGCTCCCCTGAACTCTGGTTTCAGAGCTCCCCCTTTTGGTCTGGAAAGAGGAAAAGTGTTGCATGCTGTGGCTTACCCGGTGTGGATACCCCTTCTTGCTTCAAAGCATGACATCACCCCCCGAGGGAGGCAATGCCATTGTGGCAACTGGACTCTGGGGTGGCACATTCCCCCCTAGTTAAACTCATTACTCCTGGACTGAAGAAATATTTTTGAAAGAAATAACAATAGGTAACGAAAGTACAGAGTCTTAAAAATGAAAAATTACAAAAAGTCCTGAAGGCACAGTACGCTTGGTGGTTGCTTATTTACATAGTTACATAAAACAAAATATATTTACATTTTTAAACTGGTTTGCTTGTCCACTTCACTTGCTAACAGTCCCAATAACGGGCTGGGATCTGACCTATGTTACTACGAGTGGATCTACGCAGTACAGGTATCTCTGATTGTCTGGTCTGGTTTCTAATGTCTACTGCTGATGTTGTGCGTGTACTATCCATTTTTCTATGTGTGGACCTACATAGCACTGGTATACTAGGGTGCCGTCTGACACTCACCATGGGACTGACAGATTCACCGTTACAAGGGGTTGACTCTCTTGTTCCACTGCAGCTGTTGATTCTTCAGGTGGTTCTTGAGTCTCAACTGGTTCAGGTATGGCAACTTGGGAAAAGGTAAACATAGGGACTACTATTGCAGCACTTATCTGAGTCCATGTTTTAGGAAAGTCTCTGAGAATGGTATGAATTATCTCTTCCTTTTCTTCTTGGGGTTGAGGTGGATCTTGGATTTCTTTTCTGTGCCTTAGTTGTTCAGGGCATTACTTTAGGTGATCTCTTGAAACTGCCACTGAGGTCTCTCCTCTATCTTTACTAATTAAGCAGACTTTGGTGTTGTCAAAATGTGAAGGCAATATGGTGTATCATTCTGCCTCCTACTGGTCATCCAGTTTGTTGGTTCATCTCTTCCTCTTAAGGACTTGTTGTCCTGGTGTTAAGGGAACTGCAGGTGCATGTTTGTTGTGGAATTTCTCTTGCCTTTCTCTTGCCTGTGACAGGTTTCTTTCTACACACTCTTGCACTTAACAGTACCTCTGTTGACGGTCTGTATCCCAATCTGCTTCTGGTGGGTTTGCTTCAGGTGTTAGCACTCCCATGTCTAAGTCTATGGGTAACTTGACAGGTCTTGCTCTCATCAGGTAGACAGGAGTAAAATTGGTGGAATTCACAAAAATATGATTGTACAAGTCCACTAAGTCTGGCAACGTCTCTGGCCACATATTTGTTTCTTCCAGTGGCAGTGTCTTCAACAGGTCTATCACTACCTGATTCATTTTCTCGCACATGCCATTGGTCTGTGGATGGTACAGCGTCATTTATATTTTCTTGCACCCGTACAAGTTGCAAAACTCCTGGAACACCTCTGCTTCGAACTCTGGACCTTGATCAGTAAGGGCCTGTTCAGGATAGCCATGGGGTCTGCAGAAATGGGCTTGAAAGGCTTCTATCCACTGTCCTCGCTGTTAGATCTTTTACCGGCACTACTACCAAGAAATGAGAATAGTGATCTACAATGGTGAGGGCGTAGGCGTAGGCTGACTGGCTCGTGGTCAACTTTACATGGTCAAAGGCTACAAGTTCAAGTGGCTGCCTGGTGACAATAGGCTATAGAGGAGCTCTCTGACTGTCACGATCTTACGTCCGCAGGTTGCACGGGCCACAGTCTCTGCACCAATTCTCGATAGCCATCCTCGTGCCAACACAGTAGAAGTGTTCACGTAACAGGACATCTAGCTTCTTACACCCAAAGTGCCCTGCTCTATCGTGGTACGCCTTCAGGACCATCTGGACATCTCTCTTCGGACCACTATTTGCCATACCAATTCATGGGTTCATCTATTGATGTACCGCCTACAAAGCTTACCCACATACTGTATATGAATAATTTGCTCTTCTCTTTCCACAGCTGTAAGCCTCTGGCGGGAATCTGGACCAAGGCGTGCATCGACTTGCTTCAACAACTCTTTGACTAAGCAAATGGCTGGGTCGCTATCATGCGTCTCTGCCCAACCATGGTGGGTAACGGATTGAACATGGCTTCTTGCATGACAGGCACTTGTCTCTCTCGCACCATGGGAACACTGAGACACACTGCTGCGGTGAAAAGCTGGTAGCTCTATCTCTTCCCACTCCTCCGCGTCTTCTCCCGCATCTAGCAGGTGGGACATCCTTCAAAGCGCATCAGCATTGGCGTTCTTATGCTCTGCTTGGTACTTATGGTAAAGTTGTAATTGGACAGCCGGGCCATCCATCGCTGTTCCAGTGCTCCTAACTTCGTGGTTTCTAGATGGGTCAGCTGATTATTGTCCGTATAGATGGTGAACTTTGCTGAAGCCAGGTAATGTTTAAAGTGTTCAGTTACAGCCCAAACTATGGCAGGGAACTCTAGCTTGAACGAGCTATAGTTGTCAGGGTTCCTTTCTTTAGGACGGAGCTTCCTACTGGCATAGGCAATCACTCTCTCTTTGCCTCTCTGCACCTGGAATAAGATGGCTCCCAATCCCACATTGCTCGCATCTGTGTAGAGCACAAACGGTTGTCCATAGTCAGGGCAGGCCAGGATCTCATTCCCCGTCAGGGCCCACTTCGACTGTGTGAAGGAGTCTTCTACTCTGCTGTCCCATTCAAATGGAGGACTCGGGTTCTTGGCCTTCTTGGACTGGCCTACTAGGAGGTCTTGCAGAGGTGCTGACATCTTGGTGAAGCCCTTGATAAATCTCCAGTAGTAGCCTACCAGTCCCAGGTACTGTCTTTCTTCTTTGATGGTAGTGGGCTGATTAGGGTCCCTGATTAGGGTGACTTTATCAGGGTCTCATGCCACACCTTCAGCGCTGACCACGTGTCCTAGGTACTGTACCTTGGGCTTTAGTAAGTGACACATTGATGGCATCACTTTCATACCAAAAGACAATGCCTCAAATGCTTCAACCAGGTGCTTCAAGTGGTCTTCATACATCTTCGAGTAGACAATGACTTCACCCAGGTTCAGTAACATGGTTTCAAAGTTTCTGTGCCACAGGCAACACTCCATCAACCTCTGGAACATCCCGATGCATTGCAGAGTTCAAACTGCATGCAGTTAAACTGACAGAGGTCCATCGGTGTCGTGAACACAGTCCTTTCTCTGTCTGCCTCTGCCACGGGAACCTGCCAATACCCACTGGTGAGATTTAAGGCTGAAAAATAGTTAGCAGTTCTCAGTGCAGCTAATGACTTTTCAATTCTGGGTAACAGGTAAGCATCCTTATGTGTAATGTGATTAATCTGCCTGCAGTCAACACACATTCTCATTGTATCATTTTTGTTCTTTACCAGGACTAGTGGAGCTGCCCAGGAGCTACTATACCGCCTCAGGGTATGGGAACTCAGATGTCTGGGCCCTCAGCTTCGGTGGGGGATCTCACTGGTGGCCTGCCCAGACCGTGGCCCTGAGGGGGAAGACAGCCGCCAATTAAGAGGTTGAAGTCTTTATCTCGTGACGCCTGGTGACTAGACGTGTCTGGACTACGTCTTTCTCTAGCCCTCTTTTGAAGTCTCCTTTCTCTCTCGGGTCATCTTCCGTTCTCCATCTTTCCTCAGGGAAGACACTCCTGAAAACTCCCCGTGTGTTCCACCTTGCTCCTCACACACTTTCCACTCTCACACTCACTCTGGGACCTCCCCCGGTTGTATTGGTGGGTGTGTTTTGGGATCGGATCCTTCCACAGTGTTCTTTATTCTACTTGCGACAGGGACAACCACACACTCATCTTTGGGTGCAGTACCCCACTTGTGACGCCTGATAAGTGGGGCGCCACATTCCCTATGATGATGGAATATACTCATCCGCGAGTATGTTGTTACAGGGTTAATCGGAAGAGTAAAAAGTTTTTGTATTTTCATTAAACACTAATGGTACCTTTACATGCCGCTACTGAAAGGTAGAAACCGGCAGGTGTCGGAGACAATTGTACCTTTTACCTTCAAAACACCGCGAAGTGGCGGCGTGTAATTCAGGTTGTACCTTCCTGTCTCTTTGGATACCTGTCTTTCAGCCGTGCTGAAAAACAAGCAGGTATAATCCCTATGGTAGCGGCGTGTAATCGGGGCACAGGTACGGTATTTAAGTTACCTGGGGCGTGCTTGAGCGTCATGTATACCACGCCCCATCAGCTATCATTGGTGGAGACTACTGTGTACCCATTGGCTGTCCCTGCACAGGGCGCCATATTTAACGAGCTGACCAGTCACAATACACATTTGCTATAACGTCATGTATTAGCCAGCCTCCCTGCACTGGCTGGCCATTCATGATGTTATTGCATTGTCCAATCACCGTACCAGCGTCGCGTAATACACAACTCTGTCACGCCTATGTAGTTACAGCGCACAATATGTACGCCCAGATTCCCTTGTGGTAGCGGCGTGTAAATCAGGGAAGGTGCTCCACAGAAGGTAACCTGCGGCACCCGTCGGCACTTCCGGGGAACGAAAATACCTTCTGTGGAGCACCTTGTGGCGGCGTGTAATTGCGGCATCAGGTACCGTTAGGAACCTTTGAAAACGCGCGCGTGCACGTGCGGTGCCTACCTGTTGCTACCCTCTGTAGCGGCGTGTAAAGGTACCATTACAGCTAACATATTTACAAACAGGCATTGTTCTTCCCTTCATGGGAGGCTCGGTTCTTTTAACGTTACTGAACAATACGAAAGCTAGCTATTACTGTAGACCTCTGGGTCCTCGGGTCACCTCTTGGCCAAGATCTTACTCTACGGTTCATAGCATCTTTCCTTTTACACAATTCATTTTAAACAACAACATTATCTAACTTCTCACCAGCCACACAGGGACCGATAACTGCGCGGACCCAGTGGTAATCATTGTCCATCACAGTCCAGTATGATTTATCACCATCGGGCTGCTTGAAATGACTACATGATAGCACACAAGAGTCTCTAGCTAAAATGGATTAATACTTCAGCCTCAAACAACATTATGCACTCATCAGAGAGAAGAGTTCTCATGTAAGTCTATGAGTCTCCACTTAAGTCAGGGAATTTTACAAAAGTTCACACTGCAGCAAAAGAAACTATTCACATCTTAAGTCTGTGGTGATAACAGGTGCTTAATGGCGGGACGCACGATAGCGAACCACCCAAGTGGCCCCACGTGTCTCTCATAAGTTACCTCGTCTCCACGGTACACATCCCAGTCTGGGTGACCACGACGCAGGTGTGACTCAATGTCTCTATGCACCACACAGATTTCTTCACGCAGTCCTGGCTCGCGTATGAATCCCCAGCCATCCGTATAGTTACACGACACTATGGTGCCAGTCTTTCGTCGTTCAAATGGCAGTGGGGGTGTGTCTGCAGGCTTCCTCCCTTACTGTACGGCTTTCCATCTCTCGTTGGTAGTACTCCTCACGACATCTTTGCCAGGCTTCCTGGTCGGACTTTCTAACCAGTGGGGTATACTCCGGTGGTGGAATACGGTGTTAACAGGGTCTCCAGTACGGCAGTAACATCTGTGACGCAGCTTGGCACAGCAACAGGTAGCCTCCACTGGTCAGTCCACAATGCCAGCTCCAGGGTACGATCTCCAGCAGCTCCGGGACGGCAAAACAATTCTTCTTCGTCTTCCGCGAAGTCATCCTCGGCTAGGTTGGTGATGTTATCCAGGCCATCGTCAACCTCCTTACAACGACGTCCGGTTCTTCCTCTAGGGCTCGGGTCTCTACCGCCAGGGTGTTAGCTGGAGCAGCGGGCAGGTTCTCCGGGAAGTCAGTTTGGACTCCTTCCTTTTGAGTTTGAACAGGTGGGATAGCGGCCAACAGATCTGTTACATTCTGTGCAGCAGCTGCGGTTTCTCTCGCTCTCCTATCCACGGCTCTGCCCCTGAGCCCCTCGGCTTGCTCCGCACTCCTCTACCGTATTATCCACTCAAGCGTCTCGGATAGTCGGCTCTGCAAGTCCCGGAATGCGACCATGCAGTAGTCGGCATCGCCCTCATCTGTCAGCAGGGATGGGGCTTCCGAATCACCGTGGGCAGCACAGGCCTCCTGTTTCACTTGTTGGCGAATGTCCGTCCACCTGGTTGCCTTGTTGCCGAGTATGTGGTACTTTCTATTGTGTCCTTCTCTTCCGGCTATCCCTTTATGGGCGTGTAATGGCTTCCCAGAGGCCACTTCCATTAGGCCGCCCCCTTGATTGATTGATGGCCATATGGGCGGCCAAACATTTTCACGCCTCTGTCTAGGCCCTCCTTCGTCAAGGGGCTGAGGCACACCCCCGGGCCTGCACATGGTCTTTTACATAATCAATTCGCCATCTTAGGGTTACCGGTAAAAATGGCGGGAACCAGTTCTCATTGCTGTACAGCGGCGGTAAAAGTTCTTTTCAGTCCAAAAAGTTCAAAGGCACACAGTACCCAGTTGCACTGGGCACACGATCCTGTTCGTGAGTGCCAGTAAAGGGGAACTATCTGTACCGCCTCAGTGTATGGGAACTCAGATGTCTGGGCTCTCAGCATCGGTGGGGAATCTCACTGGTAGCCTGCCCAGACCCGTGGCCCCGAGGGGGGAGACAGCCGCCAATTAAGGGGTTGAAGTCTTTATCTCATGGCGCCACCTGTAGTGCCTGGTGACTAGACACCAGCGCCGCCACAGTCCTCCGAGAGTGGTGGTATTGCGGCTAGGATAGAGCAGCTCCCTACAGGTAGAGCTAATCCTTCGGGGCAGTGTTATCTGATGCCGGCACGATGCAAACCGTTAAGAAAAGTCAATGAAGCAGGACAAAGACACAGAGGCACTTCACTCTTCCAGGTACTTTACTTGTAAAGAAAACTGAACAAGATGGTGATACAGTTCACAGTACTCCAGCAGGACCGCTGGCCGGGTAGTCACAGCAGAATGCAGAATCTGTGGAAGTATCTGGTGGTTCCTTCTTGGATCTACCCTTGTCCTGTCCCTTCTCTCACTTCTCATGGTCTGCTTCTTGGGCAATAGTACATCCCAGGGGATAAACACCCTGAGAACGTCTTCGGAGCTGGGATGAGTACGGTCGGAGAGTGAACACTCCAGGCCGCATTGTAAGACCCTTGCACTCCGGGTGTACAAGTCAGAACCTTTCTGTCTGGGCTATGTCTTTCTCTAGCCCTCTTTTGAAGCCCCCTTTCTCTCTTGGGTCAGCTCCCGTTCTCCGTCTTACCCCAGGGAAGACACTCCTGAAGACTCCCCGTGTGTTCCACCTTGCTCCTCTCACACTTTCCACTCTCACTCTGGGACCTCCCCCTGGTTGTATTGGCGGGTGTGTTTTGGGATCAGATCCTTCCACAGCATTCTGCATTCTACTTGCGACAGGGACAACCACACACTCATCTTTGGGTGCAGTACCACACTTGTGACGCCTGACCAGTGGGGCACCACACCACAACTATCTCTGATCACCCCTGCTGCCTTCATTTGCCGTAACATCTCTTTGGCACATTGATAGTGAGCTGGTGGTACAGGCCGGTACCTCTCTTTAATGGACGGATGGTCTCCAGTAGGGATGTGATGTTGTACCCTTTTTACCTGCCCAAAGTCTAAAGGATGCTTACTAAAGACCCATTCATATTCTTGATCTACTTGGTAAACTCCATGCATTTGGTGTGAAGTGGTGGAGTCAGTGCCTACGTGTAGCTTTTGACACCAGTCCTCCAGGTGCCCCTCGGAGCCGTTGTCCTCCACCTGGTCGGATGGATTCAAATGGCCCCATGTAAGAACTATTCTGTTCCCCGGGGGCTTTCTTTACTGTTGTGCCTTGGCACAATACATGAATCTATAATCAATGCTGTTATTTGTTGTAATGGTGGGGATTCTAACACTTGAATAACTTTGTATACAGGAAATTTTCGCTTAAAAGTATATATGGTACCTATGTTTCACAATATGCTGTGGGTTAGATGTAATATAGATATATTGGTTCTCCCATATGCAAGAAAAATGTTTGTAATTTACAACATATTGTGCATTGGAAATAAGGGAAACTGGCAGAAATTCTGTACAATTTGATTTGTATTTCAATCTCCACCAGTGTGGGATACAGATTTAATGTATACTTGTTTTATGTGGACAGCATTGTTCTCTTAAATTGTACTTTATGGGGAATTCCCCCAATGTCTTTCTGTATGTCTTGTCAAAAGTTTTTAATTGCAAAAATACTCTGAGTTGTCTTCCAATATATAATTCTCAATTATATTAGTGCCAAGAGTAATCATTTGCTTGCATTCTTGCTGGTTAACATCAACAATTATCTTTCCCTGGTTTCTTAGTTCTGCACGCCCCAACTTAATGGTCACCTCTTTGAAACCTACTTGCGATAGAGGATGGCCATTTCTAGCATATATCATAAAGCTATCATCTGGGCGACAGGTGATGTCAGAGTCGGCCCAGTACCATTTATAAAGGATATATGGCATCATTGTCACCTGCGAACCGGTTTCCAGTAAAGCATTCATGGGGCTGCCATCTAGCACGACAGGCAGGACCGGCCATCCTCCCACATACCTGTCGCGCCAGTTCTGTGGGCCAGGTGGTCTCATTCCTGGGGGGTGGCCCCACTGCCCTAGGGGTTGCTTGTTTAAAGAATAAAACCTTGCAATGTGGCTCGCCTTGTTGCAGCGGCGGCAAGTGGGCTGTCCTGTAGCATCGTAGCGATCGCTGGCTCGTCCTCTGGTTGATGGATACCTCCTCTGGCGTAGCCAGATGGATACCTCCTCTGGCGTAGACTGCTCCAGTTCACAGGTCATCTTCACAGTCCTCCTAGGAACTGAACTGACTAACCCCACACCCAGGCCAGAACTTATAGGGGAGCTCCCCTGAACTTGGGTTTCAGAGCTCCCCCTTCTGGTCTGGAGATAGGAAAAGTGTTGCATGCTGTTGGCTTACCTGGTGTGGATACCCCTTTTTGCTTCCAAGCATGACATCACCCCAAGGCAGGCAATGCCACTGAGGCAACCGGATTCTGGGGTGCCACATACTCTGCTCCTATTCTTCCTCCTCCACATGAGCATCCTCCTCCTTTTCATTATAAACTAATCTGCAATGAGAACATGCGATCAGTCTGAGCTGGATAGTATTACCCAGTATAAGGCTGCTTCACATTGCGATTTTTTAGGATCCATGGCTGTCTGTTGTAAAATGGACAGCCACGGATCCGATTTGGCCCCCATGTTATCCTATGGGCATGGATCGGATCGGATTTGCCCTTAATGGCATCCGATTTTTGTTGGATCTGATTATGTCCGATTTTTTGCTATACTCAAAATCGGAGACCGCTACGATTTTGGGCACAGCGGACCACATCGGACACAATCAGATCCGACATGATCCGAGGCCATTAACATGGGGGCTTATGGATCAACGGGTCCGAGAAATTACAGGATAAGTTCTCGGACCTGATTTTAGTGTACTGACCATGCTCAGTACACTAAAACGGCTCTGTGCCATATAATTTCACTTCTGCAATGTATTATACATACATTGCGGAAGTAAAATTAAGTAAAAGTAAGGGTTAAAAATAAAAAAATCTCTATACTCACCTGTCCTGCGATCCCCCAATGTGCAGCATCTCCGGTGGCTACAGGACCTGGCATTAGTCACAATTCGATCAGCTGATCTGGTCACATGACCGATCATGTGACCGATGACACTGATCGGGGAGACCCGCCCAGCCAGGTCCTGCAAGCATCCGGAGATAGATGCTGACGTCGGGGGATCGCAGGACAGGTGAGAAAAGAGATTTCTTATTTTTAACCCTTGCTTTTTCTTAAATTTCACTTCCGTAATGTATATATACATTGCGGAAGTGAAAGTACCCTGCACAGCTCTTTCTGTGTCCGGATCAGTGAAAATCACAGCCCTGGACACAGAAGTAGGTCACCTCCTATGGTTCCTGTCTGTGGGGTCCTCCAAAAAGTAGAATCCCATGGACAGGAAATATAACGCTATGTGAAACCAGCCTACGTTTTTCCTTCAGAGCCACCTGCTCTGCATACAAAGCTTCCTGTTTAATTGTGAGCAGCGACATTTCTGTAGACACAGACAATGGCCACTTGTCAGTTGTTATGTGTGAAGGTTGAGTGGAATGTCAACGTGCATGTTGGAGCTGGTAATCAACTATTTCCCTTTGCTGCTCACAAAGCCTTGCCAGCATATGTAATATTGAGTTCCAGGAGAGTGTGGGCAGATCACAGAGCAGTTGATGAGGTGGCAATTGCAAGTGCTCCTGCAGCACTGCCAAACTGGCACCAGCTGTAGGTGATGTTCTGAAATAGCCGCAGATGCGGCATACCTTGATAGGTAGTTCTGGAAATTCTGGTTATGTATTCAAAACCTACTGAACCAAGTTCAGCATGTGGGCCAGGCATGTTAAGTGTGCCAGCTTGCCAAGCTTCAGAGGTGCCACCAGGTTAAGGCCATTACCAAACACAATCATGCCTGGTTGTAGGTTCACCAGCATGAGCCACAGATATGTCTACTCTGTTAAACCTTTCAAAAACTCTACATTTGTCACTTTAATATATCAGTTTAAGCAGAACCTATTGCAGCTTCACTGAGCAGGAACCTTGATTAAACTTGGGCTCGTAATTCTAGTCACTGGTAGAATATGTACTGTCCAATGGTCCTTCTCCATCAAGTTCACCCAGTGCGTCATCAGTGAAATGTAGCATCACAGGCCCAAAACAGTTGTCCACATGTCAGTAGTTATGAGGACCTTCCCAATAACTGCCTTGGTTAGGGCACGGGTGATGTTATTGGACATTTGCTTATGTAAGGAAGAGAGACCACACTGGGAGACAAAATGGAGGCTTGGGACTGAGTACCAAGGGATGGTCACCACCAAGAGGTTAAAGAAAGAGTCAGTGTCCACAAGCCTAAACAGCAACCTTTCCAGGGCAAGTAATCTTCCAATGTGGCCATTTAGTGTTTAGAATCCTTCGGTGAATTTTATTAATAAAGTCAAGATTCCATAATAAAACGGACAGCCACGGATCCGATTTGGCCCCCATGTTATCCTATGGACACGGATCGGATTGGATTTACCCTTAATGGCATCTGATTTTTGTCGGATCCGATTCTGGCCGATTTTTTGCTGTGCCAAAATCGCAGACTGCTTCGATTTTGGGCACAGCGGATCAAATCGGACCAAATTGGATCCAGCAGCGCTTTATGCTTATAGGACCTGGCGTGACATCAGTCACATGACTGGTTACCGCGGTAACTGGTCATGTGACTGTGACGTCACGCCAGGTCCTGCAGAAAGAAAAAGAAAAGGGCTATTTGCATAAATAAAAGGTGCCAGTGCACCTATAATGGTTGTGTTCGTCTGCACAACCAAATTGGATCCGACATGATCCAAGCCAAATGACATGGGGCCCTTGGAACATGAGTCCGAGGAAACAGCTGATCGTTCCTCTGACCCGATTTAATGTACTGAGCATGCTCAGTACATTAAAATCGCTCTGTGCCATCTAATTTCACACATTGCAGAAGTGAAATTTAGTAAAAAGAAAGGGTTAAAAATAAAAAATCTTTATTCTCACCTGTCCCGCGATCCACCGATGCCTCCAGCAGCGCTCGATGCTTATAGGACCTGGCGTGACATCAGTCACATGACTGGTTAGCGCTGTAACTGGTCATGTGACTGTGACGTCACGCCAGGTCCTGTAAGAAGAAGATAGCTGGAAGGGCCGAAGGACTTGTGGATGGGTGAGAATAAAGATTTTTTTTTATTTTTTAAGGTCTGGAGAAGAGGAGAGAAGAGGGGAAAAGAGGGGAGAAAGAGGGAGAGACTTAGGGAGCATGGAGAGGAAGGGGGAAAGAGGTGACAGGAGGCAGAGAGGAGCAAGGAGAGAGGAGGAGGACGAGGTGACAGGAGTGGATGAGGTGACAGGAGTGGACGAGGTGACAGGAGGAGCGGGGAGAGGAGGAGAGAGGGAGAGGATCCAAACTGATCCTGCAAAATATTGGAATCGGATGCCTATAGGCATCTGATTGCAGGCATCAGTTTGGATCCATTGCTGTCAGAGGGGTCCTACAAAAAGTTGGATCCCCTCGGACAGCACAAAAACGCAGTGTGAAAGCACCCTTAGTCTAGGGTCACATTTGCGGCAGGACACTGCAGATCCTGATCCAGTTTTGAGCAGTAAAAGTGCTCAAAACCGGATCAGGAACCGCAGCCAAAAGGAGCCCATTATAGTAACTGGATTGCACTACATGCAATCCATTTACCAGCTCCAGTTTCGTTGCCTGCGGTAAAAATCATGCAGGCAATGGTTTTCGCTCAGTTTTCTCAGCCGTATTCCGGTTTTGAAATGTCAACTTCAAATGTCAGTGGAGCCGGGTTGCGACATCCGGATCGTAAACCACAGCACAAAACACAGACAAAATCGGATTTTCCCGGATTCAAACGGATTCACCCGGATCCGGTGCAATCCAGCAAACAATAACATAGGAGTCAATGAGCGGGTGAATCCGGGAGAATCCGATTTTAGCTGAATTCATTTCCCGCCTCAAAACCCATGCAGGAAAGCCTGGGTAGATCCACATCCGGCCACCATATTCAACATTGAGGTGCAATCCGGATACCGCATGCTGATTTAGGAACACATTTTGAAGGCAAAATGTGTCTGAAGGCACTTGCGATTATTGTATCTGGATCTGGATGCAGTAACCGCAATTGCATTTCCAAGTGTGACCCTAGCCTAAGTCGTTAGCACAGTGAAATAATACAAAACATTCAATATATACAATTCAAACCACTACACATATGTGAACAATTACAATTAAGACACAAGCACGTTTAAGGCCCCATTCACACACTGCTTTTTTTGCAAAACCGGGACTGGCACACTCAGAGGAAAGGTCTAATAGGCGGCCGTCACACACTACGATTGTGTGTGGGAACTCAATAACGATGTCAGGGGTGCGCGCTCGTGGACACATCGTTAGTGAGGTGTCACATGTATAGATAACGTTCAGGACGCAGCAGCGATATTATGTGCAGGGATCGCTCACACAACCAGGGATTGATGCTTGTCAATGATGTGAATAGGAGAAATCGGTAAGGAGATCGTTATCACAGTGTCACACAGAACAATGCAGCAGATTGGATGGTCAACATCGTGTGATATGGGGTCAGGTTCCCATATCTGTGATTAACGATCTGACCACTTATCGGTAGTCACATCATGCTGTCACATGCAACGACGTCTTAGGAGCGATGCCAAATCAGGCACTTTCCAGCGATATGTTTGCATATATCGTAGCGTGTGACGCCCGCCATAGAAACAAGTGCTCCACTTATATGTTTAATCACCCACACCTGGTTTGTGATGAGCTTGTGCTTAAAAATACGCAGTAAAAAAAGCAGTGTGTGAATGGGGCCTTACTCTTTTTTTAGCCACATAATATTGATCCAAGGTGGATAATCACAGACACTCATAGTTGTTATAGGGAAGAAAAAATCTTTAAACATTGACATAAAAGAAATCTATAAAGGGCATCCAAGTTGATAATTTACAATAATATGTAGAATATTTCCATGTCTTTATATACAGCACTTTTTTATTTATTTTATATATGTATGAAAATTGTGCATAGAAAAACACATAAAATTTCATTCATAATAGTGTACATTGCATATCGAAGTCTCATCCAATGATTCACCCAATTAAAAATAAATATTAATAAAATACATATATTTTATATCCACAATTTTAATATTATTGCACCAGCCCATTCAGAAATCTTTTGGGTTGCATTCTCACCAGTCAACATCAGCAATGTAGAAACGTGCATGGAGAGACCCGGCAGCACGAGCTGGTATGACTAATCTGTAGTGTTTAACACAGACTGTGGGCTCTAGGCTGCCTTGATGGTAATAGGTAGCCTGTGGGAATTGATAGGAGGTTAAACAGAGGTGGTATTATTGATGTATTGGCACTTTTAACCTAATGGAGTAAACTATGCTCTCTAGCAGGGGTTGATATTGCTGCATTATTATATGTAGAGTACGAGCTGATCACCCTTTTTATTGCTGTGAGAAGTGTTTAATTCATTTTAAGTCTGTGAATTGACCATTGTATACCTCCTTTTGTTATAAGAAGGGATGATGGGAGTGATGGTGTGTCACGGTCCGCGCTGCTTCTGGATTCAATAAAACTCACCAAAGAGCCCAGCAATCTTTCATCCTCTTTATTCCTTATTCCTACGCGTTTCAGCGCCACACCCGGCGCCTTCCTCAGGGACGCCGGGTGTGGCGCTGAAACGCGTAGGAATAAGGAATAAAGAGGATGAAAGATTGCTGGGCTCTTTGGTGAGTTTTATTGAATCCAGAAGCAGCGCGGACCGTGACACACCATCACTCCCATCATCCCTTCTTGGAACATACCACGATCCAGTGGTAGGTGGAGGTCCTGCAGCAGCTTGGAACATTGATTCCTAAAACGCGATTAAGCCAGTTGTGGGGACCACAACTGGACCAGGTGAGCGGCCACACAGCATCACCATTTACACACTAGTGTCACTAGTGATAGGGCACTATTGCGCCTCTTGTCCCCTCCCTTTATCCTTTTGTTATAAGACTGTATGAATCCCTGTTTTGCCTGTCAAATATGTAAGAGCCACATGTCATCATGTATGTTTTTTAGTCATCCAATGCTGGAGAGTGTACTCTGTTCATGTAACTTTCATGCTGTCACTGAGCACTTTACAAAAAACCCTTGAAATGTTACTCTATCTGTATTCATCCTGAATTTTGTGGATTGTTCTAATAAATGTAATCCCTTTTCACCAATTCAACTGTTGTCCTCTTGATTAAGTGATCGTTTTTACAGTTGTAGCAACTGATAAAAATCCCAGACTTATCTATGTACTGGAATTTCTATTAGTAATAAAACGCAATGCCTGCAGCGCGGGCTTCTGCTAATGCCCTGTGTTTGCCTGTTTTGCCCTGCCAATTTTATGGGAATCTTGACTTTATTAATAAAATTCACCGAAGCATTTCAGAAGCTGAACTCCTCTCATTTCCTGTTGTTCATGGGCACTGTTAGGACACTGTCCGTGCACTCTGCATTGTCTGGGTGAGCTGACTCAATCTCTGCATTTTGTGTTTGAGCCTGTAAGTGGATGGCTGAGTATTTCTGCTTTAATTCCAAAATCTGGGGTAGGTACAGCTGAACACTGCGTTGGGAAAAGGAAGTGGACGTAGTTGTTAATTTTGGATGTGTATGTGCAGCGCAGGAGGTATCATTGCATACTTTCTGGACAAGTTTGGGAAGCATGTAGCACTGAAGAAGTGGCAGTGATACTGGTTTTCTACTCAGGCATTCGGGCAAGCTAGTGGGGGAATTTGGATGACATGTGCCTGAGCATGCTGGTGGTCTGATTGCTAGTGGTCTGGCGCCTGCTGAGCTTGGTACAGCATATGTTGTAAATAACTGTCCTTTTGTCTTCTAGAATTTCACTAAAATAGAGCCAGACTGGATAACACCTAAACCTTGGCCTGTGATCTGGCAGCATGGGTGTGCTCTGGGGAACAGTTGATCGCCTTCTCTCTCTGGCCAACCCACTGTCTCTTTCTGCCTGTTGCATGCTACTTTGCTAGATTGGGTCAAAGGCTTCATCATCCACAAACTCGTCTTCCTCACTCTGGTCTTCCTCTTGACTTGTTGATATTGGCATCTGTATCTCATCATCATCCACCCCTTGAGACAGTAATTGCCGCTGCCCAGTATTGTCTTCTTCTGATCATGGCTTCTCAAATATTTTTGCATCACCACACATGTTCCTCTTGAAAGGTGCACAGTGAGAGGTCAGAAGAAATCTTAAAAGGAAAGGTAAAAAGTTCCTCGAAGTGTCCAACTGTGGGGTTACATATCTTTTACTTCTCTAATTTTTGTTTTAGACAAAGAGATGCAGGTGACTCTAATCTAAGAACAAATACTGATTCCTCCATTTCACAGGGACAAGACATATGCAAATTGTCACTTAAGTAAACAAACTCTATTGCCACCAATAAAGGTAGCAATCCTAACAGTCATAATTGACTCTTTAACAAGCCTTTTATATGATTTGGGTTTTGTGCCAGATCAGAACCTCAAACTGCAGATGATGCGTTTCGGGGTGATTGCCCCTCATCAGTGCAGTGTGTGAGAATTCTAATCTGGCTGTATGAGAGGCTGAGACGAGGTCTGGGGGAATAGCCATTCTCCGTATACACAAATGTGAAGATAAAAAATAAGATCCTGCTATAACAGTTCGCTAAAAAAGGAGCCAGTATGACGTGTCCCGGGCAACACCAATGCTGAGGAATTATGCCGAATAGACCAAAAGCATTTACGTACAGTGCAAGAGAAAATAAAAAGGTATTTTTGGTAGACTATAGGAGGAGTTAGAAGATGAAGGACACATTTGTGCAACGCAGTACAGGCTCTCAGAAAGCTGATTTCCACACTAAGACAATTGAAAAAGGAAGAAATGATCACAAAAGTTACAATCCAGTAACCTATGAAAATAAAGTAAGTAAAGTTAAGTTTATTTGAAATATACTAAAATATTTAAATGTGGTTTGACTCATATATTACCATTTAAGATGGTTTTTCCTTTTTTTTTCTTTCTTTAAAATAAAGAAAGCAACGCTTATTCTCCAGGTGTTCAAAAATTCTCTTAATTTTGAGGACAATAATAGATGTGCTATGAACTTTTGAAAGTGAAGAATTAATTGTTTCTTAACTAAGATATTTGGGATGTGCAACAGGTTTGCTATGTTCAAAAGGATTTTCGAAAACATCAACTTACAAAAGCTTTTCATCAAGGTTTTCTTTCATTATCGCATATTTTTAGGGAACAGGAACATTCTTGTTGCCAATAAGCATTTCTAAAATTTAGCTCTGTTTTATGATCTGTTTGATGGTTATGTATCTTCAAAAGAGCACATTTCATATCAGCAGTCAAGTCTAGTATTATGCAACCAGATGTGTGGCTGTTGTGGCTGTGCAGTGGCAGTCAGCAGCACAAGCCACATGGGAAAGCATTAGAATGGGTAAGAAAGGAGATATCTGGCAATGTTGAGTAAGCAAGCTTGGCAGCCATAGTGTACAACACAGAAGGCAGGCAACTGGATCATTTATTGCTGTCGTAGCTCTGCAGAGGCAGAAGCAGCAGGACTTGTATGGTAGAGAATTAGGACAGCACAAATAAGCAGATATCTGTCAACATAGGGCTAGCAATAGCAGCCCTGGCCGCATCAAAAATACAATATTGACGACACGATGATGTCAATCTTTGGCATTAGCCATAAATTAAGTCAGTTAAAGGGTTTGTCCACTCTCGGAAACCCCTCTAAATCATAGTGTTTGCCCCTGTTAAAATAAAAATACTTATGGAAAAAAACAATATGTAGAAACCAAGCACTACTGGGATCTTTTTGAATTAGGAGTTTCCCCTTATATCGGTCATCTAAAAAGGTGGCTATACACCAGGGTGTGCTCAATCGAGTGCATGTAAAATGAAACAGTTCAAGAAAAAAGAGGGCACTTACCCATCTGGTGCTGTTCAGGAAATTATTCCTTATTCAATCAGGGTTCCATACAGTGCATAGGAGGGGACGCAGAGGGATGCTGGACGACGGCCCGTTTCGTGCCCTAAGTGACACTTCTGTTGGTCAGATGGTCCGATATGTCTGAAAGTGTTTGAACAGCACTGACACTGGAGATAAGTATTCATGTTTTTATTTTAGTGTTGTCAAACACTCTGATTGAGAAGGGGTTGTCAAAGTAGTGGACTACCCTTTTAAATGTCTCAATTTAGCCTAATAATTTGTATTTACCCTTTTAAATATCTCAATTTAGCCTAATAATTTGAATTCAGTTGTTAAGTTCAAACATATTACAGTAACCTTTTTTTTAAACATTATTGCCAAAAAATTCAACAGAGGTAACCCTATAGTACTATGCTACTAGGAAGGTGCACACAAAGAAAATTTGTGACAAAAGGCAGCAGTGTTGTGACACTTACAGTTGTTAAAAGTGACTACAAAAACAGTTGTAAATCCTTAATCTTTTTTGTGTTTTTTTTTTTGTTTATTGATACCTTCTTGCAAAAAAATGCAATGTGCTTAACTTAACATAGTATATCACTAGGTAGGTAAATGCACAGAAAGTAATGGCCAGCAGTATTGCTCTGATGTGTATTGTTGTTCCATTTGTCTATGAAAACAAATGTAAACCTTTAAAGAGGACCTGTCACCAAACCAGGCATGGTGATCGTAATTACAGCACTGGATGCAGCCTGTGGGGCGGGGCTAAACGGCAAGTTCTGAAAAAAAGACGGACCCTATTTAATATAAAAAAAAAAGTTTTCTCTTTTTCTTCACCAAATTTGGGGTGTGTCTTATAAAGCAAAAAATATGGTAGGTACATATAGTTTCACAATTCAAAAATGCTAAATCGGACAACAGTGCACAGTATGGTGATGAAGTGTGCAGTTTATACATTGGTGGATTAAAATAGATGTTCAAAAAATGAAATGTGTCAAAATAAACAAATAAACTGCACCACACAATGGTATTTTTGAAAAAAAAATTATATTTGGGACTAGAAAAGTTGTTAGTTTTGATCCCCAAAAGTGAAAGACTGCAATTAGTTGTTGTATTCAAGTTTCATTTTATGGGTTTAATATTGAACAAGTACAACAAAGAGGTGTGCATCAAAAAAGTAACATTTCCAGCAATGAACAAACATTGTGGAGTGTAAAGTTGAGTTTCCATTTTTTGATCCTGGATATTTGTGATTTATACTTACCGTAAAATAAAAATATTTATTAATCGCCGACTACTCTTGCTTGAGTATCCCAGCATGCACTAAGGTTTCTCAACTAAAACGTCATCAAAATGGAAATCAGTAAATAGAAAAATAAAAAATAAAGCAGAGTCTAGAGCGGGAACGGTAAGGACTTCTTAATGAAAGTGTATTAGTAAAGAGATTGGATTATTACAATAAATATATAGACATTTAGGATTAAAATCAGTATTATTTTTGGCCTACACCTTTCAGATACTCAATGTATAATAGCTGAAACTGATATAATGCATCGATATTTAAATGTGACAGAGGTATGAAGGAAGACAAGTTAAATATGATTGTATGAACATAAAAATGCATCATATGTTCTTTAGCTCACTCATATACATTGATTAAAAAATACTATCCTGTTGGCTTTCACACAGCAGGCACATCTGGCCTTGCCATTACTTCCATTCTATTATGACCTGTCTGTTTTTTCAACTTCACCATTTAAGCTTGAAGTAAGATGATATAGTGTTATATGTTACTGCAGTCAGTATTTAGATCAGAAAAGACTGAATTGTCTTATGGTTTATAGCTTCGATTGAGACATATAGAAAATGAACATGAATAAGTGGTCATTAGATACTGCTGTAATGATATATGATTCTGCTGAAATCCAGCAAAGGTGGGACATTCTACAAGGAGTCAAGGAGATGTTGTCAGATATGGGATAACTTTATGACCAACTGTTAGCAAAAATATCTTAAGTTTAGGCCATCATAGAAATTAAACTAATATTGGCCAAAGACACAGATAGGTTCAACCAACAGTTAACGTGTATGAGGGCAACTATTGACTGATGATCGGGGAGATGTCAATCATTGGTGTCTGATTCTGAATCAGGATGGCATTGGTCTCCCATACATAAAGCACCCGTCAACATGTCAGATGTTTTAAGGACATTATAAGCTTCTGTTTTATGGACATTGTAAGTACTGTTTCCAAAATTCGGACCTTACAGGTGTCAAAACACCTGCAATTTCCAGGAAGCTTAAAAAATGTATTTAAAGCTCAAAAAAATTATCCAGCTTGATACAAGCCGGTAGACCCGATGGCTGGGGACACTCCTAACCGTAAAGTTAGGTGTTGTTCCCATCCAATGGGTCTTCCGGCAAGCATTGTGACACCAAACAATAAGGGAAAGTTTTAGGGCCATTATAAATGTAAAACTTTTTTCCAAAACAAAGTCGCATTCGGCAATTTTTTTAGGAGAAATTGCTTGAGTTTCTGATTACCAAAAAAAATCTGCATTTTTCATGCCAAATTTGAAATTGGCAAACATGTTTGGGGAAAGTTCGCTCATCTCTAGTGGTGACCTACACTGTTTTAAGTTCTTGGTTAACCATGAGTACTTTTCGTGAGTAGATAGTGGACGTAGTAGGGATTATTAGTGAGTCCTGACATTGAATGGGGCACCAAAAACATTTAGGGCATCATACCATCAATGGTCAGGTAGGGTCAACTAAGGACTTTATAGGGCTAGTTACCCAACTACCCCTCTTCTATTTCACATATTGCATGCTTGGTAATTATGTGTGTCCCTCTAATATGTTTATCACTATTTTTGAGTGCTTTTTATTATTTTCTTTACTTTTAACTAGTTTATTAAAGGTTAAGTATTATTTGTTAATTATATACTATATTTATGGGATTGTTTCTGCTTGGGTATTTGTACATTTAAAGAATCCCTTTGAATATATTTTGTCAGTCTTAAACTGTCTTAATTTCTCAGAGATATCAAGATCTCTGCTTGCAATCCGAGGGGATAAAAATGTATTTTGAACATTGAATGGACGCAAAGTAACAATACAGTCATGGGAGCTGTGAGTTTTAATATACTGATTAGCTGTGTGTCCACCGTATGCCCATGAGGAAACAGGACAAAGTGCTGATGATCTGCACTGCTGAAAGGAAAATCAGGACCCAAGAAGTCTGGTGAAATGGTGTGACTTTATTCCGCCGCATTTCAAGCCGCCTCTGTTCCTTCCTCAGGGATTAAAATCCCTGAGAAAGAGCAGAGCCCGCTCCAAAACACGTTGGAATAAAGTCACACCATTTCACCAGACTTCTTGGGTCCTGTTTTCCTTTCAGCAGCGAGTATAACCGGCACTTCGTCCTGTTTCCAGTTGTTGGCCACGTTGCACGTGGAGGTGTGGATCCAGGGGCAGAAGTACGAGGGCTAATACTGGTTGTGGGTTCATACAACCAGACCAGGTTAGCAAATTTCATCGGTCGATTGCCCCACTCTGCCTAGAGATAAGACCCTATGTGCATTTTTGTCTCACAATTATAGACACCGTATGCCCAGGACATACTTGTATCCATTGGAAGAAAATATTCATATGGAACTCAACTTCATACAGATGTTAAACAGAAGTTGGGCAATGTAACAGGTTGACTAAAAGTATTATAATTCTGAAAGCTTGATATATCTCAGGATATGTTTTTGTTTTGCTGACACTATGCAATTCTAAACCTTCCGCCTAGAATCCAAATAAATTGATCTAACATACTATGAAAGGTCAGTCCTCACAATTTGTTTTTCCTATGAGATAATCCTAATTACTATGCAAATTAAGAGTGAGTATGTGTATAACCTATACATGGTGCACGGGCTCAGCTTTCAGCCCTTTACTTGCTCCATGTGCTGAAATGATTTTGTGGAGTGCACTGTGAACAGCTGTGACCGATTTAAAGAAGATCAATTCAATATCAGGATATCTTGAATATTCATTATGAATATATTATTCTTTGTTGTTTATATGTCTCCATAAATATGTTATACTCTCCAGTTTTAAGAAAAGCAAATTAATCCTTTGGAATAATCTACATTCTTGCATCTTACTAATATGTGGTTTTATAATTGTCTAAGTCACCATTACGGTAAGACTATCATGCGTCTTGACGTAGCCCCGAACTGCACTATTGTGCAGATGCATTTTTTTAACTACATGTTGTTTAGCAGTTACCATATAGGTGCGCCATATGGAAAAAAAAAAGGCTACATTTGTTTCATACTGTAAAAAAAAATGCTGTGTCTAAAGTTAAACTATGTTTACATCAATGCTGCATGCAGTTTTGACTGTGTTGATGACATGATGACATTGTGTTGCAGCATCACCCTTCCACTTAAGGTCATGAGCCACTACCATGGTTTAGTAAATATGTTCATTAGAGATGAGCTGATCATCCCGAAGCAAATCAACTTTTATTCAAGTTTCCTAAAACTTACAGATCCAGGAAAAGTCATTTGCAATTTTATTTGTGCAGATCACGAAAAAAAAAAATACCTGTGAACATATCCCACATTACTGAATAGAGAGCAGGCTCAAATGACACCAGACATTGCCACAGAGGCTTTGCGATAAAGCCTTGCAGATAGCACATCACACTTTTTAGCATAGACAATTGGGAAGACTGTAATAGAGACTATAAAAGAGGGGGGCAGGAAAGGGCAAGAAAGCAGCATCCATTTGGGGATTTTACAGCCTAGAGATTGCAGATCAGAGCCAACAGTTCATTAATACAAATATGTATATAAAAACCTAAATCTGATTGTGGTGTATGACTGCAGGACTAAAGAAAAGTTAGAATGGGAGTAGTAGTCTCAGACTGTGAATAATGATTTAAAGATTCAAGTGATAGGGAGGTGCTGGACCTGCAGAGTCAGTGTTACTATGCAATGATTGATTCGTATTATACTGCAGTAACAAAACTTTACTAATACCTTAATTTTTTTAATGGGAACCTGTCAGGTCGTTTATAATAATAATAATAATAATAAAGCTTTATTTATATAGCGCCAACATATTCCGCAGCGCTTTACAATGTAGGGTTAGCGTACAGAAAATATACAGTAAGTAATTACAATAGAGAACAAATAAAGTACAATCATTGGATACAAAAACAATAGGCATAGAATCAATGTGAAAAAAAAATACAATAAATAAAGCAAGAAGTGAAGGTGACCCTGCTCAAAAGAGCTTACAATCTACAACGGGATAGGGGTTGTACAAGGTGCCGGGGCTTATTGCACTGGTGGTCCAGTCATCTTGAGGAAATGGGGTATAGGGCTAAGCTTACATGAATGGTCATCAGTCTGTGTAGACCTTTATGGTTTGGTGGAGTTTGTAGAAGAATAATGTCCAGAGGATAGCCCATTCACTGTCTACAGTACAATGGACATGTTAGGGAGTATGATAGGCCGCCTTAAAAAGATGTGTCTTTAGGGATCGTCTGAAGCCATGCAAGTTGTGGATAGTCCTGATTTCTTTGGGTAAAGCATTCCAGAGGTTTGGTGCAGCTCTGGAAAAGTCTTGGAGCCGGGAGTGGGAGGATCGGATTAGTGCAGATGTTAGTTGAAGGTCATTTGAGGAACGTAGAGAGCGGGTGGGGTGATAGACAGAGATGAGGGAGGAGAGGTAGGGGGGAGCTGCACTGTGAAGAGCTTTGTGGGTGAGAACAAGCAATTTGAATTTGATCCTGTAATATACGGGCAGCCAGTGCAATGACTGGCACAGAGCAGAGGCATCTGAGTAACGATTGGCCAGATTGGTGATCCTGGCTGCTGCATTAAGGATGGACTGGAGAGGAGAAAGTCTGGTGAGGGGGAGGCCCCTTAATAGAGAGTTGCAATAGTCAAGGCGGGAATGGATTAGGGCCACGGTGAGGGTTTTTGTTGTTTCCAGGGTGAGAAAGGGGCGGACTCTAGAGATATTCTTCAGGTATAAGCGACAGGAGCGGACGAGAGATTGCGTGTGGGAGGAGAAGGAGAGATCGGTGTCAAATATAACACCCAGACAGCGAGCCTGCTGTCTAGGCGTTATCGTGGTGCCGCACACTGAGAGAGAGATGTCCGATTTAGGGAGGTTAGTGGATGGGGGGAGCAGAAGAAGTTCAGTTTTGGAAAGGTTTAGTTTCAAATAGAGAGTGGACATGATATTGGAAACTGCAGCTAGACAGTCATTGGTGTTCTTTACTACCGCAGGGGTAAGGTCAGGGGCTGAAGTGTATAGTTGAGTGTCATCAGCATAAAGATGGTACTGGAAGCCAAATCTGCTGATGGTCTGTCCAATCGGGGCCGTGTAGAGAGAGAAGAGGAGAGGGCCAAGGACTGAACCCTGAGGGACCCCAATAGTGAGGGGAAGAGGGGGGGAAGTGGAGCCAGCAAAAGATACACTGAAAGAGCGGTCAGAAAGATAGGAGGAGAGCCAGGAGAGAGCAGTGTCCTTTATGCCAATGGAGTGCAGCATAGAGAGTAGGAGCTGATGGTCGACAGTGTCAAAAGCTGCAGAGAGATCAAGGAGAATAAGCAGAGAGTGGTCACCATTACGTTTTGCTGTCAGAAGGTCATTGGTCACTTTGATGAGGGCAGTTTCTGTGGAGTGAAGGGGGCGGAAACCAGACTGTAATGGATCTAGGAGAGAGTGAGCGGAGAGGTAATGGGTGAGGCGGGAGTAGACCAGGCGCTCCAGGAGTTTAGAGATGAAGGGGAGATTGGAGACTGGTCTGTAGTTATTTGTGCAGGTTGGGTCGAGAGTGGTTTTCTTTAATAATGGAGTAATGATCGAGTGTTTGAAGGAGGAGGGGAAAATGCCAGAAGAGAGGGAGAGATTGAAGATTTTGGTTAGATGAGTGGTGACGACTGGAGAGAGGGACTGGAGCAGGTGTGAGGGAATGGGGTCGGTAGTGCATGTGGTGGGACGAGAGGAAGATAGGAGCCTGGAGACTTCTTCTTCTGTGACTGGGTCAAATGTGGAGAGTGAACCGGAGGGGATGTGAGGAAGAATGGGGGTGGCAGTGCTTGGAGGCTGAGAGCTGATTTCTTGGCGGATGTTGTCTATTTTATCCATGAAGTAGGAAGCTAGGTCATCAGCACAGAGGTCGGTGATGGGGGCCTGCACTTTAGGACTGAGGAGAGAGTGAAAGGTGTCAAAGAGTTTTTTTGGATTGTTGGATAGTGAGGAGACCGGGTGGTGAAGTAGGTCTGTTTGGCAAGGTGAAGGGCAGAGTTGTAGGTTTTGAGCATGAATTTATAGTGGATAAAGTCTCCTGGTGAGCGAGTTTTCCTCCATAGGCGTTCAGCACTCCTGGAGCATCGCTGGAGGAATCGGGTTTGTGATGTGAGCCAGGGCTGTTTTGTTCTCTGTTTGGAGGTTCTGCGGGTGAGGGGCGCTACTTGGTCCAGGGAGCTCCCCCAACCTATCACTATCTTTACCTGCAGCGTCATAGAGATTACCTATATGAAACAAAGGCTAGCACTCAACAGTGTTCAATGTTTTACGGTGCCAGTGAAAGGAGCCAAAGATCCCATAGACAATATAGCTTGTAATCACTACACACGTACAATGTCCGGTATGCTTAAGGTGAAAGTTTATTATACATTATGGAGGGGCCACTCCATGCTAAGGCACTGATGTGCTAGCACACACTGCTATACCACTGACGGAAAGCGAAAGCTCCGCCACCGTAGCATCACCAACTAGGTACTGAACATACAATACAAGCTGACCTAAAAGCCTAGAATGCCTGTGGCTCCACTAAAGGGCGAGCTCTTGACACAGAGACCCTTGTACTCTGTCTCATCTATGATAATCCAGGGAAGTCTTGAATCCGAAGGGATCCCTAACTCTAACCACTAGACCAGACCGAAGACTGACCGCGGTTTTATCGCATCCGCATCTGCCGAAAGTGGCGAAACCGCAACTGTACTGCACTTGCCGCACCTGCCGCAAGCCCCATAGACATTGCATGGAGCTTGCCGCAAGTGAACCGCAAGTACGGCCGTTATGTGGTAATTGCGGCAGTTGCAGTTTTCTCATCACAACTGCTGCGATCAGCGATTACCGCTGATGTGAAAGGGGCCTAATAGTGGTTGTAGAGTTCTGCAGCTCTACTCTAGACAAAATAGTTTTTCAGGGTTTAGGTTGAAATCTTTCCCATCTGAGGAAAGTTGGACAGTAAGGGTGAGTGCACATGATCAGTATTGCCTGAGTTCTGGAAGATGTGGATTGTGGATGCAGCATGTTTTTTCTTGCAGATACACTAGTGTCACTTGTTTAGGACTTCTGATGCAGCATATTTTTGAGTTCTTCCACTCCGAACACTAATGACTCCTCAAGAATAAATTGACATGAAAGCCGTGCCATATGTCAGTTTGCGCAGTGTTAAAAGGAAGCACAGTGGACATGGGGTTTCTCTAAATCCCTTCTACTGTGCTTGTACAAAGCGGCATTTTGGATGCAGCAAAAAGACGCCACACACTGATTGTGTGCACTCACCCTCAAATGGCTTCTGGTACATTCTTAATTCTTAATCCTAATAAGGACCCATTGATAAGCAGGTGTGCACTTAGCCGGCATCATTTCTCCCTCCTGCATGGCCTTTTAAGTTGTTGGAATAAAGGATACAGATTTTACCGCAACTGTTTCAACTTGTTGAAAATGTCTTCAGCATGAATCACAAAGTGCAGAACCAGGAGTTGCAAATTAGTGCCTATATGCTGTTTCTATACTCAAATGCTCCTAAGCGCTCCAATTGACGTTAAAATCCCATACCAGTAGTTTGAGTCGTTCTTTAGACTTGGTAACATGAAGCGGTAAGTGCTGCTTCAAGATTTTTCTTCTACTTGTTGAATATATTTTTTTATATTATGTAAAATATATATACATATATACAGCATTTTAGAATGTTGTTCATAAGGGCTTAGTGATGGTGGCTGTACCTTATATGTGAAAGACCTGGTGACAGGCTCCCTTTAAAGGTACCGTCACACAGGGACATATCGCCGGCGATGTTGCCGGCAACTGAGGGGCGTGGCCAGGTTGCGGCGACATCGCCGGCGAGTTGCCTCGTGTGACAGGGCGATAATCAGGGGATGAATCGCCTGAGTCACATCGCCAGGTTTCCCAACAATGTTGGGAAACCTGGCGATGTTGCTCAGGCGATCCTGCCTGATCGCCCTGTGTAACGCGGCCACTTGCAATGTTGTGGGCGATTCCGCCTATATCCAACATTGCGAGTGATCGCTTGCTGGGTTGCTGGGCAACCCAGCGAGCGATAGCCGCGGCAACTAGCCGGCGACATCGCCGGTAAGTTGCTCAGTGTGACATCTCACCGGCGATGTTGTCAGGGATGCGCGCTCCCGCGATCCCCGGCAATATCGCCGGCGATATGTCCCTGTGTGACGGTACCTTAAGACAGTGATGGCGAACTCCAGGCCTCGAGTGCCACCACCAGTGCAGGATTTCAGGATTTCCTTATATTGCACAGGTGTTAATGTGATCACCTGCACAGGTAATGATTCCAACCTCTGTGCAATGCTGAGGAAATCCTGAAAACCTGCACTGTTGGTGGCACTCGAGGCCTGGAGTTCGCCATCACTGCTTTAAGAGATTATATGTGCATTACCTACATGATTCATTTGGACAGTATTCCCAAAGTGTCAACATGGCCTTAAAGTACACTTTCTTAATCAATAAGTTTGGTTAACACATGGAGCCCAACTCTAATGTCATAGGTTCAACTGTAAGCACAACATCTAAGAAACCTGGAAAATGCTGTATCCTGACAGTATAGCGTCATTGAACATTTTATTTTAGTCCCTGGAGACATGGCAGCCTGTAGGAGATTCTACTAACTAAATTCTGCTGTTCTTAAGGTCATTTCCACTGTTAGGATTACCATATGTCTTGGCTTTTCAGGAATGATCTTTAATCCACCAAAACAATTATCTTGCATCGTTTATTTTTCCATATTTAAAATTCATTATGAAATTAAATTAAAACTACAAAGAAAATATTTTATATGTTTTTAAAGAACTTAACCTCATTTGGCATCTACCATATTGTGATTCCGCCTTTTTATTTTAATAACAAAGTGTACAAAACACAAAATTACTCTTTAACGATTGTTCTTAATTTTCTGTTTTCAGGAGCACATCATTCCTTTTCCTCCTGGCTTTCTGTTTGTAGACAGACATGATAGGGGTGAAATAGCTGAAACGAGCCTTTTGGAAGCTGGTGCAAGCCTTTGCAATCTGTGGCCTGGAACAAGCTGCACTAGAGGCAATGTGGGCTGTGTGAAACTTCTGCAACCAGTGCATAGTGAGAGGCTGGAGGACCTGAGCCAATGGACTATTGGGATTAAGAAGAAGTGAGCCCCATTGTCTGTAGGAAGAGATTAGCCCTCTTTATTTGTAAAACAAGAACTGAGGTGTAGCATAATAAACAGCGAGCCTCAAGTGTCATGCATCTGGATTTGAACCCTTGAGTCTGTCCTTTGTGGTTGGCTTCTCTATCAATGAAAGTATTTAATGGAAGTCTTCAAACAAAAGCTGGACAGACATCTGTCTGGGATGATTTAGTGAATCCTGCTTTGATCAGGGGGATAGACCAGATGACCCAGGAGGTCCCTTCCAACTGTACCATTCTATGGCCTTGTTCACACACATGAGCTTTTTTGACCATCTCTGCGTTTTTTGGGCTGTTAAAAAAAACACAGGTGTGTTAACGCAGGGTGCATTTGAGTGTAAATGCGTTTTTCACCTCCACTTGCATTTTTTCCCCCAGTCCAAAAAACGCTGCATGCAGCGTTTTTTGGGTGCTGGAAAAAAACGCAGGGGTTGTTTCCAAAAACGCATACGTTTTTTTAACATGGGGTCCTATGGGAAACGCAAGCGTTAACGCAGGGCACATATAGGCACCTACGTTAACGCATGCGTTTCCCATAGGGACCCATGTTAAAAAAACGCATGCGTTTCTATAACATGGGGCCCTATGGGAAACGCATGCGTTTTTAAATGGCACATTTATGCACCCTACGTTAACGCTAGCGTTTTTGCCTGCGTTTTTGAAGGAAAAAATTACAAAGTCCAAAAAGGATTCTAATCCTTTCAGACACAAAAGGGACATTTTTTAGCACTCTTAAAGAAACGCATGTGGTTTTAGGAGTGCTAAAAAAACGCAAATTGTGTGTGAACAATGCCCATGATTCTATGATCTGCCGAACCACAGAAGATAAAACTTGCTCCTGGGTGTTAAGTTTCTCTTATGGCCCCTTTACACGCAGCTACAGGTGACAGGTTTTCCACAGGTAACTTACTGGCTGCAGTGAAATCATGGAGACATGGTTCTATCTTGTTGCTGTGTACAAATGGAACTATGTCGCCATGATTTCACTACAACCAGTAAGTTACCTGTGGAAAACCTGTCACCTGTAGCTGCGTGTAAAGGGGCCATCAGGGTATGTACACATGATCTGGATGCACTGCGTGTTGGATACAGTATCTCCGGACCTGCGGGAACACAGGGACATGGCAGCCGCCCTGTGCACATGATCTGCGTTCGGTGCAGGGCGGCTTCTTCCTGCTTTCTCCTGATAGTGATCACTTGTGTCTCTTGGCCCCATTCACACACTGCTTTTTTTGCTGCGTATTTTTACGCACAAGCTCAAAAAAAGCCAGGAGTGGAGCAATCAACACCGGGATTGAACAAAATTGCAATGTGAAACCAGCCTTACGAGGATATCTGTTTGTGCAGGTAACTATTACTGTGCAGCATCGCAACTTAATAAATAAACCAAATATATTCCCATCTCACTTATTTATTTTCACCAGGTAAACTAATATAACTGCACAAAATTTAGAAAAAAACATTTCTGACATGCAAAAACAAAACACAAAAACAATTAGTGACCAATATAGCCACCTTTCTTTATGATGACACTCAACAGCTTTCCATCCATAGATTCTGTCAGTTGCTTGATCTGTTTACGATCAACATTGCATGCAGCAGCCACCACAGCCTCCCAGACACTGTTCCGAGAGGTGTACTGTTTTCTCTCCCTGTAGATCTCACATTTTAGGAAGGACCACAGGTTCTCTATAGGGTTCAGATGAGGTGAACAAGGGTGCCATGTCATTTTTTTTTCTTCTTTTAGACCTTGACTGGCCAGCCACGCTGTGGAGTAGTTGGATGCATATGATGGAGCATTGTCCTGCATGAAAAACATGTTTTTCTTGAACGATACCAACTTCTTCCTGTACTACTGCTTGAAGAAGTTGTCTTTCAATAACTGGCAGTAGGACCGGGAGTTGAGCTTCACTCCATCCTCAACCCGAAAAGGTCCCACAAGTTCATCTTTGATGATACCAGCCCATACCAGTACCCCACCTCCACCTTGCTGGTGTCTGAGTCAGAGTGGAGCTCTCTGCCCTTTACTGATCCAGTCTCTGGCCCATCCATCTGGCCCATCAAGAGTCACTCTCGTTTCATCAGTCCATAAAACCTTTGAAAAATCAGTCTTAACATATTTCTTGGGCCAGTCTTGACATTTTATTTTATATTTCATGTTCAAAGGTGGTTGTTTTTCAGCCTTTCTTACCATGGCCATGTCCCTGAGTATAGCACACCTTGTGCTTTTTGATACTCCGGTAACATTGCAGCTCTGAAATATGGCAAAACTGGTGGCAAATGGCATCTTGACAGCTTTACGCTTAATTTTCCTCAAATCATGGGCAGTTATTTTGCACCTTTTTTGCCCAACACGCTTCTTGCGACCCTGTTGGCTATTTGCCATGAAACACTTGATTGCTCAGTGGTCACGTTTCAAAAGTTTGACAATTTCAAGACTGCTGCATCCCTCTGCAAGACATCTCACAATTTTGGACTTTTCAGAGCCCATCAAATCTCTCTTATGACCCATTTTGCCTAAGGAAAGGCATTTGCCTAATAATTAAGCACACCTTATATAGGGTGATGATGTCATTACACCACACCCCTCCACATTACAAAGATGCACATCACCTCATTTACTTAATTGGTAGTTGGCTCTCATGGGTATACAGCTGGGAGTAGGATAACATGTATAAAAAGTATCATGTGATCAAAATACTCATTTACCTAATAATTCTGCACACAATTATTTTTAGCATTTTGGATTATGGATACATGGGAAAAGGCATGGCCCTGTATTTCAAGATTCAACATTAATCAGGAACAAGGAGATGAATGACAGGAGTAGGCATGGCGCTACAAGAGCCCTGCTAAATTCATGAAACACACAACAAAGACACCCCAAAATGAGCGTCCACATTTAAAAAAAATTAGTGCCAAGCACCATGAAAGTGGCATCAATTAACCCAGAAATAAAAATTGTACAATGGTGCAGCCTGCATGCATGGCACAGGGTCTGGAACAAGGCCTCACCTAGCATTTCAAAGTTAAGCACTTAAGGAGATGAGTGATGCATGTAGGCATCATGTTTAGAGAGCCCTGCTAAATTCAGGAAACAGACAAGAAGGAGACTCCAAGAAGAATCTTTACGTTTCAAAAAATTAAGGCCATATACCATGAAAGTGGTATCAAAGTGGTATCAATTTACCCAGAATAAAAATTGTATAATGATGAGATCAATGCAGCACACTAAAAAGTACAATATCGCCTAGTCTGCCACTGGGGTGGAAAGGTCCTTGGCGGTCTACACTTTCAGGTTACAGCCTGATGCTCTTATCCATCAGGACACCGCAAGCAGCCCTGAAGACACATTCTGAGAGAACGCTGGCTGACGGAATGCCTTCCAAGGTGTGACTGGTGACCTCAGGCCACTCCTCCATTTTGTAACCCAAAATGCAAAAGAGTTCATACCTCCCCTGATGGCATGGATATTGAGCTCTAGATACTCCTGCACCATCCTCTGAAGTCGTTTACTATGTGTCAGACTTGTACTCAGTTCTGGTTTAAAAAATTAGTCAAACGACTCCCAGAAATTGCTTCTGAGAATTATACTCTGCTGTTAATGTTTCTACAATGATGACTTGACGTCCCTTGGGTTGGAAGTGTAGATCTGTGATGCGTAGTGTGAGCCTCATTGCTGTGTTGGCGAAAATCAGTCCTAAGATTGTCTACTGCCAACGTGTCTGTGTCTGTGTTTTTACACAGACAAGTTGGCAGTGAGTTAACTATTAACCTGTCAGATTGTCTATGTCCGCCAGGGTGTCATCACACTGCCTCATTTACATAAGAAACATATGGCTTCCATCCTTTTTCGTGAGCTGTTTTGAATTTCAAACTGAGTGTTTACTGAATTTGACACACTATATATATCTGTCTTGTACCTCATGCAGGTAATGCTGGTTTGACCTGAGGAGTGGGCCAGTGAGCCTTGAAACGCATTGAGAAAATTAGAGTTGCAACCAGCTCAACACATGGAAGTAATTAAAAATTCACAAAATCTTTATTGGAAATCTTTTAAAATAAAACTGATGAAAAATTGGGCATCTCAAATAACAAAGCAATAAAGCGGGGTGGTGAGTATAACAGGAATCAATCTATACACGTTTCGAACTTCATCGCTCTTGAGCACTGTCAACATCCAGTGTGGAAGAGCCATGTAGTTCAAAATGCCTATGTATTGATTCCTGTTATACACACCATCCCGCTTTATTGCTTTGTTGTCTGAGATACTCAATTTTTCATCACTTTCATTTTAAAGGATTTCCATTAAAGATTACTTCCATGTGTTGAGTTGGTTCCACAGGGCCGTATCTAGGGGGGGTTGGCGGTGCATGAGCCCCGGGCACCGCGGGGGGAGGGCGCTGCTGGGCAGCACCCACTGTCTCCATTGTCGGCCGCATATTTCGCCACCCCCCCCACAGTGACAGCCGGCATTCATCTCCACTTGTACTCTGTGCTGAGAGGACTGTGCTGATGTCAATGGAGGGGAGGAGTCAGGGGTCACATGATCAGCTCCTCCGTGTATACAGGGGTGAGGACGCTGTTGTGCTGTTTGTCGTGATAAGGTGGATAAGGTGAAGGTTATGTGTGGGGTCGGGAGGGATTTACAGTGTGGATGTAGCAGAGCCGTGTGTGTACGAGGTGTATGGAGCGGAGCCAAGTGTGTACAAGGTGTATGGAACAGAGCCACATGTGTACAAGGTGTATGGAGCGGAGCCAGGTGTGTACAAGGTGTATGGAGCAGAGCCACATGTGTACAAGGTGTATGGAGCGGAGCCAGGTGTGTATGAGGTGTATGGAGCAGAGCCGCGTGTGTACGAGGTGTACGGAGCGGAGCCGCGTGTGTACGAGGTGTACGGAGCAGTGCTGAGTGTGTACGAGATGTATGGAGCAAAGCCAGGTGTGTACGAGATGTACGGACCGGAGCCAGGTGTGTATGAGGTGAGCGAAGCCGCGTGTGTACGAGGTGTACGGAGCTGAGTAGAGTGTGTAGGAGGTGTACGGAGCAGAGCCGCATGTGTACGAGATGTACGGAGTTGAGCAGAGTGTGTAGGAGGTGCACTGAGTGGAGCCGCATGTGTACTAGGTGTACGCTGCAGAGCCAGGTGTGTACGAGGTATACGGAGCAGAGCCGTGTGTATGTGAGGTGTACGGAGCAGAGCCAGGTGTATACGAGGTGTACAGAGAGAAGGCGAGTGTGTACATGGCGTATGGAGCAGAGCCTTGTGTATGCGAGGTGTACAGAGCAGAGCCGTGTGTGTGTATGAGGTGTACAGAGCGGAGCTGAGAGTGCACTAGGTATACGGAGCAGAGTCACGTGTGTACGGGTCTTGCGGACCAGAGCCAACTGTGTACTAGGTGTATGGAGCACAGTTGCGAGTGTATGGGTCGTGCGGAGCAGAGCCGCATGTGTACTAGATGTACGGGCCATTAATTATACTGTATGTAGGTCCATTATATTGTATGGAGGGCTGTGTGTGGACGACAGTTGGAGATCATACTCTGCCAGTGTAGTTGAGGGGCTTACAGTAGGGTCATCATACTGTGCGTATGGAGGAATCCACTGTGGGGCATCATACAGTGTTTGGGGGGCACTTTTGTTGCCATCACATTTTATAGCTGTAACGAAAGGGGAATCATGGGGCTTCAACAGGAGGAAAATTACTCTGTAAGGGCTGCAAAGTTGTGAGATATGTTATTATGTGACCCAGGCAAATATTTTTTGGGGGGCAATAAGAACTTCTACTAAGGGGCCCCATGATTTCTATGTATGCCCCTCGTGCAGGATGCATTGTCACTCTGCTGCAGGACTGATTGGCCATAACTTACAGACCAGGTCCAGTGCCGCCCCTCGGTATATACAGGCATCCAGCCATGTTTCTCCTGAGCGGCGGTTGATCGGTGGCGCTCGTCTCCCTTCCCACTACCGCATCCTTTGCTCAACCCAATTGGACAGCCCCTGCTATTGGCTCTGGACAGCCCGTGTGCGGTGCATGTGATTGGCTCAGCATTTTGGGTGAAGGAGGCATGGTCTGTTGGGGAAGATGCCCATTTTCCCAGCTCAGTAAAGTGGCAGCTTGTTGATGCTCAGACTGCAGATCATTGCATGTGGTGTGTGGACGATGCTGAATGGTGGACATGTCTGACTTCTCAGTGCCAGGCAGCACCCACATTGAAGCTGTCCAGTATGGACACAGTATGAGAAGTAAGGGGGATGGATGTGGCACAGTATATGTAGTGAGTGGGGACCAGTATGGACACAGTATGAGGAGTCACAGGGGGATGGCTGCAGCACAGTACGTGGAGTGAGGGGGGATTGATGTGGACACAGTATGGGGAGGGAGAAGGGATGGCTGCTGACACAGTATGAGGAGTGAGAGGGGGATGGGTGTGAACACAGTATGTGGAGTGAGGGAGGATGGCTGCTGACACAGTATGGGGAGGAAGGAGGGAATAGGTGTAGAGTATGTAGAGTGAGAAAGGGATGAAGAAACAGTAGGGGATGAGAAAAATGTAAAGAGGCACAGAATAGAGACTGAGCATGTGTGAAGCTTACAGAGAGGGGGCGGCATGCGGGGACAGTATGTCGAGTTTGATGAGGGAGAACAGTATAAACCGTGGGCAGTATAGAAGGATACAATGTAGAGGATAGAGTTACCAGGGAGCCCAGTATAGGAAAGAAGAGGGCAGTGTGATGAGAGGGCAGTGTGGAGGGCATCACCAGAAGAGGGACAGTGTGTAAACCATATTTTGTATAGGTAACATGTGAGAAGGAGCAATTCTTTATTCCAGGGCACAGTGTAGGGCAGATATTTTTACTCAGGGAAAATGTTCATCATTCTGCTATTTTTAAGGATATCGTGCCGGGATGTGCTGCAGAGGAACGGAGAAGATGGAAATCTGCAGAGACGAGCTGTGGATGTGAAAATCATCATGATGCCTGCACAAGATGAAGAAAAGAAAAAGACGACCCCGATCAGACAAGGTCATCTATAAGGTACCAGGATGTAAATCATTATTTGTGATAATGACTACTTCTCATCAGTGCTGTGGTTCCTGTATGCTTTTATTGACGGCTGGTAATAATAACTCCCGGTATGTCTCACCATTGCTAATGATGTAGTAGGAGTTGTAGGTTCATGCAGTACATTTGTGTATGGGTCTGACCTGACATTACAATTGTTTTACCATGTACTGATGGTGGTTCTGATGTTGAATTTTGGTACTGATGAGGATTGTGATTTCTGTTCTGATGAGGTTATATTTATGTATTTCTGTACCTCTGGTGGGTCTTGTGATATATTGTACTGTACTGATGAGGGTTTTGACTTTGCATTTCTGTACTGATAGGGGTTATATGGATGTATTTCAGTACCTCTAGTGGGTCTGGTGATGTAGTTTTGTGTTAATTATTCTGATACTGTACACATCTAACAATCCATAACTTGTAAGCTTTCTTGATACATGGCCATGTTAATAAAGTGTTGTGCATTCTAACAAGTTAAGGGTTCTATGTATTTATTTGTTAGAAGCATTAAATTGGTTGTCCCAAGCTTGTGATGAGTCTGCAGTCACTCTATGGCTAGGGTCACACATCCGTTTTTTTTTTTTTTTAAACCTGATCCGGTTTTGAGCTTTTAAAAATCTCAAAACCGGATCAGGAAACGCTCCTCATAGGCGCCTATGATAAAAACCGGATTGCTTCACAAGCAATCCAGTTTTCGTCTCCGGCTCTGCAGCCTGCGTGGAAAATCATGCAGGCTGCAGTTTTCGGAGCGGTTCTGTTATCTGCAATGCGGGAACTGGATTGCTCAGGATGTGTAATCCTGAGCAATGCGGTTCCCACGTATACTTTGCTTATCCCGGCTGCCGCCGGGATGAGCAAGGTGTTCTGTGTGTGTAAAAAGTGTTAATTTTATTATTAAATGTTCCTATAATGTCTCTAGGGGGTGCCCACTCCCACTAGAGCATTCCACCCTCTCAGGTGGGCATATAATGATCTATTCACTTCTGTACAGTAGCGCCTCCAGTCAGCTGCTGTACAGTTTTATCAATGAAAGCGCCGGGCTCCCCTGACAGCTGCGCATACTATAGCTATTATAGCTATAGTATGTGTGCTGTCCGAGGTCCTGAAGCCTTATACAGTAAGATTTATGGGGAGCGCTGCCCATAGATCTTACTGTATAAGGCTTCAGGACCTCGGACAGCGCACATACTATAGCTATAATAGCTATAGTATGCGCAGCTGTCAGGGAGCCCGGCGCTTTCATTGATAAAACTGTACAGCAGCTGACTGGAGGCGGCTACTGTACAGAAGTGAATAGATCATTATATGCCCACCTGAGTGGTTGGAACATCTCTAGGAGGGACCCCCTAGAGACATTATAGGAACATTTAAAATAAAATTAAGGCATATAGAACATTTAAATAAATTAACACTTTACACACACAGAACAGTTTGCTCATCCCTGCGGGAGAGGGATGAGCGAACTATCCGGTAACCGGTTTGCTCAGAATTACACATCCTGAGCAATCCGGTTACAGGATTGCAGTCTTCAGCAATCCGGTTCCCAGATTGCTGGTTGTCTGAAGCCAGTTGCGTTCACTGCATCCGGATCTGGATCGGTGAACGCAATTCTAGATTTAAGTGTGACCCTAGCCTTAGTGTCTCTATGTGACTGCAGACTTCTGAATTCTCACTGAGCGCACACTGTCTGCTGTCAGGATTGTCTGGTGAGAATGGAAGGTCACGTAACTATAAGGTATGCAATTTACATACATGCAGTCACGTGCTGGCTAGACATGTGAGGCTTTGTTCAATTAAATGAATTGAGTAAGGCCGGACGCGTCTAGTCAGAATGTGGCCAGAAGTATATAAATTGCATACTTGTGTTCACATGACCGTCCAATCTTACCATTGATATGGGAGAATCCTGAAAGTGTGCAGTGCGCGTGCCATGAGAATTTGGAGGCCTGCAGTCACCTAGACTTTCATCTCAAACCTGGACAAGCCCTTTAATTATATCATTAAACCTTAGCATACTCAACAACGTGTAATATACTCCAGCAGTATTACCTGTAAGTGTAAAAAATTGCATATAGGTGATTGTCACATGACGTCTACTTAGACCACGGGAAGGGGGGAGGGCGCCAAACTGAACTCTTGCCCCGGGTGCCAGAAAACCTAGATACACCTCTGACTTAGCCATGTTCACAACTAAATACAAAAATGTACTTATTGTAACATGGGGGTTATTTTTCACAGATTTTAAGCTGTTGAACTGGCCTATAAATTCACACAAATTCTGAAAGAGTAACCGTCATTTAAATGTTTATTTCTCCTAAAATAGTAAGCAGTAAAATAGGGAATATTATAAGTTATGTTAGAAGTGGCTTCTTCCTTCTCTAAGATTGATCAGGTAAGATCTGATAGCTCAGGGGTAAAATTTGTCTTCAGTGGAGATAGAGTTTCCCATTACTGATACAGGAGTTCGCAGTTCCTGCTTATAAAATTCTATGGGGAGGGGTAGCTGTAGGAGTAGGAAAGGTATAGACGCAGACAGACATTCTGCGGCAAGTTCTGAAACAATATTGGACTAAGGGTGCGTTCACACGCTGCGTATTTGCTGCATTTTTTTACGCGCAAGCTCATCACAAACCAGGAGTGGGTTATTAAATCCAGAAGTGGAGCACTTGTTTCTATTATACTTTTCCTCTAATTGTTCCACTTCTGGTTTGTGATGAGCCAATGCGGAAAAAAAATGCAGCAAATATGAAGCGTGTGAACGCACCCTTAACATCTGTGCTTTGCCTAGGCCACTCCAATACATTTATATGTTTCCTCTTAAACCACTGGAGTGTTGCTTTAGCAGTATGCTTTGGGTTATTGTGTTGTTGGAAGGTGAACCTGCGTCCCCATCTCAAATCACTTAAGGTACCTTTACACGCCGCGACGGCAGGCTGGATACATCCCGCTACTTCACGTGCACGAGCACGCTCAAACGGTTACAAACGGTCAACGCACCCTCTTTACACGCCGCCACAAGGTGCGCTACGCCACCCTACATCTATAGCTAGCTACATCGCCCGGTGTCTCAAGTAGCCAGCTGTAGCTCATTTACACACCGCTATAACCAGCTACTATGGGCGGACCTGGTGCAGCAGGGCCAGCACATAGGCGTGCCACAATTGTGGATTACGAGCCGTCCGTACGCTGATAGGACGAAGCAATAACATCCTGATTGGGCAGGCAACGCAGGAGGCTGAGTAATACAGCACGCTCGAGCGATTGTGTAGTGTGACTCGTCAGCTCCTTAAATATGCCTCCCTATGCAGCGACTACCAATCGTCATGCAGCAGCTTCCACCAATGATCGCACATGGGGCGCGGTAACACGGAGCCAGGGTCACGCCTTAGCTACATTGCAGCTACATCGCAGGCTGTCCAGAGTTGCCTTCCGTTGCTTCTTTACACGCCGATACAGCTCGCTACCATCGGCGATGTAGCCATCAGTTTTCGAGCAGAGCTAGGAAACAGATGTATCTGTTGCCGGCTGTAGCGTCACGTCTTCAGACGCCGCTACGACGGGCTACATTGGCGCTACAAGCTACATTTGTAGCCTGTAGCGGAATGTATCCAGCCTGCCGTCACGGCGTGTAAAGGTACCATTACAGATTGAAACAGATTTTGCTCAAGAATATCCCTGTATTTCACAGCATCCATCTTCCCCTCAATTCTCACCCTTTTTCCTGCCCCCTCTGTCAAAAAACATCCCCACAGCATGATGCTGCCATCATCATGTTTCACTGTTGGGATGATGTTCTTGGGGTTGTTTGGAACTAGACATAGCATATACCTTGGTGGCAAAAAAAGCTCAATTTTGGTCTCATCTGACTAAAGCACCTTGATCCGTACATTTGGAGAGTGTCTTTTAACAAAATCAAAACTAACCTTACAATTATTGGCTGTAAGAAATTCTTCCATAAAAGCCAACTCTATGGAGTGTATGGCTTATTGTGGTCGTATTATAAGATATTCCAGTCTATGCTTGGGAACTCTTCAGTATCTTTAGGGTTACCAATGATGTCTGTGATGCCTTTCTAATTACTGCTCTCCTTGCCCAGGCTGAGAGTTTTGGTGGGCGGCGTTCTTTTGGCAGGTTTGTTATGGTACCATGTTCTTTTTTCGTCGCACTTCTCTAACGATTCCCATTACAAAATGTTCTTCCAAATCTAGTCCTTTGCATTTGCTGTGGAATATGGTGTTTGATTAGTGATGCCTCTTGCTTAATGCTCTAGGGGCCTCTGTGGCCTTTTACATGTGTGTATATACTGGAAAACCATGTGGCGCTTAGGTTGTACACAGGTGGACTTCTTTTCACTAACCATGTGAATATGCACATGGCAATTTTTATTTATTTATTACCGTATATACTCGTGTATAAGCCGACCCGTGTATAAGCCGACCCCCCTACTTTTGCCCCCAAAACCTGGGAAAACCTATTGACTTGTGTATAAGCCGAGGGTGGACCCCAGCACAGGTATACAGCCCCCAGCAGTGTGGTATACAGCAGCCCCAGAGGTATATACTGCAGCCCCAGTGGTAGTATACAGCAGCAGTCCCAGTGGTATATACAGCAGCAGCCCCAGTGGTATATACAGCAGCAGCCCCAGTAGTTAGTATACAGCAGCCCCAGAGGTATATACAGCAGCCCCAGTGGTAGTATACAGCAGCAGCCCCAGTGGTATATACAGCCCCAGTGGAAGTATACAGCAGCCCCAGAGGTAGTATACAGCCCCCCCATCAGTATACAGGCCCCCCCGCTTTGTGCACAATCCTGTAAAGGAAGAGATTAGTATACTTATCACTGTCCCGCTGCTGCTGTCCCGCCGCCGCCATCGCGCTCATCCGTCTTCTTCTGGTTTCCTCCTCGGTCGCGCAGACAATGACGTCATTGCCTGCGCCGACCGGAGGAAGCCGGAAGAAGACGGATGAAGACGGAGGAGCGCGATGACGGCGGTGGGACAGCGGCAGCGGGACAGTGATAAGTATACTAATCTCTTCCTTTACAGGATTGTGCACAAGGCAGGGGGGCCTGTATACTGATGGGGGCGGGCCCGTATACTGTATACACTGTATACAGTATACAGTATACAGTGACTCGCGTATAAGCCGAGGGGGAGACTTTTCAGCCCAATTTTTGGGCTGAAAAACTCGGCTTATACGCGAGTATATACGGTATATCCCAGAAATGAAAATTTGTCTATATTTTTCTCACTTCACTTCCCCAACTTAGACTATTTAGCATTGATGCATCAGCCAGAAAACAGATTACAAAAATATTTAAACAAAAGTTGTAATGTACAAAGGTTGGGTTTCTACCAATTTTGGTTACTGCTAGTGTGGCGCCCCGGGGTCCAGTAATCACATTACAAGCATGGAGGCAAGGCATCCACCAGGTGAAGCACACATATAACGTATCCTAACCTGGGCCTGTAGGGGGAGCTCTAACAGCTGAGGTCAGGTCAGTTGCTGACGTCAGTAGAGGTCCCCTAGATATGCAGATGCAGGGGGCGGAGCTAGTGAGTTCCTGTCAGGAGAGCTGAGGAGACAGTTGAGCAGAGCAGAAGGAGGAGAGGAAAGTGATCTTGGGGACAGGAGCCATGTTAGGCCGGTCCAAGGAAACGGACATTGTGTGGAGCCCATAGCGAAGGCCTGAGGAGGAGAGAAGGAAGGTCTGGGAGTGGTATAAGTACCAGCAAGACCAGGATTAAGTATAGTACGGTAATCGGAAATCGAGATCGTAAGGGATTATACACTCAGCGGCCAAATCCGGAGAACGGATAGTTATACACCGCCCCGTTCACTGTAAAGCTAAAGAGACACAGCCGCACTACAGAGCCCAGGAGAGCTAAGTAGAAATACAGCCAAGAGAAGGGTTCACGCTGCTTGTCCTACAGCTAGTACAGAACAGAGAGGGTCACAGCATTGCTTTATGCAGCCAGGGCCCAACGGACACCATCTAAAAGGAAAGCCTCAGGACTTGCCTGGCGTGGAAAGCCTAAAACTACCTCCAAGCTATGTACCCCACGAACTTTAGAAAACAGTACCCAGGACTACCTGAGTTCCACCATTAAAGGTAAAGAAAAGACTGTTACTCTTGTGTCTCCACATCATTGTTTGAGCTACTTCCTGCATCCCCATCAACACCAATAACAATTATTATCACCAGCTCAGGGATCATCCTAGCCCTACATGTGGAGGGTTTATCATCATGCTGCATCCCAACATCATCCCCTGAAGCTGAGATAAGCAGCGGTGGTCATATCCGGCCACATCCCACAGGTGGCGTCACTGACAAACTTATTTGTATTTTTATTTTTTTCCCTTTTTAATTGTGGTCCCTCCAGGGCCACGAAACCGGTCCACGGCCACCACCGTGACATCCCCCTGTAAGCAGAGAATAAGGAGCGGTTCTGAGTAACCCATAGCCCTGAGGGCGATACACTAGGCTCATTCATAAGGAGCAAATTAATCACTATTGACGAAAGAACTCAATAGCTGAAGTATAATATAAGACAAGAGTTCTACAAAATGTCCCTTTGTGACTCAGTATCCAAACTTTGCCAGCACATGATTAATTCTCTGTTGGAAACAAATGTGATTCTCTTCATGATGACCAATTGCAAACACAAGAGAATAGAAATGTAAATAACTATATAAAGTTGAAACCAGACGTTTACATGCACTATATAAAAAGACACATATGCATATGTTTCTCACTATCTGACATGAAATCAGAATAAACCTTTCTCTTTTTAGGTAATTTAGGATTACTATAATTATTTATTTTTGACAAATGCCAGAATAATGAGAGAGAAAGTTTAACGCATTTTTATTACTTTCTGCAAAGTCACAAGTTGCCCAAGGTATTTAAGTAGCAAAACAATGGTAACAAGCAATAAGAACGAGTTATCAAATGCTTTGCAAACAAGATAATCACAATCACAGCAAATGTGCAACAAGGCCAAATTAACCACTGTATAATCAGCATCAGCCTGCACAGATTTGGTGTTCCTTCATATCCAGCCACCTCTTGGCTTCCTTTGGGATATCAAAAAAGTGAGTCCCACTAAGTGCCGTAACACGCAGCCGTGCAGGATATAACATGGAGTATGGAACTTGAAGCGCCCTGAGCCTGCGCTTGACATCTTGGAATTGTGCTCACTTCCTCTGCACTTCGACAGAAAAGTCCTGGTATTGGGACACTCTCACTCCTTCTATACGGAGATCAGTAGCCATCCACGCCAATTGTAGGATCTTGTCCTTATCCCGAAATCCAATATCCTGATCAGCACAGTCCGTGGCAAGTTTCCTCGTGGAACAGGTCTAGTGGGGACTCTGTGTGCCCTCTCAATAGCAAACATTTTGGAAAATTTCTCCCCGGCCAAAGGTTTTCAATAGCCATGCTTCAAAGAAATCAATCGCCTCTCTGCCCTCTGCCTTTTTGGGCATGCCCACTATACAGACATTGTTACGTCTCAGGCGGTTTTCCAAATCATCAGTCTTGTTTGTCAAGTAATTAATGGAATGATTAGCCGCCTTAAAGTGTTTGGCAGTGGAGTCACGATGTCTTCCAAGTCACCCACTCTACCCTCAGCAGCAGTTAAATGCTCTCTCATTTTTTGCATATCATGCTGGAAAGAGGGAAATGTCCATCTTTAGAGAGCCTATATGGCCAGTGAGATCAGCATTGCACTGTGAAATAGCTTTTAAAACATCTTCAAGAGTAGGCTCATCCTCCTCTACAGCCTGCTCTTTAGCAACTGCAGTCTGGGGCTCCCCATTGGTGATCGTAGTGGCAGCATTTACAGCCTTTCCCCCTGGCCTCCTCTCTTCCCCATGTGCTGTTTCCATCTCCTCTTCACCAGTTACCGTATTTAGTGATGACTCCTCACAGTGTGCAGCAGCCTTCACATCATGATGCTGTGAGTGGGCGTACTGAGAGAGTCACACCGCCACCTCCGCTCTTTTCTCTTGCTGCCTCAGGGTCTCCACAGAGGTCGTAGCGACCTCAGCGCCATCTTGATCTCCATTTGGTTCAGTGCCCGCTACCTGCCTCAGCCTGCTGTCCCACCGCGTCATGATCAGGAGAGGCACCGATCACTCCTCCACACTCCCGGGCACCTGCACTTTTGGTAAGGATGACCGCTGGTCGAATTAATCCCTCAGGCAAAAAGGATTTCATTACAGGGTCAGCAGAGCTCTTATGCCTTGTGTCCACTCACATGCCCAGCCAGGCCATGCCCCCGGACATAACATTTCTAAGGCCACTACATGCAGGCCCAGACTGATAGAAGGGAGCAGCGGGACTTTTCCCACTGGGCCGGTGGTTGTGGAGTGGGCGGGCGCTTTAAATCATTTTGCAGCCGCCAGACCAGTGCCAGACCAGCAAGTTGCCGACACATTATCAGTGAGCAGGGGCCGCCAGGGCATGACTATTCTGCTCTGACAGCTGTGAGGGGCAGGGCATCAGTAGATTAACAGGAGAGGGGTTGGAGGAGAGGTGAGGGGGCAGCCCTAATCTCCTCCAGGCCATGCACACCCACCTCTTTTGTGGGCCCCATCTCCACTCAATCTCTCTGGCACCACCCCCTCACCTCTTCTGCAGGCCCTGGAAGTCTTTGCAAAGTCCGGGAGCCAGCAAAATGTGAAGGATGGAGCTGCTGCATCTGCTGGTGGTGAGTATTGTGTGTGTGTAAGTGTAAGTGTGCGTGGCTGGCTGGATGTGTGTGTCTGTCAGTGGCTGTGTGTGTGTGGCTGTTTGTGGCTGGCTGTGTGTGGCTGGCTGATTGTGTATGTCAGTGGCTGTGTGTGTGTGACTGTGTGTGTGTGGCTGGCTGTGTGTGTCTATGGCTATGTGTGTGGCTGGCTGTGTGACTGGCTATGCGTGGCTGGCTGTGTGGCTGGCTGTGTGTCTGTGGTTGGCTGTGTGTGTGTGTGGCTGGCTGTGTGTGTCTGAGGCTGTCTGTGGTTGGCTGTGTGTGTGTGGCTGGCTGTGTGTGTCTGAGGCTGTCTGTGGCTGGCTATGTGTGGCTGTCTGTGTGTGGCAGTCTGTGTGTCTGTGTGTGGCCGGCTGTGTGTGGCTGGCTGGCTGTGTGTGTTAGTGGTTATGTGTGTGGCTGGCTGTGTGTGTCTGTGGCTGTGTGTGTGGCTGGTTGTGTGGCTGGCTATGTGTGGCTGGCTGTGTGTCTGTGTGTGTGGCTGGCTGGCTGTGTGTGTCAGTGGCTGTGTGTGTGGCTGGCTGTGTGTCTGTGTGGCTGGCTGTGTGTGTGGCTGTGTATGGCTGGCTGTGTGGCTGTGTATGGCTGTCTGTGTGTGTGTGTGTGTGTGTGTGTGTATGGCTGGCTGTGTGTCTGTGGCTGGCTGTGTGTGTCTGTGGTTTTGTGACTGGCTGTGTTTCTGTGTGAGGCTGTCTGTGTGCGGCTGTCTGTGTGTGGCTGGCTGTGTGTCTGTGTTGCTGGCTCTGTCTGTGTGGCGGCCTGTGTGTCTGTGTGGCTGGCTGTGTGTATGTGTGGCTGGCTGTGTGTGTCTGAGGCTGTCTGTGGTTGGCTGTGTGTGTGTGGCTGGCTGTGTGTGTCTGAGGCTGTCTGTGGCTGGATATGTGTGGCTGTCTGTGTGTGGCAGTCTGTGTGTCTGTGTGTGGCCGGCTGTGTGTGGCTGGCTGGCTGTGTGTTAGTGGTTATGTGTATGGCTGGCTGTGTGTGTCTGTGGCTGTGTGTGTGGCTGGTTGTGTGGCTGGCTATGTGTGGCTGGCTGTGTGTCTGTGTGTGTGGCTGGCTGGCTGGCTGTGTGTGTCAGTGGCTGTGTGTGTGGCTGGCTGTGTGGCTGGCTGTGTGTGTGGCTGTGTATGGCTGGCTGTTTGTCTGTGGCTGGCTTTGTGTGTCTGTGGTTATGTGACTGGCTGTGTTTCTGTGTGAGGCTGTCTGTGTGCAGCTGTCTGTGTGTGGCTGGCTGTGTGTCTGTGTTGCTGGCTCTGTCTGTGTGGCTGTCTGTGTGTCTGTGTGGCTGCCTGTGTCTGTGTGGCGGCCTGTGTGTCTGTGTGGCTGGCTGTGTGTCGCTGGCTGTCTCTACACAGCACTATACTGTATATACATGTCCACAATACATTCTGTATTAGTGTGTCTGTATATGCTGTATGTATATATCTTAGACCTGTATATACAGTATAGTGCTGTGTATACAAGACAAAGGGCCAGCAGACTCTAATGTGTATATGGCTGGCAGTCTATAATGTATATTTTGCTGTCAGTCTCTAATGTGTATATGGCTGTCAGTCTCTAATGTTGATATTTCCGGCAGTCTCTAATGTGTATATTGCTGGCAGTCTCTAATGTGTATACAGCTGGAAATCTCTAATATGCGTACAGCTGTCAGTCTCTAATGCGTATATGGCTGGCAGTCTCTAAAGTCTGGGTTAAACATAGCAATGTTCCAGCGACCCAACCAACGATCAGGATCGCTGGAACATCGCTATGTGATCTCTGGTGAGATGCCAGACAGGCAGGTCTCACCAGCGATCACCCACCGACACCTGACAGTTGCTGGGTGTCGCTGGTCGTTGCCCCTGTCACACATGGAAATGCATGCGTGACAGCGGGAGACCAGCGATCGAACAATGGTCCCGGCCATTCCGCAACGATCAGCGACCGCTGGTCATTGCGGCATGTCACACACAGCAACGTCACTGGCGAGGTCGCTGCAACGTCACAAAACTTGTGGCATTGCAACGACATCGGTAGTGATGTCGCTGCATGTAACCTGGCATTTGTATGTATACGGCTGGCAGTCTCTAATGTGTATATGGCGGGCAGTCTCTAATGTGTATATTGCCAGCAGTCCATAGTGCATTTATTGCCGGCATTCTCTAATGTTTATGTTGCCGACAGTCTCTAATGTGTATACTGCCAGCAATCTCTAATGTGTATATTGCCTGCAGTTTCAAATTGCCGGCAGTCTCCAATGCGTATATTGCAGACAGTCTCTAATGCGTACACTACTCTCAATCTCTAATGTGTATATGGCTTGGCAGTCTTTAATCTGGATATGGGCGTCAATTCCTAAAGTGCGTAAGGCCGTTAGTCTCTAAAGTACGTAATGCCGTCAGTCTCCATTGTGTATACGGCCCGCAGTCATCTCCATTGTGTATACGGCCCACAGCTATCTGCATTTTGTATACGGCCTGCAGCCATCTCCATTGTGTCTATGGCCCGCAGCCATCTCCATTGTGTATACGGTCCGCATATACCACAGTGCAGCAGGGAGGGAGTCATATACACTGGGCGGCCATATACCACAGTGCACCAGGTAGCCATATACACTGGGCAGCCATATATCACAGTGCACCAGGTAGGCAGCCATCTACACTTGGCTGCCATATACCACAGTGCACCAGGAAGGGAGCCATATAAACTGGGCTGACATATATCACAATGCATCAGGGAAGGAGCTATATACACTGGGCAGTCATATACCACAATGCACCAGGGAGGGAGCCATATACACTGGGCAGCCATATACCACAGTGCACCAGGGAGGGAGCCATATACACTGGGCAGCCATATACCAGAGTACACCAGGGAGGGAGCCATAAACACTGGGCAGCCATATACCAGAGTACACCAGGGAGGGAGCCATATACACTGGGCTGCCATATACCGCAGTGCACCAGGAAGGGAGCCATATGCACTGTGTGCAGAATTATTAGGCAAATTAGTATTTTGATCACATGATACTTTTTATACATGTTGTCCTACTCCAAGCTGTATAGGCTTGAGAGCCAACTACCAATTAGGTTAATCAGGTTATATGCATCTCTGTAATGAGGAGGGGTGTGGTGTATAATGACAATAACACCCTATATAAGGTGTGCTTAATTATTAGGCAAATGCCTTTCCTTAGGCAAAATGGGTCAGAAGAGAGATTTGACGAGCTCTGAAAAGTCCAAAATTGTAAGATGTCTTGCACAGAGATTCAGCAGTCTTGAAATTGCCAAACTTTTGAAGTGTGATCACTGAACAATCAAGCGTTTCATGGCAAATAGCCAACAGGGTCGCAAGAAGCGCGTTGGGCAAAAAAGGCACAAAATAACTGCCCATGAATTGAGGAAAATGAAGCGTGAAGCCGCCAGGGTGCCATTTGACACCAGTTTTGCCATATTTCAGAGCTGCAACATTACTGGAGTATCAAAAAGCACAAGGTGTGCTATACTCAGGGACATGGACAATGTAAGGAAGGCTGAAAAATGACCACCTTTGAACAAGAAACATAAGATAAAACGTCAAGACTGGGCCAAGAAATATCTTAAGACTGATTTTTCAAAGATTTTATGGACTGATGAAATGAGAGTGACTCTTGATGGGCCAGATGGATGGGCCAGAGGCTGGATCAGTAAAGGGCAGAGAGCTCCACTCCAACTCAGACACCAGCAAGGTGATGGTGGGGTACTGGTATGGGCTGGTATCATCAACTATGAATTTGTGGGACCTTTTCGGGTTGAGGATGGAATAAAGCTCAACTCCCAGACCGACTGCCAGTTTCTGGAAGACAACTTCTTCAAGTAGTGGTACAGCAAGAAGTCGGTATCGTTCAAGAAAAACATGATTTTCATGCAGGACAATGCTTCATCACATGCATCCAACTGCTCCACAGCGTGACTGGCCAGTAAAGGTCTAAAAGAGGAAAAAATAATGACATGGCCCCCTTGTTCACCTGATCTTCACTCCATAGAGAACCTGTGGTCCCTCCTAAAATGTGAGATCTACAGGGAGGGAAAACAGTACACCTCTCAGAACAGTGTCTGGGAGGCTGTGGTGGCTGCTGCACGCAATGTTGATCGTAAACAGATCAAGCAACTGACAGAATCTATGGATGGAAGGCTGTTGAGTGTCATCATAAAGAAAGGTGGCTATATTGGTCACTAATTTTTTTGGGTTTTGTTTTTGCATGTCAGAAATGTTTATTTCTAAATTTTGTGCAGTTATATTGGTTTACCTGGTAAAAATAAACAAGTGAGATGGGAATATATTTGGTTTTTATTAAGTTGCCTAATAATTCTGCATAGTAACAGTTACCTGCACAAACAGATATCCTCCTAAGATAGCCAAATCTAAAAGAAAAAAACACTCCAACTTCCAAAAATATTAAGTTTTGATATTTATGAGTCTTTTGGGTTGACTAAGAACATAGTTGTTGATTAATAATAAAAATAATTCTCTAAAATACAACTTGCCTAATAATTCTGCACACAGTGTACACTGGGCAGCAATATACCACAGTGTGAAATGGAAAAGCTCCAGCACTCGACGTCAATCTTCATATGTCCAAATTTGATTACAGACGGCCTGCTCTGAGCACTATCCAGCTCCCAGGTGAATCCAGTGTAGCACCATCTGTCCCCCTTTCCCCGTTCTTAAATATCACAGGTACCAGGGAGGGAGCCATATACACTGGTAACCATATACCACAGTGCACCACGGAGTCATATACACTGGGCAGCCATATACCACAGTGCACCAGGGACCCATATACACTGGGCAGCTATATACCACAGTGCACCAGGAAGCCAGCCATATACACTGGCCACAAAATACCACAGTGCACAAGGTAGCCACATACACTGGGCAGCGATATACCACAGTGCACCAGGGAGCCATATACACTGGGAAGCCATATACCACAGTTCACCAGGGAGTGATATACACTGGGCAGCCAGGTACCACAGTTCTCTAGACAGCCATATACACTGGGCACCATATACCACAGTGCACACATACACACTGCACAGTACCGCGTCTGCCCTGTGTTCTGGGTGTAATTCTCAGTATCTGTATTATTCTATATATAGACACTGCACAGTACCACTTTTCCTGTCCTGTATACTGGGTGTAGTCCTCAGCATCTGTATTATTCTGTATATATACACTGCACAGTACCATTTCTCCTGTGTTGTATACTGGGTATAATCCTCAGTATTTGTATTATTCTGTATATATACACTGCACACTACCACTTCTCCTGTCCTGTATACAGGGTGTATTCCTCAGAGAAAACAGGGGGAGCTAGTACAGCCAAAAATTGCTGAAAAAATAAATGTGTAAGTACACCTGTCACTACCATACTGCATACAAATAGAGACATTTCGCAAAAGATTATTGAAATAATCTTTTGAGCCACTCTTCCACGCCAAGGAATATCTCAGATAGAGTGGTCCTACTCTACATATTTTAAAATTTTTGATGTGTCTGTAGACAGCATAATATAATATAAAAAAAGGACCATATAATATAATATAAAGAGGCCGCAGGTGTGGGGGCCTCAGTTGCTCTTCATTCACTGACCCACCTGGCACCTTGGGAAGCATTGTCTGACTTGTATAGGTGAGTGTTAGCTTTATATGGTCCTCTTTATTTTATATTATATTATGCTGTCTAACGGACACATCAAAAATGTAAAAATATGTAGAGTAGGACCACTCTAGCTGAGACATTCCTTGACGTTGGAGAGTGGCTCAAAAGATTATTTCGGTAATCTTTTGCGAAATGTCTTTATTTGTATGCAGTATGGTAGTGACAGGTGTACTTACACATTTATTTTTTCTCTCTGGTAGGGTGTAATCCTCAGTATCTGTATTATTCTTTATATATACACTGCACTGTACCACTTCTCCTGTCCTATATACTGGGTGTAATCCTCAGTATCTGTATTATTGTGTATATATACACTGCACAGTACCACTTCTCCTGTCCTGTATACAGGGTGTAATCCTCAGTATCTGTATTATTCTTTATATATACACTGCACAGTACCAATGCTCCTGTCCTGTATAGTGGGTGTTATCCTCAGAAATCCATAGAAAAGGCGTCTAGCTCACGTCATAATAAAATCTTCAAACTTTATTTTCAGAAGTTTAAAACATAGTATTTCATTTGGACTGTTTTTCTGCAGGGTGTTCTCAGTATCTGTATTATTCTGTATACATACACTGCACAGTACCACTTCTCCGGTCCTATATATTGGGTGTAATCCTCAGTATCTGTATTATTATTTATTATTATAGCGCCATTAGATTCCATGGCGCTTTACATATGGAAGGGCAAGCAAAGACTAGTACAATGACTATGGACAAACAAGACGCACAGATACAGAAGGGGAGAGGACCCTGTCCGCAAGGGCTCACAGTCTACGAGGGACGGGTGAGGATACAGTAGGAGAGGGTAGAGCTGATCATGCGGTGGAGCGATGCACCTAGTCTCACTGTAGGTTGAAGGGTTGTCGGAAGAGGTGAGTCTTCAGGTTTCTTTTGAAGATTTCCAGGGTAGGCGAGTTTCTGATATGTTGGTGGAGAGAGTTTCAGAGTATAGAGAATGCACAGGAGAAATCTTGTATACAGTTGTGAGAAGAAGAGATGAGGGGGGAGTAGAGAAGGAGCTCTTGAGAGGATCACAGGCTACATGAGGGTAGGTATCAGGAGACCATATTGGAGATGTATGGAGGGGACAGGTTGTGGATGGCTTTGTATGTTATGGCTAGAGTTTTGAACTGGGTCCTTTGAGAGATGGGGAGCCAGTAAAGAGCTTGGCAGAGGGGGGAGACTGGGGAGTAGCGGGGAGATGGATGTATTAGTCAGGCAGCAGAGTTTAGGATAGATTGGAGTGGTACAAGAGAACAAGTGGGGCAGCAAGTGAGCAGGAGGTTACAGTAGTCGAGGCGGGAGATAATGAGAGCATAAACAAGTGTTTTAGCAGTGTCTTGGTCAAAGAAAGTGCAGATCCAGGAAATGTTTTTGAGCTGGAGTCAGCAGGAGGTGGCAAGGGCTTGAATGTGAGGCGTGAAGGAGAGGGCATAGTCGAGGATTACCAGAGGAACCTAGCATGAGGAACTGGGGACAGTGAGCAGCCATTGACAATGATGGGTAGGTTTGGTAGAGTGGGAGAGCGACTAGGGGGGAAGATGATGAGCTCGCCTTTGTCCATGTTCAGTTTTAGAAAGCGAGCAGAGAAGAAGGATGAGATGGTAGACAAACATTGTGGAATTTTGGATAGTAAGGAGGTGATGTCAGGTCCGAACAGATAGATCTGGGTGTCGTCAGCATAGAGATGGTACTGAAGGCTGTTTGATGCGATGAGTTGTCCCAGGCTGAGGGTGTAGATGGAGAAAAGTAGGTGTCCAAGCCTTGGGGACACTGACAGATAGGGGGTAGGGCGAAGTGGAGGTGTGGGGGTGGGTGATACTGAAAGTCCGGCTCGTTAGGTATGAGGATATCCAGGAGAGGGCCAGGTCAGTGATACCAAGAGATTCCAGGATCTGTAGCAGGAGAGAATGGTCTACAGTGTTGAAGACGGAAGATAGGTCAAGGAGGAGGAGGATGGAGTAGTGTCACTTGTTCATGCCGGTCAGTAGGTGGTTGGTGACTCTGGTTAAGACTGTTGCAGTGGAGTGATTAGGTCGGGAGCCGTATTGCAGGTGGTCGAGGAGGGAGCAGGAGGAGAGGTGGGAGCACAGTTCAAGATGGACATGCTGTTCCAGTAGTTTTCAGGCGAAGGGCAGAAGAGAGATGGGGCGATAGTTAGAAACAGATGATGGGTCGATGGAGGGCTTTTTGAGGATGAGTGTGTTCAAGGTATGTTTGAAGCATGAGGGGAATATGTGAGTGATAGGTTGAAGAGATAGGTTAGGGTTGGGATGAGGACTGAGGTGAGGTTAGGAACGAGATGGGAGGGGAATGAGTGGAGGGTGCAGGTGGTGAGGTGTGATCTTGACAGAAGGGAGGAGAGCTGATCTTCTGTCTTCGTGGAAAAGCTGCCTTTGGACAGAGAAGGCTGAGTGGCAAAGGGGGATCCGAGGGGACTTTGGGTCAAAGCTTTCTCTGATGTTATCGATCTTCTGTTTGAAGAAAGAGGCAAAATCGTCAGCAGAGATGAGAGGAAGGGGAGGAGGTGCAGGGGGACGAAGTAGAGAGTTGAAAGTTTTGAATAGTTGTTTATGGTTGTGAGACAGGGAGTTAATTAGAAATGAGAAGTAGGCTTAATTTGCAGTGGTGAGTGTGGCCTTGAAGTTAGCAAGGGACTGTTTGTACATGGCAAAATGCACTGCAGAGTGGGATTTCTTCCATCTCTGCTCGGCAGCCCTGGACGTCTGTCCCAGTTCTTTGGTGAGGCCGGTGAGCCAGGGTTGACTGTGTGTGCGGGGCTTCTTGTTTGTGAGGGGGCAGCCAGATCAAGGGCTGTAGCTATTGTGGTGTTGAAGAGAATGGCAGCAGTGTCAGCGTCATGTGAGGAAGCTTAGTCTGCGAGAGGGAGAGGGACTCGGAGAACAAGTGGAAATCAATAAGTTTGAGATTTCTATGGGGATGTGTGAGTTTCCGGAGAGGGGGAATCGTAGAGGGAGGGACGAGGGAGGAGAAGGTCAGCAGGTTATGGTCGGATAGGGGAAGGGGTGAGTTTGAGAGGTCATTGAGTAAACATAGGCAGGTGACGATAAGGTCCAGCGTGTGGCCGTCATTGTGGGTGTCGGAGGAGGACCATTGAGAAAGGCCAAAGGAGGTGGTCAGTGATAGAAGTCCAGAGGCAGCAGGGTGGGCAGTGTGTCAATGGGGATGTTGAAATTGCCCATGATGATAGTGGGGATGTCGGAAGAAAGGAAGTGGGGAAGCCAGGTGGTGAAGTGGTCGAGAAAAGTGGTGGTAGATCCTGAGGGGTGGTAGATGACAGCCAGTTGATGGTTGCAGGGGGAGAAGAGGCGGATTGAGTGCACATCGAAAGAGGGGAAGATGGCAGAGGGTGGCAGTGTGAGTTGGGTAAAGGAGCAGCTGTCAGACAGAAGCAAGCCGACTCCTCCACCATGCTTTTTACTAGGGGGGGAGAATGAGCCCGCCTTAGGAGAGTGCAGCAGGGGAGGCTGTATCAGACGGCGTGAGCCATGTATTGGTGATGCCAAGGAATGAGAGTTTGTTAGTGGTGAAGAGGTCGTGGATGAATGGGAGTTCGTTGCATACCCAGCGAGCGTTCCATAGCACTTCAGGTAGAGGGACTGGGGGAGCAGGGGCTGGATGAATGGGTATAAGGTTGTGGAGTTTGTAAGAGTTTGTGTTGGGGAGTGAGTAAGGGTTAAAGGTGACTCTGAGGATGTGATGGTGGTGGACCAAAATTCGGGGATATATCGCCAGCAAGTAGAAGTAGGGAGAGGGTTAGAAGGTGGGGGCAGGAGGGGTTATGTGGTGGGCATTCATGTCTGGAGACAAAGGATTGCGTGTAAATGAATAGTGTAGAGGAGGAGGTGACATGAATGGGTAGGATAGAGGGAAAGAGCACGACTTTATTACTGGGTGGAGCGATTAGTGGGGTTAGTAGGAAATGAAGTAGTATGGGAGTGAAGGTGAAAAAGAGAGGAAACATTGTAAGCAGTAGCTATGGATGCAAAACTTAGGGATGGGGCACACCGGTGGGAGCGATGCAGCCAGGGATCGGTTGAAGCCGATTATTCTGTATATACACTGCACAGTACTACTTCTCCTGTCATGTATACTGGGGGTAATTCTCAGTTTCTGTATTACTCTGTATATATACACTGCACAGTACCACTTCTCCTGTCCTGTATACTGGATGTAATCCTCAGTATCTGTATTATTCTGTATATATACACTGCACAGTACTACTTCTCCTGTCCTGCATACAGGGTGTAATCCTCAGTATCTGTATTATTCTGTATATATACTGTATACTGCACAGTATCACTTCTCCTGTGCTGTATAGTGTGTGTAATCCTCAATATCTGTATTATTCTGTATTTATACACTGCACAGTCCCACTTCTCCTGTCCTGTATACTGGGTGTAATCCTCAGTATCTGTATTATTCTGTATATATACTGTATACTGCACAGTACCACTTCTCCTGTGCTGTATAGTGTGTGTAATCCTCAATATCTGTAATGTTTATTTCTAAAGCGGTGGAAGTCATCACTTATCTTCTGTATAGGTGATGACTTTCCCTTCACTGTGGATCTGGGCCCCCACAATCCTGAGAAACGTAGCTTTGAAGAGTAACATGTAAATGGGGCTGCAATATATGTAGATTGCCAAGGCTGTGGAGTCTAAAGGGAGGGATGGGGAGATAAACAAGAAAAATGTCGCAGATCTGAGTGCAGCGTGTTTGGATCTATTATGCGGTGTAAATAAATCTTATTGCTCACCTTATAGATGTCTTGTCTCTTGCTTATCTGACCAAGCCTGGTCTAATGATTATAGTCCTGCGATTATGGTGTGCTGCCCCGTCCCGGATCATTCGGATCACAAAGCCAGTGTGACCGTAACAGAAGGGATGATTTCAGGTAACATCCAGAAAGATGTAGGGCGCTCCCAAAGTGATGGAGTAAAGCCTTCTTATTTTTCAAAGGTTTATTAAAAAAAATAATTTAACAACAAAAAAAGGTTTTGATGCATAAAAAAGTGGGGTAAACAAGGGGGTAAAAAGGGGGTAAACAAACGCAAATTAATAGACAGTGCATATATATATGGCGTTAAATCTGTTTTGAATAAGGCAGTCCTTCCATGGAATAATAATAATCTGCAAAAGAAGAACATATACATATTTGCTTTTAAAAAAAATGATTGTTTATGAATAAGGAAAACTATAAGAGTGTACACTATAATATACTATATACATGCATTTCCACCTCTGAGCTAATTAACCACACACATTGAAGTGAACAGCACTTCTCCAAGAGGGTGTAACGTCTCTAAACAATTAAGGTAAAACACTTGAATAGACCAAACAGCTGATTACTTGACCTATATATGTATATAATGACCATTTATTCTATGTTCTGACATAGCTGAGGAAGGCTGTGTGTACAAAATATTCAGCCGAAACGCATTGTATGACCCCCCTTTTTTATGCATCAAAACTTTTTTTTGTTATTAAATTATTTTTTTTAAACAATTTTTGAAAAATAAGATGAATGTAAATGGGGCTGTGATTGATTACTCCCTATGTTGCACCATTCACATGTGACTCTTCAAATAACACCTTTAAGAAAGTGGTTAGGGCCACAACAACGTAAAAGCAAAATTCACAGACCGGGTTTGATTGGTGATATAGTATGTGGGCTTGTGGGGCTTGTATTCCAGGGCTGCTTTTTGGTCCCAGTCTGGCCCTGACTCCAATTAAATAGCGATTTGTACAAGTAAGATAGCAAACTTCTATTCTAAAAAGCAAGTTAGAGGAGGTATAGCAAAAATATGAAGAACTCAGTTCTATGGTTTGCAAGGTTAAGAGATAGTGTAAAATATTTTATATCTGCTGGAGTTCCATTTATATTGTTTGTGGCACTTAAAAAAATCATACAAGTTGCCTCTGCACTGGCTGCCCGTACACTACAGGATCAAATTCAAATTGCTTGTTCTCACCCACAAAGCTCTTCACAGTGCAGGACCCATCTACATCTCCTCCCTCATCTCTGTCTATCAACCCACCCGTTCTCTACGTTCTTCAAATGACCTTCGACTAACATCTGCACTAATCCGATCCTCTCACTCCCGGCTCCAAGACTTCTCCAGAGCTGCACCAATCCTCTGAAATGGTTTACCCCAAGAAATCAGGACTATCCACAACTTGCATGGCTTCAGACGATCCCTAAAAATACATCTTTTTAAGGCGGCCTATCATACTCCCTAATAGAAGTCCTTTGTACTGTAGATAGTGAATGGGCTATCTCTCTTGACATTACTCTTCTACAAACCCAACCAAACCAAAAAGGTCTACACAGACTGTATAATGACCATCCATGTAAGCTTAGTTCTATGCCCCATTTCCTCAAGATGCCTGGACCATGAGTGCAATAAGCCCCTGCACCTTGTGCAACCCATATCCCGTTGTAGATTGTTAGCTCTTTTGAGCAGGGTCACCTTCATTTCTTGCTTTATTTATTGTATTTTTTTTCACATTGATTCTAAGCCTATTGTTTTGTATCCAATTATTGTACTGTATTCGTTCTCTACTGTAATTACTTACTGTATTATATTTTCTGTACTCTAACCCCTACATTGTAAAGCGCTGCAGAATATGTTGGCGCTATATAAATAAAGATTTATTATTATTATTATTATTATACAAGTTCTTCTTTAAAGTCTTAATGGGCCACAGCTGGATATTAAAGCTTTGTCGAGAAATAAGACTTCAGGAAGCTCAAAATACCAGGAATCAGGAAGATTTGTATTTGACATACATTAACTGGAACATGTTGGACAGATCTGAAAGGGAGTCCATACTTATGTACTGCCAAAGAATCCTCACACAAGCTCTTACGTTTTTCATTTAAGTTAGAAAAGAAAATACAGAGTGAATCAGCAATTTCATAATAGTCGCACCCGTGCCGTGAAACAGCAAAGTTAGGACAAATTATCATCAAACTCAATGAAGAAAAATTTATGTAAATGCAGATTCTAACAAAGATATAATTTAATCATTGTCCCATTTTCATCGGAACCTCCTCCAGCAAAACATCACTCATTTTTACAGTAGAATGTTTTTCTTGTTTTTGGGTTGTACAGTAGTAGAAAAGATTGCTTGCATTACACATACATTTTCCAAAGTAAGGATCTTTCCGATGGCCCAAGGTATTATTTTAGGAAGTGCATCCATTATAAAATTTAAACAACTGTTTCTCATTCAACAATGAAGAGGTCTGAGGCACTTAATTGTCAGGGGTGACAGCCCGGGACCGGATTTTTGCTCCATAGGATACTATCGGGCCGGACGGAGCTGGATGGAGCCGGATGGCAGTTATCTGCCATCCGGCCGCCATCTCGCCGGATGAATCCTGGAGAAGTGGGATTTTTCTGCCGGATCCAAAAACGTTGCATCCAGCTCCGTCTGGCCCGTAGTATCCTATGGAGCAAAAATCCGGTCCCGGGCTGTCACCTCTGACAGCCCCGACCGGATGACGCCGCAATGTGAAGCTTGCCTTACACTTCCCTGAAAATGGTCCACAATAATGCTCTATTATTAGGATATCCCTCAAAGAAAGGAAAGAAGTTGACAATGGTTAAGAAATAGTGGAAAAAAAGGAGGAAGAACTGTGGCTGAGCAAGAGCCCATTAGGTATTGATCTCATTTAATGAGAATTCAATACTTTTTATCTGATTATGAATGGTATTAGTATTATTAGAATTATTATTATTATTTGTTAAAAGAGGATTGCTTTGGTTGAGTTTCCTAATTAAGGACTTAGACACTTATATAACATGACTATTATTCACATTGCACTTGTGTTACAGCTGTGGATTCTTTTTATTATGTAGTAACAAATATATTATTAAAAACGAAATGTTTGCATGAAATGTATGTAAGCTTTTGACTTTGCAGAAAGTAATAAAACGCCTTAAAACATTTTATGTCTCTTATTATTCCGGCATTTGGCAAATATAAATAATTATGGTACTCCTGATGAAACTAAAAAGGGAAGAATTAATTCTGATTTCATGACAAATAGTGATAAAAACATGCATATATGTCTTTTTATATAGTGTATGTAAACATCTGGTTTCAAGTATATATGTTGTGTATCTAATATATAATCGCCTTATCGTGTCTTTCTTTCTGTAACAAAAATCCTGCGTTGCTGATTGGTCGCGCCCTGCTGGCCGTGACCAATCAGCGACTCGGGATTTCCATTACAGAGTGACAGACAGGCGCAGTCCGGTCCACCTCCTCCCGGTTTCCCGCCCGCCGCTCCCCCGCTCCATGCTCCCACTTCCCCACTCACCTGCCACTCACCCTGGCATTCCTCCTCTTCTCCTTCTTGCTGCATTGACGTCCAGAAAGGCCGCAGGATGCGGGGTTAACAGAGGGGGTGTCATAATGGGTGTCATCGAGGACACACCCACCACATTAGGGCAGTGTGCTCTGTCATGCCCATCATGACACACCCTCTGTTAACCCTGCCCCCTGTGGCCTTTGATTACCGGACATCAATGCAGCAAGAATGAACCCACACTGCCTCCACTGAACTCACTCTGTCTCCACTGAATACACACTGCCCCCTCTCACCCCACACTGCCTTCACTGAATCCACACTGCCCCTCTCACCCCACACTGCCCCACTGAACCCACACTGCCCCCACTGAACCACAGTTTCCCCCTCACTGAACTCACACTGCCTCACTGAACCACACTGCCCCTCTCACCCCACACTGCCCCCATGAACCCACACTGCCCCCACTGAACCCACACTGCCCCCACTGAACTCACACTGCCTCCACTGAACCCACACTGTACCCACTGAACCCATACTGCCCCCACTGAACCCACACTGCCCCTCTCACCCCACACTGCCCCCACTGAACCCACACTGCCCTCACTGAACCCACACTGCCCCCACTGAACCCACACTCCTACCCCCCCGCTCAGCACCCAGCCACCCCACTCAGCACCCTGTCACCCATCTCAGCATCCATTCACCCCCGCTCAGCACCCAGTCACCCATCTCAGCACCCAGTCACCCCCACCCAGCACCCAGTCACCCCCATTAAAACCCAGTCACCCATCTCAGCACCCAGTCACCTGTCTCAGCACCCAGTAACCCCTGCTCAGCACCCACTCACCCCTGCTCAACACCGCTGTACACCGACACTGCTGTACACCCACACCACTGAACACCAACACTGCTGTACACTGACACTGCTGTACACCGACACCACTGAACACCCACACCGCTGTACACACCGACACACTTGCTGATCACGATACTGCTGATCACCGACACTGCTGTACACCGACACTGCTGTACACCGACACCACTGAACACCCACACCGCTGAACACCGACACTGCTGAACATCAACACCACTGGACACCGACATTGCTGTACACCAACACCACTGAACACAGACACTGCTGTACACTGACACTGCTGTACACTGACACGCTGTATACACCTGCTTAACAACATCTGCACCAACACTGCTGCACACCAACACCGCTGCACACTGACACCACTGAACTCTGACAGCGCTGCACACTGACACCGTTGCACAACGACACTGCTGTACACCGACACTGCTGCACACCGACACTGCTGTACACCAACACCGCTGTACACAGACACCGCTGTACACTGGCATCACTGTACACCAACACTGCTGCACACCAACATCGCTGTACACTAGCACCGCTGTACAGTGACACCGCTGTACACCGACACCGCTATACACCGACACCGCTGCGGCCGTGACCAATCAGCGATATTCGCGTGCTCAGCACCAGTCACCCCGCTCAGCATTCACTCACCCCTTTCAACACTCACTTACCCCACTCAACACCCACTCACCCCCGCTGAGAACCCACTCACCCTTGCTCAACAGCGCTGCACACTGACACCGTTGCACACCAACACTGCTGTACACCGACACTGCTGCACACCGACACTACTGTACACCAACACCGCTGTACACAGACACAGCTGTACACTGGCATCGCTGTACACCAACACTGCTGCATACTGACACCGCTGTACACCAGCACCGCTGTACAGTGACACCGCTGTACACCGACACCGCTATACACCGACACCGCTGCGGCCGTGACCAATCAGTGATATTCGTGTGCTCAGCACCCAGTCACCCCGCTCAGTATTCACTCATCCCTTTCAGCACTCACTCACCCCCGCTCAGCACCCACTCACCCTTGCTCAACACCGCTGTACACCGAAACCACAGTACACCGACACCACTGAACACCAACACTGCTATACACCGACACTGCTGCACATCGACACCGCTGTACACCAACACCGCTGCACACCAACACCACTGAACTCCCACAGCGCTGCACACTGACACCGCTGCACACCGACACCACTGCACACCGACACTGCTGTACACCAACACTGCTGTACACCGACATTGCTGTACACCAACACCACTGAACACAGACACTGCCGTACACTGACACTGCTGTACACCGACAATGCTGTACACTGACACCACTGTACACTGACACCGCTGCACACCCACACGCTGCGTCGCGACCAATCAGCGATATCGGCACAGGATTTAAACCCAGCTTCGCATTGCATTATTTTAAATCTTCATAAATAAACTACGCTACATATATATTCTAGAATACCCGATGCGTTAGAAACTGGCCACCATCTAGTACAGTTGTAACCAAAAGTATTGACACCCCTGCAATTCTGTCAGATAATACTCAGTTTCTTTCTGAAAATGATTGCAGTCACAAATTCTTTGGTATTATTATCTTCATTTAATTTGCTTCAATGAAAAAACACAAAAAGAATGAAGCAAAAAGCAAAACATTGATCATTTCACACAAAACTCTAAAAATGGGCCAGACAAAAGTATTGGCACCCTCAGCCTAATACTTGGTCGCACAACCACAACCTTTAGCCAAAATAACTGAGATCAACCGCTTCCGGTAACCATCAATGAGTTTCTTACAATGCTCTGCTGGAACTTTAGACCATTCTTCTTTGGCAAATTGCTCCAGGTCCCTGATATTTGAAGGTGCCTTCTCCAAACTGCCATTTTTAGATCTCTCCACAGGTGTTCTATGGGATTCAGGTCTGGACTCATTGCTGGCCACCTTAGAAGTCTCCAGTGCTTTCTCTCAAACCATTTTCTAGTGCTTTTTGTAGTGTGTTTTGGGTCATTGCCCTGCTGGAAGACCCATGACCTCTGAGGGAGACCCAGCTTTCTTACACTGGGCCCTACATTATGCTGCAAAATTTGTTGGTAGTATTCAGACTTCATAATGCCATGCACATGGTCAAGCAGTCCAGTGCCAGAGGCAGCAAAGCAACCCCAAAACATCAGGGAGCCTCCGCCATGTTTGACTGTAGGGACCGTGTTCTTTTCTTTGAATGCCTCTTTTTTTCTCCTGTAAACTCTATGTTGATGCCTTTGCCCATAAAGTTCTACTTTTGTCTCATCTGACCAGAGAACATTCTTCCAAAATGTTTCAGGCTTTCTCAGGTAAGTTTTGGCAAACTCCAGCCTGGCTTTTTTATGTCTCGGGGTAAGAAGTGGGGTCTTCCTGGGTATCCTACCATACAGTCCCTTTTCATTCAGACGCCGACGGATAGTACGGTTGACACTGTTGTACCCTCGGACTGCAGGGCAGCTTGAACTTGTTTGGATGTTGATGGAGGTTCTTTATCCACCATCCCACAATCTTGCGTTGAAATCTCCCGTCAATTTTTCTTTTCCGTCCGCATCTAGGGAGGTAAGCCACAGTGCCATGGGCTTTAAACGTCTTGATAACACTGCGCACGGTAGACACAGGAACATTCAGGTCTTTGGAGATGGACTTGTAGCCTTGAGATGCTCATGCTTCCTCACAATTTGTTTTCTCAAGTCCTCAGACAGTTCTTTGGTCTTCTTTCTTTTCTCCATGCTCAATGTGGTACACACAAGGACACAGGACAGAGGTTGAGTCAACTTTAATCCATGTCAACTGGCTGCAAGTGTGATTTAGTTATTGTCAACACCTGTTAGGTGCCACAGGTAAGTTCAGGTGCTGTTAATTACACACATTAGAGAAGCATCACATGATTTTTCTAACAGTTCCAATACTTTTGTCCACCCCCTTTTTTATGTTTGGTGTGGAATTATATCCAATTTGGCTTTAGGACAATCCTTTTTGTGTTTTTTCATTGAAGACAAATTAAATGAAGAAAATAATACCAAAGAATTTGTAATTGCAATCATTTTCAGGAAGAAACTGAGTATTAGGCTGGCTTCAGACTTGCAGATGCATCTGCAGCGTTTTGCAGATGCATCTGCAAGCATCTGCATGCAGACCGCGGCCCCTATGTTTATAATGGTGCGCACGGCGGTCTGCAGATGCTTGCAGACCGCCGTGCGCACCCATTCACTCCTATATGTGATCTGTGCGCAGGCGGATGCCTGCGCACAAATCACACACTCCCGCCCGCACCATGGACGCGAGATGTCGCGTCCCTGGTGCGGACGAGAGTGTGTGATCTGTACGCAGGCATCCGCCTGCGCACAGATCACATATAGGAGTGAATGGGTGCGCACGGCGGTCTGCAAGCATCTGCAGACCGCCGTGCGCACCATTATAAACATAGGGGCCGCGGTCTGCATGCAGATGCTTGCAGATGCATCTGCAAAACGCTGCAGATGCATCTGCAAGTCTGAAGGCAGCCTTATCTGACAGAATTGCAGGGGTGTCAATACTTTTGGCCACAACTGATACATATATACACACACAGACAAAATCATATATGAGCCACTATGTTGCTTTTTGTCAATGCTTTCCAAAGGGTCATTGATAGACACTTCTTGTTTTGTTTCATGACTCATCCATATTACTAAGGTTTTGTAATGTTTTGTTATTTTACAGCAATGACATCATGTCTTCACAAAGTCTTGCTCCAGGATCAGGATGTGTTCAGTATCTGGCAGGAAATATTCTACAGTCTCCTTTATAAGTGAGCACATCAATGATAAAATGAGATAAAAAGAAGAGTGAAATCCTAGCAAAATAATTTGCTTTTCAAAGAATTTGTCACAGGACACTGTAAGGTTGTTCTCCGAAGAATAGGAAAGTTGGCAACATATGCATGACGTAATGATGCAAACAATAAGAAACAAAAAATTAATATATTGGTCCTGTTCAAAAGTTTTAATGCCCTTATTTTTTTATATTTTGCACTGCATTCTTGTGCATCAATAATAACATAGGATAGTGGTGAATGAGACCTTTTCTTTTTTTATGTGGTAGAACCTGCCTACTTTCCTTGACAAAAAGTCTCTAAATGTTTTACATTTTCTGAAATGTTTCAAATTGTAGAGATGTAAATGGACATTTTTATTCAATCCACTTTGCTTAGGAGGTCCCAAAAGCACCCTGATCCGGGAAATTACTATAAATATTTTCATTTCACCTTCCTGGGCAGATTAATAAAAGTTTGTCCAGTAGTGCACAACTCCTTTAAGGCATTTAGTGTGTTTTGTAAGACTAGTTCATTTTTTGTAGAAATATATATACCCTAATTTATAGAATAGAACATCTTGTAAAAGAATGTTCTGTTTTTTCCGGTGAGGAGCCTTGAAGAAAGCAGCTGGAAGCCAATAATATGTCAGGTCAGAATTTACGGTAAGTGGCAAAAAAAACCTTGGTATAGTATGTTGTCCTAAGAGCTCAAATTCAGCTTGAAGTTCACTGGATGAAAGGCATTAGTATGGAAGATGTTAAGTAAACACAAACCAGTATGTTGGCTCAGACGTTAGCATTGTTGCCTTGCAGATTTTGGTTCATGAGATTGAATATAACTAGGGGCTCACTCACACCATCATGTAACTTGGACGAGAATTATCCGATGTTTTACCGGATAACAGAGGAACCAATATTATGCTATGGGGCAGAACCAATCAGCGTATCTTTTTCTCATGCTCATCATGAGAAAAAAAGTGCAGCATGCATTTATTTGCACCACAGTTTAGATGGGTTGCACCAATTCAAGTCTATGTGTGCATCGATATCATCGAACTGCACTCGAATGAACAGTCATTCTGTGCTGACAGAGTCCCTTTAAGCCCCAATGGAGGGAAAAAATTGCAATGTACTCCATTACTACGTGACATTATTCTTGCCATGTAATGGAAATTGCATAATACAAACATAAATTGCCCATTTGTAAAAGACAGCTTGATGCAGATTGTCTTTGTCCCTTGTCAGTTTTTTGATCCATAGGACAATCAGAAGATCTGGTTTTCAATACTATTTTTGTGCTGATGACACCCAAATACAGTGCCTACAAGTAGTATTCAACCCCCTGCAGATGTAGCTGGTTGACACATGCGGAATTAACTTGGCATTGTGACATTTGGACTGTAGATCAGCCTGGAAGTGGGAAATGCAGTGCCACAAAAAATTTTTTTTTAAAGCGTTAAAAGTGAATTCAGAGGGTCATTTATTATTCAACCCCTCAAACCACCAGAATTCTGTTTGTCCCCCTAAAGTGTTAAGAAGTAGTTCAGGCACAAATAGCAATGAGCTTCACATGTGTGGATTAATTATGTCTTTTGCCAGCCTTTTCTGACTATTTAAGACCCTCCCCAAACTTGTGAAACAGCAGTCATACATGGTCAACATGGGAAAGACAAAGGAGCATTCCAAGGCCATCAGAGACAAGATCGTGGAGGGTCACAAGGCTGGCAAGGGGTACAAAACCCTTTCCAAGGAGTTGGGCCTACCTGTCTCCACTGTTGGGAGCATCATCCGGAAGTGGAAGGCTTATGGAACTACTGTTAGCCTTCCACGGCCTGGACAGCCTTTGAAAGTTTCCTCCCTGCCGAGGCCAGGCTTGTCCGAAGAGTCAAGGCTAACCCAAGGAAAACAAGGAAGGAGCTCCGGGAAGATCTCATGGCATGGGGACATTGGTTTCAGTCAATACCATAAGTAACGTACTCCACTGCAATGGTCTCCGTTCCAGACGAGCCCGTAAGGTTCCTTTACTTTCAAATCGTCATGTCAAGGCTCGTCTACAGTTTGCTCATGATCACTTGGAGGACTCTGAGACAGACTGGTTCAAGGTTCTATGGTCTGATGAGACCAAGATCGAGATCTTTGGTGCCAACCACACACGTGACGTTTGGAGACTGGATGGCACTACATACGACCCCAAGAATACCATCCCTACAGTCAAGCATGGTGGTAGCAGCATCATGCTGTGGGGCTGTTTCTCAGCCAAGGGGCCTGGCCATCTGGTCCGCATCCATGGGAAGATGGATAGCACGGCCTACCTGAGATTTTGGCCAAGAACCTCCGCTCCTCCATCAAGGATCTTAAGATGGGTCGTAATTTCATCTTCCAACAAGACAACGACCCAAAGCACACAGCCAAGAAAACCAAGGCCTGGTTCAAGAGGGAAAAAATCAAGGTGTTGGAGTGGCCTAGTCAGTCTCCTGACCTTAACCCAATTGAAAACTTGTGGAAGGAGCTCAAGATTAAAGTCCGCATGAGACACCCAAAGAACCTAGATAACTTGGAGAAGATCTGCATGGAGGAGTGGGCCAAGATAACTCCAGAGACTTGTGCCGGCCTGATCAGGTCTTATAAAAGACGATTATTAGCTGTAATTGCAAACAAGGGTTATTCCACAAAATATTAAACATAGGGGTTGAATAATAATTGACCCACACTTTTATGTTTAAAATTTATAAAAATTCAACTGAGCAACATAACTTTTTGATTTGTAAGATTTATGCTTCTGTTAATAAATCCTACTCTCGTTTGCAGTTTGAAGGCTCTAACTTATTGGCATCTTATCAAACCACCTAAATCTGCAGGGGGTTGAATACTACTTGTAGGCATTGTATATAATTCTTCCAACAGCATCATCCCCGCTTTATTACGAGACGTGAGGGCTTGTTTTTATCCTTTGGATATTTAAGGACTATAGCCAGGGTCACACATAAAATCAGTTTTTGCCTTAAATCCGTTTTTGGGAACATTTTTGACATTGTTTTTTCAAAGTTCAAAAACAGATGTCCGTTAACGCATGTGCATATACATTTTTCAAATGACGCAATGCTTTTTTTGGGAAAAAATTACTAAGTCTCAAAAATTCCAAAAAATGTCCTGTACCTCAGGGTATTGCTGGACCTCAGGGTATTCTAAGGGTTCCGTTTTCTAAGGCCTTAAAAAAACTGATTTGTATGTGTGACCCTGGCCTATGTCACTGTTGCAGTGAGTTTCTGTACTCTGTCATCCTGTGCCCAAATCCCCCTCTATCCTGAATGCATCCAGTTGCAGCATTTGTTGCCTATTAACTTTAAATGCGTATGCAAATTGTCACTTCAGTGAGGAAGTAGACAAACTCTAATGCCACCCAATAGCAGGTAGCAAATCGAAAAGTCATAATTAACTCTTTAGCAAGCCTTTTATTATGATTTAGGATTTGTGTGAGATCAGAACCTCAAACTGCAGATGATGCATTTTGGGGTGATTGCCCCTCATCAGTGCAGTGTGTGGGATTCTGATCTGGTTGTATGAGAGGCTAAGACGAAGTCTGGAGAAATAGGTATTCTCCTGATGTGACCAGGGCAAGGGGTACTTGACACCAGGGCTGATGGCTTCTTGGATGGGGAAATGCATGGGTGGTCGGATCCCGGTTCCGTGCCCTGGTTATCACTTGAGTTAGAAGGTGGGGAGGGAATATTTACAAGGGGTACGTGACGCCATCTGTGGATCCCGGTAATATGGGTACCGGCGCTGCAAGCTGGCCGCTGAGGTGATGGTGGGTGCAGCAGAGAGTGGTCTAGCTCCCCACAGGAGGAGCTTTTACCTCAGGGCAGCAGTGATGGATGATGATGGTGGTGAGGGGAATGAGGGGAGTAGATGTTGCAGTTCTTACCCCTCTGATGCAACATTGATGTTGGAGCTGCTACCCTCCGGGCACTGGCGGGAGGCACAACGGAGACCAATTCAAGTTTAACTCCACTTTATTGGGTACCGGCAGATGTTAAAATGGAACACGGTACAGTTTGGTATACCGGGTAGATGTTGCCGATTCAGGGTCTCCCTTATGGAGTCTCTAGATGTTTTCTCTCTTTGTCTTTCGGGGTCAACTCTATTCTTCCCAGTCTCTACCACCTTCACAGCGCTCTCATGCCAGTCCTACGGTCTGTCACTAGCCGATCAGGTTGGTCTCTTACCGGTACGGACGGGAGCAGCAGGAGCGCACAATTTTTCCCGCCACCAGAATTCAGTCCGCAACCACTGGTGTCCTCAACCGCTTTCAGTCCTGAGGGGTGAGATGTCCTTGTTGCGCTTACGGCAACCCGAGTTTTATGGGTCCGCAGCTCGTCGGTCTGCGGTCAGAGGTGAACTGCTGACCACTTCAGCTTCCCGTGTTGCCGGTGTTTTCCCCCAACGTGACGAGACAGCTCGCAACCAGTCCTGGTCCGTTGCCTGCAGTCCCGGGCCCTTACTTAAACATGGGGATCCCTCCTGTCAGAGCACTGTCAGGCACATCCTTCCTGGCTGCCTTCTCAGCACTGTCTGATCTAAACTGTCACTCACTCTCACTACTCTACCATAGGCTCCACCCCTTTTGGGACTTACTAAATTACCATTCCCCCCTATTCTAAGTGGCCTAATCCTAGGTGTGTGTGTGTAAAACCAGACTCCATAGGTTAAACCCTTAACTGACAACTTACAGAGATATCACATTATTGGTCAGAGTGCAATACCTCTCTGTGGTGCCTAGCCAGAGGGGCACCACACCCCCCCTTGGTGAAATACACCCGTCCGCGGGTGTTAAACCAATCAGGTGTAAGTTGGCACTTTTATTAACAGATTACAGGGTAACTTCAAGGGTAACTTCAAACATGTATAAACAATATGGTTGCTTTTGTTCTTCCCTTGCGAGAGGTTCACTTGTTATAACATTGCAATAGACATCTTTAGTCTAGTCCTTATTGGCCCAACAGGGACCAGCTAGTGAGTCTCTTGATTAATGTCCATCAAGAACTGTAAGGAAACAAGGCAGTGCAAAAACACACATTTAACAAGCTCAGTTTGCATTTTTAGCAATGCAATACTGGGTTAGACTCTTTATTCATCAACTTTACTGACCCAGATTGCGAACCACCCACAGGGACCTGCGTGGCGCTTGTAAGTGATCACCACGGTACAGTTCCTGGTCCGGGTGGCCCTGGGGAAGATGTTCCTCTAAGTTTCTATGGCCAACATGTACTTCCTGGTAGAGGCCTTCCTCTTTGGCAAACCCGTACCGGTGCTTAAGTTAAAAGTGGTGACCATCCCCCTCTTATGTTGCTCTGGGGGCAGTGGGGGCTGATTACGGGCCATGACGCGGGCCTGGCAAGTCTCAAGTTCGTTTGCATACCAAGCCTCGCGCCGTCGGAGCCATTCAGCCTCATCGTAGGGTCAGATCGAGTAAACCATGGACGACCTACCGGTTGCCGGGTATGCCCGTTGTCATCTGTGTGAAGTACCGCTCTCCTCTCTCCAACCACAGCGACCGATGCTGGTACCGCGACCCTCCATAGCTCACGGGGCCCGGCCTCCTCCGTATCACCAAAGGCTTCTTCCTCCTCCAGACTCTCCTCCTCCTCCCCGACACCGAACTGGCTGCTCATGTACTCCACCGGCTCATCTTCAATTAGCTCGGGCTCCTCCGAGAACTGGATGATGTTTTCCACTTCGCAACATCCTCTTCTCTGGGCTCCACAAGTGGTGTGTTAACCAGTTCCAGGGGTTCAGCAATGGGTTTCGGGGGTGACCAGGTGATCAGTCTGAGTTGCGACAGTCACCCGGTACTCCTGGTCTCTCTGAGCTGCAACCGTCCGCCGTCGATTCAGTTGGACTACCATCTCTGCTGCCCAGCGCCGAACGGTCCACTCTGTGACCTCATGGATTTGGGCCCGCATATCGTTAAGGGCCATCCTCTAGAAGGTCCTGTCCTCGCCATCCATGTCCAGGGTCAACACACCCGGGGCGGCAACGGTCAATAAGAATTACCTGTTCAATCTCTTGGATCAGCTGCTTAAAGTTGGATACAGCCATTGCCTCACAACCGGTTCTAGGTAACAGACCAGGTATCTTGTGTTTGCTTCCGGCCGCAACCTGATTAATTCTTATAGTCCCAAACTGGTGTGGGCTGGCGCTCGACCCGCCCCTTTGGTTGTTTGAAAGCAAAGGGGTGGGGAGACTTTTTGGCGCCTCTTGGATGGCCCATTTATGCTGAGGGACCGAAGCACGCCCCTCGGCCAGCACATATTTTCTTTTACATTCGTAGGCCTGCCCACCACGAGAGTCCTATAGGCGAGTCCTTCGGGCCTTTCCGGGGGCCGCCACTACTCTTCATCACTCCTCGGCAGAGCGGAGGGGCGGGCTTGTCTACCCATTCTTTTCTCTCGCTGTAGTGACGCAGGTGTAATTTGCGAGACGATATAATGGCGGCTTTACTTTGTAATTCACAGTAACAGTACACAGTCAATAAAGTCTTTTAGGCGCACTTTACCTGGTTTTACCAGGCTGGTTCACATCCTGTTTGTAGACGCCAGAATTGAGGCGGTCGACAGGTAGGGGGTATTCAGGTACCGGGGCTGATGGCGACTTGGATGGGGGAATCACGCGCTGCCCTTGGACCCTCAATGGCGGGGAATGGTGGGGGAATAGGGTATTGGTAACGTGACATCACCTATGGTACCTGGTAACGGGTATACCAGCGCTGCAGCCGGCCGCTGAGGTGATGGTGGGTGCAGCAGTGTGTGGTACAGCTCCCCACAGGATGAGCTTTTACCTCAGGGCAGCGGTGATGGATGATGATGGTGGTGAGGGAGATGAGGGGAGCAGATGTTGCAGTCCTTACCCCTCTGATGCAACATTGATGTTGGTGCTGCTGCCCTCTGGGCACTGGTGAGAAGAACAACGGAGACCAATTCCAGTTTAACTCCACTTTATGGGTACCGGCAGATGTTAAAATGGAACACGGTACAGTTTGGTTTACCGGGTGGATGTTGCCGGTTCAGGGTCCCCCTTATGGAGTCTCTAGATGTTTTCTCTCTTTGTCTTTCGAGGTCAACTCTATTCTTCCCAGTCTCTACCACCTTCATAGCGCTCTCCCTGCCAGTCCTACAGTCTGTCACTAGCCGATCAGGTTGGTCACTTACCGGTACGGACGGTAGCAGCAGGGCGCACAATTTCTCCCGCCACCTAACTCAGTCCGCAACCACTAGTGTCCTCAACCGGTTTCAGTGCTGAGGGGTGAGATGTCCTTGTGCCGCTTACGGCAGCCCGATTTTATGGGCCCGCAGCTCGTCGTCTGCGGTCAGAGGTGAACTGCTGACCGCCTCGGCTTCCCGTGTTGTCGGTGTTTTCCCCCAACGAGACCAGCCGTTCTCTAACCAGTCCTGGTCCGTTGCCTGCTGTCCTTGGCCCCCACTTAATGATGGGGATCCCTCCTGTCAGAGATCTGTCAGGCATGTCCTTCCTGGCTGCCTTCCCAGCACTGTCTGATCTAAACTGTCACTCACGCTTACCACTTTATCCTAGGCTCCACCCCCTTTTGGGACCTACTAAATTACCAGTCCCCCCTATTCTAAGTGGCCTAATCCTAGGTGTGTGTGTGTGTGTATAAAACCAGACTCCATAGGTTAAACCTTGAACTGACAACTTACAGAGATATCACATTATTGGTCAGAGTGCAATACCTCTCTGTGGTGCCTAGCCAGAGGGGCACCACACACCCCCTTGGTGAAATACACCCAGTCCCGGGTGTTTAAACCAGCCAAGTGTAAGTTGGCACTTTTATTAACAGATTAACAGGGTAACTTCAAACATGTATAAACAATAAGGTTGCTTTTGTTCTTCCCTTGTGGGAGGTTCACTTGTAATAACGTTGCAATAGACATTTTCTATAGTCTAGTCCTTATTGGCCCAACAGGGACCAGCTAGTGAGTCTCTTGATTAATGTCCATCAAGAACAGTAAGGAAAGAAGGCAGAGGGGCGCCACACTCCTTATGGAGTGTATTTTTCCAGCTGGCAGTGTTTAGACTTAAAGCCGCAATGCTCCTCTGGCAAATTGCATATGCAAATTGTCACTCAGTGAGGAAATAGACAAACTCTAATGGCCACTTTACACGTCCCGATATCGTCGTCCAACTTCGATAAAAAGTCACGTGGTTCGTGCGTTGGCGCCGATATCGTTCGTGCGTTGTGTGGTGTGAATGTGCAATTCGATGCAAGAACGATGCCAAAACGATATCGGGGAGAAATGAGCAGGCTCTCCAACTGCCCGATATTGGATAGACTATCTAGCAGGATTGTTCTGTGTGACAGCCCAACAACAACTTGGAGAGCAACTTACCCTATTCTCTCCCATGTTAAATGGTCGTTCCCTGGTTCGCGCGTACAAGGGGGCGTATACATCGCAGTTGTGTTGCCTGCCGATATCTCCCTGTGTGACAGCTCCTATGCGATCTTGGATTTCAGCCAAAAAAGTGCGCGCTCCCGTGCCGTTGTATACAATATCGAAACGTTGTTGGGAACGTGTAAAGCGGCCATAATGCCACCTAATAAAGGTAGCAATCCTAAAAGTCATAATTGAGTCTTTAACAAGCCTTTTAGTATGATTTAGGATTTATGCCAGATCAGAACCCAAAACTGCAGATGCTGTGTTTCCAGGGTGATTGCCCCTCATCAGCGCAGTCTGAATCTGTGCTGCATGAGAGGCTAAGATGAGGCCTGGGGGAACAGCTAATCTTCTATGTGGCGAGTATTCTGCCAGTCGGGATTTAAAGCCGCAATGCTCCTCTGGGAAATTGCATATGCAAATTGGCACTTCAGTAAGGAAGTATAACTCTAATCAACAAGTTTTCCACAATATTATGCAGCCAAAAATACCATTTCTAATCTCTACCACCTACATTCTGACAACAATATAAAACCAACCCTCACTCTCACAATATTTCAGTGTGAACAGACTGCCAATCACATGATGAACGACAATATGCTCATTCAACAGCTGAAATGTTCTTACCGCATGTGCAGAGCAACAGATTATTTTTCTCAGGTCTTGCATTGCCGAGAACCACGGGAGCCTATGGGCACTGAGCGATATATTATAGATCTATTACAGATCATTTAGTGTGCAAGGCTTACTTTGAAGCTGGCTGTTCAAATAGGCTATTAAACAACCAACTATCAGTAAATGTTTGCAGATCGGCGGTCATTTAGTGCCACCATTTGATCCATGTACAGGACACAACTCTGCAATCTCCTTACTTCCCAGTTTCTGGCTGGGCAGGATGTCCTCTATGATTGACAGCTCTTGTGAGTAGCAGAACTGTACCATTAGTAGAATTATAAAGCTCATCACAAGTTCCGTAACACATACAGTTGGCTTGTTCTGAAGGTTACACTGTTTTCTCTGTATTGGCATATACTCAACTCAACAGGACATTTAACAAGCACACAGCCCAGGACAGTAAAGGTATTGTCACACGCCACCATATGGCTTCCATATCGCCATCGATTTGATGTGAGCGCGCACGTTTCGGGCACTTTTTTCTGATCACTGTGGAGCTGTCACACATAGCTATCTAGCATGCGATCTTCGGCGATCCTGCACCCCGGAAATCGCCTGCAGAAGACCAGAAGCGATCTTTGAGTCGGTTGACAGGGTAGGTGGTACTCAGATAGCGGGACAGGGGGTTTCTTCAGTTGGGGATCACGGCTGGTCGGTTCCTGGTTCTGTGCCCTGGACCCTCAATGGCAGGGTGGGGGTGATGATGATGGGGGAATGGTAACGTGACATCGTCTGTGTTACCTGGTAATAGGGTTACCAGCGCTGCGGCCAGCCGCTGAGGTGATGTGAATGCAGCTTTGGTAGTACAGCTCCCCACAGGTGAGCTTTACCTCAGGGCAGCGGGGTGGATGAGGAGACTAGTAGCCCTCACCTCGATGATACTGTAGAAACTCTCCGGCAGCAGATAAAAGGAGACTAGACCCCAGATCAGCTCAAACAGTTCTTTACTTGCACCAGGTAGAAAAGGGTGCACAGTAAAGTCTGGTGTAACAGGGTTTGTAGCCGCAAATCTTGGAGGACTTTTCAGAGTCTGGCAGTGGTGCCTTTAATATGGCATTCCTGGTCCTGTTCCTCTCTCTCTCTGTGCTTTCCCCTCTTGAGTCAAGTCTCTAGTCCTCGGGGTCTGTTACCTAAAGTCTGTTACTTGTCAGTGTCGTGGACCCGGCTGCGGGACCGATGTTGGACTTCTTTAGGGGTGCTCTGGCTCTCTGTGTCGGGCCCTCAGCCTGCCGGTCTGCAGTTAGGGATAGACCTTTGACTAATTGCCCCGGCTCCGGTATGCCGGTGGTGACCTGGGTCTGCAGCTGGCTCCAACCACTCCAACCAGTCCTGGAATTGCCCACTTTCACATCTGGGTCAACCTCTCCTAAGAGGTGCCCTCCTGTTACAGCCGCAGGATCCCCTGCGTCCGTCTTCCTCGCATTCTCACACCCTCTGCCTGACACTACTGTCACTCCCCGTCTCCCGCTCTCTAGGCTCCAACCCCTGGGACCTACTAAATATACGGCCCCCTGTCCTAAAGTGGCCTACTGTATGGGTGCAGGATGCAGACTCTGTAGGGTCCTCCTTATCCACAGCTACAGAGGCACTACACATTCTGTTTGGGGTGCCATAGGGGCGCCACAATCTTGCCTTCACAGATCGCTGTGTCACACGCCACAATCATAGCAACGATGTGGCCATACTGTTTTGATAGGGGCGTGCTAGAGTGTGTTTCACTGCACCCCTATCACTGCGATTGGTGGACGGAACTGCGTTCCCATTAGTCAGCCTTGCGTGAACGCACGGGTCATCAAATAAGGCACCTCGGACACGGCCAGCCAATCAGAACGCAGTATCACCCCCCAATCGCCGCAGATGCGGCGCAAAAAAACACCATCCAAGCACGCCTACAGGATTGATTTCAGGATCGCTGTGTACGTCGCTATCACCCTGTCACACGCTATGATGCGCTGCAGTGCAGGGCAATCTGGCGATGTGCCACCATCGATTTCTCGCCGTAGAATCGCCCAGTCACACGCCACTACGCACATGCGATGTGGTTTCCACATCGCCGAATTCGGGAATTGCCCGCCTTCTCGTCAGCGAAATGGCGGCAGGTGACGGTACCTTGAGATCTGTGATTAGAAGAATTGCTTTGAAAATTACGTATGCTGGAATTGTGATTACACATGTATCAGAAGCTGAGAGGAAGGGGGAGATTGTTGAGGAGCTTAATGTTATTTGGAAATCAATGCATTGGAGAGAAGTGGCTGAGATTCTATAAAATTAATTCTCCTTTAATATAACTGCTGCACACACTGGTGGCCCAGCTCCATGGAAACAAGCTGTACACTCACAGCAAGAAAACCACAGCTAGAAAATTCAAGTCAATTGCAAACAGGGCCCATTTTAGACAAAGTAGGGCCCTGGGCAAAAGTTAAAATCGGGGCCTCAACTGCTAACATATTGCACCATCACACACAAACATTAAGGCCATGTGCACACGTTGAGTATTTGATGAGTTTTTTACCTCAGGATTTGTAGACAAAACCAGGAGTGGAGCAATCAGAGGAAAAGTCTAATAGAAACACCTGCACCACTTCTGTATTTAATCATCCACTCCTGGTTTTGGCTACAACTCCTGAGGTAAAAAACTCATCAAGTACTCAATGTGTGCACGTGGCCTTAAGTTGTATTTTCAGGATACAATTTCAGACCTTTAAACGAGCACCATTGTAATCCGAGTAATGTAATCTGGCCATTGTGTATCGGCTCGTCACACAAAGAGATAACTTCAACCAGACGTTCCATCATTGTCCTGGTCTTCCTTGGTAGCAGCGCGGATCAAACGACACACACCTTGTGTGCTGGCTCGTCACACAGGCTGACAATGAGCGATGGGATTGGAACAGTCACTAATAGATCATTATGTCCCTATACAGATCACGTTATCGGCAGCACATCTCCTATTTACACTAGGCGATGTGTTGCTAAGGCTGGCTTCACACTGCAGTTTTTTCACGGATCAGTGTCCATCCAGTTTGTGTGCCAAAACATTGAGAGGAACCAGGAGAGGAACTTGCAGAGAAAAAGTATAATTGAAAGATTGACACCTGTTCTGAGTTTTGGAGACGCTACTGGTTTTGGCACACAAACTGGATGGACACTGATCAGTGAAAAAACTGCAGTGTGAAGTCAGCCTAAGAACAATGGTCCTGAATCATTAAGTCATGCATTGTGTATGCCAGTCTTAATAAATGAAGCTAGTGCAGTAATATTCACCCAATTCATATTCATTCATTCACATATTTATTACCGTATATACTCGTGTATAAGCCGAGTTTTTCAGCCCAAAATTTGGGCTGAAAAGTCCCCCCCTCGGCTTATACACGGGTCATATACGGTACATGGAGTGGGGGGGCTGTGTCCCGGGGCTGTGGAGGCTGGAGGAGGCGGGGGGAGGCTGCTGTATGAGCGGCCCCATCACGTGGGGCCGCTCATTATATATGCACTGCTTCCCCCTGTCAATCAGCGGCAGGGGGAAGCAGTTCATATAAGCCCCCCAAAAGCTGGCACTGTCCCCCCTTGTAAGGGCCCCCCCCCGCTGCTTATACATTACCATCCCGGTGTTCTGATCGGCGCCGCTCCTCGGTGCGTCTTCATCCTCCCGTCCGCGCTGGCTGCATCCGGGATCTCCGGCTGTCGCAGCGATATGACGTCATCGCGCGACGGCCGGAGATCCCGGATGCAGCCAGCGCAGACGGGAGGATCGGCGCCGATCAGAACACCGGGATGGTAATGTATAAGCAGCGGGGGGGGGCCCTTACAAGGGGGGACAGTGCCAGCTTTTGGGGGCTGTTGGTACCCCCAGGGGGCTGTGGTACCCCCTGGGGGCTGCTGGGTACCCCCTGGGGGCTGTTGGTACCCCCAGGGGGCTGTTGGTACCCCCTGGGGGCTGTTGGTACCCCCAGGGGGCTGCTGGGTACCCCCTGGGGGCTGCTGGGTACCCCCTAGGGGCTGTTGGTACCCCCAGGGGGCTGTTGGTACCCCCAGGGGGCTGCTGGGTACCCCCTGGGGGCTGCTGGGTACCCCCATGGGGCTGCTGGGTACCCCCTGGGGGCTGCTATATGTACCCCTGGGGGCCTGCTGTATACCACTGGGGCTGCTGTATACTACCACTGGGGCTGCTGGGGCTCCTGTATACTACCACTGGGGCTGCTGGGGCTCCTGTATACTACCACTGGGGCTGCTGGGGCTCCTGTATACTACCACTGGGGCTGCTGGGGAATCTGTATACTACCACTGGGGCTTCTGGGGAATCTGTATACTACCACTGGGGCTGCTAGGGCTCCTGTATACTACCACTGGGGCTGCTGGGGAATCTGTATACTACCACTGGGGCTGCTGGGGAATCTGTATACTACCACTGGGGCTGCTGGGGAATCTGTATACTACCACTGGGGCTGCTGGGGAATCTGTATACTACCACTGGGGCTGCTGTATACTACCACTGGGGAGGCCTGTATACCACACTGCTGGGGGCTGTATACCTGTGCTGGGGTCCACCCTCGGCTTATACACGAGTCAATAGGTTTTTCCAGATTTTTGGGGCAAAAGTAGGGGGGTCGGCTTATACACGGGTCGGCTTATACACGAGTATATACGGTAAGTCCCACGAGCCTCCAACACAAATGGACAAACACACAAATATATATACACACAAATTTATACACACAGAACATACATATACACTGTGTGCAGAATTATTAGCAAATTAGTATTTTGATAACATGATACTTTTTATACATGTTGTCCTACTCCAAGCTGTATACGCTTGAGTGCCAACTACCAATTAAGTAAATCAGGTGATGTGCATCTCTGTAATGAGGAGGGGTGTGGTGTAATGACATCAACACCCTATATAAGGTGTGCTTAATTATTAGGCAAATGCCTTTCCTTAGGCAAAATGGGTCAGAAGAGAGATTTGACCAGCTCTGAAAAGTCCAAAATTGTGAGATGTCTTGCAGAGGGATGCAGAAGTCTTGGAATTGCCAAACATTTGAAGTGTGATCACCGAACAATAAAGCATTTCATGGCAAATAGCCAACAGGATCGCAAGAACCATGTTGGGCAAAAAAGGCGCAAAATAACTGCCCATGAATTGAGGAAAATCAAGCGTGAAGCTGCAAAGATGCCATTTGCCACCAGTTTTGCTATATTTCAGAGATGCAACGTTACTGGAGTATCAAAAAACACAAGATGTGCTATACTCAGGGACATGGCCAAGGATAGGAAGGCTGAAAAATTACCACCTTTTAACAAGAAACATAAGATAAATCGTCAAGACTGGGCAAGAAATACCTTAAGACTGATTTTTCAAAGGTTTTATAGACTGATGAAATGAGAGTGACTCTTGATGGGCCAGATGGATGGGCCAGAGGCTGGATCAATATAGGGCAGAGAGCTCCACTCTGACTCAAATGCCAGCAAGGTGGAGGTGGAGTACTGGTATGGGCTGGTATGATCAAAGATGAACTTGTGGGACCTTTTGGGTTGAGGATGGAGTGAAGCTCAACTCCCCGACCTACTGCCAGTTTCTGGAAGACAACTTCTTCAAGCAGTGGTACAGGAAGAAGTTGGTATTGTTCAAGAAAAACATGATTTTCATGCAGGACAATGCCCAATCACATGCGTCCAACTACTCCACAGCGTGGCTGGCCAGTAAAGGTCTAAAAGAAGAAAAAATAATGACATGGCCCCCTTGTTCACCTGATCTGAACCCCATAGAGAACCTGTGGTCCCTCCTAAAATGTGAGATCTACAAGGAGGGAACACAGTACACCTCTCAGAACAGTGTCTGGGAGGCTATGGTGGCTGCTGCACGCAATGTTGATCGTAAACAAATCAAGCAACTGACAGAATCTACCTTCCTGGAATTTTGACCTTAGACTATTACCTGATGATGTCTTTTGTCCCTTTGCTTATTGCTAGCCCTCCTGGTATCTGACTCCAAACCTATTGACTATCTAGCCCTATGGCTAGCATCACATTATGACCGGTCCAACATTTTTTTCTTCCCATCAGTATGAATCCTAATCATACATTGTGAAATCAGGTGTGTTATCTGAAACAAGTGGTTCAGGATCTGAAAAGGGAGCACCAGAAACAAGAAATGTTGCTTGAAGGGTCAGTTATCTAGTCTGATGGGAGCCTACCAGAACCCCCTGGTGCTGGCAGTAGCATTGACACCGTCTAGGTGTCCTAGAGTAAAGGTTGCCATTCAGAAAGTAGAGGATATCTGGAGGGAGGTTCGGAAGAATATATGTATGGCTCAGCATTGCCAAAAATCAAAGGTTGAGGAGAAACTTTCAGCAGGTGTCATCTTCAATGTAAGTGATAAGGTATGATTATCACCAAAAACAGTAAGCTAAAAATTCCATCAGCAAAATATATTCCTAAACGTATTGGTCCATATGAGATTCTGTAGGTTCATAATCTGGTGGCTTTGACTTTATGACTTCCTCCGACGCGTCGCAATCCTAAATGTGTTCAAAAGATTCCCTGTTGAAAACGTTTGTCCTGTCAGTGTTGACAACCTAGTCTCTGCCTCCACCTGTTTCTGTCTATGGAGTTGTGAAGTGTGTGGTGCAGAGGATCCAGAATTCTCTCCAATAGCTTGCTCATTGGAAGAGATATGGAAGTGAGTGGAGATCCTGGCTGCCAGCTCATTCCATGAAAACTGATCGTCTGGTCAGCACCTTCTACAAAAGGTTTACTGGGATACCTGGGTGTTAGGTGGTCAACTTTAGAAGGGGAGTACTATCACAATTCCTCCTACTAGTGTGTCTAAACACAGTTCAGTTGTCCAATGTACAAGTTCAGGCTGAACTGTCAGTATGATGATGGACAGTACATCAATCGTTAATTCGACCTGCGACCTGACTATGCCTTTGTCTCACCTCTCTGTTTATTGCTAACCCTCCTGGTCTCTGACTTGGGACCTCTAGACTACACAGCCTCATTGCTAGCCCATGAGCAGTGACTAGTGTCACATGAATTTCAGAATTTCTTAACCTTTTTTTCTTGGTGTTGCAACTTCAATGTTGAGGAGTGTAATTTAGTTTGTGTCAATGGGTATATGAATAATTTACAAACGTGAAATAATTAAAAACAAAACACTACTTTCAACTATTTCAAAAATACTTACTTGAAAGGCAGATTCTGTCAGCCACTATAAGCATGCTATTTGAGAGTTACATGAATGAAAGCTCACTTAAGTTCTGCATAAAGAATTCTGCTGCTTGCCATGTATACTCGGTATGTGTGTGGTCAGGCCTCACCCAGAATATTTGATTGAAACATAAGCAACAGCTATGCCGTAGTAAGCAGGCTTTTTATCACTGCGGAGAGGCAGGCATGTAGAATTATTCCTTTAACCAAAATCAGCCAAACGTCCTTGTTTCTTGACCCCTTTTCTAGATCATAATGTGTAGATATTCAATAACACATACTATGATTTCCCTCACCCATTTAATAATGTACTGTGACCTGCAATTCTCTTTATCCTCTTGGTCTGCCCATGTGTATACATTTGGCAGTGGGGTTTCCTATAGTCTGAAAACTGTATGCATTTCTCCAGTTCATTTATTTAAGCCTGGAGCTCAAGCACTGTGTGTAAGGGCCACTTTACACACACCAACTTATCTGTCCAACTTCTGACCAACTTGCTGGTTGCAGTGAAATCATGGACACATTGTTCTATCTTGTTGCTGTGTACAAATGGAACAATGTGTCCATGATTTCACTGCAACCAGTAAGTTGTTCAGAAGTTGGACAGATAAGTTGGTGTGTGTAAAGTGGCCTTAAAGGGATCCTGTCACCCCCAAAACACCTATAAACCTATTAAAACCTGTCCCTACAGCATATTAACACTTTCCCTACACTCCTTTTACCTCCTAAATGCACATAATGAAAGTGAATAAAAACGTTTTTACAGTACCTCATTACTCATGATAATGATGACTATGCTATTCATAGTCACTCATCCAGACTGCCCTCTTCATACTATCACGCCTCAATAGGCTGATCTTCATCATGGATTCAACTGCAGCCTCTCTGCGCGCTCCCGCTGTGTCCTGTGTCTGCCCGGCTCGCGTGGGCTGTATGACGCGACCGCGTCATTTCCGGCGCCGGTGACGTCGTACAGCCGCGCCGCTGTGTCAGCTTCAAAATGCGCACTGCGCATGCGCAGTGCGGGAATTGAAGCTAACAGCGGCGCGGCTGTAAATACGTCACCCGGCGCCGGAAATGACGCGGGTCGCGTCATACAGCCCCACGCTGAAGCCGGGCAGACACAGGACACAGCGGGGAGGCGCGCAGGGAGGCTGCAATTTGAATCCATGATGAAGATCACGCCTATTGAGGCGTGATAGTATGAAGAGGGGCAGTCTGGATGAGTGACTATGAATAGCATAGTCACTCATTATCATGAGTAATGAGGTACTGTAAAAAACGTTTTTATTCACTTTCATTATGTGCATTTAGGAGGTAAAAGGAGTGTAGGGAAAGTGTTAATATGCTGTAGGGACAGGTTTTAATAGGTTTATAGGTGTTTTGGGGGTGACAGGATCCCTTTAAGGGCCACGTCACACACACAGATATCTGTGCAGATATTGTTCGCAGATCTCTGGTTGCAGTGAATTCATGGACTCATTGTTCCATTTGTACACAGCCGCAAAATGTAACAATGTGTCCATGATTTCACTGCAACCAGAGATCTGCGATCAATATCTGCACAATTACCTGTGTGTGTGACGTGGCACTAATATGTACAGTTTCCTTTAGAGAGTGATTAATTAGTGATATGCCATACTAAAATTAAGCTAAACTACTAATCACATGGGTATTTGCTGTGACACAAAATGAGTACTCGTTATACAGCCCAGATCTCATGTAGCAGTTACCTATAAGGAATTTTCAAGTGGACCGGCTATGCAAGGATAACCAAGACATTCATTTCTGGATATGCTATAGCAGATTATAACATATCCTAAGAACATATCATAGTATACAAGTGCATCTCAATTAATTAGAATATCATCAGAAAGTTAATTTATTTCAGTAATTCAATACATATAAAGTGAAACATATATATTATATAGAGCCATTACAAGTACAGTGATCTATTTCAAGTGTTTATTTCTTTTAATGTTGATGATTATGGCTTACAGCCAATAAAAATCCAAAGGTCAATTATCTCCGAAAATTAAAGTAGGGAGGATGAAGGGTCTGAGAGATAAAATATTACCTAAATAGGTATAAGAGGCTTCACCTTGTGTGGTTGTGAGGTTCACAACCACTATAAAAGCATATAATAGCTGCTGAAATCCCCAGCGTGGGGCATATAGAGTAGGAAGGATGAAGGGTCTGAGAGATAAAATATTACCTAAATAGGTATAAGAGGCTTCACCTTGTGTGGTTGTGAGAGTCACAACCACTATAAAAATAAGAAGGAAAAGAAGCGCACATAGAGTAATACCTTCGGGTTTCATGTTCACACGGACTCCCACAATACAGACTCACCTGGTCTGGTTGTGAATGGTCACAACTCCCTTGGACAAGCACGTATGGTCGCAGCAGGCTCCCGGCAAAAAGTAGGGATCCACTTGGAGAAAATAGAACCGGATGGATAGAAGCCGCGCTGACCACAATAAGAGTAACAGAGTAACACACACACTCTGTTTATTCAGTCTACGCGTTTCGTGGCAAACAGGCCACTTCATCAGGACATCCTGATGCCACGATGCCACGAAACGCGTAGACTGAATAAACAAAGTGTGTGTGTCACAACCACTATAAAAGCATATCACAGCTGCTGCAGTTCCCAGCGTGGTGCATATAGAGTAGGGAGGATGAAGGGTTAAATACCGTTCTGCCATATTCCATGAGACATCAAAGAGTGAAATAATATTGATTTATTAGTCAACAGGTTTCAAGGCTGCCTGGCCCCTTCCTTAGGACAAATCAATATCATATTATCATGTTTCAGGGCGTTTCAAGGAGTCTTGAAACGCATTAACTAATAAATCAATATTATTTTCTCCCAGAATTCAGCAGCATGATTTTTAACCTTTCATCCTTCCTATTTAATTTTCTGAGATCATGACCTTTGGGTTTTCATTGGCTGTAATAAATAATCATCAACATTAACAGAAATAAACACTTGAAATAGATCACTCTGTAATGACTCTATATAATATATGCATTTCACTTTCTGTATTGAATTACTCAAAAAATTGTACTTTTTTTATGATATTCTAATTCATTGAGATGCGCCTGTATCTTTAGAGCCTAGTCCTGAGTATTTTAGCTTGCCTAGGCTAAAGGATTAATAAAAAACCTTTTTGAAGCTAGGATCATACAGTACAGGTGATGCAGTTTTTGATTGTTTTTTAAAGGTAGAGGATAAATGGTGCACAGGTGAAGCTCAGCCCACCCCATGGTGAAACCAAATTGTGCACATTCAGCTATTTCAGTGGGTGAATTTTCGCAGTAGTGTTTGGCATTACTCTGAATAAAATGGTGTATTGTCTAAAAAATGCACACTTGTGTGACCCTTCCCCTAGACGACTTGTTTGAGACCACAACAAAGTAGTTATACAGTTAAATACTGCTAAATATATGGTTGTCCAGCGCTGGAGTCCTGGGTATGAATCTGACCAGGCAACACCTGAGCACGTGTCTTTTTTCCATATTTGTTTGTTTTTTCTCCCAAACTCAAAGTATATTGATAGGCTATAAAATGTTCATAATGTATAAGTCCTCTTTCACAAATTCATTTCACATTTCATCCATTTTACTCAGGTAGAAACACGATGCCAATGTAAATAAATTGACGTACAGACACGCCCATTTATTTCTGCCACCTTTTTAAAAAACGTAGCATACTAATATGATCAGGTGTATGGATAGAAAATGCCCATTACAGTCTATGGAGGAGAGGATGTGTAACATGCAGATGCATCAATCAGTATTTAATCAGGTTTGACATCTGAATTTTCATTCATTGCTATCATTTTCAATAAAAAAAATCAATAAATTAAAATACAGCTGCAAATACTGATCAGTTTCCAATGGAATACTGATAGAATACTGATGGTTTACTGATTAAATACTGATGGAATACTGATGAATGCTGATGGAATGCTGATGAAATACTGATGAAATGCTGATGGAATGCTGATGGAATACTGATGAAATACTGATGGAATGCTGATGAATACTGATGAAATACTGATGGAATGCTGATGGAATACTGATGGAATACTGATGAAATGATGATGGAATACTGATGAAATGCTGATGAATGCTGATGGAATACTGATGAAATACTGATGGAATGCTGATGGAATACTGATGGAATACTGATGAAATGATGATGGAATACTGATGAAATGCTGATGGAATGCTGATGAAATGCTGATGGAATGCTGATGGAATACTGATGAAATGCTGATGGAATGCTGATGGAATACTGATGGAATACTGATGAAATGATGATGAATGCTGATGGAATACTGATGAAATACTGATGGAATACTGATGAAATACTGATGGAAACTGATGGAATACTGATGAAATACTGATGAAATGCTGATGGAGTGCTGATGGAACAATAATGAATACTGAGGAAACTGATGGAATACTGATGGCATGCTGATGGAATACTGATAATTGAATATTGATGGAATACTGATCAGTTTCTGATCGAATACAGATGGAATGCTGATGGAATACAGATGGAATGCTGATGGAACACTGATGAAATACTGATGAAATACTGATGAAATGCTGATGAAATGCTGATGAAATACTGATGAAATGCTGATGGAATACTGATGGGATACTAATTGAATATTGATGGAATATTGATCATTTTCTGATGGAATACTGATGGAATACTTATTGAATATTGATGGCATACTGATGGAATTCTGATGGAATACTTATGAAATGCTGATGGAATGCTGATGGAATACTGATGGAATGCTGATGAACTACTGATAGAATACTGATGAAATGCTGATGGAATACTGATGAAATACTGATAGAATACTAATGGAAAGTTGATGGAATACTGATGAAATACTGATGGAATGCTGATGGAATACTGATGGAATACTGATTAGGTACTGATGGAATACTGATAAAATATTGTTGGAATGCTGATGGAATGGTGATGGAATGCTGATGAAGTACTGATGGAATACTGATAAAATACTGATGATGGATCAGGTGTATGGATAGAAAATGCCCATTACAGTCTATGGAGGAGAGGATGTGTAACATGCAGATGCATCAATCAGTATTTAATCAGTTTTGACATCTGCATTTTCATTCATTGCTATCATTTTTCAATTTAAAAAATCAATAAATTAAAATACAGCTGCAAATACTGATCAGTTTTCAATGGAATACTGATAGCATACTGATGGTTTACTGATTAAATACTGATGGAATACTGATGAAATGCTGATGGAATACTGATGAAATACTGATGAAATTGCTGATGGAATGCAGATGAAATGCTGATGGAATGTTGATGGAATACTGATGAAATGCTGATGGAATCTGATGGAATGTTGATGGAATACTGATGAAATACTGATGGAATGCTGATGGAATACTGATTGAATACTGATGAAATTCTGATGAAGTACTGATGAAATACTGATGAAATACTGATGAAACGCTGATGGAATGCTGATTAAATACTGATGAAATGCTGATGGAATGCTGATGGAATACTGAATTGAATCCTGTTTGAATACTGATGAAATGCTGGTGGAATGCTGATGAAATACTGATGAAATGCTGATGAAATACTGATAAAATGCTGATGGAATGCTGATGGAATGTTGATGGAATACTGATGAAATGCTGATGAAGTACTGATGAAATACTGATGGAACACTGATGAAATGCTCATGGAATACTGATGAAATACTGATGAAATGCTGATGAAATGCTGATGAAATACTGATGAAATGCTGATGGAATACTGATGGGATACTAATTGAATATTGATGGAATATTGATCATTTTCTGTTGGAATACTGATGGAATACTTATTGAATATTGATGGCATACTGATGGAATTCTGATGGAATACTTATGAAATGCTGATGGAATGCTGATGAATATGTGAATGCTGATGAACTACTGATAGAATACTGATGAAATGCTGATGGAATACTGATGAAATACTGATAGAATACTAATGGAAAGTTGCTGGAATACTGATGAAATACTGATGGAATGCTGATGGAATACTGATGGAATACTGATTAGGTACTGATGGAATACTGATAAAATATTGTTGGAATGCTGATGGAATGGTGATGGAATGCTGATGAAGTACTGATGGAATACTGATAAAATACTGATGGATGGATCAGGTGTATGGATAGAAAATGCCCATTACAGTCTATGGAGGAGAGGATTGTAACATGCAGATGCATCAATCAGTATTTAATCAGTTTTGACATCTGCATTTTCATTCATTGCTATCATTTTCAATTTAAAAAATCAATAAATTAAAATACAGCTGCAAATACTGATCAGTTTTCAATGGAATACTGATAGCATACTGATGGTTTACTGATTAAATACTGATGGAATACTGATGAAATGCTGATGGAATACTGATGAAATACTGATGAAATTGCTGATGGAATGCAGATGAAATGCTGATGGAATGTTGATGGAATACTGATGAAATGCTGATGGAATGCTGATGGAATGTTGATGGAATACTGATGAAATACTGATGGAATGCTGATGGAATACTGATTGAATACTGATGAAATTCTGATGAAGTACTGATGAAATACTGATGAAATACTGATGAAACGCTGATGGAATGCTGATTAAATACTGATGAAATGCTGATGGAATGCTGATGGAATACTGATTGAATCCTGTTTGAATACTGATGAAATGCTGGTGGAATGCTGATGAAATACTGATGAAATGCTGATGAAATACTGATAAAATGCTGATGGAATGCTGATGGAATGTTGATGGAATACTGATGAAATGCTGATGAAGTACTGATGAAATACTGATGGAACACTGATGAAATGCTGATGGAATACTGATGAAATACTGATAGAACACTGATGGAATACTGATGGAATGATGATGGTACACTGATGGAATGCTGATGGAATACTGATGGCATGCTGATGGAATACTAATTGAATATTAATGGAATACTGATCAGTTTTGATGAAATACAGATGGAATGCTGATGGAATACAGATGGAACACTGATGAAATGCTAATGGAATACTGATGAAATACTGATGGATAAATAATGATGGAATGCTGATGGAACAATGATGGAATACTGATGGAATACTGATGGAATACTGATAATTGAATATTGATGGAATACTGATCAGTTTCTGATGGAATGCTGATGGAATACAGATGGAATGCTGATGGAACACTGATTGAAACACTGATGGAATACTGATGAAATATGATGAAATGCTGATGGAATACTGATGGGATACTAATTGAATATTGATGGCATACTGATGGAATACTTATGAAATGCTGATGAAATCCTGATGGAATACTGATGGAATGCTGATGGAATGCTGATGAAATACTGATGAAGTACTGATGGAATGCTGATGAAATACTGATAGAATACTGATGAAATGTTGATGGAATACTGATGAAATACTGATGGAATGCTGATGAAATACTGATAGAATACTGATGAAATGTTGATGGAATACTGATGAAATACTGATGGAATGCTGATGGAATACTGATGGAATAGTGATGGAATGCTGATGAAGTACTGATGGAATACTGATAAAATACTGTTGGAATGCTGATGGAATATTGATCAGTTTCTGATGGAATACTGATGGAATGCTGATGGATACTAATGCACTGTGTGACGTATTGCTGATCTGTATTATGCCATATAATATGTTCATCTGAAAGAGGTCAAAGGGGAAATTTGATTGTGTGCCCTATTGAGGATAAGGACTAATGTGAATCGTGACAATCTCTGTACTGTGCTGCAGAATCTATTGGCCATTTTTAAGTAACAAGCAATAAAATGAAGACATAAATGGCTGGTGGGCACATAAGCTGTAGTGAAACAAAGCAGAAAAAGAAAGCAAGGCAATACTGGCTCCATAATATTGCTTTATTGATACCGTTCAGGGATAGCCAGCGTACTTAGTCTCTGAGCACTGAACTGTCTACTTGGTCATCTATTATACATATATCATGCAAATCTTATAGTGCTATAATAAACGGTAAACTTCTTTTGATTACACATGAAAAGTTAAAAGATAGGTATTACAATAATGAAAAGCCTGGTTTGTACAGAAAAAGCCACATTATCCATTAAATTTATCACAGTAATGTGCAAATATTTAATATGGCTTTTAGGTTTCATTTAAAAAGGTAAGACCTAAAACACAGCATTATAGTTCGTCAATCAGCTTGTAATTCAGGCATTTTTCCAGAAGAGGGCATTGATTACTAAGGCACAACATTAGTTACATTGTATTCTCCATTAGACCATGCTAGAGTTTGGTTACACGTAGTAAAAATGTCTCACTAGTATTTAGCTGCTACTTGTACAATAGATAATCATACTACATATCTGTACTATACTCCAAATTATATTAACACATATGGACACAGTTCACATAGCACTCCATTGCCAGCCATTTTTGGTAACATTCCCGGCACAGCCTTAGGCAATTTGTGGCCGTCCAGCTGTTTTATCAATTCCAACTCCAAGCATGCCTTGCCACCTGGCATTCTGGGAAATGTAGTCTGACGACAGCTGCAGAATCAACCACTCCTACTGTAGAAGAATTAGAGATATAAGGCTTTTGTGAAACCCAATAAATATTTACAATCTTAAAGTCACCTATATACAAATTACACAAAGATTGTTGCTTTTACTCTACCAAAACCTCTAAAGTGCTTACTTTCAGGATTGAGCAACATGATGCATACAATATACTGCACTTGGCCGCGATCCCGATGAACACCGAATACAACGCGTGGTGTCATCGCACGTCAGGCCACATCTTAGCTTCATATAACTGCCTTTGATTATTTGCTAGGTGAAGAAAGAGGAGCATTGCCTAATTTGTATGTAACCCAATATGCCTTAAAATTGAGCTAGTTAAGTCAATGGCAGGAACAGATGTTTGATACTATTAAGCATCATCTAGGGATTAAATCATGTTTTAACATGCATTTATGGTTATTATACTTTTATGTGCTTTTATCTCTTGTGTGCTCTGATTCCAAATTAAGAACAAAACATTCTTTATTAAAATGGATTTCTTTATATGGATTAAATATAGTATAAAGAGTCAGACTGGTGGTTCTTGAGGCGAGGAGATTAAGGCGCGTTTGCAGGATCTTTTGTATATACATCCAATCTTTGCCTTTTTTTTTTAACTTCTTGACAATAAAGTCTGCTTCCATCCTAATCGGCAAGCTGAACGATTGCTTCCAAGTCCATTGCACCGAAAATACTTCTTTTGGTAGCAAATAGAAAGCTTTTTGATTCATCCTAATGCCCAAAATATGAACATTTAAGGCACTGCCGGCATCCAGTGGTGCCAGAAGAATCAGGCGCGGTTCCTGGCCCTCAGCGTTGTCAAGTATATCAGTTAGATTCCATATGATACATAGTCACAATGTTTGTTTCATGTTCGTTTTTTGTTTCTTGAGATGATCATTCTGCTGAAGACTAAACACACCTGCTGAAATGGAGATATAAACTCCAAAATATAAAGAAAGGTCCTGGTGGTGAGTCCAATCCAGTCTTCATGTAGAGCAGATAGGGGACAGATGTCTCTGGTAAGTCCATGATTGTCAGAGCTATGTGTGGATATTGTTGATGGATAAGTCATTTCTTATGATCTCATTTACTGCAAAAATAAAACAAGAAAGAAAGATGAAATCTACTTTGTAAATGACTGAACATGTCATTTAAAGTCCTATAATATATACTTGTGAATAGTACCCAGAGCCAGATTTTGCAATAGGAAAAGACGGTTCCACAAGGATATTATACATTACATAGTTACTACTTTGATTCTTCAACTGGATGGAGCTAATCCTATGTAAAGCCAATCTTAAAGGGACACTCTGTTGGGTGCACCAATTATTAATGTGTGTGTAATGAACACATTAAAATACTTACCCTGTCGCTGTCATTTGCCATTTCAAGTCCTGCATAGGGTCTCTCCTGCATCACATGACTGTAGTTGTGACCACCTGGCTCACACAGCATCTTCCGTGTGGAAAAGAGGTCACTTTCTCAAGAATGAGACTCTTATAGACTCACAGTAAGAAAGGAAATAATGGTCTTCCAAGAATCAACACGAAAGAACTGAGGTCATATAATGCAGGAGAGGACTGGAGTACACATGGAAATAGCAGAAGATGGCAATGGGTAAGCATTTAAATGCACTCATTACACGCACATTACTGACTGATAACAAAGGGGGTAAAGCAAAAAAACTAATTGCTGGAGTCATCTTTTAATCACAAGTACAATGGTTTATGCATCATCACATAAATTAACAATAATGGTTCATAAAATCAAAGTATATAACATAAAATATTTTCGAAAGATGCTATATTGAGACAAAACCAATTTACATCAATAGCTGTAGTTATATCTCTCTAGGTCAGTGTCCCCAACTCAAGTCCTCAGGAGCCACCTTTCCTTGCGATGCACAGTTGTTGAAATCATCACATCATTAAATTATCACATCTGCAATGCTAAGGAAATCCATGTACAGTTAGTGGCTGTTGTGGACTAGAGTTGGAGAAGAATTACGGTATCTAGGTGAATGTTCTATGAGAGACTGTCAAATCAAGCAGTTCCTATCTGTGTTTCCACAGAACCTAGGGTTGATAACCATAGTGGATGCAGGTGATGCCTTAACACTTTAGCCCTGGAGCCTAAAGGGCCTTTTGGCAAGTATGAGAAATCCAATACTAATAAAGAGCCATGATACTTGGGGGCCCTTTTGGATATGGTACATTGGGACACATGCGCTTCATGTTACATCATTGAACTTCTCTTTATACTACTCTGTTATACACTGTCATCAATCAGGGGTGTGAAACTTTTTATCTGCGGAGGTTTTACTAACACGTTCACCTTCCTGCTTTTACATAGAGAGCCTTTACCTTTCTTGTAAAGAGACCAATCCTTTATTTTAGATATCATACGATGTCGCTGTAATAAGTAAAGGCCACTTTACACACACAGATATCTGTGTCCAACTTCTGAACAGATCTCTGGTTGCAGTGGAAATCATGGACACATTGTTACATTTGTACACAGCCACAAAATGGAACAATGTGTCCATGATTTCACTGCAACCAGAGATCTGTTCAGAAGTTGGTCACAGATATCTGTGTGTGTAAAGTGGCCTTTCGACCTTTATCTTTAGATAAGATTTTTAAAATTTATATAGAACTCTAAGAAAAACTAAGTAGCACCTTTTTTAAATTCTATGGTTCTACATATCAAGATATAATACAAAAAGCATCTGGTCCTGGTCTGACACAACCTAATGAACAACATATGACAAATTACTCTGTCATTTTCTATTTAAAAAAAATAGGCCAAAATGCAGAAACAGTGTGTGAAAAATTAAGTACACCCCATGAATTACTTTCTGTAGCAATAGCTGATTTTTTTTTTTTTGCTTTATCAGTCTCAGACTTCACATCGTTCTGTAGAAATTTTGGCCCACTTTTCTTTGAAAGGAAACTTTGCCTCTATTCAGTCATTCTGCTTTCCATTTGTTGGTGTAACACAACTTGTTGCATGACCTAGTTTGAGCCAAGCTGTACCTTTTGGGTAGATGGCCTCACATTTGACTCTACTGTGGAATACTTTGGAATGCAGGGGAATTCATGGTCTACAATAGTGCAAGATGCCCAAGTTCTGTAGCTGCAAATCAAGCGCAAGTTATCATCGATTCGAAGTTTTGATGATATGAGTGTTTGTACTGTATGCCATTGTGAAACTTCTCCACTTTGGTCTCATCTTTCCAAAGGACATTGTTCAAGAAGCTACAAGCAGCATTGCAATATTTAACCATGTGGGCAAACCATGTGGGAAAACTGAGGCTTTCTCATGGCAATGTACTGTATTGTATCATGGGAAAAGGGAAAAGGATAAGCTCACCCTTGCCTCCAGGTGGATCCAAATCAGGTGCACGGCAGTGGCTGGCACCCACTGATGTCCATGAGATTACATGAAGAGAAACCAGCACCAATGTCCTTTTCCCTTTAAAGGGAACCTGTCAGCTTGTTTTAGGCTCATATTCTATCACTACCTGTCTCTGCATTGCTAGCTCATCCCTAAATATCCCTGTCTGAGCTAAGGCTGCACTATAAAGCTTGGGAAAAATTATTTAATAACTTACATCCAGTCTACATCCATAGACTGGGATGGGCGGTCTCCAGGTCTCCATTCTCCCTCCTATTTACCACATTTTAAGACCAGATGTTTTTAATTATGGCATGATATGTAAAATTATAGAATTCAAAAACTTATTCTTATGAAGGTAAATATATATATGAGGTATGTAGCTGTTAAATTGTTTTTAGCTATTTTGTAAACTGACACAACGACCGTTTCCAACTAGGAAACAACTACAGATTTCCATACAATGTAGCAGTGAGGCCTGGGATCGGAGCACAGCTGGCAGCAGCTTGACTTCCGAGTATAGACATCAGCTCTCAGCTGTTACATCTCATCTTCTCTCTAGTTTCCACTATTATTTCTTTAACACTGTGTTATAAAGAAAAGCTGGACAATAAAGTAATTTTTCTACAAAAACACAATCAGATGTACTGATAAGGCTTTATGAGCTGGTGCTTCTTGTGTCGTTGTCGTCTTGTCCTGTACACTGTCAGGCTATACAGTTCCCACACTCATCATTTCATGTCAATTTATCAGCATGTGTTTTTTGGCAGACGGACAGGAAATGACTGAACCTGGCAAAGGCCATCTAAAGCAAGCTGTACAACATCCCTCCTGTTTCCATCCCTCCCCATTCCACCCACTCAATACCACCTCTGCCACCACAAGCACCTGATTGCCACAAAGATATGTTGAATGTCAACACATGCAAACACCCCAATCTTTCTCTTTGAATACAAGGAAATGTCTATTTTGATAACAAAAAAAGGGTCAAGTTAGGCCTCTTTTTACTTAAACTGTAATGTAGATAATAATGTGCATTTAAGGATGTGGCATCATTAAAAGGAATGCCCAGGAATTATATATTAATTCTTATAACTGTTAGAATTGAGTGGACCTGAACTATAAAGTTTCGGAGCTCTTACTGAACACAGACTTTACAAAAAAATTCAGTGTTTGAGTTCCTAGTTTGGATGCTTTACTGTAAATCACTGGAATGAGCATTACTGTGATTGGGTACACTTGGTGATCGGTCAAGTGCAAGACACCTGTAGTGCTTGAATGGCTCACACTGGGGTAAAATCAGCATTATCAGATGAAGTGTGTAAAAAAAAAGTGACAAAACACAGACCTCCGTCGGAGTGCTTAATTTATGGCTGGCTGAATGTGGGCGGAGAGCCAAACTACCCAATCAGTGTCTTCCAATGAGGTTTGGGTCGAGTTTGTCAGAACAGAACTTTATATAAAGTCCAGCTGAACCCTGAGAATTCGAACTCCCACACCTCCACTCATCTCTAATTACTATTCTCAGCATACATCATCAGTATCAGATCAGTGGGGTCTGACACCTAGCACCCCCTCTATTAGGTGTCTACTGCTCTCCCTGTGCAGGAATTACAGAGTGAACTGAGCCTAAGCAGCGTAGCGCTATATGTTATGTAAAGGCTATATGGGGTACTACATCACAGCTCTGATTAACCTTAATTGGATCTGAGCTGCAGCACCAAAAAGTATGTAGTGTCATCAATATATCAGTCCTGGACAATCCCTTTAACATTCTGAGATGTATGAACAATAAATTATTAGCTCTTTCCCTGAACTACGGACCCCTTTAGACATTCAACAGGGAATGTCAGCCATCGTCTACATTTTATTCTAAAATCTTGTTATCTATTTTGGCAGTTATTATAAGGTGATCATATGATTTTTCAGAGTTAATATAAGTGCTGTGAGAACTATCATCTCATTTATTTCCTTAAAGTGATATACTATTCTGCTATTGATCACAGGTGTGTATACTTTACAATGAACTATGCTATTCTATACATACAGATTCATGCATCTGATAACTCTTTTTGATCTTTCAGCTCCCTAAAAAAAAACCCTATGAGCAAAGAAACAACAACTGCTCAAATTAGAAAGAGGAAGAAATAACAGACTGATGAATCTCAGTATGGGTTTCCTCAACACAACCCACCAGAACACCTGAAAGCTGCGTCAAAGGGAATACCCTGGTGGGCGTCAGTGGAACAGCTATCCATGTTTGCGCCAAGTACAGCTGCATTAGACAAAACCAACATGTTTTACTGTGCCCCATATCCTAGTAATGAACAAATATGGGTACATTTCAGATAACTGCACAAACATTAATAGAAATTAATATCCTCACGCTGAATCTGTACAGCTCTTTTAGGGAGTAGGTGTGAAATAGAACTTAAACACAATTGACAAAGGTAATTATCAGTACAGGATAATGTATGTGATTGCTAAGCTTATACTGTACATATTACAAATGGGCATCTCCTTTTCCCGTAGGAAAGTTTATATTCTAGTGTCTAAATGACTGTTATGAACAAAATATATTTCCCAGTTTCAGCTCTGCATATGTAGGCTATAAGACGAGAGGGCCCAGCTTTAGAAACTTGCAAACGTCTTTACTGAATAAAAAACTTTGTGTACAGCATTAAACCCAAAAAACGCAAGGTTAATTCTCTACCATTTCGGATGTGGTAGCATCCTTACTCAACTTATATGGCTAAGGATGCTGCGACATCCAAAGTGCGGAGAGAATTAACTTTGATTTTTTTTTTGCCAATGCTGTACACATAGTTTTTTATTCAATGAAGACGTCTGCATCCTGGTAGGAATGGATCCGTGCTCCTTACTGTAACCAGAAATAACAATCAGGAGGAGCTGGTTTACCCTTTCCATATATGTAGATAATGTTAGAAAATAAAACCAACATTCAGCATACAGAAACGGTCAATCTAAGAAATAACTAAGCTGTAACATTAAAATCCAGGTCAGGATGACTAAAGACGCACTTTCTAGACAAATGTTGATGAATAAGGATAATTTCAATACCAATGAATGTTCATCTGGAGAAATGTAACAAAAATGATCTTGTTAGCTGACCAATGAAACACTATCATCATCTGAAAAGAGGTCAGCCACGTTTGACTTTTTCTCTTGATGAATAAGACATGACCTCCACATTTATCATTTGATTGAACGTTTCAAGAAAGAAACATTGTCCTTCCCCGTTCCATTGAATTTGGATGGCGAGATTGCAAAACAGTAAAGAGATAATATGGACTAAAGTATATATGGCTGTGTAGTCAAAAAGATCATTCACATCGGAGCATTGTTTGTTCAGCCATCAGCCTACTTCTAATGCAAGGGTGGGGAACCTCATGCCCCAGGGCTGAATGCGGCCCTCGATGACTTTTTTGCGGCCCCTGGGCAGATTCTTGGGGACCGCAGTGCTCAGGCTGGCAGACATGTTTTGCTGACTATGATGGGAGTGCTGGTGTGTCACGGTCCGCGCTGCTGTGGCATGAATAAACTCACCAAAGAGACAGCAGTTATTCCATCCTTTTATTTCCTCCTCTCTCCTACGCGTTTCAGCGCCACACCCGGCGCCTTCCTCAGGGACATGTCCCTGAGGAAGGCGCCGGGTGTGGCGCTGAAACGCGTAGGAGAGAGGAGGAAATAAAAGGATGGAATAACTGCTGTCTCTTTGGTGAGTTTATTCATGCCACAGCAGCGCGGACTGTGACACACCAGCACTCCCATCATTGTCTTGGATTTAAACCACTATCCAGTGGTCGGTGGAGGTCCTGCAGCAGCTGGAACACTGATTCCAAAACGCCTTCAAACCAGTTGTGGGGATCACAACTGGACCAGGTGAGCAGCTTCACAGCACCACCACCTTACACAAGTGTCATCAGTGATAGGGCACTATTGCGCCTCTTGTCCCCCTCCCTATTTTCTTTTTACATGTTTTGCTGACTGTCTTCTTTTTAAATCCAGCTCTCCAGTGATCTCTATGCCCTAGCCTCGGCCTCCCCGGTGATGTATATGCTCCCAGCCTCTACTGTGATGTCTAGGGCTCTAGCAAACTTGGAAAAGCAGTTGAGAAGCAACATGACCAATATCAATGATGCCAAAGAGAAGCAGCTCCAGCCACCACAGTAGGGGTGAGTTGATTGTTTAACCATATATAGCAGGGTAATTTTCAAGTTGATAATTTTGTGTGGCCCCTGAAGGATTGTAGAAATTTTCAAATGGCCCTCGGCAGAAAAATGGTTCCCCGCCCCTGATCTAATGTATAAAGCTGCCATTCATAATGACTGGTAAAGTGACTTATATTCAATGTTGGAGCATATAGGAACACTTTAAATACAACAGGAAGTATTTGCAAAAAATGGATGCACATCAGTTCGCATTTTATAGCAATTATGCCTCGGTTTGTATGCACTTATTTCTAAATATGTTTTTAATATAGAAATTAAAAAATTATAATGTGTAGTAAAATACTTTTTGATCGCTGTCCACTGCAGTTTCCAGTATTACTGTGGCCCATCACTGCAGCTCTTCTTGCTGTCTCACAGTGAAGTTTGGTACTTCCTCTCAACGTAACTTTATGAGACTTCCTTCTGATTCTCATAGACTGAGATAGAGAAGTGACTTCCTGTTCACACAGCAAACACTGGAGTGAACAGACTAGTCCCAACTGCAGTTACATGATCCAGCAGAGGAACCGAGCTGTGCTGGAAACTGGCAGAAGTCAGTAATCGGTAAGTATTTTACTTCACACATAGTACATACTTGGCTGGTACCTTAACCAATGTTGAAATAAAAAAAAACACCAGTAGTAGTTTAAACTACTGTTTCATTTTCAAAATTGATTTCCTGACTGAAAAATAAAGTTAAACATATGCAGTGCTGCTCCATTCAACGTCTATGAGACTCACACAGCTAGCTAAGTGAAACATTAGTCCTACTGACTTTGAATGGAGAAAGAGCTTGTTTGCTTAGTGGCTTCGGAAGCTTACATGAACTGAAGTGATCCCAATGGTAATGGCCCCAGCATCACCTACAACCAACAACGGCCCCTACACAGTGTATGGAGCTGTGGTGTCCTCCTACAACTGCAGTGTGACATACAAGCAGTTCATCAGTGGTGCTACTAGGTGTTGATCTGATAATGATGACCCATCCTAGGGATAGGTCATCAATATATAAGTCCTACACAACCCCTTTCAGTACATGGCTTACTGCCAATATTTAGTATTCCATAAAAATGTAGCAAAATCTGTTCAGTATGAACATATGTTAATATGTGATTCACTTGTAGCATTTAGAGAACTTGCAGTATAATATCATTACAAGGACAGATGATACACATGCATCATGTATACCCCTACAACAAGTGCTATTACTTGGCAACCAATACGTTTTTAGCTTTATGCTTCCTAGTGCTGATTATAAAAAGAAAGCCGCGTCATGACCTGTTGATATAGACTGGACTTTTCTTTTTATAACTGAGCCTATGTAAAAGAAATTAAAAGGGAATCTTTCAGCAGGTTTTGCTATGTAAACTGAGGATAGCATTCTTTAAGAATAAAAAAAAAAAAGCTACTGAGCTTGTCTTATCAAGATCTGTGCAACTTTAACTAATGGTTTATTACCCTGTGATTAACATTGCAGGTCTAGAAAGGCTTACATGGCAGTCTGTCAATGCATAATCTCTACTGAGGGCCTGGTATTGTCCGTGTCAGGCATCTCAGCTCTGCTACATGCCTGAAAATAAATTCTTTGTGTTAGAACTGCTGCAGCCAGTAATCTATGTGATACATCATTGTATTCAGGGTCTCTTTGCCTACATTATGCTGCTGTCAGATGAGGTGGCAAAACACTGTTGACAGAGTCCCTTATATTAGTTTATAAAATAATTTCACCATTTGCATTTTAGCATTTTTGACCATTTGAAGAGAAATCTTTCTGAAATTGCAATCAACAATATTTTTTTCCATTTTCATATACCGCTTTTCCATTACCAAAATGCATGATCAGTTGAATAACTGAGAACTTCAGGTAACCTGTGACATTACCCACGTATTATATAGAATTGTAGGATGAAGTTTTTTGCTTGTTTGAAATTATCAAGAGATAGTAAAACAGGATGTGGCAAGCTGTTAGACCACACATAAATGTACTCAGCTTAACATGCTTGATCTGCACTCCCACGTCTTTCATTTCTTCAAGTTAGAAGATGGAAACTCAATGTTCAAGAACAGAAAATCACAGCAAGATTATGTGAAGCTCGGTCATACCTTGATTTCACTGACGGTGTCCTATTTCACTTTGAAAGTGGATATTAATAACAACACATACACTGTGCACTTTTTATATTACTCACGTATGCTATTCTTGCCACAGTCACCCAACCAAAAATACTTTTATTAGGTGATATGGTATGAGGTGGTTGATTTCAAGATGTGCAGAGAACATGGTCTAAAATAAGAAGTAACTGGACATATAAGTTTCAAATGTTGTCTTTTTTTACTACACTTTTTTTTTGTGCTTCCTTGGCCTCACTGTGCAACAATGGCTTCCTCTGCAGCATCGGGGTAAGGGTAACCGAATTTGGGTATACATCTAAAGAGAAGAGGTTTAAGGCCTTAGTTATAATTATGAATCATGTCATCAAGAAGGGACTTTCTGTTAAACACACTTTTTATATTGTTAGTGATGTTTAATTTTTATTGCGTATGTCAATATTTCTAAAATACTCATATATACTGTATATGTATGCTCCTGTACATATATTAATATTTATTCTTCATATACTGACATGCCAGACCTTACATGTCATCTTTCCATAAGTAGATACTTTATAACTTAGATCCCCAGTCTTATCCTCTCACATAGCCAAATTATATCTCATACTTTGCACTGACGAGGAGCAAACACTCCGAAACCCCGTGTCTGCAAGTTGAGAATATGATTTGGCTTATATCTTTGGTCATATGACAAGGCTTGTTAAAGGGTCAGTCTCTTCCACAGTTAGAGCCCTGTCATTCACCTGCAGAGGTGCTAAAAGACCAGGGATATTTCCGGCCTAGTCTTATCTCCGGCTGCAGTCCCCAGCCAAACCTTTAAAGAGGACCGTCATCCCCCTGGTGCTTTGCAAAGTGAATGCTCCACTGAATGCAGCGTGTATGCTGCATTCAGGGAACGTGTCTCCCATAACTCTTCTTCCCCCTTAACCCGAAAAAAATCACTTTTGAAAGTTGTGAGTTAGAAGTCTGGAGGGACTTATCTTATTTCGCAGTCATCACCTTTCTTCAGGTTTCAGGCGGTACAGACATGGGAGACACCTTCCCTGAATGCAGTATACACGCTGCATTCAGTGGTGCATTCACTTCGCAAAGCACCAGGGGGTGACAGGTTCTCTTTAAAGTATACTATCTATGAAACACTAGAGCATTTCAGGAAAAGATATACCTGGCTGCAATTGTGTGTATTTTGGGCAGAATTAATTAGGTAACAGGTTCTCTTTAAGAATTACAGTCTGCCCTTCTGGGACCTAGAATAAATCTGCCATACAAAAAAGATGTGCATTACTTTTCTACTAATGAAGGTGGATATCTACCAATAGAAGGAGTGTCTTATTAAACCGAGAAGAAAATAATTGTAAATTTGAGTGTTTAAATGCTGAGCAAGGCAAATGGTACCTACCTGGCCCTACCAGCCTACCTGCCTATACCTATGACTGTGCCTGCCACATTGTCTGCTACTGCAAGCCTGGCTGTACCTGCCCACACCAATGACCCTACTTGCCATTTGTTCCACCACGGCCGTTCTGGCTGTGTGTACCTATATCTGTGACCGTGCCTACCATCCTGTCCTTCTCAGCCCTCTCTGCTCTACCTACCTATACCTGAGACTGTGCCTTTTTGTGTCCCTGCCCTGGGGCCAGCTGACACAGTTCCTTCTATGAACCAGTGGGTCCACGTCCCCACGCTCAGCTATTGCAAGCGTAACAGTTTGATCAGGCCATGGATCCTGCTGACTGTCTTGCCAACCTGCCCACCGGCCTGCAGGAGGAGATGATCCATATACATACGGGATCAACAAGACAGTATCCTGGCCTATATGTGGTCTACTCCAGTGAATAATCCAGGTTCTGGTGTCTGTCCTCACTTGTCTGCTCCTCCACATTTTGATGGATACCCGAAGCAGTGCAGAGGATTCACTAACCAGTGCTAACTGCACTTTGAAATTTTGGCCCATCAGTTTTCGTCAAACTGGGCCAAAGTGGCATTCCTGATGTTGCACCTCGGTGGGGAGGCCTTGCTTTTTTTCTAATAAGCAGCAAGCACTAATTACAAGTTTTTAAGCAGTGCTAAAAATTTGCTATAAGTGAATCTTGTTTGTGATGGAATGCACACATATCTATGGTCTGCAGGGCTGCATTGTAGTCAGTATTATCTCACACGGTCCAGGTAGACTGTCCTGTGTACAGAGCATTGGAAGGAAGTGACACATGATTCTAACATATTGTTTTTCCTCTGTGTCCACAAATAGAAACTCTATCTAGAATCTTGCTTTTGTGCTATTTTTAACCTCTAATGCCGACCACAATGATCTGGTAACTGATATTTGCAAACTATGTTTTTCTGTTCTTGGTTCTTGTCTATGTACATCTTAGTTCTTCACCTTTATTACGCCCACAAAAGATTGTTTTTATGCTTAATTTGTGTCTTTGACTGACTAGTTTACACGTCTGTATAAAATAATGCATATTTCTAATGTCATTATACTACTGAACGTATGTTAATAAGAAAATGATACATGGTAACCATTTAATTATGATCAATTTCACAATATTTTTATATGTAATGAAAAATGCAAGTTATTGTATATACTGAATATTTTGAATTATAGAAATCCTCAGCCCTATATAAATAGTTCTGTTCTGTGACCTGGTGTCAATGCAGAGCTGATTGTGGAGCAGGGTCACCTGAGTTCACTGCTATGGTGCCTCAGTGACTCATGTCACCACTCCTCGCGGCAGTCAGTGTAAACGCAGAGGCTGCAGGGAAAGGACGCTTGTTCCCTCGCTGCAGTCTCTGGATGAAGCAGAACACAGTGTACTTCGTGGAGCTATCACTGTGGATTATGGTCGGAGGCGTATGTTAGGGTAATAAATGGGAAAATGAGGGTTGTATGTGTGATTTATTTAACAAAAGGATTTCTCTGTTTTTTTTTTCAAATATTTTTTTTTCTATGTGTAGTATTTTTTTAATGCAAATAAGTTGTGGAGCCTCGGTTAGGAGTCTCAAACACAGGACTTATTTGCATTTTCATAATTCCCAGGAGGCAATGCGACTAAGAATTCACTGTGTTGAGCGCTTTAGCCAGCTGCCCGCAGTGTTTTTTGGACTGGTCTCCCTGAGATCAGTGAATACTTTGTGATGTTAGTATTTTTTTAACTATTTCTGCAGATAAAGTGGACAGCTACAGGTTTCCACCCCCAGCTACATAGCTTTACCTTGGCTGGCAATCAAAAATATAAGGGATCCTTTTTTAAATTATTTAAATAATTGTTATTAAGCCCTAGATTGATGCTCAGGTTTCTATGAGCCCCGCCCATTTTCAATCCTGTAAGGAAATAGTTAAAAAAACACAACACACACAGAAAAATAATTTATATGGAAAACAACACAGAGAAATCCTTTATTTGAAATAAATTACACAGGCAACCTTCAATTTTCCATTTATTGCACAAACATACCCCTCCGACGGTAATCTACAATGATGGTTCCATGAAGCTCTGCTTCATCCAGAGACGGCAGAGAGGAAACAAGCGTCCTTTCCCTGCAGCCTCTGTGATCACATTGACTGCCGCAAGGAGTGGTGACATCACTCACTGAGTCACTGAGGCCCCATGGCATTGAACTCAGATAAGCCTGCTGCTGATTCATTAATGCGTCTCATCACATTGTGTGCAGTTGTTTATTTGCAATGTTTGTTTAGCTTCAGGAGATTATTATTGCCGGATTAGATCAGCTAGAGGTCAGTTAGTCTGGTACATTTCCTGCTGTGATTAGCACCTCACTGTGTATAGACTTTGTATATTGAGAGCCTGATGTGGCCAGGGGCAGCTTTCTGAGGTCTGTTGCATGCTAAATCTAAAAACTCTGATTTTGTCAGTTACACTACACACAGTAAACTAAATGATACATTGTTGGGATTCTACAATATTATGCTCCCAGATGAGGTAGCAAAAAACTGCTGACAGATTACCTTTAAGATAGTTTTATTCACCATAAATGCAGAAAAAAATATTGATTTTCCATTGCTTTCTATGGGTGAAAAAAGCACTGCAAAAAAACTACTGACATGTTGCAGAATTAAATGAAAATTGCTTCTTCAGATAGTAAGAGGACTTTGACTAATGTCACCAATTGGAAATAGAAATCCTTAAGTTTAGTATTAACCCTTTAATTGGCCTTCCCATAAGACTTAGCATAAACGTTAAATTAGAAACTCAATTTTCAGGCATAGTGTTGAGGTATTGCCCCTTGTAAGGGCAAATGAAATCTGATTTGGCTAGGTGAGAGGCTAAGATTGGCATCTGAGGGGAAGGTTTCTCCTTGTAGAGATTGACTTCCAGGTCTGCCATGACAGTATGAGGAGCCTTAAAAGCCATGCAATGCTTCTATGGGAAATTAAATAAGCAAATAGCCTCATTGCATATTTGAATATGCCAAATGTGCCTCACGGACTTGTGATGGGTGGCTCACATCTGTCTTCCAGCTTGGTGGAAACGGCTATGATGAGCAGGTCTTCAAATGGCCTAGTCTCCAAATAAAAGAGCAGATGTTATTGAGGTTAAAGTAGGAAACCCAGGATCTTGGTATAGCCTCGATGTGATTTCTGTAGAAATCTTGTGCTGTCATTATATCCCTAATGGGGTCTCTTGATGTCACTACCATTAGGGGCTGGGAGCTAGGGACCATCTCTCGGAGATAGATGTGGCTTATAACCCTCTTTCAGAGCTGAATGTGGCTCTCAAGGTCTGAAAAGTTGGGGGCCTCTGACTTAGAAAATTTAGGGCTCACTCTTCTGAAAGTGGAAAACACTTTTGAAATAGTAGAAAGTAACTGTCCAACTGAATTAGGGTTGTGTAAGATGGTTTAAACATAAAAAATACCCATTAGGGTTTTGATGTGTAACAACATTTAGATAAAATATAGAAATTCTACACAATACTTTATTGGTTGTTGTTAAAGAGCAACTATAATTGATAGTGAAAATTAGATCTAACCTGTCCAGAATTTAACGCAACATGAGTACATGAAAAGTAATGTAGAGAGTCACAGATACCAAAAAATAATAATAATTTTAATTTGCTTAGATAGCGCTGTTAATTCCATAGCGCTTTACATACATCAACATTAATACTGCGTTCGTGGGTTGTTCATACATACAATATTTATATGATAAATCACCAGTATCAAATTAGTGGATATTCAACACCCAGTACTTCCTAAATCATATAACACGTAGAAAAAAAAAAATCACTTGTTTTAATTATTTTGGTGCTATGTCATTCTCGACAGCGTGGCTCCTGCATGAACATTGACCTTGTGGGTGGTTACATGTGTGCATAGTGGTTGTGGCTCTCACAACCTCCCAAGGTAAGCTTCCACTGCATTTTCCATACCCATGACTTCATGGATAACACCCTATTTTGTCCCTTCTAGTCAGCTTGCTTTATCAGCAGGAGATTTTCACAAGAGGACTAGTCATCTAATTCTATGTAGTGCGTCTGATATGTGTAACCCCGCCCCACCACTGATTGGCAGCTTTCAGCCATTGTACAGTGTGAATAGAAATCTTATCAGTGGTGTGGGCACTGGTATATAAAGCACAGTATTCAGTGCACTCATGAGTGTGCAAACTACTGTCTATGGCTGGCAGAAAATAGTTCACATGTCTGCCATACCATTCATTCAATTCCTGTAGGTGAATATGTGAGATCAAGCACTTGCAGATCAAGTGTTTTTTTTTTCTAACCACTATATGTATTAATGGTAAAACATGGATGTTGGCTAACGCAAAGATAATTGTACAAAATTCTGAAAGATTTATGTTTAAAAATAGACAAATACATAGAGAACTGATTAAATATTTTCCACTGCATACAGCAGAAACTATTGTTAAAAAAGTACCCCTTTTTAACCAGGATTAGGTTTTATGGAAAATTTTAAAAATTGTTTAATAAATGCCAAAAAGAGGAAAATCTTTAGGGGATATTTTGTACAGAAATATGTATAGGTTAAACCTGTTTTTTTCCACAATAGATTTTCAAGTTTGGCAGCACTAGGTGCAAATATGCAATCAAGCAAAAATACACTTCCACAAACACTTAAGGAAGGTTTTATAAAATGTGACATAAATCGTCGTCTATGTGATTGAATGTATTAGCTGCTGGCTAGAATATATTGTTCATAAATGAAAAATACATTGTGGAACATGTGGGTGATGCATTAAAAAAGGTTACTGGTATATGAGGTGCAGCAAAACATTTCATCTATATATATAAATGGGATTTAAGTTATTTCACCTTTTATGGTGTAGGAAATGTTAGAAAACCTAAATGTGAAGGTGAGTGGACTAAACTCACGAAAGAGAAGCAGCGTGGATATCACAATGCCAAATGGTTGCAATTGGAAAATTGGATCTGTTATATATCTATTTTTGTGAATTGTCCCCCTGTTCTCTCAAATATTTAATGCTTATCTTTTGTAAAAATTTGATTCGGCCTTACAAATATTGTATTTTTTACATTTAGCTATTAATTTATGCGATCTAATAAGATCTTAGTTTTATGTTTTGTCCTTTAAAGCATTATGAACACCTAACTGTCAGGTCGTTCTACCGCTCACTGCTATCACTACCTGTCCCTGCACCTTCCCAGCTGATCCCCAACCATCCATGTCTGTGCTAAAAGTGCCCTATAAAGATTGAGAAAAATGACTTATATGCTTACATACAGTCTCCATCCGGAGACTGAACAGGTGGGCTCCGGGGCCTCCATTCTCCCTCCTCGCTTGCTCTCCGCACACCCCGCTGGGTGTCATCAGTCTTTCTTCTGTTCCAGCTCCTGTTTGAAATTCCCACCTCCTCTGCTAATGTGATGCCCGGCCGGAACATCATATCCAGCCTGGTGCATTGTGGGGGCTGATCACATGGTATGGGCTGGCTTCAATATGCGCACTACGCATGCGCTGGAGCCATAGGGACATTCAAGATAGCCAAACTTACAGAATAAAAAGTGAAATGAAGCATATCCAGGGCCACTTTTACTTTATTATAGGAATTTTTGGGCTCAAAATAATCATTTGATTATAATCAGACATCACTGAATGGACACTGTTACTCTAGATATATACCACCGATGTCTATCTTCAAGGTCTATTCTTGTACATAAAATGTTTTCTCTAAAAGGAGCACATTAATCATGTCTCCTGTGAGCCATAAAAAAATAGATATTATCATCTAGTATGTTGAATTCACCAACCAAGTACCTAAATGTTGATGAAATAAAAACACATGACAACGTAAGTGTTTTATAGTAATACTTTTAGTAATCCTATAATGCATGAAGCACCTTTAGATAAAAGAAATCCCCTGTTCTACAACATAATCTGGAAGGTGAGCACTGAAGGGCATGTAAGCAGTTATAACATGAGCACAGAAGTACATAGGAAAAGTCATGAAGTAATGGAAAATGTATCGTAACACATTCTTGCAAGAGTTCATGTGTTTTTTTTCTGTTACTTCAGGTGCATTGGATTTGTTTAAGTTAAAGCATTTGTATCTGTCTAATCATAATAATCTATAGCCGGAGGCCATGCTGTTTTTGGAATGGTAGATTGGATAGAGGCGTTGTTAGCTGACAACAAGTAGCAAGTTCTAATAAAACACGATCCTCCCCTAAGCATGTGGTTTTGGCAGCAATGACATGCATTGTCAGATGGGACTGTCAAACAATGGGGCAGAAATATTTTCCTATCCAGACCTAAAGCGAGATCTGTAGAATAACATGACTCTGTATAGTGTATACGTGTAATTACAAGGGTGCTCTCTGAGGTTTCATTAGGGTGAAATTTCTGGGAGGAGATAAGTAACATAACTGGGATAGCCCGTTGAAGAATTGCTGTGGGCCTAGTAGTCTCCTGACAAATGCCTAGCTTGTTTATGTTATACATTCACTACTGCAGAGAAGACTAGCAGGGAAGATATTCCATTTCTATTAATACCCTGGTTGTTTGTTTTCACTCCTGTGCTATACCCCTTTGACAGGTTCCAGCTCTTCGTATGTGTATTCTCAGATGCTATGATGCCGTAACAGCATGTGACTGTTTCATCCTGCAAAGGATTCAACTTTAAAGAACAGAAGCTTCAAGTTGATATTTTTAGGAAAGAAGGAAGCTTGGAGGGAATGGATTTAGTGTCTTTCACGAGAAGGTGAAAGTTTCTATGTAACCTTTACAATAAACTATTAAAAAGTAGCTGTGGAGGGGGATTGGCACCTAAATTATAAAAGTTTCGCTTTTCATCCTGCTGTTATTACAAGCAATTGTTAGTGCGGTCTGTATAAAAACAATGTCTAGCGCTTTTCTACCCAAACTAGTCCAGGAGCACTGTCGCTCATCCTTGCATTTTGCTGGTATCATGCAGACAAACTGGCAAGAGCAGGGAGGTTGAACAGAAGGATTTCTTTTTTTCCTCCCTGCTCTCACTGGTTTGTCAATCAGATACAAAAAAATGCAAGGATGAGCAACAGCGCTCCAGGACCACTTCATGGTAAATCTCCTTGAAAGATTCAAGTTACATAGTGTGAGGCACCGCCGGCATGATCCTCATGGCCGGGGCGCGTCACATGCCGGAGCACGGTATGATCCTGCTCACACTGGCCGGTTTATGACGCTGTGTGAACCTGTGTTGAATACAGTGAGTTTCATGAGCCTAATGAGCGGCAGTGAGAGTGGGATGAGATCCATGAGGAATAGGATGTAAGGAGTGATTGCTGACAACCCGGAACACAGGGAGTTAACATGAGCTGTGTGGAAGGCTGATTGCCAGCAGCTAAGGGGGTGTGTCCATGTGGGAGTGGCTGGCACGATAAGAGCCAGCCACCTGAGTGATTGGACCAGACTTGTGAGAAACTTGTGTGAGATCCATGCTCAGCCAGTCTGTGTGAGAGACTTGTGGGAGATCCAGTTCAGCCAGACCAGCCTGAGATGGAGATGGAAGCTGAGACCAGTCCAGGGCAGAGCAGTCCAGAGGCTCTGTGTGAATGAAGGGAGCATGCTAGCTCCAGGTCGGTGCCAAGATCCGTGGTTGTGATAGCACCTGGTGGGGAAGCCGTGGCTGAACCCGGTGGATACTGGTCCGGGCGTGGGGTGAACCACGTCCGGGAAAGGAGCCCGTGGGGGACGCTTGGTGGACCCGTATCCAGGTAGCGAGACCCGGATCCGTGCCCGGTAAGACAGCGGTTCCCGTGTAACGGAGAGAGCTGTGTGTGATTAATGCCAGGCGGGCATAACCGCTACTGGGTCCGACTAGTAAAGGACCCGTTGATGTATGAGGGCTTAGGCAATGGCCCTGAATGTGAGATGATGGCCTAGATGTAAGAGCCATGTATAACGATGTGGGGAGAGAGAGAGACCCAGCGAGAATGGATGATGTTGGAGGCGTTCCGTCCCTGTGGGACGAGAGGGAGGCTTGCCCTGCTGCTTGCAGAGGGTACCCGTTCCTCAACCACGACCTCTAATGGTGTGGGTGTGCCTGTGGCCAGAGACAGGGGTCACGAAGGCTCCTAGAAGGGAACCATGGCCGATCCATTAGGGCGCTACTCGGACGCAGGGCACAGTCGTGGACCTGGGGACCTGCCATGAGATGGAGGTTTGGTGGCGACTTGTAGCCTGTACCGTGGTGAGTAGGCCATGGTGACGCATGGTTGGCCCGGATTCTACGGTTGACCAGGTCCCTGTTATGGTCATGGAGGGGCCACAGTCCATGGATGTGTTATGATGGGCTGTGAGCAGGTGTGTGATCCATGGACGCTGGAATGATGGATCACATACGGTATGGAAGGACCCGGTCGGGCAGGATTCCTGACTGCGGGTGAATGTTGAGTCATCATGCTGGGGGACTAAAGCCAGGCGGCAGGTACCGCCATTGGGACCCACAGGGCCCGTTGAGGCGTATGTAACAAGGGGCAGAAGCAGGGGTTAATAGGGCTCCCGTATTGGGTAACGCGTGGTTAGGCCGGAGGCCGCAGCCCCACGGGTTACTAGGGTTTGCCATTCCCTGTTATGAACCCGGAGGGGTCATCGTCGAAATATGATACATGTATTTATTATAAATGTACTGTAAGATGTGTAAGTAGGCCGGAGGCCGTAGCTACCCCGGGAGCAGGTGTTAGAGCTCCAATGGGGAGAGAGTAGTGGTTACAGGTCCCGGGTTACTGTGAATGTATATGTGCAATGTTTTATGTAATGTATGATGTGTTTATGTAAAGTGCAATGTGATAGGTGTCCAACATGCTACCCGGGTTATATTATTATATGTGAAAAATAAACGGGTACACATTGGTTAAACGTATAAACACGTGTTTGTTGTCGTTTGCAAGCGGGTTCCCCGGTTGCTACCTCACATATGGTGGAGAATGCGGGCAAGGTTGCCCGGTGAGGAATGCACCCCAGTTACAAAGGGGGGTTGGTACAGCCGAGGGCTGTGGTGCCGGAGCACCTTATATGGACAATTCGATTGGTGCACTTTAAATGGACTTGGTTGCTATGGGCGACCGCACGACGCACCCTAGCATCTGGCCGGTGACCTGGCAAGGTCACGAAGACGTCGTACTCAAAGTATCGGGCGGCCCTAGGGGTCCCGAAGACAAAGTCGGCGTGATCAAGGTTCCGGTGGCCTGAGGGGTCACGAAGTTGCCAAGACCGCACCACTTCCGGATTCCTAACGGACATTATGAACTGTGTTTTCCCCTGCTGGTTTAAACAAGGAGGGGGGAGGTAGGACACGATCTACCGGTGTCCTAGGTGTACAAGCCGGGAGCGACGTAGTCGTCCGACTTGTCAGGCCGTGTGTTTAACCCCTACCCACGGGTGTAAACAAGGAGGGGGGTATATGAGGCACCGCCGGCATGATCCTCATGGCCGGGGCGCGTCACATGCCGGAGCACGGTATGATCCTGCTCACACTGGCCAGTTTATGACGCTGTGTGAACCTGTGTTGAATACAGTGAGTTTCATGAGCCTAATGAGCGGCAGTGAGAGTGGGATGAGATCCATGAGGAATAGGATGTAAGGAGTGATTGCTGACAACCCGGAACACAGGGAGTTAACATGAGCTGTGTGGAAGGCTGATTGCCAGCAGCTAAGGGGGTGTGTCCATGTGGGAGTGGCTGGCACGATAAGAGCCAGCCACCTGAGTGATTGGACCAGACTTGTGAGAAACTTGTGTGAGATCCATGCTCAGCCAGTCTGTGTGAGAGACTTATGGGAGATCCAGTTCAGCCAGACCAGCCTGAGATGGAGATGGAAGCTGAGACCAGTCCAGGGCAGAGCAGTCCAGAGGCTCTGTGTGAATGAAGGGAGCATGCTAGCTCCAGGTCGGTGCCAAGATCCGTGGTTGTGATAGCACCTGGTGGGGAAGCCGTGGCTGAACCCGGTGGATACTGGTCCGGGCGTGGGGTGAACCACGTCCGGGAAAGGAGCCCGTGGGGGACGCTTGGTGGACCCGTATCCAGGTAGCGAGACCCGGATCCGTGCCCGGTAAGACAGCGGTTCCCGTGTAACGGAGAGAGCTGTGTGTGATTAATGCCAGGTGGGCATAACCGCTATTGGGTCCGACTAGTAAAGGACCCGTTGATGTATGAGGGCTTAGGCAATGGCCCTGAATGTGAGATGATGGCCTAGATGTAAGAGCCATGTATAACGATGTGGGGAGAGAGAGAGACCCAGCGAGAATGGATGATGTTGGAGGCGTTCCGTCCCTGTGGGACGAGAGGGAGGCTTGCCCTGCTGCTTGCAGAGGGTACCCGTTCCTCAACCACGACCTCTAATGGTGTGGGTGTGCCTGTGGCCAGAGACAGGGGTCACGAAGGCTCCTAGAAGGGAACCATGGCCGATCCATTAGGGCGCTACTCGGACGCAGGGCACAGTCGTGGACCTGGGGACCTGCCATGAGATGGAGGTTTGGTGGCGACTTGTAGCCTGTACCGTTGTGAGTAGGCCATGGTGACGCATGGTTGGCCCGGATTCTACGGTTGACCAGGTCCCTGTTATGGTCATGGAGGGGCCACACTCCATGGATGTGTTATGATGGGCTGTGAGCAGGTGTGTGATCCATGGACGCTGGAATGATGGATCACATACGGTATGGAAGGACCCGGTCGGGCAGGATTCCTGACTGCGGGTGAATGTTGAGTCATCATGCTGGGGGACTAAAGCCAGGCGGCAGGTACCGCCATTGGGACCCACAGGGCCCGTTGAGGCGTATGTAACAAGGGGCAGAAGCAGGGGTTAATAGGGCTCCCGTATTGGGTAACGCGTGGTTAGGCCGGAGGCCGCAGCCCCACGGGTTACTAGGGTTTGCCATTCCCTGTTATGAACCCGGAAGGGTCATCGTCGAAATATGATACATGTATTTATTATAAATGTACTGTAAGATGTGTAAGTAGGCCGGAGGCCGTAGCTACCCCGGGAGCAGGTGTTAGAGCTCCAATGGGGAGAGAGTAGTGGTTACAGGTCCCGGGTTACTGTGAATGTATATGTGCAATGTTTTATGTAATGTATGATGTGTTTATGTAAAGTGCAATGTGATAGGTGTCCAACATGCTACCCGGGTTATATTATTATATGTGAAAAATAAACGGGTACACATTGGTTAAACGTATAAACACGTGTTTGTTGTCGTTTGCAAGCGGGTTCCCCGGTTGCTACCTCACAATAGTTATATAGGTTGAAAAAAAGCTAGGTCCATCAAGTTCAACCTTCGTCCAATTATACATTTTGTCACGATATCTCTATAACTGATAATGTTATGTGTACTGAGGAATTCATCCATCCCTATTTTGAAAGTTGATTGTGTCTGCCATTACTACCGTAACACTGACTTACCGCCGTGGCTCTGCCACTTGCTCCCTCTCTTCTGCACGGCTGTCCATGTGCTCTTCTGGTGCCTCGCACTCCAAGGTCCTGTGCACACCGCACAGGTTTCCCATGTGTGCATCTAGGGCGCACTCCCACGCTCCTGCCGTACTCTTAAAGGACCTGCATGCTGTAGCCAGAAGTGCCCCTCAACCCATGGCTGAGAGGCACTGGGGTTTTAAGGCCTCCTCTCATTAGAAGAGGTGTCTGATCAACATCTCTAGTTAGTTAGTGTCTGTCCTGCTAGCTAGTTGTCAGGTTCCTGTGTCCATTCCCTGTCCCTTTGACATGCCTTCAATATCTGTCTGTTTCTGCCTGGTCCTGTACCTGCCTGCTTCCACCAGCCTATACCTGTGAATATTGATTACCACGGCCACACTGGCTGTACCTATCCATACCAATGTGACTGTGCCTGCCATTTTGTCCCCCACAGCCATTCTGGCTGTGTCTGCCTATACCTTTGACTATGCTAGCCACCCTGTCCTTCTCAGCCATCCCAGCTGTACTTACCTATATCCAAGACTGTGCCAGGGTCCTTCCCTGCCTTGGGGTCAGCTGCCACAGTTCCTTTTGTTGTCCAGTGACTTCTTCACGCTCTCCTCTTTTGAGTGTAATAGTTTGATCAGGCCATGGATCCAGCTGATTCTTTTGCCAAGCTGCTCGCCGGCCTGCAACAGAAGATGATCCGTATACAGAAGCAACAAGACTGTATCCTGGGCTATATTCAGTCGACTCCAGAGGATAATCCAGCTTCATGTGCCTGACCTCACTTGTCTGCTCCTCCACGTTTTGACGGTTATCCAAAGAAAGTGCACCCTGCAATTTAAACATTTGTCCAACCAGTTTTCATCAGACCTGGCCAAAGTGGCATTCCTGATGTTGCACCTCAGTGGTGAGGACCTCACTTGGGTCAATCCCCTTGAGGGAAAGAAGAGACCTGGTTATCTCCAAAATCTGGACTTCCTGGAAGTATTACGAAAAGTTTTTGATGAGCTGGGCTGTGTTGCCTGTGTGCCATCCTCACTTCATCTGTGCCAGAATGTTTGGACTGTTGGACAGTATGTGGTGCAATTCCACACCTTCTCCACTGAACTTGGCTGGAATAACCAGGTCATGATTTAGGAAGGGACTTATCTGGAAAAATTAAGGATGAACTACAGGCCATAATATTCCCGCTACTCTGGGTGAACTGATTTCTTTGGCTGCCCGGGTTGACCTAAGGGTCCAGGAACGATCCATGGAGGTGTCATGTGTTAGGGGTCCTATACATGTAGCTCCATCCCTCCAGAGTCTGCTGGTGCCTCAGTCTCCAGTTGCCACTCCTGCTCCAGAACCTTTGCAGATGGACCATGTTAAGATGTTTGTGCAATGTCGAGAACATCGTCCAGTCAAAGGCTTGTGTTTTTACTGCGGAGGTGCGGAACACTTCATCCATGCTTGTCCCGTGAGGTCAGAACTTCCTTGCCCTTTTGTCTGTAGGAAGCGCCACCCTAGGCAAGAACAAATCCTCTCCTTCATTGACTCTGACAATATCTGAATCATATGGAGGTACTTGGCTCTCTGAGATGGCCCACCTAGATTACAGATCTGCTGGAAACTTCATTCAACAGGCTGTGGTGGATCGGTAGACAAAAAAACTAATGAAAAACTGTGGTGGATCGGTACCAGATTCCCATCCGACATCTCCAGAAACCCTGGATTGTGTCATCTGTTGATGGGACTTTGGTCTAATCACATACGCTTCATTTCTGGGCCAGTAGAACCATGAATGAGAGCCTTGCATTCAGAGAAGATCTCCTTCTTTGTGTTCCCGAATTTGACCTGCCCGCTACTTCTAGGTTTGCCTTGGCTCCATAAGCATGAGCCTGCCCTGGACTAGTCTCCTGGAGAGTTGCTCCATTGGGGGCAGAATTTCCATAGGTGAATTCTGGTTCCTGAGCCCTAGAATGTGACTGCTCTTTCCCTTAATCCTGATGACCCTTCCAGGACCAAGAAGAAACCTGCCATGCATCAGCTATCCAGCCTACCATTTCCACCATCCAGTCCTATATCTTCCATCTCTGAGGACTTTTCTGGAGAAGAGACCTCTCTTGCTTGGTTAAGAAGGGGTATTGGGGGGGCATCTATATTGCAGGCACTGGGTTCATAAAGCATACTCCCATTAGGGGAGGTGCCTGATCAACATCTCTAGTTAATGTCCTTCCTGCTTGCTAGTTGTCAGGTTCCTGTGTCCATTCCCTGTCCCTGAGTCCTCCTTCCATACCTTCTGCACCCACCTGGTCCTGTACCTGCTTGCCCTTACTAGCCTACCTGTCTATATTTGTAACTGTGCCTGCCATCTTGTCCACCACAGACATCTCAACCATACCTACCCATACCAGTGACTGTGCCTGCCATCTAGTCTGCCCTCGGCTGTTCTGGTTATACATGCCTATACCTGTCAAATAAACGGACCAATTTGTGGAGAGTTTGTGCCCAAGTAATTATTGTACACAGATAGCCAAAGTGAAAGTTTTTATTAAACAAAACATAGAATTACAGTGGCTCTCACATATCAATACATCACAATCAATTTTTAAAAAAGCAAGATCGATTCAGAGGATACCTAAAGGTGGTAATTCCAACAACCAGCACGAATGTAAAAAAGCCCTAGTGAGGGGGTCTCTTAAAAGGGGGCAACATGCTGCTGCAAAGACCACTAGGGTCAGGTCCCTTTGTTCTACCTAGTATTGGCTGATAATGCCAGTGTCTATCAGGGGACAACTGTTCACCATGTCCTGCAGCTATGCTAAGGCACCCAAGATTTTCACTCACTCCATGCTGGCTTATCTCCAGGCTAATGTCGGATAGGGGACGCCCCGACGCGTTTCTCCCTGTCGGGTTTCCTCAGGGGGCCTATACCTGTGACCGGATGAAGCACCACAAAGTGCGAAACAGGCTGTTGTCCTAGACATTCCCTGCACCTTTCCCTGTTTGCTTATGCACCCTCTTTAAATAAAGCTGGAAGTTTTTTATGGATCGGAGTGCTGCTGGATTCTTTTCTACACTGGTTAACACCACTACTTCTCTATCAAATGGCACCCGTTAATCCTGGGTGTGACTTACGGAGCTCTGGGACAGTTCAGAAGTTCCTCTCTGCAGAAGGCTGTAAGTAGTGCCAGAGGTATTTTTCCTTCTCTGTTTTACTGATATACCTGTGACTATGCATGCCACCCTGTGCATCTCAGCCTTCCCAGCTGTACCTGCCTATACCTGAGATTATGCCTGGGTCTGTCCCTGCCCTTGGGTCAGTTGCCACAGTTACCTCCAGGGGCGGACTGGCCCAGGTGGCAGGGGGGCAAGTGCCCCCTGAGCTGGTGGTATAGCCCTCATCTAGGCCACCCACCCACAGAAATGGGCCGGCGGCGCTTTTTGGCTGGCGCTGTGAAAGTACAGCAGACGCGGCGCCTTGCGGCTGGCGCTGTGATACAGCAGCAGACACGGCGGGTGACACAGTGAGTGACCGGCGATAGCGCCATGATAGCAGCATCCTAACCAAAAAAAGTCTGACAGCACCCTATTCCCCCCCCCGTCCACCAAAAAAGTCCTCACCGTTCCTCACCTAAGGGCTGGCAGAACAAAACTGCCACCCGGAGTTAGAGTCGCCAGCTAGCCCCTGGTTACCTTTGTGGTCCAGTGGGTCCACCTTCCCACGCTCGCCTCTTGCGAGTGTAATAACTGCCTATTGCAACAGAGCATTCCATAGGTTAACCACTTTAACTGTAAAGAACCCTTTCTTATGTAGCTGCCAGAATTGCCTTTCTTTCATCCCTGGACCTTAGTACTGTCTTTGGAAGAAATAAGTCATGTGCCAGTACTTTATATCTTTACATTGACCACACACAGGGGCTGGCTGGAGCCTCTATACCCGGGTGGCAGATTTCCCGACTTGAGGACCGGGGGGGGGGGGGGTGCTGTCAGCCTGACTTGAGGACCGGGGGGGGGTGCTGTCAGACTGACTTGAGGACCGGGGGGGGCGGTTGCTGTCAGCCTGACTTGAGGACCGGGGGGGGGGGTGCTGTCAGCCTGACTTGAGGACCGGGGGGGGGGTGCTGTCAGCCAGCCACAGCCCTTACCTCATCCCGGACCTCCAGCGTCATGTGCTATCGCCGCGCCGGCCGACTCCCGCGGCCGGTTTCTGTAGGGGGCGGCCCGAAATGTGGACTATACCACCAGCCCAGGGGCACCTGCCCCCTGCCACCTGGGCCAGCCCGCCCCTGACCACACATGTATTTATACATACTGTATAAATGAGATCTCCTCTGAGACATATTTTTTCTAACCCAATAGAGCCTAACTTTTCTAACCTCTCATCATATGGGAGGCCTCCCATCCTTGTAATAATCTAGTTGCCTTCCTTTTAACTGACTCTAACTTCTGAATATCCTTTTTAAATTGTACAGCCCAAAAGCTAGATTCCCTAAAGCATTACTATTAAGTATTCTGATGTAATTAGAATCTGACTTCTTTTATAAAAACTTGACTCTGCTACAGGAATAAGAAGGCAAACTCTTAGATAAGCGTTACGGAGCCAGAAGCCCTTGATGACCTTTATTAAATGCCTTAATGAGATATATTAAGCAAGTGTTATGAGGATTCCATTTATAAGAATCTGCTTCTATGAGAATGAATTATTAAGATCAATGTAAGTCAATGTGATGACAGACTGTATTTTGCATGCTCTCTGAACATTAACACATTATTAGTGATCTAAAGCTGCTTTCACATCAGCAGTTTTTGCTGATCGCGGCAGTTGCGGTCAAAAAACCGCAACTGCCGCGATTACCGCATAACGGCTGCACTTGCGGTTCACTTGCAGCAAGCCCCATACAATGTCTATGGGGCTTGCGGTAAGTGTGCGGCAGGTGCGGCAAGTGCAGTTTTGGCACTTGCGGCAGGTGCGACCGCGAAAAAAACGCGGTATGCCGCGGTTTATTTCGCTGCCGCACCTGCCGCAAGTGCCGATGATAATAATACCAAAGAATTTGTGATTGTAATCATTTTCAGGAAGAAACTGAGTATTATCTGATAGAATTGCAGGTGTGTCAATACTTTTGGCCAACACTGTATCACAACCCCTATGTATATCAGACCACTCCCTTCCCCCACTAACCCTCCTTTCCTCCATTACTGAAGGAGAACTTGCACACCTCCTCTCCAAATCGCACCTCACCACTTGTGCATCCATTGGTATCACTGACCTTGCCCTCTTCTTGATCTCCTCCTACCTCTCCAACCACATATTTAGCATCTCCCACTCCAACACTACCTCCTCACCCCATCCCCTCTCTGTTGGGGTCCCTCAAGGCTCTGTCCTGGGACCCCTTCTATTTTCCATCTATACCCTTGGCCCCTTGGCCTAGGACAACTCATAAAGCTCCATGGATTTGAGTACCACCTGTACGCTGATGACACTCAGATCTACTTCTCTAGCCCAGACATCACCTCTCTGCTGTTCATAATCCCAGAGTGTCTATCAGCCATATCCTCCTTCTTCTCCTCTCGCTTGCTTAAACTAAATGTAGACAAAACTAAACTCATCATCTTTCACCCATCTCGCGCACCTCCCTTACCTGATCTATCTATCACAATAAATGATACCATACTTTGCCCTGTACCTAATGTCTGCTAACACTGTGTGATCCTTGACTCTGCCTTATCCTTCAGACCACACATTCAAGCTGTCGCCACCTCCTGCCGCCTCCAACTCAAAAATATTTCAAGAATCCGTCCCTTCCTCAACCCTCAATCTACTAAATTACTAATGTATGCCCTCATTATCTCCTGTCTCGACTACTGCAACCTCCTCCTCTGTGGCCTCCCTGCTAACACTCTTGCACCTCTCCAATTTGTCCTCAACTTTGCTGCCTGACTAATCCACCTTTCTCCTCGCTGCTCCTCCACTTCTACCCTCTGCAAATCCCTCCACTGGCTCCCAATTCCCCAGCGTATCCAATTCAAACTAACATTGACTTACAAAGCCGTCCACAATCTGTACCCCCCATACATCTCTGAACTAATCTCCCGATACCATCCAACTCGTAATCTTCGATCCCTGCAAGACCGCCTCCTTTCCTCCACACTTGTATGTTCCTCATCTAACCGCCTGCAAGACTTCACCCGAGCATCCCTCATCCTCTGGAATTCTGCATCTCAAAACGTCTGACTGTCCCCCACACTCGGAACCTTGAAGCGGAACTTGAAAACCGATTTCTTCAGAACAGCCTACAGCCTGCAATGACGACGGTGCCACCTCACCACCACTGGACCTGGCGCTCCACCACCACTAGACCTGGCGCTCCACCACCATTGGACCCAGCACCCCACCACCACGCGAGCAGACCCATCCTACTGTTTTCCTTCCCATTGCCCTGTAGAATGTAAGCCCACAAGGGCAGGGTCCTCTCTCCCCTTTGTACCAGTCAGTCACTGTTAGTTTGTTCATTGTATTTTTAACTTATTTGTATGTATGCCTTCCTCATGTACAGCACCATGGAATCAATGGCGCTCTATAAATAAATAATAAATAAATAAATAATAATAATAATAATAAAAAGATACAACATGGATGACATCTGATTTCTGTCCAATTCAATGTCCATTCATTAATGGGTGAGTTGGTACTTTAAAGTGGACCAATCTCGGATATGTCCTGTTTTTTGTTTTTTTTTGCTTTTTTTAACAATGGTATCTGAAGGAGCCCTCAGCCTAAAATAAGTAAATGGTCTATCTGCAAAACAAAGTATAACACGTAAGTGACAATCATATGAAGGAATCACCGACAATTATGACATGGTGTAAATTCACCGCTGACTCTCTACCTAAGAGATTGGTCACTTGCCCTAGAGATACTTTCAACGAAACCAAAGAGACCATAAGTCATTGTCTCTAGTCTATTTCATACATATTTAAAATCGTCTATGCAAAGGCCTGCTTTACCACACACTCAGAATATTGGATTGGTCTCACATCTATTCATTTCTTTATGATTCCAATAGCATCAACAGATTTCCTTTTGATAAGGCAGAAAACATACCCAGCATTCCGCAACTTCTCATCCTCAGTAACAAGCTATGAAAGGTCACAAGCTAAACTTACAGTAGTGAGATGGATCGCTAGCAGCAGCTGGGAGACATCTGTAGCACAACCATGAGAACAACTTTTAATGAACACAGCAAGCAGAACTATTTCTTTTTTTGTACAACTATTCTGGCATTCTGTCCACAGAAGGTGGCACATTCCTAGCAATTTGCAATAAAATGCCATGAAAAGACTGATTCTAAACAATTCCGTGTAAAGCTTGGCTTACACAGGCACATTTCTGACCAATGAAACCAATTTCATATTGGTTTCATTGGCTCTGTTTCCCCATTTACACAGATAGATTAGTTAGAACAGAACCAAAAAAATGGAATGGATGGTGATAATGGTGACTAGAAGACAACAACTGTAAAATGTAAAAGTTTAAGAGAGTCTGTGAACCCAAATTGACAGCATAAACTAAGCGCATAATCTTGTATAGGATATAGCACCTATACTTTTAGTGTACTAATCAATGACTTCATTCTCCAGAAACTACAATTTAATTAACAGCGCCTGTGCCCCAGGGCTGTAGGGTACTCGGTACCAGATAGCAGTGCTTCTGGGGAGTCACAGGGGTCGAGACCCGGCTCTGTGACCGTGGGTTCAACTACAAAGAGTTCTTGGGGAATTATAAAAAGGATTATTCGTGACGCCACCCATGGTTTGTGGCTATCAGTGGCCACCGCTGCTGCAGAAACTCTGGGGATGATGGATGAGCAGCTAGGATGTAGTAGCTCCCCACAGGTGGAGTGGATCCCTAGGGCAGCGGATGTTGACAGTATGCAGGGTGCAGGATGGAGGGCGCAAAGTAATGACTGACTCATGGTTTGTTGGTTCCTCAAGTCCTTTACTGGTGATACTGGCACAAGGACAGATGTCGTGCTGAATCAGCAACCTGGGAGCAACTTGGGGTTCTCCTCACCCGGCAAGTTCTGAGGCCTTTATACTGCACTTTCTTAGCGGGTCCCTGCGGCTGCTGAAGCTAAGCTGCAGCCCTCTCTCTCTTGCTGTGTGCCGTATGACAGGCAGCTCAAATTCTTCTCGAGTCCCACTTCTCTGGCGGCTCCTCCTGGGCTCTTCACACTGCTTTGCCTCCAGGCACTTTGGTGTGCATGGGGGACTTGGAGTCCCCCACTCTCTGGTATTGGCTGCCGGGATGTTAGGCCCTGCACAGCCTTGGACTCCGTTGTCCATTTCTTGGCACTTACTCCTCTGGGGTGAGCTCAACACTGCTCTACTCCCCAGGCTCTTCTTGACTTCCTCAGACCCTTGCCTACGGTCACTCAAGCTGTGTCTAGCTCTCCTGGGATGAGCTTAGCATTATTCCAGTCCACAGGATGTCTTCCTCAGTCTGAACTGAACTCCCTAGCATGAGCTTGGCACTGCTCGATCCTCCAGGTACTCTTCACACTCCTCGCAGGAACTGAACTGATTAACTCTGCCCCAGACCAGAATTTATAGGGGAGATAACCTGAACCGGGCTTTGAGGTCCCCCTTTAGGCCTGTAGGCAGAAAGGTGTTGTGTGCTTTGGGTTTGCCTGGTGTGAATACCTTCTGTTGCTCTCAGGTATGACACTACCCCCAAGGGAGGTAATGACTGTGGTATCCAGACTCTGGGGTGCCATACTAATCAGGGTGATCAGTGCACCCTTTGTGTGACCAAGAGGCACAGTGCCCCATAGCCTGTCTGCAGAGAAAGCTTAGGAAAGTCAGTGTTGCCAATCAGAAGGGGCGGGACATGAAAAATCAGTGGCCGTAATGGTTCCAGCCTAATTAACAAATTTTAATAAACATAACATCCTGCAGAAAAGAGGCAGCAATTAGATCACTAAAAGTTAATTTATTAGTTTATATTGCCAGATTTCATCTAAGTTTATATTATTTTAGTTTACAGTATATTCACAGACTCCTTTTAGGATGAGTTTTCTTGCAGATGAGACTGATAAGGTGCATTTAATCAGATTAACAGGCCATTTGCATACCATTTTACATTAATATTTGTTTGATTGGTTTAAACTTTGGTGAAGGTGGCCAAACTATCCGTTAAAATGTGATCTTGTAGGTTGAATTTTTCAGCTACGATATGAATGGAATTTCTTGACTGCTTTTTTGTCATGATCATGACAATACTGCTAATTAATCAGTTTTGAAAGTCCTTAAAGAGAACTTGTCATGTCCTTTTTTGTTATGAAACCAGCACCCCCATGTTAAGCGGCCGTCACACGCTACGATATTGCGAAAGATATCGCTTGAACGCGCCAGATTTAACATCGCTCGAACGATGTCTGTGCGTGTGACGGCAAGATACGACGAGCGAGAATTGATGAAATCGCAAAATCGAGATCTGAGTTCCGGAGCTCAGATCTTGCGATGAACGATTTCACGATCTGTCTCATCGTGGTGTATAACACCACGATGAACGATCTCCCAGCGGCAGAGCCTATGCTGGGAGATGGTAACTATGGTACACGTCGGGTTATTAAGCGACGCGCGGCGCCTAGTAACCCGATGTGTACCATAGTAACCAGCGATCTCGCTGGTCTACATCGCTGGTGAGTCTGTCTGTGTGACATCTCACCAGCGATGTGAGCGATATTGTAAGCGATCGCGCGTGCACGTGATCACTTACAATATCGCTAGCGATATCTTAGCGTGTGACGGCCACTTTATTTAGATCATGTACTTTGCATTAGTAACCTGTTGTTTTTTGTTTTTTTTAAATCATTGTATGTATCCCAAAAAAGCACTTTAGATACTTATATGTTTTAACAGTCAAACATCATCCAGGTGGATACCGGACAGGTCAATACCAAAATTCATCTAATGCTGTGGGAACTGTGATGTAATGACCATGTGACTATAATGGGCTGAGCAAGGTCTACATTGTCCTTCATGCAAGCCTGCTTAGCTCCACTCATTATAGTCACATGGTCGTGAGATCACACTGGTCCTTCTAGAGAGCATTAGATGAATTTTGGCATGGTTGTAGTTGATTGACATGTCTGCTAACCACCCGGATAACTGTTTGGGCAAGTCGCAAATCAAAACATCTAAGTATCTAAAGTGCTTTGTTGGGATAAATACAACAATTTATAAAAAAAAAAAAATAAATAAATAAATAAAAAAAAAAATTAGCCTAATCCTTATGTGCCCAGACACAATTTGTTGAGGGACAATTAAGAGGCCACTATACACATTAGATGGTCGTAATAATTACCTGACTTGGTAAACCTTTTTTTATTGTGTAGAAAGGCCATAAAAGTCCTTTTTAATGTACACCTGATTAAGAGGTTAACCAGGTGAGGAACATCATTGCTGCTTCTTGTGAGAGCCCTGTACTAGGAAATAATTGCCTTCTGGAAATGTAAATGTTGGTACAAGCGCCATTTACATTTACCAATCACTTTACATATATATTTATTTCTGCTACAGCATAATCAATCAAGATCATATGTAAACAAACAATTCATCATTGATCTTTTTTCTCTTTTCCTGTGGCCCAGCATTGGCTGAGATTCTCTGAGAGGAGTCATTCTTAGCAACAGTTAACCATTATGAACATGAGTTTTGCAAAGAATCCTTATGCAATGAACAGTTATAGTATTGCTATGATCTTTTAAAAGCAAAAGCCATATTTCAATATATTTTTGTTCCAAAACATTTAAAATAAAGAATAAAGCAAATAAAGAATAAAGGACATTGATAGAAAGTCTTCACTGTTTTGTGCCTAGAGCTGGTACGCAAATAAACCCTGTGTAGTTTGATCATGCAATAATCCGCATGCCTATCTGTTCACAACTTCCTGCCATCATAATAAATGTATGCTATAAAACATTAATTAATACGTAGAATAAAATATTATACACAGGGGTGGGATTTAGTCAGTTCTCTCTGGTTAGGGCGAACCGATTGACAAATCTGAAAAAGCACCCCAATTTGGTTCTCAGGGTTCACCGGCTTCATCTGAATATTTGTCCGAGGATGCTGCTGAACTGTAAGTACATTTTTACAATTTTATTTTTAGTAGAAAAGAGTGGTCATATAGGGACTAGTATGGGAGACAAATGGAGAACAGGATGGGTGGCTTATGGGAACTAGAATGGAAGATGGGGACCAAGGTAACATATGGAGACCAGGATGAAGCATATATGGGGACCTGGATGGAGCACATATGGGGGCCAGGATGACATATGGGAACAAAGATGGGGGACATACATTGACATCCATTTTACAGGAATGGCCCAGGATGGGGGGCATTATAACAAGAGGGACCCAGTATGGGGACAGTATTACAGGAAGAGGCAAGGATGGGTGACATAACTACTGTTTGGGAGCCAGAATGAGGAACATACATTATTAGTTTATGGTGGCAAGTGGCAGACATAAATACTGTCGGGGGCCAATTAAAGGAGACATTATTACTGTTGTAATATATTTTACTTTTGAGGCTACTGTTTTCAATGGGGGAGGGAGCTTGTATAACATCACTGGTAATCACTATATTACCTGAAAACTATATACAGATCTGCTATACATATACACTATATAATGAGCTGTGTAATTGCTGATGATTGTATACCTTTACACTTATACTATATACAGAGCCCCTGTTTATAATGTCACTGGTGACTACTGTTCTATATGCACACTATATAGAGAGCTCCTGTGTCTAATGTCACCAGTAATCACTGTATTACTTGTACACTATACACTACATACACAGTTCCTGTGTATAGTGTCACTAATGGTAATATTAGCTTTATTTTTATTGTGATCTTTATAAATAATCAGTTTTGTTGTATGCAGTCACTATGGGGTGGTGATATGTGGACTAGTCATGATGTGGAGGTATTTAACGCTTATATGTGGTATTATTTGATCACTGTGTAGTGGTCATATGGGATTTGGTCACAGTGTGGCAGTATTTGTCCTTTGCATGTGGTATTATTTATTCACTATGTGGTGGTAATATATGGTCTTTGTCATGTGCTTTGCAGTATTTCTCCAATGTAACTGATATTACTTTGTTATGTGATGGTAATATGTGGTCTGGTTGTAGTGTGGCAGTATTTGTTCCTTGCATGTGGTATTATTCAATCACTATGTGGTGGTAATATATTGTCTGCTTGCGGTGTGGGGGTATATCATATATATTTGGCCTGTGGCTGCTGAGGACAGAGAGTAGATGCAGCAGATATTTAAGGTGACAGATGGACACGAGGTCTTCCTTTTCAATTTGAGCAGGGTTCTTTTGGTGCTGTTTCTCAAAATTGTAGAAAACCCTTTATTGTTAATGACCATACAAACAAGTAACTGAAAGTGACTTGAACAATGTGGAACTGACAGGAGGCTATGAGACTCTTCATGACAATATAACTAAGTTAAGATGGGGAATGCACCTTTACGTTTAGTTACCATTACTTGTGGTTGAAGAAAATATATAAAAATATACACAGTTTGCAAAATGGGTGTGGCATTTAACTGGCTGTGACTTTTTAAATGGACATGCTTTCCTAATACAGACTAGGAAACTGTTGTTAAAAAATATAATCCCACCCCAAGTTATATAACTTGAAATAAAAGGGGTCAAATATTGTCAGCAGCATATGTAAAAAGGGGATGCACTGCACACAAAAATACAAATTCTCTGATACTAAATGATCAAAACAACAATGTGTAATCTACATGCAAACAACAATAATAGATAGGTCACAGATGCTTAAGATTGCTGAAAACTAAACAGATACAAAAACTATGCCTCACCCACTGGGGATTAACACCTCTTGGAAATGGAGCTGCACAGATATGGCCCTACGTGATGGGTCCCATGAAAGATTAAAACAGGATAATTATTAAGGGCTGATGTGCTAACATCTGTAGTAGAGCATATAACTGAAAGGAATAAACAATAACAAACAAGGCGATATAACTAGTGCATTTCAATGAATTAGAATATCATCAAAAAGTTAAGTTATTTCAGTAATTCAATAGAAAAAGTGAAATGCATATATCATATAGCGTCATTACAAACTGAGTGATCTATTTCAAGTGTTTATTTCTGTAAATGTTGATGATTATGGCTTACAGCTAAGGAAAGCCCAAAGGTCATTAGTTCAGAAAATTAAAGCATGGAGGACAAAAGTTTAAAAAAACACACTACTGTATTCCATGATACATCAAAGGGTGAATATAAGGTTGCGTTCACACGCTGCGTATTTGTCGCGTTTTTTTACGCGCGTCTTTTCAAGGGGAAAAACGCACGTAAAAAAAGCGCGAGAGAACAACTTAAATTGCGCTTTTTTACGCGCGTTTTTTCTAGTGCTTATAATGGGGCCTATGGAAAAAACGCGCGTAAAAAACTGGAAAGAATTGACATGTTCATTCTTTTTACGCGCGCGTTTTTTGCTCCAAAAACGCTGCATAAAATTACGCGACGTCTGCATTGCACAAAGTGAATGTCCATTCACTTTGCTGGGAAACGCAGACGCACATGCGTTTTTGGGGCAAATACGCGTGTAAAAAAACGCGACAAATACGCAGCGTGTGAACGCAGCCTAAAACTGATTTATTGAGACGTCCTGAAACATGACAATATTACATTGATTTTTGATGATATTCTAATTCATTGAGATAGGCTAGTAAATGATAATAAATTAATGGACATACCCCCACAGCAAATGCAAATGTACAGTATATTCACAACAAAATTTAAATGATAAATTACTTAGAATTATCTCTGTCAGAGAAGAGGTAATGAAAGAATTGCATCGGGACGATGCCAGCACGACGGGTGTCCACTGAAAATGTGATAAGAATATTGTCAAGAATTAACTACTGTAAGTTGTTATTGGAAAAGGAAATAGACTATATACAGTATCTATTATTAACAGCTGACTGCTTAATGGGTAAAGATTCCGAATTGCAAAACAATAGGGCAAGGAAGAAGTAACAGGGTACCTGTCAGGGGCGTAACTACAACAGGTGCAGGGGTTGCGATCGCACCCGGGCCCTGCAGCCTAGGGGGGCCCAAAGTCCCTTTGGCCCATAGAAAAAGGTTAATACTATTAAAGATTTGCAATAATTGGGGGCCCCGTTGGAGCTTTCGCATCGGGGCCCCATGGCCTGAAGTTACGCCACTGGTACCTGTAGACGTATATACAAACATTAATCAGAATATTAATAAATAATAATCTTTATTTATATAGCGCCAACATATTTCGTAGCACTTTATAATTCAGAGGTTCATATTTAAACAATCATAAGAAACAGTTATCAGAAAATACAATACAATACAATACAAAAAACAATACAATACAAAGCATAATACGATACAATAATTAGAGCAAAATAATTACAGCCCTGCTCATAAGAGCTTACAATCTAACAATGAGGTGGGGGTGAAACATAGTACAGGTGTTTATTTACAAAGATGGTATATTCAACTTGGGGAGATGGGGAACAGATAGGAGCAGTATACATGGCCAACAACCATTATTTGTGATCCACGTGAGACTGCTGGAGCGGATAGGCTATGTCTAGATGACTTTGACTAGGGATCATGATAGGCCGCCTTAAAAAGATGTGTTTTTAGGGATCACCTGAAACTATGTAAATTGTGGATACACCTAATTTCTTGGGGTAGAGCATTCCAGACAATTGGTGCAGCTCGGGAGAAGTCTTGTAGCCGGGAATGGGAGGTTCGGATTAATGCAGAAGTGGGTCTAAAGTCACTTCCAGAGCGAAGAGAATGGGTGGGGTGATAGACAGAGATGAGGGAGGAGATGTAGGGGGGTGCTGCACTGTGAAGAGCTATGTGGGTGAGAACAAGCAGTTTGAATTTGATCCTATAGTGTGTAGGCAGCCAGTGCAATGACTGGCATAGAGCAGAAGCATCTGAGTAACAGTTAGCTACATAGGTGATCCTGGCTGCTGCATAAAAGATGGACTGGAGAGGGGAGAGTCTAGTGCAGGGGAAGCCAATTAAAAGAGAATTACAATAGTCAAGGGGGTAGTGAATCAGGGCCACAGTAAGGGTTTTTGTGGTTTCCAAGGTGAGAAAGGGGCAAATTCTAGAGATGTTCTTCAGGTGCAAGCAGCAAGAGCGGGTGAGAGATTGTATATATGAGGCGAAGGAAAGATCAGAGTCAAACATAACACCCAGACAGCGAGCCTGCTGACTAGACGTTATCGTGGTGCCGCACACTGAGAGAGATATGTCATATTTAGGGAGGTTAGTGGAGGGCGGGAGCAGAAAAAGTTCAGTTTTGGAAAGGTTGAGCTTAAGATAGAGAGCGGACATGATATTTGAAACTGCAGTTAGATAGTCATTGGTGTTCTTTATTAAAGCGTGAGTAAAGTCAGGGGACGAAGTGTATAGTTGTGTGTCATCAGCATAAAGTTGGTACTGAAAGTCAAATCTGCTGATGGTCTGTCCAATGGGGCCGTGTACAAAGAGAAGAGAAGAGGTCCAAGGACTGAACACTGAGGGACCCCAATAGTGAGAGGAAGAGTGGAGGAAGTGAAGCCAGCAAATTATACACTGAAAGAGCGATCAGAAAGATAGGAAGAGAACCAGGAGAGAGCTGTGTCCTTAATGCCGATGGAGTACAGCATGGAGAGTAGGAGATGGTGGTCAACAGTGTCAAAGGCTGCAGAGAGATCAAGAAGAATAAGCAGAGAGTGGTCACCATTATGTTTTGCTGTCAGAAGATCATTGGTCACTTTGGTTGAGGGCAGTTTCTGAGAGAATGAGGGGGTGGAAATCAGACTGTAATGGTTAGAAGCGCCCGTGACAGGCATGAAACGGTCCGTCGTTTCCCATCCTCCCCCCTGCACCCCCTAACAATGCATCTGCTGTTACTGCTGTAAACATGCTGTTGTATTAATAAAGGATTCCTCTGAAGATCGTGAGTGCTGCCGCTATTAATTCACTAAGCAAAGAGTCTGAGTCTGGGTCACATGATCGGAAGTGCACCACACGTGATCGGAGGAGGCCGTTGGTGCAGTGCCAGCCAGTGGCTGTGAGAGGCTCCAGCACAGAGTGAAGATCTCCTGACAAGGTACAGGATTGCAGCGTTGCCCGACTCCTGAATCAAGTAAGTGAAGATTTTGGTTAGGTGAGTGATGACCACTGGAGACTGGAGTAGGTGTAAGGGAATGGGGTCAGCAGTGCATGTGGTGGGACAAAAGGAAGAGAGGAGCCTGGAGACTTCTTCTTTGTGACTGGGTCAAAAGTGGAGAGTGAGCCAGAGGAAATGTGGGGAGAGGTAGGAGAAACAGTGATTTGAGGTAGGGAATTGATTTCCTGACGGATGTTTTCTATTTTCTCTGTGAAGTAAGAAGCCAGATCATCAGCACTTTAGGACTAAGGTCAAAGAGTTTTTTTGGATTGTTGGATAGTGTGAAGATCAGGGTGGTGAAGTAGGTCTGTTTGGTGAGGTGAAGGGCAGAGTTGTAAGTTCTCAGCATAAATTTAAATTGAATGAAGTTTTCTGGAGTGCGGGTTTTCCTTCATAGACGTTCAGCACTCCTAAAGTATCGCTGGAGGAATCGAGTTTGTGATGTGAGCCAGGGCTGTTTCACTCTGTGTTTGGAGGTTCTGAGGATGAAGGGCACTACTTGGTCCAGGGAGCTTCTGAGAGAGTCATGTAAGTGATTGACTGCCAGATCGAGACAGGACAATGAGGAGATTTGGGACAGTGACGAGTGTAGAGAGTCAGAAATCTACAGGCCATTAACCCTCACAGAATGTGTGATAGGTCGGACTGTGCTGGGGTGGGCAAGGGTTTGTGAGCGTGAAGGAGAGAATGTTGTGGTCAGAGAGGGGAAGAGGTGAATTATCTAAGTAGGAGGTTGAGCAGAGGCAGACAAAGATCAAGTCAAGGGTGTTACCATCCTTGTGTGTCTCTGAGGTTGAGAGATGTGAGAGGCCATGAGATGTAGTTAAAGATAGGAGCTGGGATGCAGATGGGGAGATGGGAGTGTTTATGGGGATGTTGAAGTCCCCCAGAATAAGGATTGGTAATTCTGAGAACATGAAATGCGGCAGCAACGCGGAGAAATAGTGGGTGACCCTGGGGGGCAGTATACCCCGCTACTCTGAGGGGGAGGGGACGGAAGAGACAAAAGAGAATAAAAGATGATCCCTTTAGATGGATGTAACAACTTGGTTAGTTCTTTACAATATTCTAATCACATTTTCAGTGGACACCCATCATGCTGACATCCTCCCAGTGCCATTCTTTCATTACCCCTTCTCTGACAGAGGTAATTCTAATTGATTTAATATTTTTAATTTTTTGTGGTTATACAATTGCATTTGTCATGGGGGTGTGTTCATTCATGTATTATTATTTACCGTATATACTCGCTTATGAGACCGAATTTTTCAGGCCAAAAATTGGGCTGAAAAGTCCCCCCCTCGGCTTATACGCGAGTCAACTGTATACTATGTATACAGTATACAGTGCCCCCCCATCAGTATACAGGCCCCCCCCCTTGCTCACAATCCTGTAAAGGAAGAGATTAGTATACTTATCCCTGCCGCTGTCCCGCTGCCGCTGTCCTGCCGCTGCCATTGCGCTCCTCCGGCTTCATCCGTCTTCTTCCGTCTTCCTCCGATGGGCGCAGGCAATGACGTCATTGTCTGCGCGCCAGAGGAGGAAGCCGGAAGACGCTGGATGAAGACGAAGGAGCGCGATGGCAGCGCGGGGACAGCGTCAGCGGGACAGCGGCAGGGATAAGTATACTAATCTCTTCCTTTACAGGATTGTGCAGCAAGGGGGGGCCTGTATACTGATGGGGGGGTTGTATATACCTCTGGGGCTGTATATACCTCTGGGGCTGCTGTATACTACCACTGGGGCTGCTGTATATACCTCTGGGGCTGTATACTACCACTGGGGCTGCTGTATACTACCATTGGGGCTGCTGTATACTACCACTGGGGCTGCTGTATACTACACTGGGCTGTGTATACTACCACTGGGCTGCTGTATACTACTCCTCTAGGGGCTGCTGTATATACCTCTGGGGCTGCTGTATACTAACCACTGGGGCTGCTGCTGTATATACCACTGGGGCTGCTGCTGTATACTACCACTGGGGCTGCTGCTGTATATACCACTGGGGAGGCTGCTGTATACCACACTTCTGGGGGCTGTATACCTGTGCTGGGGTCCACCCTCGGCTTATACACGAGTCAATAGGTTTTCCCAGGTTTTGGGGGCAAAAGTAGGGGGGTCGGCTTAAACACGGTCGGCTTATACACGAGTATATACGGTATATCCCCATGTTGGTTATTGTTTATTCCTCGAGGTTAGTAGCATATTAGCTCTAGTACGGGTGTTAGCGCATCAACCCTTAACAATGATCCACATGCAGTTTTCACCTTCATGATGATTGTTGCATTTAAAAGGAGCACAGTGAATTGGAGCTTGTTCAGTTTATCATCCAATGTAAAAAAAAAAGCATTAAAGCATTAATACACATTGGATGAAAGTCATCTAAATACCCTAGCTTCAGCAGGTCCGGGTGACCCGCTGTTGTCTAAGGTCTCATGCACACATCGAGTATTTGGGGAGTTCTTTACCTCAGTATTTGTAGCCAAAACCAGGAGTGGAACAATCAGAGCAAAACTATAATAGAAACAAGTCACAACTTCTGTATTTATCACCCACTCCAGGCTATGGCTACAAATATTGAGGTAAAAAACTCACCAAATACTCAACCTGTGCATGTGGCATAAGGGAGCTCCTGACTCTTCCGAAACTCATGGTGTTGGTAGAGTGAAGGAATAGGCTGTTGGAATTTTAACTGCTGACAGACAATCCAAGTTGCAATCTGCTACTTGGTAGGAACAGTCTCCTATTACCCAACTGAAAATATATGAACTGGGTGCTTACATATTAGGGAAAGTCGGGAGATGTTGCCGACTGCCGAATGATTGTTGAGCTGACAGCTATCTAATGTGTATGACTGTGATAAACTGAACCTATCAACAAATGTGATGAATAAAAAAGTGGTCTATGTCCATATGTACTAAAATATCACTTGCATTCTCAATGGAAATGCCACAATACTCATTTTTCTGATGGTCACTGCATAAATAGTATATTTATACTTGAAACCTGAAACACTACCCTTCCCAGTCATATGTACTTGGCAGATTTAATACTTACAATAACTGTGGCCTAAGATTTAATATCCTTTAGCAAGATAGATTTTGTTTGTTGTAACTAATATTTCCCAAAGGCAGAGCCAGATTGATTTTTTATGGCGGTATTTCCAAAAGTGGGAGCACAAATATTAGCGAAACCTGAGTGTTCTCAAATTGTCCTCTAAACACTTCTGTTAGATGAGTTAATTGACTACTTCATGCAGTGCATTCTATATCTTAAGATATTAATAAAGGGCTATTACAAAGCCAGCTAAAGGTAGAAATGGCTTCTACTGGCCTTTATTTAAAATTCTTTTTGGATTTTACTAAGGTTAAACATGGCTGACCTGGGATAAAGCTTCATGGGATCTTTTGCTGTTGTCAACCCACCTGACATTTTACCAGCACTGATTATGTTGCAGGCAATCTCAATTTTTTTTTAAAGACTTTACTTATATTTTGCAATAAATGATGTACAGATAGGTGAGAACTTATTTTCTTATCAACAAAACAGCCCAACAAAAAGCGAAAACACAAAAAATCACCAAAGTACAACCCACAAGCAGTCACCATTCACACAAGTACCCCCTTACTCAACAAAGACAGGAAGAATTAAGGCGTGTGCTTGTGGTCAGGAATTGCAACGTTTTGGACGCAACGATGCATTGTACAGTATCACCTTAGTGAATGGGATTTGAAGAAATCCTATGCCCACTATGCCTCTCCCCTCCACAATGTTATTTCAGCTGCAGTGCAGGTTGCCAGACTTACGCATCTCTGCAGCATATTCATTTCATGCTGCGGAGTTGGGAGTGATCTCCGCAGGTGAATGCAGGGGAAAACCGCCCTGCACCCACCAGAGATCAAGAGTACAGGGCAGCTGTGGTCTCCCTGTGCTCACCAGCGGGTTCCCTCATGTAGTGAGCACATGAAAAATATTGCAAATACACTTAAAGAATTAGCATAAAAAACCCTTTGATGGTTCAAATATTCAAGGAAAAAATAAGTAGTATGTGCATGATGATTTAGAATTATGATTCACCTTGCTGGTACAGTAAAATTCTGAGTTTTTTACAGTGGCAACAAAAGTGCAGGAAAAATGGAAGTCTAAATAGAGTTAGGAAACTTTGTAAATTGCTTTATCAAGGGATTCATCTTCATTTAAGTGTCATCCAAACTGCTGATTTTCCCTAGTAAATGTCCCTTCCTTTAGCTGCATTGGTATCAGAACGTACTCATTTGTAGTACTGAAGACTGCAGTGATGACTGCACCTGTGTCTCAGAAGTGTATGACTCTACCTTATGTTAGACAATGCTGCAGCTCAGATCTGTGATTATTTTCCTCAGCCCTAGTCATACTAAAGAAAAAAATCACAGCATGCTCTGATTGTCAGTGATTCTCCGCTCATTGCACCCATATAAGTCTATGAGTGCGAGTGAAACATCATACAGCACTAAGGCTAGGGTCACACATGCAGATTTTACTTGTGTTTTTGGAGACCTGCGTTTTCTAAAAACGCATGTAAAAACGCATGCCCCAATAGCAAAAACGCATGTCTAAATGTACCACGCGTTTTGGCTCAGCACCAAAAAATACTGCATGATGCACCATTTTTTCAAAAATGCACCCAAAAACGCAGCAAGCAGTATTGCAGTATTTTTTGATGCGTTTTTGAAAGTTTCAAAATGGACATGTATTTTTGCAAGCATTTTTTAACAAAAGGCAGGCATGCGTTTTTAAGGGGGCCCCCACACCTAACAGCAAAAACGCAGGCAAAAACACAGGTGGCCAAAAAACACCTAAAAAAACACATGGCATGTGTGACCTTAGCCTAAGATGATATCCTAGTGCAGTGCAATATACACCGAGATAGACAACGGAGGCAATAAAGAGCCGAGTGTCAAAGTCTCATATGAGGCTTTCACATTGAATCTCTATGTTAGTGTGAGTCCACCCTAACTCTGAGGATAAGCTGCTGTAAGCAATTGTTCTGAAAAGGGCTCATTCACACAACCATAGATTCTCCAATGCAAGAGTGTTTATGCAAAAGATGAGAATTTGATCTGAGTGCTAGCTTAGGCCAGGTTCATACCACGGCCTGATCAGGTCCTGGGCTGTCCGGTCTTGACCCGATCTAGAAACAGAACCAGAGCGCAAATATGCCCTCTGGTCCAGTTCACAGCCGGATGCAGTTGAGTGCAGCTGTAGCTGCTGGAATTTCATGATTGTGGCTAGCAGCAAGCTACCCACGGTCCTGAAATCTCTGCAGGGGACAGCTGCTGGCGCTGAAGTTTAGCAGCGCTCGCTGCTAAACTTCAGTAGATGTTGTCCGGTTCCCAGATACGATGCTTTTGTCGGACTGGGGTAATCCGGCGCCATAGACTCCCATGTTAGGGAGTGCCGGATCGCCCCGGATCCGGGAGGATCCAATTTGAACAGATTTTTGCCCCGGACACATAAACGTTGCAAGCAACGTTTTTGTGTCTGAGAGAGCAATCTGAATTCACCCGGGTCCTCCCGGACAGATGGAAACATAGCTACCCTCCGGTTCCATCTGGCCCCATAAGGCTGCATTATGTCAAATTCGGGTCCGGGGCTGTCAAGTTTACAACGGACAGCCCCAGACCTGATCAGGCCGTGGTGTGAAACCGGCCTTGGTATGATCCGATTGTCTGACATGAGTGTTGAATTACAGCTACTGAGAAAAACAATGCATTGCATACGGATGACATACGGATGCTAGGCAAGAAAAAAAAACACACACTCACATTGCATTCACATGATATACGGAATGACAAACACATGACACTTGTCCAACTTTTCTGGATGAATATGGGACCAATTTTTTATACATTTGTGTGAACGTACCCTAACTCTGTGCCTCCATATAATAATTTATGCCTTTAGCATAGTGTACCTCACCTCGGTGGGGACTGTGGGGTACTCGGAACTGGGCCGTCTCGACATCGTCGGGGCTGCGGGATGTCACGATGGCGTGACCCGGTCCGTGATCCCCTCGTGGGATAAAAAGAAAAATTAAAGAGTTTGTGTCGTGACGCCACCCGTGGAATGCGGCTGGTATAGTCGTTGCTGCAGTCAGGACCTCTGTGAATGATGGGAGTAGCAGCTCTGATGGTTTAGCTCTCCACAGGAAGAGCGAGTTCATTGGGGAATGGGGGGCCAGCATGGCTGAGCTGGCTATTCGCAGGGATCAGGGACACTCACAGACAGGCTCCTGTGGCCAACTCAGCGTTTTAGTCTACCTCTACTCAGGCGCAGAAATAACAGTCTCACACAGTGCTAAGCTTCAATCCAGTTTACTTGACTTTTTCGGCTGGTGTTCAAGTTAGGGTAGTCTTTTAGCAGCCGGGATGTCTCGTCCAAGTCACCCCCTTTTGTGTTCCTTTCCATGGGCCTCTCTTCCTCACTCCTCACTCTTCCACATGCAAAGCTATGATCCAGCAGCCACGGACCTTTGGTGGGCGACCTGCCTGGTCCCCTGGCACTAGTACGGCGGCCTTCTCTTCGCTGCGCTGGGGATTGGTCATGGGACATAAAGATCCCGCAACCGGCCAGTCTTGTGGGTGGAGCATGGAATGTCCTGCCACTTCAGAGCCTGTATCCTGGTTCCTGCCCCGTCCTTCAGCTTTCCAACTAATTTGGGCGCACGGATGGATTGCTCACTACCTTTGCCCCAGGACTCCTTCTGTCTCTCTATGGCCTGTAGCCCGGGACCCGGACCAGCCTTAGGATGGTACAGGCCACCAGGTCCGTGTCCTTTCAGTCTCGTGTAATGATGGTGTTCTCTCTCCTCTCCGTCTGACTGAACTGAACTGCTCCTCACTGACTGACTAATATCCTCTCCCCTGACTGTTTCCTGTGCTAACTTTCCCACCCTCCTACTGTCTTCTCCCGCCGTCCCATAGCTGAACTTGAAGTCCCATGCTCCGGGACCAGAGTGTGTTGGGTGTGTGTTTGAGTGACTAGACTTATCGATCCCAGTTGCTGCAACTTCTAGTGGCGACCGGACTGCAGGGGTGCCACAGTACCTCCACATAATGGCAGTAAATGGAGCATGCAGAATATGGAATCAATCAGAAAATACTATTGGCCTGTGAGCCCTGTGTAGGTACACTGGGGGCACACAGAAGCTATTGGATAGGAGGTTGTCTGTGATTAAATTTCTGCTACTTGTACTTCAGCTTATTTCAGTTCTTGTACTCCAGTTCAGAAATGGTTAATTCAGGAGATCGCTTACTGAACACATAGTAAGTAATGGGGAGACACCATTTCCTCCCAGCAGACTTCGGCTCTACATCTGCCACATCATTTAATACAACCAAACCTTTTTTCAGTCAATGGCCAAAAGGAAATAACTTCTCTGCTCTGGGAGTCTGAGATTCCTGGGGAACTATCTCAGCTCCTTAGAATAATTGAAGCCCTGCATCTATTCTTGCTTTTATTACAATGTCAACAAGAGATTAATTTGTATGAAACTTTGGGTTTTTAAACTAGGGTAATATACAGTAGTATACAGCTTTCTGGCCAGAGCTACCGTTGAAAGGAGTAAAAAAAAAGGGAAGATATTGCCTAAGAAGGCATTTCTGAGTCTGACATTGTTAAAATGGGAACCTGAGCCAAGAGCAGCAAACAGCGCGGCTTCCCCCATCATAGCTGGCTGCGGCATGGGATGCTGGTTACTGACATCTCTCACTGTGGAATACACTCACCCTCACTGACAAATATCATCTGGAGACTGCAATGAAAATGAAAACATCTTAAAATGTCATTTATTCCACTTAAACGTTTGCAGATGTGTAATGGTGTAAAAGTGAAGAATGGAGTGATGAAATAAAAGTACGTTATATTGTTTGTAAATATTTTTGGTTTGAAGACAGAGTGATTCTGTGTATGGGAGATGCAGATTTTACTGTATTGCCGGGCATATATAGTTTGGGAGGGGTCACATAGAGCTGATAGGTCAAGCCACATTGGAGAGCTTTTAGCATCTTTTTATTTTTGCCATATAAAAATGGTTTGTCTTGCTTGGTACACTGATAGGACCACAGATTGGCGGCAATAGAAACCTTTCTGTGATACCATATAGTACAGTGTGATGGCAAACATGGCAGGACAGGGTCAGTGTTTAGGGTAGTCCTCTAGGATAGCAAAAAGGAAACACCACCCAGTATTATTTATTGTGTATGATTGATTAATTATTGCCATAGCAGTATTAGTCACATTCTTAAAGTGACTATGCTACCTGTAACTCAAAAGTAACTATACATTTCACATGTATAGTCACCTTACCTGGTGCCCACTATTTGACTGCCATTGCCCCTTCTGCTAAAAGTTTTAAGCCTAAATTACACCTTTCCCTGCATTTCCTATGATGCGACATTGTTTAGACTTACAACTGAATTCCTGCCACCATTGACGAAATCTTGGAAGCAGGAGGAAATAAATACCAATCCATGCAAAAGGAACAGCAGAAGACAAACAGTGGGTACCATGTAAGGTGACTATACATGAGAAATGTATAGTTACTTTCAGTCCCAGGGTGGATGGCCACTTTAATTACTATATATTAACTTGGTACTAAACATATTACACACAATATTATTCAAAATAATAGCAGTCCAATATTACTAATTAGATTATTCACTGTTTTTGGTATAAATTATATTACCACAAGTCAAACAATTTATCAGTTGGTGCAGTAGATTCTTAGAAAACCAACAGACTCAGCATTTATGATCTGCATGTATTTGAATAATTAATTGAAAGGGGGTGTGTTCAAAATAATAGCAGTGTGGAGTTCAATTAGTGAGGTCAGTCATTCTGCGAAGAAACAAGTGTGAATCAGGTGGCCCTTATTTAAGGGTGGAGCCAGCACATGTTATACATGTATTTCTCCTTGAAAGCATAAGAAATATAGGTCATTCAAGAAGAACAGTGTACTTTGATTAAAAAGTTGATTGGAGATGGTAAAACTTATAAAGAAGTGCAAGCAATAATAGGCTGTCCAGCTAAAATGATCATCAATGCTTTAAAATGGAAAGCAAAACCAGAGAGACGTGGAAGAAAACGGAAGACTACCATTTGAATAGATGGAAGAATAGCCAGAACTGCAAATGCTCAGCCAATGATCAGCTCCAGCATGATCAAAGACAGTCTCAAGTTACCTGTGAGGACTGTGACAGACACCTGTGTGAAGCTAATCTATTAGCAAGAAGTCCCCACAAAGTCCCACTGTTAAAAAAAAGACATGCACCATCAGCAACCACTTCCACGTCCTTGTCGCAGTGCAGCGTTCAGTTGTTCATACCCCAGTCCTTGGAAAGCAAGCACAAATACGCAGCCAAAGCCCCCAAGGCCACACTACTGAATTTGCACATTTCACGACTGCTTGCACTCAAAATGTTGCTTTTTAGGCTAGTGGATATGGAAGCATTCCGCAATCTGATTGTGGCGGCCGTCCCTCGTTACTAGGTCTCCAGCCTTCACTATTTCTCCCAGTGTGACGTCCCCGCATTACATAAGCACGTGTCCTAAAACATTAGCCGTGCCCTTAACGAGGCAGTTACCGGGAAAGTCCACCCAACCACGGACACGTGGACAAGTGCTTGTGGGCAGGGACGGTACATCTCTCTGATGGCACACTGGGTTAACATAGTGGAAGTCGGGACCCAGTCGGACTTTGGGACGGAACATGGCCTCCACAACACCAATGATTGCTGGCCCTAACTCAATCAGGGTTGCCCCCACAGTCTACAGCTCCTACACATCCTCCTCCTCAGCATCCTCTTCAGGCTCCACATCAGTCAGAAGCTGGAAGCACTGCAGACCTGCCTCAGCTAAGCAGCAACAGGCTGTGCTGAAGCTAATATGCATAGGTAACAAACCGCACGATGCTAAGTTGTAGGCAGCTCTGAAAGAGCAGGCAGATCTGTGGCTCACACCGCTGAACCTACAGCCAGGCATAGTTGTGTGTGACAATGGCCAGAACATGGTGGCGGCTCTGAGGCGAGCTCACACATGCACCATGCCTGGCCCATGTGCTCAACCTCATGGTTCAACGGTTTGTTAAATCCTACCCGGAGCTGTCGGATTTGCTTGTCAAAGTACGCCGCCTGTGTGCCCATTTTAGAAAGTCACCTACTGCTTCGGCCACCCTTGCCAGGTTTCAGCAGCGTTTGCAGCTTCTGGCTCACAGACTGGTGTGTCATGTCCCCACGCATTGGAATTAGACACTGCAGATGTTGGTCAGGGTTTGTGAGCAGAAGAGGGCAGTTGTTGACTACCAGCATCAACAAGGCCGTCGGTATTCGGTTCAGACTCCACACATAAGACCTCAGGAGTGGACATGGATGTCCGACATATGTACCATCCTCCAAAACTTTGAGGACTCCACCAAGATGGTGAGTGGCGATGACACCATCATTAGTGTGACCATCCCACTTCTCTGTCTTCTAAAACGCTCTCTGCTAAAAATCAAAGAGGATGCATTGCAGGTGGAGCACGATGAGATGGTGCAAGGAACCATACAGGGTGATTACACACAGCCAAGCCTCATCTCATCCCAACGAACAGTAGATTGGGGGACAATGAGGAGGAGGGTGAAGCTAGTTTCATGCGCTATAGACTACACTACATGCACAACTGTCATACCGTCTGTTCAGTGTGGATGGCCAGAGGACAGGGAGGAGGTCAGTCGTCCTCTTGTTGAGGACACGGAAGTCTTGCCTGTTACCAGTCTGGCGCGCATCACTGAGTTTATGTTACGCTGCCTTTCCAGTGACCCTCGCATTGTCAAAATTTTGGGTGACCCTCATCACTGATTGGTGACAATTTAAGACCCACGCTACAAGGAGAACTTTATATCTCTTATTCCCGAGGCGGAGAGGTCAACAAAAATGGGGTAGTACCAGAAGGCCCTTGTTGCGGAATTATTTAAAAAATTCCCATCTGAAAACGCTGGCGGCAGAGATCACAGTTCGGTGGGCAATCAAGGAGTACAGGCGAGAGAGACATAACTACAATCCAGCAGTTGCAGGGGAACACTGTCAAAGTTCTGGGAGAGTTTTCTCAGCCCCTCACATGGCACAGGCCCTGAGGCATGGGGTACTCTCACAAGCAGTGCAAGTTTGGGAAGATGCTGAAGGAGTACCTTGCCGACCATACCAAAGTCCTCCGTGATTCCTCCGTGCCTTATAATTATTGGGTATCCAAGCTGGACACATGGCATGAACTGGTTCTCTATGCCATGGAAGTCCTGGCCTGCCCTGCCATTAGCGTTTTGTCAGAGAAGGTTTTTAGTGCCACAGGTGGAATTATTACTTATAAGCGCACCCACCTGTCAACTGAAAATGCTGACAGGCTGACTCTTATCAAAATGAACAAGGGCTGGATTGGGCCAGACTTCTCAACACCACCAAATGATAGCAGCATAATATAAACTCAAAGCCAGTGTCTTTTTTGGGGAGGTATATTCCACTGCTCCTCTTCATCCCCACATATGGGTATACGCTTCCTGATTTTGGCTATTTGCTCTAGTCCTCCTTCTTCTCCTCAACACCCACATATTTTTAAAGGGTGTTTATGATGCCCATAAGAAAAAACAAATTACACAATATATTCATGTATACCCCCCAGGGGTAAATGTTTATCAGTTCTTACTAAGTGCTTGGGCATTACAAGTATAGGAGACCCAATCCTTTGTAATGGGAACATTGTTTTTATGAGGCCCTCCTCTATGTCTCTTCCAAGGGGCATTGGAGTGCCTCCCAATTTCTGACAGCCCTGCATAGGGCAACACTATGGGAGACCCACTTCCTAATAAAGGAACATTATTTAATGAGGCCCTCCTCCATGTCTCTTCCAAGGGGCATTAGAATGCCTACCACTTTTAAAAAAAAAATCTTTAAAGTAATAAAAAAAATACACCAACATTTTCTTGCAGTGAGTATGAGCCCTTAACATTTTCCCCAGGAAAATCCATTTTGGTTTCATTTTTGTATGTTTTATTGTGAGTCCGTAAAAGTGGCGTAATACTCAGACAACATTGTTCACAGCAGTAACCTGGGAGTCAGAAATGCTTACAGGGTCTTCCCCATGCTGTTCCCATGTCATTTGAGCACTGTTCTTATATATTTGTGACATTTCTAGGCTTTCTGCAGACCGCTAGGGGTGCCGCCGGAAAAATGCTTGAGTTTCCCATAGGTTAACATTGGGCTCGGTGCTCGGGTCAAGCACCTGAGCATTTCGATATGCTCGACCCGAGCATCGAGCACCCCAGCATTTTACTGCTATGCCATCAATACCAGTAATGAGCAAAATCTTGGTTCCAGTCCAACAAAATTGAGGTTATGAAGTGGCTAGTCCAATCCCGATAGAGCACTTTACAGAGTGACATCAAAAATGTCATTTTTGAGGCAAAGCCAACAAATGCAAACAAATTGTAGGATGAAGTCAAAGCATCCTGGGAAGGAATAACAGTTGACAAGTGCCAGAAGCTGGTTGGCTCTATGCAACATAGATGTGAAACAGTTCTAAAAAACTGTGGTTATACAACTAAATATTAGGTTAGTGATTTACAGGAATGCTAAATCCTAAAAAAAGTAGATATTTTGAGTTTGTAAAGACAAATGCAGACACTGCTATTTATTTGAACAGGCCAATGATCATTTTTTGTTATTTTTTGTAAAGATCTTAATAAATATAACATCACAGATTCACTGACAGATTCACTTTAAAACCTTTTGATGGAGGTTTTATTTTTATAAGGATTTTTCTGCACCGACTGTTCCCTGGTCTCCTGGTGGTCTTATGCAAGCTGTTTTAGCAATGACATGTCATCTTATAACATCACCACTGTGGCCAGTGGTTGTGTGCACAGGTCACATGACACATCAGGGATGCTGGTATATTTTAATAATTATTTAGGTTTTTCATACCATAGTGAAAAATCTCTTTTCAGCTACCCAAGCTTATTTCTATGGGAAAAAGAAGGTAAACGATTCAGATCATATTGGTGAGTTGATATAACTAAATATAACAGAACTAACAGCTGATTTTTACGTTTATGTATCTGTATGTGTACGAGACTACGTAGAGGACTCATTACAAACACTTAGAACTGACCTAAGTCTTCAGGAATTAAGGGACGCTGGAACACAGAACTGCTATTATTAAGGAGGGAGAACAGGAGTGCCCTGGATTCCACCATGTATTAAACAAATGGGGTTTTCTCAGCTGGTTAAAAGGCTGAGCAAGCAGAAGTCTCCCCACTGCACACGTGTCAGTTCCACCTCTATAGTGCAAGTGAAGTGGAACTTTTCATGGAGCCAAGTGCTTCAAGATTTACAGAGAAGTATCATATAACTCCAGAGTACCCTACAGAAGGTGATGGCTTAATGCTCCGTCCTGACATCAACAGTCCAGACAGGGATGTCTACTTTTTTTTTTTCTTTTGCAACTGGCTTTGATTGGAGCCAGAACTTTTGTAAATCAAGAGGAATTTCTATCTTTTTTTTCTATCCTCTCGCTGCTTTCCGGTGCCTACTTCCTGCCATATCTAAAAAAACAGCAGCTGCATGGGTCTGATAGAGAAATCCCAGGGTAATGACTTTCACAAACGAGGAGGAAAGCTACAAATGGGTTTGGGAAAGGAGAGTAGGACAGTTAAAAGGGGAGCTGATAGCGTGGGCACAACATCAGATTTTCTAATAGCAGAGATAGGACTGTCCCCTGATGTCTACAAAGAAAAGACCACAGTGATACAGACATGGGAACGATAGCTTCAAGTGCACGCAAGGATAACAAGAAAAAGAGTAACTGTGGACAAGTCCTATTGTGTTTCATATCAAGAACAGATTACAGAAAATCCCATGGTACCGTACATGATAAAGCAGACATATTTTTCAGACATGTTATGCATAAGCATTTCTGTTATGGCCCAGGGCTGCAATAAGCCTGTAGAGATCATTCTATTATAGTGAAAATCTTAACACACGCTGTGCCAAAATGTCTTATGTCAAACTTTAATGCAATATTCCTATTTTATGCAAAAGAGATGCCATACACAATATAGAAAAAAATGCAAAAAATAGCAGATGTAGTAAAAATTCCTTTATTGTTAAGATATACAGGCTAGGCATTTCAATACCAATTGCTTAACTTGATGAAGACACCAATGAAAAGTGTAGGCTGGATATTTAACCAATAAAAGAACCTTGACTGCATCTTTCATCCTTTACTTTAGCCATCAATATCAACAGTGCTCATGTCCAATATTTTTCTGTATTGTGTATTCTGCAGTGTTGTTTGCCCACCACAGCCCAAAAAAGGAGAAGCAGTTGACAGACGACTATCCTACAAGCCTTTACCAGGATTGTGCCTGTAACTGTACAATAGGCATCCCCCACTAATCTACCTGCTTCTTCACCTACGGTACTATTAGGTTTCTTGCCATATCTATTTATTGTCTTTTGCAGCAACACAAATTGAGGTAGACTACAAAATATACTGATCAGTGTCTCTGAGTGGCAGTAAATGGGAGACGTTGCCCATGTATGGTCTAATCATATGACTGTATCATCACACAATGTATGGTCAACTATTACCAGGTTCTATACTTATCATTTATATGACAGGAAGAACTGTTATTTTGCTTGTACTACATTCATGTTACAATTAGAAACAAAAGTAATAACAGTCATAAGAAAAACTAAGTTCACCCTTAAAGAACAAAAAAAAAGACAAATTATACAATATCATTACTTACCGTATATACTCGTGTATAAGCCGAGTTTTTCAGCCCAAAAATTGGGCTGAAAAGTCCCCCCCTCGGCTTATACACGGGTCATACGGTATGCTGTGGGGGGGGGCTGTGACCGGGGGCTGGAGGAGGCAGGAGAGGGCCGCGGTGACCGCAGGCGGTCACGTGGGGCCGCCTCATTAGTGCAATGAATATGCACGGCATCCCCCCGTCCATCAGCGGCGGGGGGATGCCGTGCATATTGCACTACACAGCCCCCCTCCTTAATATGGGTCCCCCAGTAGTAATAAACAGCCCCCCCTCCTTATCACGTCCCCCCCAGGCTGCGGCAGCTGTGAAAATAACAAACACTTTATACATCACCTTCCGGCGCAGCTCTCCGCTCCTCCGGTCCTCTGCCCTCCGCTCGCCGGCTTCTTCTTCCTTGATGTGCCGGTGTCATGTGCCCGGGCGCAGGAGATGACGTCATTTCCTGCGAAAGGTCACAGAAGTCGGCACATCAAGGAAGAAGAAGCCGGCGAGCGGAGGGCAGAGGACCGGAGGAGCGGAGAGCTGCGCCGGAAGGTGATGTATAAAGTGTTTGTTATTTTCACAGCTGCCGCAGCCTGGGGGGGACGTGATAAGGAGGGGGGGCTGTTTATTACTACTGGGGCTGCTGGATACTACACTGGGGCTGTATACTACCACTGGGGCTGCAATACCACTGGGGCTGCTGTATATAGGGGCTGCAATACCACTGGGGCTGCAATACCACTGGGGCTGCTGTATATAGGGGCTGCTGTATACACCACTGGGGCTGCAATACCACTGGGGCTGCTGTATACAGGGGCTGCAATACCACTGGGGCTGCAATACCACTGGGGCTGCTGTATACACCACTGGGGCTGCAATACCACTGGGGCTGCTGTATATAGGGGCTGCAATACCACTGGGGCTGCAATACCACTGGGGCTGCTGTATATAGGGGCTGCTGTATACACCACTGGGGCTGCAATACCACTGGGGCTGCTGTATACAGGGGCTGCAATACCACTGGGGCTGCAATACCACTGGGGCTGCTGTATATAGGGGCTGCTGTATACACCACTGGGGCTGCTGTATACAGGGGCTGCAATACCACTGGGGCTGCAATACCACTGGGGCTGCTGTATATAGGGGCTGCTGTATACACCACTGGGGCTGCAATACCACTGGGGCTGCTGTATATAGGGGCTGCAATACCACTGGGGCTGCTGTATATAGGGGCTGCAATACCACTGGGGCTGCAATACCACTGGGGCTGCTGTATATAGGGGCTGCTGTATACACCACTGGGGCTGCAATACCACTGGGGCTGCTGTATATAGGGGCTGCAATACCACTGGGGCTGCTGTATATACCACTGGGGGCTGCTGTATATCATACTGCTGGGGCCTGTATACCACTGCTGGGGGCTGTATACCTGTGCTGGGGTCCACCCTCGGCTTATACGTGAGTCAATAGATTTTCCCAGGTTTTGGGGGCAAAAGTAGGGGGGTCGGCTTATACACGGGTCGGCTTATACACGAGTATATACGGTATTTAACTAAAACTATGACAAAAATGCAGAAACAGTGTGTAACAAATTAAGTACAGCACATGTAGAACCATCGTTAGCAGCAATAACTTTATCTGAGCCATTCTTCTTTACAACATTGCTTAAAGGGAACCTGTCACCTGGATCTAAGCCCCTACACTATCACTACCTGTTCCTACACCTTCCTAGCTGCTCCATATCTATGCCTCTCTGAGCTAAATCCACCCTATAAAACAGCAGAAAAATAACTTATAACTTACAGAAGTCCCTGAGGCTGGGGACTGAAAAGGCGGGCCCAGGCTCCATTCTGCCCTCCTCGATGCAGCAGCACACGCCCCACTGGGCAGCGTTATTCTTTCTTCATCGTCACCTCCTCCATTTGGAATCTCCCACCCGATTTACACTGTAAGGTAGCGGTTAGGATCGGCACGACAGAAGGCAGTGACCCAGGCACTTGTTCACACAACACACAGTTTAATGGCACAGTTCAGGTATTCACAGACCTCCAGGTTCCGGGGCACAGCCGAGCACAACCTCATACAATCCCAACAGCTGATATAGAAGCTCTGTACCTTCCCCCAGGTAGGCTGTGTTAGGTCAGCACACAACCTTTCTTGCCTCACCGTCCGCTCATTAGCCTCATGAACGTCCACTCTGAGAGAGCTCACAGGCTGTGTTAAATCTTCACACAGCTCTCTACACAGCAGCTCCTGCTACTGTCCTGACACACTTCACCCCCTCCCCACAGCCCAGGGCATCTCATATCATCTATTCACCCGCATACCTGGGCATCAGTGCTTTCAACCAGCACTCAGCTCCAGTAGCAGCTAACCCTGTGTGTGCTGCTACTGAGCAGAAGATACAATCTCCCATATGCTGTGTCACGGTCAGGGGACACATCGAGGTCGCATCACCACAACATGATAGGTGTAAAGCAGCGGGAGATTCCAAATGGAGGAGGCAGTGATGAAGAAAGAATAATGCCGCCCAGTGGGGCGTGTGCTGCTGCATCGAGGAGGGGCAGAATGGAGCCTGGGCCGCCTTTTCATTCCCCAGCCTCAGGGATTTCTGTAAGTTATAAGTTATTTTTCTGCTGTTTTATAGGGCGGATTTAGCTCAGAGAGGCATAGATATGGAGCAGCTAGGAAGGTGCAGGGACAGGTAGTGATAGTGTAGGGCAGTGATGGCGAACTCCAGGCCTCTAGTGCCACACACAGTGCAGGTTTTCAGGATTTCCTTAGAGTTTGACAGTTGGTAATTTGATTGCCAATGTCAAATGCAATGGAAATCCTGAAAACCTGGACTGTGTGCAGCACTCGAGGCCTGCAGTTCGCCATCACTGGTGTAGGGGCTTAGATCCAGGTGACAGGTTCCCTTTAAAGTGTAACTGTCGTTTTAGGAGAACTTGCAGCAGAAAGTCTATTTCTGCCTCTAGCTCCTCCCTCCTTCTACTCTCTCCATTGAACTTTATGAGCATCAACTGTCATCTCCTATATAAGTAATGTGTAGTCTATATTCACTGAGACATATTTATTCATGGATTGAGACTAAAAAATCAGGAGAAAAAGGCAGGCTTCTCTGATAAAATATGGTATTTTTAATATTTTTATGCATACTATTGCTCTAGTAAAACAAAATCTAAATTATAGTTACTCCTAAAGTCATCGGGGTTTGCAGACATTTGGTCACAGCATTCCCAATGAGCTGGGGTCTGACTTTGACTGGGCCATTGCATGACCTTGATTATTTTCTTTTTCAACCATTTTGATTTGCCTGTGTGCCTTTCGCCAAACAGGGCATTATGGCAAACAAATCATTTTGGTCTGTCAAAAAAACATTGATCCAGACGTTTTGTGGTATGCTGAGATGCAACTTTGCAAACATTAGAGACGTTGCCATTTTCTTTTTAAAAGAATAAGCTTTTATCTTGCTAACAAGAGTTGGGCAGATTGATTTGCAAAACTTTGGTCTACCAAGCAGTAGTCTCTGACCTATGAACAGGAACTCTGCAAATCCTTTACCGTCCAGGATTTCGATTGCATTTTTTGATTAGCTGGGCCAGTGTGATGTCATGAATGCAGTGTGACATACAAATTACATTGTGCCAGCCCAGCTAATAAATAGATGATCAAGGGAACCAGAAGGAAAGAGATTCACAGAGCTCCCTTCTAACAGTCTCAGAACACTGACGTGAACGGAGGACATAGTCCAGACAATGGATCCGCCCGATGATAATACTAACATACCTTTAGAGTCTATGCTATAGAATGGTCTGACCTTTGTGTGAATTTGCTGGGACATTTACTTTTGGGAATATTGTCAATTGTTATGAACAATTTCTCTTTGCGGATAATCTTTTTCACTGTACAATAATGGACCCCAACGTTTTTGGAAATGGCCCTATAACCTTTACCAGTTTGATGAGAAGCAACATTTTCTTCTCTAAGATCACTGCTGATGTGTTTGTGACTTAGCATTTGGTTAACACACTCCTAAATGCTCCAGACAGCAAACTGCTAAACTTCTGCTTTTATAGAGGTGGTTACACTTGCTGATGAACACTTGAATTAAGGCCATTTTACTATCAACAAATTCGTTGAGGGGTTGTCCAGTCTAAAATGACAAGACTGCAGTCACTCTACAATGCATGCTGTGAGGATTATTCAGTGTCAGAACCAGGAACGGCGGTCATGTGACCACAAGTATGCAACATGCTTACTTCTGGCTACATTCTGACTAGATGTGCATGGCCTCGCTCAATGCAAGTGAATGCCTATTCAACTAAAAGAGTTGTCTTCAGAAAACATCCCTTTTATTTGAATGATCCAGTGACCACCTGACCCTGCCCAGATGAGAGAATGAATTCACATGTTGAATCACATCTTTTTGCTTACATAGGAAATATGCTGGCCCAAGAGATATGTAAGATATCTGTTGTTTAGGCATATTTAGCTTATCTCCTGTCTAAGATGCCCAAACTCAATAATTCGTATCCACATTGAAGCGATGGCGATTACATAGATTACCCTCCCATGTCTGTTTTGATGTATTTAGGTTAACAAGGTACTGTAAAATTCAACATGACATTGCATTTAGGTGTGTCTGAAAAAATGGCATCCAATACAAGAACATTTTTACATTCAGGATTTCAAGCTGAATATTATTATATCATGATTTTACAAATCATTTTTGCATGATGTTTACTGTGCTCAAACCATTATTATCATATTCTATTGGGTTTATCCCTTCAAAAAACAATATACAAGGCTTGCATTGTTTGCTGCAATGGGATTTTTCTTTTTATTAAAGGAGTGTGAACTTCACATTTGTACATCCAGCTTTCCAACCAAAAAGCTGTTAAGTACAAGTAAAGTTCATTGCAGCAAAGTATTTAGAGCAAGATATTGGCTTGCAAATGTGTGAGCCACCTGCCCTTGTCAATTTAAGCTTTACAGACCAATCTCTTCTGAAAGCCCCGAGAGAGATGTTCAGGAGAAGGGGCACAGGTTAAACAGGGAGAGGCAAGAATGATATCCTGGAAGCCTAAATTGTTTTATAGCTCTCTGCCTTGCAGAGGTAAACAGTTAAAGCCATTAAAGACCTGACTATAAAGAATTATTCTGGCCCTTTATTTATTATTTTCTTTCTATCAATCAAATTTAAAGCTTCATCTCAAATGTTAGCAACTCAGCACGTTTTATCACAGCATGTACTCCTTCAATCATCATTAGAAATGTGGTGGGCCCTAGGTATGGGCATGGAGCCAGATTAGCAAAACTTTCCATGAGCAAATCTTATTTTTTTCAACCATGCCTGGTTATTTGGGATGACGAAGTCGGAGTAGTTTGGGCATCAAAACTGTCGAAGAGACAATAGTATTAAACTTTCTAAACTACCTGCATGCACGTTGTAATGACATACCAACTACTGGAAACTGGAGTGCGCACATGGGCTTTCAGAAGACATAATTGTGTCAACCTTAGGCTGAACCTGCCAATTGTACTATCTAAAGGCAACAAACAAAAGGATACCTGCTGCACAAAAGATACTTCTGCCTATTTCAACGTCTCACTGTCAATATTTCCCATTTACAAAAGAGGAGTCTCATGTAGCAACATGTGGTGAAATTGAAAGTGACAACTCTCAGATATCTTGCAAGTTTTTCCAAAACCTAACTATAGGTTAACATATTTTTAATTTTAGCAGTTATATTATTTCTTACAATCAAACACGATGATTAGGGATGAGCGAGTACGCTATACTCGTAAAGAGTAGGTACCGGTACTCGGTACTCATTGCGAGTATACGAGTACGAATACTTTCGCAGTGTATCTATAGATACACTGCGAAAGTAGCCTAAAATTGATTAAAAGTTGTTAAAAATACTAAAATTACATACTCACCTGACCGACGTCTGCATCGGAACCGGCAAAGAAGATATCTGATCACCGGACAAGGACCTGTGACTACCAGCCAATCAGATGGCTGGTAGCGATCTGGCCAATTTAATGGCGACACGTCACAACCACGTGATCGCTAGCGGCCACCTGATTGGCCAGATTGCAAGGTCCCAGGTGTACTGTCAGGACCTTGCAATCTGGCCAATCAGGTGGCCGCTAGCGATCACGTGGTTGTGACATGTCACCATCTGATTGGCCAGATTGCTACCGGCCATCTGATTGGCTGGTAGTCACAGGTCCTTGTCCAGTGATCGGATGTCTTCTTTGCCGGTCCCGATGCAGGCGTCGGACAGGTGAGTATGTAATTTTATTATTTTTAACAACTTTTAATCACTTTTAGGCTACTTTCGCAGTGTATCTATAGATACACTGCGAAAGTATTAGGACTACTCACTACTCCCGAGTACACATAAGATACTCGGAGAGTAGCAAGTAGCCGAATGCTGCTACTATTTGGCAAGTTCCGAATAATAGCGAGTATACTTGCTCATCCCTAACGATGATCTAAAACAAAAAGCAAGTTGACCCAAATTGGTCCCTCAAGTCAGCTATGTAGCAGACATAGAAATATTATTTTAGGAAAAAGGCTTTAAAATAAGTAAACTCTAGGTTAACTCTATTCCCTATTAAAATCCCTCTATTCCCTAATGTGTACTTAAAGAGAATCTATCAGCAGGATTTCAACCCCCAAAACAATTTATAAGTTCATGTAGCCGCTTTAAACAGCTGGTGTCCCTCACCATTTGGATTTATATGGAAATGAGGCTGTCAATCTCAAACCTCTGTCACTCAACATCTATTCCCAACAAACGTGCCACTACCTTCTGCTTGACTAACAACTTCAATAATGTCTGACTCCAGTCAACCAGGGAAAGGCAGGGCTGGGTGAGGAATAAAGCTGGAGTGACAGAGGTTTCAGATCGACCACCTCATTTGCATATCAAGTCAAACACTGATTACTTAATAATTGAGGAACAGACTGTCTAGATAAGTATGCTGGACCAGTTTTTGAAAGAGCTACATGCACATATAAATAGTTTTGGGGTGGCATAATGCGAACAGATTATCTTTTAAAGAAACCACTCTTGTTGAAAATGGTATTAATCTTCAGGTCAGAATATTAAAGAGCTGACAGCGAGAATCAGATCAACATACATTTTGTGGGAAATGAATCAGTAAGCATTGCATTTTATTCAGTGAACTCCCTTGTATGTGTATGCATACAAATCCAGTGGGCAATCCTATTCAGTGATTACAGTTTTTCTGGTATGACAATGAATGCAGAGATAGCTGTCAATCACCTAATAGGACTGACCCCTGAACCCATATTCAGTATGAGATTCAATGGCTAGCACACGATAGGTGCAGGGGTATGGTGCTAGTGAAGGAGGCTCGTAAGTCCCACATAAATGTCTATTAGAATCACTGCACACATACACTTAAGGAGTTTTTTGCTTGTTGGTGAAATTTATTGAAACAAGTGCCCTTATAGTGATTGCGACAGAATGACGTTTGGTCATTCAAGACCTTGATCACATAAGTCGCCTTGAGCTATGTTGTGGTTCATGAAGGATGTGGTCCTTATGGTCAGTATAGAAACAACGGGTATGCCTTAGTAGGCTTCTGTACAAGGTAATGGTCACTTATGCCTTTAGGTTAGCCAGGTCTTGAATAACTGAAACGTCATTTGGTCGCAATCACTATAAGAGCACTCTGTTCAATAAGTTTCACAACAGCAAAAAACTCTTAGTGTATGGTGCAGTGATTCTAATAGAATAGACCCATATTCAAACACCATGGATTTCAATGAATAAAATAAATAAATACAAGTGACAACTGAATCGTTTCCAACAATCCTATATCAGAGCATGCAGAGAAAAAATCCAGCGTATAACAAGATCCCAGGAAGTTAACTTAAACCTCTACATTTAATCCATCATTCAAAATCTCCAGAGAGGTCAAAGGGGCATGGAGGGGAACACAGATAGTAGAAGGCACACTGACAAAATATGTAGGTCTGTTCTATAATCCGTGTTCCCCTCCGTGTCCCATCGCTTGTGACCGATCTGTAGATTTTAAATGATGGATTAAACGTTGGGTTTCAAATTTACCTTCCTGGGACTTGTTCTACGCTTGCTCCTTTCTCCTTCTGATCAGCTCTTATCTGTGTAAGGGTACCTTTACACACGCAACTTTTCTAGAAATTTCACTGGCAACTTACTGGTTGCAGTGAAATCATGGACACATTGTTCTATCTTGTTGCTGTGTACAAATGGAACAATGTGTCCATGATTTCACTGCACCCAGTAAGTTGCCAGTGAAATTCCTAGAAAAAGTTGCCGCGTGTAAAGGTACCTTAAGGTGCCCAAAGCTCTGGTCAGAGGATTTCTTTTTGGTGAGCTGACTACATTTGTATTTAAGCTCATATTTCATCCTGCTCAGCTACTGCTGCTCAGTGCCATGCTGTGCACAAATCAGACTAAATGTACAATTTGACAGATTCCCTTTAAAACCCAATTTATCTGGAACCATCTGGTGAATTAACAAAAAAAGGAACACTCAGTGGAGCATCAGGAATCTAATAAGAAAAAAAGCTTCCTACTTTTGACTTGGTGACAGGCCCCCCTTTAAATGGGTTGTCTCACAATATAAGTCTCCACTACACCCACAGACAATGAATAGATCAGAAATGATCTAACTTGACCACAGTATCAGTCTAATCGCACACACAGTACTGATGTTCTCACTACTGGGTCTTAATAGATACACATTGATCACATATAAGTGCTCATTTGTACTGGTTGTGCAATCCCTTTAATTTATCAAAATTGTTTTCTACAGTAGGAGCAGTGAAACCACACCATCTACACCCCATGACTGGTGATCCAGCGGTTCTCATGACATCAATACAAATGAACTTAGCGATGTCTAATACCTAGGGTCATAAAAGCCCTGCCAACCAGCAACAACTGAGGGAGAAAGTTAGAAAATAAAATTCCACACTTTTCACCCACAGTGTAGTACTATGATTAGGCTATAGTAGGGTTGCATTTAGATGATATCGCTGAAGGATTTGGTCGGATATCGACACAAGTCGAAAAAATGCAAGTGTGAATCCACCCTAACTTATTACAAAAGTCACCAGAATAGACAACATATAGCTTCCCTTAGAGGCAGTGGATTGTTTGAACAAAAGTGAAGAGGACATCAACTTTAGACATTGTGTGTCCTGAAGCAATTCTAGTACTGCTGAGCCCCACTATTACTGTTTACAACTCCAGGCTATGTGCCCATGTTTTGTGTATGTGATCCATTTTTGGTGCAGAATATTCTGCAACAACTCTACATTCGCTTTGCAGAAAAAAGTATCATCTCGTTTTTCGTCCTTTTTTTGCATATATTTGGCAGACACATATTTTATAACGATCTAAATGAAAGGGCTGAAAATTGCTGTACAAAAATGGATCAATAATTGACATGCTAGAGATTTCTCTGCCAAATACGCAAGGAAAAAATACACAGCGTGGGCACAGCACTTCAGAATTCTCATAGACTTTGCTGGCTTCAGGATGGACAACCATATTTGATGCAGAATTTTCTGCCCCAAATACAGATCAAATACGCAGTGTGGGTACAGAACATTAAAACGAATCTGCCAGTAAGATCAACACCCCCAAACTTCATATATGATCATGTAGGCTTCTAAACTGTACAACAACTAACACTTTTAGATCTTTTGTCTGTTGTAGGTACAATTTTAATTTACATGTAAAGTGTTGAGAGCTCTGGGAGTGACAGAGCACTTCCCGAGCCGCTGCCTCCAGAGGTTGTTTTTCTGCGCAGCAACAACCTCTATAGTTTCATTGATAACCCTCTGATTTTTCTTACCTGGCTCCTGACTTTACAACCTGGCTCCTGAGCTATCAATCAAGCTAAACAGGCTGGTGCTGGGTGGGTAAGGAAACAACCTTTGGAGGCAGAGGCACGGGAAGTGCTCTGTCACTCCCAGAGCTCTTAATGCCTCATTAAGCTATAAATGAAAACGATAATTACTGAGCATTGAAGCATCAGATAGAAGATATAAAGGTGATAATGGATTTACATTTTAAAACCCTCATTACCCACATATGAGGTTTAGGGGGTTTAACGTAATGACAGATTCTCTTAAAGATATTTTACGATATTAACTGAATCAATTTTATAAGTCTATGTAGGGTCATCAAACGCAAACTAAATATCTTTTTATAAATCAAAAGGGAAATGTATTAGCAATCAAGTGCAAGGCTCTGTTCGGACCCATGAAACCTCATATTTTTCAGGGAAGTATTTAGCAGGAAGTGTAGCTGTTTTGGCTTTCACTTTAAATTTTCTACAACTCTTTATGACTGGGAACACAATCCAGGCCGAGTTGACATTTTGTCCTTTTTTCAAATTAACGTCTGAATGTCATCTTTCACCTAGTCGCTCGTGACTTCATCTTTCATGTTGATGAGTCTTCTTTTACATTTCCATATTCATTTATAACAATTGTTGAAAGCTCAGATCATATGCACTCAATCTACCAGCTCTGTAAACATGTGTTTTAGCCTGGTCAGCCTCAACATACAACACATTCTCATGATTGAAAAATCCCATAAGGATAAGAAACATGAGCTACTGTTTACACGCAGTCACTGTTTAACTTCATTCAGGTCAGTGCTGCTTGTAATGTTCAGATCATTGGGGAACGCTCAAGAGTAGCGTGTTCCACAGAAGGTACAACTTCAGAACGATGAAGAACAATATAGTACTGTTTCACTATTAATGAATACAGACTCTAAAGGCATGGTTATTATGACACATGCTCTGTATATCAGATTATGACTTGTCATGATAGGAAACTAGAATGACACACACAAAAAAAAGGAAATGTATTACATTTCAGAACTTGAAATATTAGAAATGATATTAGAGACGTTTTTCCATGAAATGTGTTATGCCCTAAATAGAGAAGAGCGAACCTTTCAAGGTTTGGGTTGCCGAACTTCCCGGTGTTGAGCAAACCTTCTCAGTTTCGTAGTTCGGGTGCTTTACATTTGCAAAGCACTGTAGCGAGCATCCCTGTGGTCGGGTACAGTTGGTGCTTGGCCCAGTGTGAGCCATGTTCAGTGTTTAATCATCTTGCACTGGGCTTAAAAGCACAGTTTTTTGGGTGAAGTGCGTGTCCAAAATATACTTGGAAAAAAAAAAAAAGACACTGCCTTTCCACCCTCTGGCAGTGTTTTACTTATGGCTGGCAGTATGCGGGCGGAGAGTTTATCTGCCAATCAGTGACCTCCATTGAGGTTCGGGTCAAGTTCAGTGTTAAGAACAGTGTGCTAAAATATTCTGCTGCACTGCACTACCCAAACCTGAACTTCAAAAGGTTCACTCATCTATAGCCCTAAACCTGTGTAAATGTACAGTAATATTATGTAAATGTGTTAAGTATCGCCATCTTCCCTCATTTTCAGCGCCACTCCACTATACACACTCACATGACTGTAATTCCAAGTTGCTGGATCACATTGTGGTTGGTGTGAGCCGAATGCTACTATTACAATATAGGTCTATGGAGCTTTGTTGTGACGCTCCATAAACTTACACTGTAAAATATGTATATGCGTATGTAGTGTAGTGTTTGACCCTGTACCCACGATGTGTTGATTCTTTTTTAGACGCAGATTTTGAGAATCTGCATCAAAATCTGCATGTCTATCCTGAGACCAGCAAAGTCTATGAGAGTTCAGTAGATCTGTGCCAACGTTGCTTTTTTTCCTTGCAGATTTAGTGCATATTTTGGCACACAAAAAAAGAAATCTGCAAGGAAAAAAAAGCAATGTGGGCACCGCACTTCTGAGCTCTCATACACTTTGCTGGCTTTAGGATAAACATGCAGATTTTGATGCAGATTCTCAAACTGTGTGTTAAAAAAGAATCAAACAATGCACCTTGGGTACAGGGCCTAAGTGTGCTAACATACTCACCTACTGCTACTTTCTCGAGGATCCAGTGCTGTTCTGCTCATATTCTCAGTGACATCCCCACTCTTCCGACTTTCTGGATCACATTACACTCTGTATGACTCACAAGTGGCTATTACAATGTAAGTCTAAGGGTACCGTCACACCTGGCGATTTCGGCGGCGATTTTATAGGCAACGCTGGGGCGTGGCCTATCACCGCCGACATCGCCAATGCGTCGCCTAATGTAAATAAGTGAGGGCAACACATTTGAGTGGTCGCCTGCTTTCACAGCAGCGCTCTGAAACCAGGCGACCACTCAGGGGCGATGTGTACACATCGCCCCATGTAAACTGGGGACGGCGATCTCACAGGCGATGGGAGCCATAAGCTCCCAAGTGACGGCATCACCGCTGGGGTTTTTAGACACCCCAGCGACGATGCCGCCTGTCAGATCACCGGGGCGTCGCTGGAGGTGTCGCCGCATGTAAACATGCAACGGCGACGCTGGCATGGCGCCAAAAACGTGCGCGCCCCTGTGCGTTGCCGCTGACATCTCTGGCAACGTCGCCAGGTGCGACGGTACCCTAAGAGTGTCAGTATGAGACATCATAGGCTTGCATTATAAAAGAGACTACTAGGTCACACAGAATGAGTAGGATTGTCTGCAATGCAAATATTGTCACTGCAAACAAGAGAGGAGTGGTGATGGATACAAGAGAGTGAGTACCGTATATACTCGTGTATAAGCCGACCCGTGTATAAGCCGACCCCCCTACTTTTGCCCCCAAAACCTGGGAAAACCTATTGACTCGTGTATAAGCCGAGGGTGGACCCCAGCACAGGAATACAGCCCCCAGCAGTGTGGTATACAGGCCTCCCCAGTGGTAGTATACAGCAGCCTCCCCAGTGGTAGTATACAGCAGCCCTAAAAGGTATATACAGCAGCCCTAAAAGGTATATACAGCAGCCCCAGGGGTGTACACAGCAGCCCCAGGGGTGTACACAGCAGCCCCAGGGGTATATACACAGCAGCCCCAGGGGTATATACACAGCAGCCCCAGGGGTATATACACAGCAGCCCCAGGGGTATATACACAGCAGCCCCAGGGGTATATACACAGCAGCCCCAGGGGTATATACACAGCAGCCCCAGGGGTATATACACAGCAGCCCCAGGGGTATATACACAGCAGCCCCAGGGGTATATACACAGCAGCCCCAGGGGTATATACACAGCAGCCCCAGGGGTATATACACAGCAGCCCCAGGGGTAGTACACAGCAGCCCCAGGGGTAGTACACAGCAGCCCCAGGGGTATTACACTGCAGCCCCAGGGGTAGTACACAGCAGCCCCAGGGGTAGTACACAGCAGCCCCAGGGGTAGTACACAGCAGCCCCAGGGGTAGTACACAGCAGCCCCAGGGGTATGTACACAGCAGCCCCAGGGGTATGTACACAGCAGCCCCAGGGGTATATACACAGCAGCCCCAGGGGTATATACACAGCAGCCCCAGGGGTATATACACAGCAGCCCCAGGGGTATATACACAGCAGCCCCAGGGGTATATACACAGCAGCCCCAGGGGTATATACACAGCAGCCCCAGGGGTATATACACAGCAGCCCCAGGGGTAGTACACAGCAGCCCCAGGGGTAGTACACAGCAGCCCCAGGGGTAGTACACAGCAGCCCCAGGGGTAGTACACAGCAGCCCCAGGGGTATGTACACAGCAGCCCCAGGGGTATGTACACAGCAGCCCCAGGGGTATATACACAGCAGCCCCAGGGGTATATACACAGCAGCCCCAGGGGTATATACACAGCAGCCCCAGGGTGTATACACAGCAGCCCCAGGGGTATATACACAGCAGCCCCAGGGGTATATACACAGCAGCCCCAGGGGTATATACACAGCAGCCCCAGGGGTGTATACAGCAGCCCCAGGGGTAGTACACAGCAGTCCCAGGCCCCCCTCACTTTTTGGCGCCCCCACCTCAGGATGCCCCCCCCCCGCACGCAGCGCTGCGCTCATACATTACCAGCCTGTCAGCTGTCATCCTCCGGTGGCGGATCGCGGCTCCCGGCTCCGGCTTCCATCTTCTTCTGTGTCTTCCTGCATTGTGACCGGGGCTCATAGCGATGACGTCATCGCGACGCCGGCCGGTCATGTGACATGCAGGAAGACACAGAAGAAGATGGAAGCCGGAGTCGGCGTATAAGCCGAGGGGAGACTTTTCAGCCCAATTTTTGGGCTGAAAAACTCGGCTTATACGCGAGTATATACAGTATATTAACACACACTATACTACATGCACATATACACATTTAATGTAGGAAGAATCTTAATGGGAGTCCTTACTTAACTTAAAAAGAGGGTGTTCAATGCCTATATTATACTCTAAAGGAAAAACTAGACAATCAAAAATAAGTTCTATTTTAACTGAAATTAAACATACTGTATCTGATGAAGACAACCTCTTTTTAAGGAGAAGGTAATCACAAAATGATTCACTATTTAAAGTAGGTTTTCATGTATTAAAAAATATATTGCTAAATGTATTTTTTTAGTTTTGCCAATTATTTTTTATTTAATCTGTGTTAAAAAAAAATTACAAATTTCACACTGGCCAATGGGTTTATTCTAGATGAATACTTCCAGTTGGGGCTCACTAACACACAAGTATTAATCGGACAAGTGCAATTTGATTAAAAAAAAAAGTGATTGTACAGATCTGCAATTTTTTTCTCAGCTGTATTCAGCATGAGGAGAAAATCACAACATGCTGCGAGTAAACACGTAAATCAGTCGAGACTCAAATAATCAGATCTATGAGTGTGAAAAAAACTCAGATGCCACACAGCCCATCCAAATAGAATCCGTTTATTCTAGATATATTACCATTATGTAATAAAGCACACTGTAAATGATTGTAGAATAATAGTTGCTGAGAATAAAAATGGACAGTACAGAGATCACAAGTAAGAAATAAATCGTCCACTAGTCAGACCAATTTTTCATACGCTCGTGGGATCCCAGCCATCCTGAAAGTACCTCCACGTGTAAATTAGCAGCTATAGACTGACATCTGTTTGAAACATCTATTGAGCATGTGCAAAGGTCTATGTGAAGTGTAGATGAGCATGTTCAGGTGTGACACAAGTATTGTAATTGGTGTATCCAATATTATCAAGTATATAGCGTGGTGTTACTGCTAATTGTAATTCTGTCTGTCATGAAAATAAGATATCAGAAAAACGCTCTAAAAAAAGCAGGATGTAAGAATCTATATGGGGAAAAATGCCAAAAAGTATTGTTTTAAAATACAATACATTTTGTACAAAAAAGATTTAAATATAAATTATTTTCTGATAATATATTGCAATTAAATACCAGTTCATATGAATAGCCAACCATGTAATTCATTGATGGGCTAGATCAGGGATCTCAAACTCCAGGCCTTGAGGGCCGCACGCTTTCAGGATTTCCTTAGTATTGCACAGGTGATAATTGAATCACCTGCCCTGGTGATGATTCCAAACCATGTGCAATTCTAAGGAAATCCTGAAAACACGCACTGTGTGCGGCCCTCAAGGCCTGGAGTTTGAGATCCCTGGGCTAGATCCACCAGAGCAAGGTGAACATAACATGGGGCCCTCTTGAACATCTGTCTCTCTATGAAAGCATATTCTCCTCCATGTCTTAGTCACAGGACAGAACTGTGAAGCTGTTCTTTGGGGTCCACATATTAGATTCAGCTGCTGAAATTATAAAGAAGTCTCTTTTCCTGATAATATATTGGCTTGGTGGAGTCTTAATTCTATGATAGACTTCTTGAACCTACACAGATACCACTTAGATAAATAAACTGTAGAACATTATAAACATACTGAAAAATAATAATCCAGAACATCAAAAACCCAAGTTTACAAAAATATATACATTTTAATGAACAGTATGAAAACAGGTACAGCACATAACACAGATTTTATTACCATAAATCATATCACAACAAATCACAAAAAAAATTGGAATAGGCAGGGAAGCCTGGCTAGTATATTTAACTCTACTGGGCTGCTCCTACCTGATAATGGAGGTTTCACCGTATGGTACATTTTGATGCCCCTGCTCCACGATGGCTATCCTTGAACTATCCCTATACAGTTGTGTTCAAAATAATAGCAATGTTTTCAAAAACACTAGTTAAGCCCATCATTTTTATAATAGTTTTTATTTCCATGCATTTGGAACATTGAATACTGTGTTCTAAATCAAAACATGAAAAGAAATGTATATCATTTTTAACTACTTTACAGAAAATAAAATATGACATTGGTCTGTTCAAAAAAAATAGCAGAGTCTGCATTTGTCTTTACAAATTCAAAACATGAACTCTTTTTTTAGGATTTAGCATTCCTGTGAATCACTAACCTAATACTTAGTTGTATAACAACAGTTATTTAAAACTGACTCACGTCTATGTTGCATAGAGCCAACCAACTTCTGGCACCTGTCAACTGTTATTCCAGCCCAGGATGCTTTGACTACATCCCACAACTTATTTGCATTTTTTGGCTTTGCCTCAGAAACGGCATTTTTAATGTCATCCCAAAAGTTTTCTATTGGATTAAGTTCTGGCCACTCCATAACCTCAATTTTGTTGGACTGGAAACAATGTGTGCTTGTTTACTGAAGTGTTTAGGGTTATTGTCTTGTTGAAACACCCTTTTCAAGAGCATTTCATCTTCAGCACAAGGTAACATGACCTCTTCAAGTATTTTGATATATGCAAACTGGTCCATGATCCCTGGTATGCACTAAATATGCCCGGCACTATAGTAAGAGAAACAAGCCCATATCATGATGCTTGCACAACCATACTTCACTATGTTCAGAGTGTACTGTGGCTTGAATTCAGAGTTTGGGGGTCATCTAATGAACTGTCTGCAGCCCCTTGACGCAAAAAGAATAATTTTACTTTCATCAGCCCACAAAATGTTTCTCCATTTCTCTTTAGGCTAGTTGATGTGTTCTTTGGCAAATTGTATCTGCTTTAATACATACCCTTTAGAATCAAATTTTTAATCGAAGTACGCTATTCTTCTGAACAATGTCTCGAATTACCCATATTTCTCAGACTCTCTTAAGGTACCGTCACACGGGAGATATCGCCGGCGATGTTGCCGGCAACCGAGGGGCGTGGCCAGGTTGCGGCGACATCGCCGGCGAATTGCCGCGTGTGACAGGGCGATAATCTGGCGATGAATCGCCTGAGTCACATCGCCAGGTTTCCCAACAATGTTGGGAAACCTGCGATGTTGTTCAGGCGATTCTGCCTGATCGCCCTGTGTAACGCGGCAACCCACAATGTTACGGGCGATTCCGCCTATGTACAACATTGCGGGTTATCGCTTGCTGGGTTGCTGGGCAACTCAGCGAGCGATAGCCGCGGCAACTAGCCGGCGACATCGCCGGTAAGTTGCTCAGTGTGACATCTCACCGGCGATGTTGTCAGGGATGCGCGCTCCCGCGATCCCCGGCAACATCGCCGGCGATATGTCCCTGTGTGACGGTACCTAAAGAGAAATGCATGTACAACATGTGATGGCTTCACCCTTAAATAAGGGCCACCTGTTTCAAACCTGTCTTTTCACTGAATAGTTGACCTCACTAATTGAACTCCACACTGCTATTATTTTGAACACAGCGCTTTCAATTAATTATTCAAATACACAGACTGAAAAACATGCAGATCTCATGAACACTGAGTCTGTTTGTTTTCTAAGAATCTACTGCAACAACTGGCAAATTGTTTGACATGTGGTAATATAATTTATACCAAAAACAGTGAATAATCTGGCTAGTAATATTGGAATGCTATTCTTTTGAACACAACTGTACCTCTCTATCTATGTACAACATACAAATTATTTGCAAAGAAGGGATGTCTCAGAATGAGATAAAGTTACTCATTCCTTCATTACAAACTAAAATCACTTGGTCGAGTGTATTAGTTCTGAGATATTGTTCATACCAATCTATTCTGCTATTTATTGAGGAATTTCTTTGGTGTGGAGATGGAGGAGTACATATATGGTGGGCTAACTAATGAACAACTTGTTTGACCAGAGGCCTTACTTGTTCTCCTCTTCTTTGGAGATTTTCACCCAAAAGGTGAACGATCCTGGTTTGTAATGAAGGAATGTGGGGTTTTATCTCTTTCTGCGATATCCCTTCTTTCTCAATAAGTTTCCTTTTTTGTCTCCTTTTGTGTTTTACAACTTTACAACTTCAATATTACTATTTGGGTATACCGCGTACTGCTCATAACGGTTGGGTATAGACAGAGGTACAGGGATGGTTCACGGATAGCCATCGTTTAGCAGGGGCATGAAAGTACCTTAGGGTTAAACTCCCGTTAGTAGATAGAGGCAACCCAGTAGCGTATGTAATGTTCAGGAGTGTACCTGTTTTAAAATTGTTCATTAAAATTATATTTTTTATAAACTTGCTTTTTTTTATTTTTTGAGGAACCTGGTAAAACTATTGGTTAGTATTATTTTTTTTATACTGAATAATTATACAGTTCTTCGATTCAACAATCAAAAAAATGTAAGTTCAGTGAACACAACCAAGTAAGTCCCAGATACACCTGAGACTCAACAGAATTTATTTGTTTGTCAATGACTGCGCACCCTTTTCAGGTACTTTCTTGTGTCACTATACTGTCACACCCTTAAGACATATTTGCTCTAGGACAATCACGGACCATTTTTATATTGCTAAAATTCATTAGTAACAGTTACAGAATCATAATATACCAAATTAAGTAAAGAATTAGAACGAGTCTGACATTTTTATTGAGGTTTGCAGCTGTGGTAATAAGGAAATTTCTTTTCGTCTGCATAGTAAAAAGCTCCCCTTGTTAGTCAGGCCCCAAGCAACCCCCTGTTTTTATACCTGCATCCAGCTAAATCCTGCAGTTAACTATGTCTAAAATTCTTAAGAAAGACACAATGAACTCTATTTTGTTATATATATTTTTTTCCTAGACAATCAGATTCAGATGTTCCTTGGCAACAATTAGTTAAAGCAGACAAGTCCATTGTAAATTCTAATCCTATTCAAAATAAGGAGCTCATGTATCACAGTAATACGAGGGGTTGGGGTCCCTGGGATACATAGTGGTGAGTGCTAAATCACAGCTCGGTGAGGTCACATAATAACATTTTAGATTAACTTTTCAAAATATCTCAATAAATCTTTTCGAAGCAAAGTTTGACAACAGGAGGTCACCAGAGATCTTACAATTTTTACGTGTTTTCAAGTGGAAACCGACCTCTTGAGAGAAGAAAGTTTGGGACATCTGACATATTTACATACATATACATTGGATGAATATTACAGTAGTCCTTAAATAAAAAAATATTTACAATATAAACTATGCTCACCTGGAAATTCCTCTGTCATTCCATCTCTGCTGCTTTAGTGCTTCCACCTTTATTTTTTTTAACTGTCCTACAGTGATGATGTAGCTATAATGTATACATGATCAATATAGGGAGTCACTAGCCTTAGCTATAACATGGCCTACATGCAGGCATAACTGTTGGGAACATAAAATTTGATACAGCAGTCACAAAAACAAGATTTCCATGTCATCACTGCAGAACAGTTAGAAAAGGATGGTGATACCAGTAGAGCAGCAGCACTGGAGAACCCAGGGATTTAACAGATGTTGTTTCATTATATTCACAGCTTTCCTACCTTTTTAAGTAATTGCTTTATTTAAATGGATAGATGTACAGTGGAGCACTTACTTTAATATGAATCTGTCTCCAAGTTTTTTGCTATCACATCAAGCATGATGTAGGGGCAGAGTCCCTCATTTGAGCAATATATCCCTTACTGGGCTGCTTGCTGCAGTTTTGGTAAAATCACTGTTTTATCTGATGTAGATTTAGCAGTTGTCTGAGTGCTGAGCTCTTGACAATTGGGGGGATTTGGTTGTATCTTGCTTATTACGCAACATATCACCTTTTCCCTTTGTTGTATGCAAAATAAACACATAACTGTCATTACTTGGGTAAAATGGCCACAGCAGCATTTTATTAAATATTTCATACAGGGGTACCCACAACAATGGGGACCCCACAACATAATAAACAATGTACTGTAAATAAAAAATGGTTATGAACAGTTAATAGATCTAGACCAGTGGCAAATCCCACAGCTAGTGATTGGTGAATGCCAAAGTGTTCGGGCTATAATAGCTCGAACTATTTGGCTACAAGATGGCATCTGCGGATCTTATATAGCCCTGATGATGTAATACGGCCAGCCAACCACAGTAATGCCAGTAGCAAAGATGGTTATGGAATTACTGTGAATTGCAAGCAAACACTGCTTGTTTTGTGATGAAAATTAGGCACCAAAAATGGTGGGTGGGTCACTTAAATCTCTTGACGCGAGGATCTAAATACTCGCTGAGTAACGAATATCTTGAATAAAGTACTGTTGGTGCGAATAACAAATAGTGACGAATATATTCTCTCATAACTAATTACAACCTTACAAATCACCTTGACTGTACCCCATCAGCCAAGGGATAGAGGTATTGATATCTCATAATTAATACCCCTAACCATTGTCTGATGCAGACCTATTGCCAGCTGCTACAACAAAAGATTTATTTTTTTAATATATATACACATCTATCTATGTACACATATGTGGCACCGCTGGATCAAAGCCACAGAGTCATCACTGCCCCCGGGTGGTGGTGTCACAAGAGAGCAAAAAAGGGTATTCTCATCAGGCAACACACACACACACACCTCCAGGCCAGAAGGGGGAGACCAAGCCTGGGTTCAGGGAGAGCTCCCCTAGAAATTCTGGTCTGGGAAGGAGTTAGTTCAGTTCCTTGGGAGGACTGTGAAGAGGACCTGAGTGTAAAGGAGCAGTGCTAAGCTCATCTCAGGGTCCACCAGGCCTAAGGCTAGGGTCTGAGGAAAGGAGAAGCAAGAACACACCTGGGAGGCTGAGCAACTCTGTGCTCACCCCAGAGGAAAGGCGCATAGAACGGACACCGGTGTCCAAGACTGTGCAGGGTCTCACATCCTGGCATGCTCGATCCTTAGAAGGATGGTCTGTAGTCCAAATTAATTTTCCTCCTAAATCGCTATCTAATTAGTACAACAATCTGAACTATTTTCTACTATACTTAAAAAAAAATTTCTCCCGACTCCGTCATTACACTATAACTCGATTTCTATTATTTTTTAGTACATTTTTGATAAAGCTTTGTTTGAGAATCCCAATCTATGCGCGGATATCACACAAAGTGTCATTGGGGGCAAGGGCTGCAGTCACTGCTACAGCCTTTCCTCCCTCCCTGAAACAAAGCATCATCAGTAAGGGTACCATCACACTTGGCGATGCACCAGCGATCCCAACAGCGATACGACCTGGTAGGGAAAGCTGGTGCGTTGCAGTCGGGATCGCTGGTGAGATGTTAAATAGTCAGATCTCACCAGAGACGCAACAACGATCCGGAATGATACGGAGGTCATTGGGACCCTGTTTCTCAGACCTGTAGCATTGAGGTTGTTATTCGTTGTCCCTGTCAAACACACCGATGCATGCTGCCCAGCAGGACCCCAACAACCAAAGAATGGTCCAGGCGACTCTGACACAACCAGTGATCTCACAGCAGGGGCCTGGTCGCTGCTTAGTGTCAAACATAGCGAGATCGCTGGCAAGGTCGCTGTTGCGTCACCAAACTTGTGACTTAGCAGCGATCTTGCTAGCGATCTCGCTTAGTGTGACAGGGGCTTAACACTTGTTTTAGAGGCTCAGGTGGGCACAATGATTGATGAGTGATGTGCACAATGGCAGTGCACTCTCTATTACTCACTCAGATTGGTAGTAATGAGGAAGCAGGAGAACGCTATGTCAGAATACCTGGCATGCAGAGAACAGCCTGGCTCCATAGGTGGCGTTACTGGTCTTTACACGCGGATATTCTGATACTGCGCATTCCTGTTCATTTGTTAATGCTAATCTGAGCTGGCAACAGAGAGTGCACTGTCAATGTGCACATCGCACAGAGCATAGAGCGCAGGGGCAAGCCCAACTCCTGAAACAAGCGTCACTGATGATGCTTCATTTCAGGGAGAGGGAAGAGTGTGCAGCAGTGACCGCAGCCTCTGACCCCTGATAACACTTTTGTTTGGGTATCCCAGTATGCACTGGGGATTGTCAAACAAAGCATCATCAAAAAGGAAGTACAAAAAATAGAAAACCTGTTAGTGTAATGAGGTGACTTTGGAGAATTTTTAATGCAAGTATATTAGAAAATAGTTTAAAGTATGGTAATAAATAGATAGGAATTCAGGAGGAAAATTACTTTGGACTTCAGACCATCCCTTTAAAATAAAAAAATGACATTTAAATAGTTTGCAGATGAAACATGCATGTGAATCCCACACGTCTGATTGAGGCCTTAGTGAATTATCTCGTTTTTATTTTGTGATAAAACAACCTTTTTTAATTTCATGTTTCACTTGCACTAGTTTGATAAAAGCAATTAATGACGTCTTAAACAGCTATAACATGGTGATGAATACAGTCCTCTTAGATTAATGTGACATTTTATGCTACTGGAGTGTTTGCATTAGAGAGCTGTACTATTCATAGCTAGACATTTTATTGTACTTTGACTCTATCAAATCACCTGCATGAGCTAAGAGCATATGGTTGCAATTACTTTTGTGTAGCAATTGGTGGTTAAGCTACCTCTGTGGTTACGAATGGCATTTAATGCTTAAAATACACAGTATGAAAAATGCTACATTAGGAACATTTTCAATTCCCTTTTCTTATTTTTATTAATTCTAAATGGACAGATTTCTGCACCATTTCTTCGTGCCATTAATTTATGAGTGCTCCTGAAAGCATCTGGTTAATAAAGAACTTACGGATACAGCAATATAGTGGAATGAATGCCTCAACAGCTGCAGAACACTTACCATCATCCAAGTACAACTGATCCAATTCCTCAGGCTCACACTTGATGGTTACAGGAATAGGGGCCAAATTATGATTACTGTCCTCATGCAACTCTGGCAGTGACAGAGGTTGAGTGGTTGGAGATTCATTTCTCTGAACCTTCTGCTGTTGGTGATGCTGTTGGCCCATTAATGATGAGTGAGTTGGACTGCAGGGCTGCAAATAGGATGGCTCTTGGGTAATAGATGGAACTGGAGAAGAGGGACTGTTGGGATAGACTGTTTGTTGAAAACCAAGGGGACAGCTACTGCTCTGATGGAGACTCACCTGCGGCTGCAGCATGATGTGGGATGACTGTTCGGGTGAACTTGGGTGCACAACTATAGACCGTGGCACTTCCTGTATGGTGGGGACACCTCCAGTGGGATGCTGAAGTCCTAGCTGAGAGTGACCAGGATTCGAGATGCATTTGTTGTATGCAGAAGTTGAAAGGTCGTGAAGCTTGGAGCTTGAATTTGGAGACGATGACATCACAGTGTTTCTCTGCTGACAGGACGTGAAGCCAGACACAAGGCACGAACCAGGATCAGAGGGCATCAAAATCTGTTGGCTGTAGTATGGCTTGGAGAGTTGAGTTAATCCCTGGTTCGTTGGGCCACAGGTTTGAGCTGACTCATAGTCATCACTGGGCTCTGTTTTTATAATTGGAACTGTTAGGAGAGGAGAGAAAAAATTAAATAAACATGAGTTGCATTTTCGTAAGATCAAGTTGGCTTGTGGCTAGGATACCCCTTGCAAAACAAACAACGTCTTGAATAAGACTCTGTGTGTCTTTTGCCTCGTTCTCCCACCCAATAAAAAAAAAACTATGAGTCATCAGCATAAGAAAGTCACAGCTGGTTCTAATATTCAAAAGAGCTATTTTCTTTGGAATCTCCTCCAGCACTAATGTGCTATAAAAATCTATTTGCAAATAGCCATGTTGTAGAAGAAGCTTTGGACCCAAGGGCTCCATGGATTTGTATTAATCAAAGCAAAAAATTTTACTTGGATGTATTATTGCCGTTTCTGCTGCTACTGATGGATCACTTGATAAATGTCTGCGTGTTTGGTAAAACTGCTGTCAGACTAAACAGATTCAAATGAATCAAGGATAAAATATATACAAGTAAATGCAGTTGTGGTTTATGATGTCACCAGGAACTAAGATGATTATGTGAGGGTCCAACAATGTTAAACATGTTTAAATGAACTGTTTTTTACACTACTGACTATAATATTATAATGTTTAATATACAATGTCATAAATTACTGGATTATGATGCTTATTACAAGCAGAGTATTTACGTGAGTGTCAGTGTGTTGTATATGGTGTATTAATAATCCCACGTCTTGTGTCTAACCAATCCCCAGTAAGTACTTCTGCTTCATACTGGTCACTAAGTACAGAAGTGATCAGTGACAAATGGCTTCCATCTCCAACCTGAGCACATGTTCAGTAGGTGGAGCAATCTAATCTAGGGAAGAACTGGATTTAGAAGCTTGCACACACTGTTGGTGCCATAAACCAACACTACCAATCGGCAATCCTGAGATTAATGGAGCTTCAAGTCATATACTGTGTCTGAATGATGCTTTTCTCATTTAAACTGGATTTCTTCAGTTGAAATACAAACCTGATGGGTGTGTAGAATTTTGTTAGTGACATATATAACTTGGCTGTCAGTTTGATAGGACTGATGATGGCTGTTATGGAACTAAGTTAAAGCAGATATTTTTAAGATATGATCAAAATATAAGAAAACCTCAAAAATAAATATTCACTTAAAGAGAAATTGATGCCAGGTCAAAAATGACCATTTGTTTTTTTTCCTGCTGCCCCCTCAATATTCAGCTTCTTTTTTTTGTTATGTAAAACCACAATATACAGTAGACCCATCGATATGGGCCCTTTTCTTTAGAACTAATTTACAAAGGAGTTTGGCTATCATGGGATTTTTTGGACACACATCTTTAGAATGCTCTGTATTATAACCATGTGATCACCACCTTTTAGTAAAGACCATAAAAATAGTAATACATTAAAAGGCCCATATCCTTGGATCCGTATGATGGATTTGAAGAAACAAAATAACAAAAAATACTTAGAGGGTAGCAGAAATAATATGAGGGCAAAATCTGCCCACAATTGATCTGGTGCTTGGTACTCTTTAGAACAGGGGTGGGGAACTCGAGGCCTCAAGGGCCGCCAACAGTCCAGGTTTCCAGGATTTCCTTAGTATTGCACAAGGGTTGGAATCATCACCTGTGCAGGTGATTCACCTATAACCCATGCAATACTTACGGAATCCTGAAAACCTGCACTGTTGGCAGACCTCGAGGACTGGAGTTCTCCACTGCTGCTTAACGAGCATATACATTGAGGCTGAGAAAGTTGAGTATAAATATTGCATAGGTTTGTCTGTAGTTGAACTCACTTATATATTATTATTTATTTATATAACTCCATTAGATTCCTTTTTTAAAGGGTAGTCGAGGACAAGTACAATATATGTGGACAATCAAGACATACAGGTACAGGAGGGGAGAGGAACCTGTCCGCGAGGGCTCACAGTCTAAGCAAAATAGATGGCGATACAGTAGGAGGGGGTAGTGCTGATCATGAGACGGTGCAGTGGACCGGGTCTCATTGCAGGTAGTAGGCTAGATGGAAAAGGTGGGTCTTCAGGTTTCTTTTGAAGGTTCCCAGGGTAGGAGAGTGTCTGATGTGTTGGGGCAGAGAGTTCCAGAGTAAAGCAGATGCACAGGAGAAATCCTTCATGTGTTTGTGAGAAGAGGAGATGAGAGGGGAGTAGAGGAGGAGTTATTGGGAGGATCGCAGGTTGCGTGACAGTTGGTATCGGGAAACCATGTCAGAGATGTATGGAGGGGGCAGGTTGTGGATGGCTTTGTATGTCATGGTTAGTGTTTTAAACCGGGATCTCTGAGAAGCGGGGAGCCAGTGTAGGGCATGGCATAGGGGGGAGACAGGGGAGTAGTGGGAAGACAGGTGGATAAGTCAGGTAGCAGAGTTTAGGCTAGATTGGAGAGGTGCAAGGGAGGTAGCGGGGAGGCCGGTAAGCAGGAGGTTGCAGTAGTCAAGGCTGGAGATGATGAGAGCATGAATAAGTGTTTTGGCAGTGTCGTGGTCAAGGAAAGCGCAAACTTGGGAAATGTTTTTGAGCTGGAGTCGGCAGGAGGTGGCAAGGGCCTAGATGTGGGACTTGAGGGAGAGGGAAGAGTTGAGGATAACCCCGAGGCACTTGGCGTGGGGGACTGCGGAGAGTTAACAGTCGTTGACAAGGATGGATAGGTCAGGTACTGGGGAAGAGAGGCTTGGGGGAAGTCGATGAACTCAGTTTTGTCCATGTTCAGCTTAAGGAAGCGAGCAGAAAAGAAGGATGAGATGGTGGACAGGCATTGTGGACTTTTGGATAGTAGAGAGGTGATGTCGGGGCCAGACAGGTAGATCTGGCTGTCATCGGTCTAGAGGTGGTACTGAAGGCCATGGGACTCAATGAGTTGCCCTAGGCCGAGAGTGTATATGGAGAAGAGTAGTGGTCCCAGAACCAAGCCTTGGTGGATCTCGAAAGATAGAGGGTAGGGCAAAGAGGAGGTGTGGAAATGGGTGACACTGAAAGTCGGATCCGTTAGGTAAGAGGAGATCCAAGAAAGGGTGAGGTCAGTGATGCCAAGAGATTCCAGGATCTGAAGTAGAAGGGAATGGTCAACAGTGTCGAAGGCGGCAGATAGGTCGAGGAGGAGGACGGAGTAGTGTCACTTGCTCTTGGCAGTCAGTAGGTCATTGGGGACTTTGGTTAGGGCAGTTTCGGTGGAGTGATGGGGTCGGAAACCGGATTGTAGGCGGTCGAAGAGGGAGCAGGAGGAGAGATGGGAGGACAGTTCTGAATGGACTTGATGTTAGAGTAGTTTTGAGGCAAAGGGGAGAAGAAATATGGGGCGATAGTTGGAAACAGATGTTGGGTCGAGGGAGGGTTTTTTGGGGGATGGGTGTGATCAAGGCGTGTTTGAAGGCTGAGGGGAAGACACCAGTAGTAAGTGATAAATTGAAAAGATGGGTTAGGGTTGGGATGAAGACAGAGGTGAGGTTGGGAATAAGGTGGGATAGGAGCGGGTCATGGGTGCTGGTGGTAAAGTATGACTTTGACAGAAGGGAGGAGAGCTGATCTTCAGTTATGGGGGAGAAGCAGCTGATTGAAGAAGAGGGCATTGTAGGTGAGAGGGGAAGCTGTGGGGACTGTGGGTCAAAGCTGTTTCTGATTTTATCGATCTTCTGCTTGAAGAAGGAGGCAAAGTCTTCAGCAGAGATAAGGGGAGAGGGAGGAGGAGCGGGCAGATGGAGTAAGGAGTTGAAAGTTTTAAAAAGGTGTTTGGGATTGTGGGACAGGGAGGTTATTAGGGATGAGAAGAAGGCTTGTTTGGTGGTAGCAAGTGTGGACTTGAAGTCAGTGAGGGACTGTTTGAACAAAGCAAAGTGCTCAGTGGAGTTGGACTTCTTCCATCTCCTCTTGGTGACCTTGGAAGCCTGTCTCAGGTCTTTAGTGAGGGTGGAGTGCCATGGTTGCTTGTTTGTGCAAGGAACTTTATATGTGAGGGGGGCAGCTGAGTCGAGAGACGTAATTATTTTGGTGGTATATAGGGTGGTGGCAGCGTCTGTGTCGTGTCCAGCGTGTGGCCGGACCATTGGGAGAACCCAAAGGAAGTGGTCAGTGAAAGAAGTGTAGAGGCGGTTGGGTGGGAAGTGTTAATGGGGATATTGAAATCGCCCATAATGATAGTGGGGATGTCTACAGAATGGAAGTAAAGTAGCCATGTGGTGAAGAGGTCAAGGAAGGAGGCGATGGATCCAGGGGAGCCGTAGATGATGGCCAGCTGAAGGTTACAGGGAGAGAAGATGCGGATGGAGTGGGCTTCGAAAGAGGGGAGAGTAGTGGAGGGAAGCAGTGGAATAGGGGTGAAGGAGCAGGTATTGCACAGGAGTATGCTGACACCTCCGCCATGCATGTCAGTGTGGGAAAGACTGAGTCCACCATAAGAGCGTGCAGCAGGGGAGGCAGTGGTGGACGGGGTGAGCCAGGTCTCCGTGATGCCAAGAAATGAGAGTTTGTTAGCGATAAAGAGGTCGTGGATGAATGGGAGTTTGTGGCAGACTGAGCAGGCGTTCCAGAGTGCACCAGGTAGAGGGACTGTGAGAGCAGGGACTGGAAGAATGGATCTAAGGTTGTTGAGGCCACGAAGGTTAGTGATGAGTCGTGGGTGGTGGTGACTGGGGGGATATGGTGGGGGGGCCAGGATTAGGAGAGATGTTACCAGCAAGTAGGAGGAGCAGGGAGAGGGTTAGGAGGTGGGAGCAGGAGAGCTTACATGGAGGGTGTGTCTGTTTCGAGACAGAGGATTGAAAGTGAAGGAACAGTCCAGAGGAGTGGGTGAGGTGGTTAGGTAGGATGGAGGGTGAGAGAAGTACTTTGTTGCTGGGTGGAGGGATAAGTGGGGGTAGTAGGAAGTGGAGAAGCATGGGAGTGAGAGTGAAAAGAAGCGGAAACATTGTATATGGTGAGCAGGGGATGAGAAGTAACAGGGGGTCAGGAGCAGCCAGGATCAGATCAGTGGAAGAGACAGCTCTAGTGATGGACAAATGGTTCCAAATGAGGTGCAGTCTGGGGATGAGATGCAATCTGGGGATGAGGTGCAGTCCAGGGATGAGATGCAGTCCAAATGTGAGAGATGCAGCCGGGGACAAGATGATGCAGCCGGAGGACGAGATGATGCAGCCGGGGACAAGATGATGCAGCCGGGGACGAGATGATGCAGCCGGGGACAAGATGGTGCAGCCGGGGACGAGATGGTGCAGCCAGGGACAAGATGGTGCAGTCGGGTACGTGATGGTGCATATATCAGATACTATTTAAAGGGAGTGTGTCAGACATTTTATGGCTATAAAACAAATAACAGGCCAATTAAGAGACTAAAGCTGCCCAAACACTTGTGTTAGCTATACACCCAATCTGTGGAAAGTAATCCATTGCCATACCTATTTGGTATCAGCTTTATCCACCTTTCTCATCAAGTCGAAAATTGACGTGTATGAGGGAGTTAGGAAAGATAGCCGTTCGCTAATCCCGCCAACCTCATCAGTGGAGCAGTCAGTTCAGACAAGGGGGAGGGGTTTATTGAGGGTCCATGCTCGAGAATACAACCTCACATTTACTTGCAGTCACAAAGGTAACCTTGCAAATGTTCTAAATTCCCTGCCTGAGATTGTTTTAATTTTAGAAGCTATAAGGAATCTGACAGACTCCTTTTAAAAATAAGAAAAGAATATGAAAGGATGTGAAAACCCATGAAATCTATGTAAAGCGCAAACAATGAAGTCTCACACAGAATCTAATTCCTTTCATTTCACTCCCTACCATCAAGAAAATTAGTCACAAACAAAATAAATCATACCCTGTAATTGTATTAAAACATACTACGCCTTATTTGTGTACATTAAATCAACAATAATGAGAAACTGGCAGTAAGTTTTCCAATAAAGTGCAATGAATATTTAATTGTACAACACATTTTTTTCCTTGTCTTTGGCAAGGTATCCAAGAAAGTTAAGAAGTCCCAAGACCGGGGTGGAATCTACAAGCTGCCTTGGACTCAGTACAGCAACTCTCACTTATTTCACAGCCTGTTTGCCTTTGACTGCCCTGGCATAAGACACAAAATAAAATACGCCTGCCACAATCATTATGATTCCAATAGGCTCCTCATATTACCGCTGTATTCTGCTGGGACAGTTCACTGCGTGGTATACTATTGTTTTTGTGCCACATGTCACAATGTCACTGGTTAGGCTATAAAAAAAATCCCATCAGAAGCTTTACCGAAACTGTCCTGAACCTACAGAAGGAAGCATTTTTGACTGTGCTTTTGGCCCTTCAACATAATCACATTAATCAACTTCTACAACTGAAGATTAGATGCTGTTCAGCACACATCTGTAACTTCCTTTTACATTAATCTCAGACGATCACCATGGCATTTATCTGTTCAGTTGATATCTCATAAGTTAAAATAGTAAATCATAAAAGAACACAACTGTTGAGATGGATAAACCAGTTGAGCAGTGTAAAAAAAGAGTGTGGGGACTAGCTCTTAGTATGGATGTCAGGAGTAGTTACATTTATGCCCTCAGTGTTTCCACAGCTCTGTAATTACAAGCCTGAAATATATGTTACAGGAAGGTCAGACTAATGTGAAATGTCAGAGTTGTGAGGCAGCGTTGACTGAGTCTTTACTCAACTTTCCTCGTTAAAGAAAGACATTTCGGCAGTGACCCCCTTATGTCACACATTAACATGTCTGTGCTGTTAGTCAATCACTTTAATGTAAATGCAGACTGTTCTTTCTACTTTATGCACAAATTAGAATACAGACACAGTATATATTTACAAGTTTTTGTAATCAGCCGGTGTTCAATGTCCAAGTGAACCTTGATTTTGTTTTTCCAGGATGGACTCAGCTGGTTAGTGTCCATACTACACATGTAATGAAATGGAAAGTATTTTAGTATCATAGCCATTTATCAAAAATGTATAGAATGTAGATTTATAGAGTCAATAGATTGGTTCAAATTTTTGTCATTGTCAGAGGAAGGGGCATAACAGATAGCTATGGTGTTGCCTATCAAAGCTCGGGTTCCTTTTCAACACATATCCATTCAACAGTCAAACATTCAGGAAGTTTCTTTACTCTTTTTCAGGTTTCATTTACTAATTGCTATGGTCGTCCTGAGTAGGGATAAGCTAACTTTCCCTGAACATGTTCGCCAATTTCAAATTTGGCATGAACATTGCAGATTCTGATTGTGACGGGAAAACCGAGCAATTTAATAAAAAATCAGTGAATGTGGCTTTGCTCGGGAAAAAAATTTGAAATTTAAAAAGGCCCTAAAACGTTCCCTTTTAGTTTCTGGCCAAAACACTAGCCATAAGACCCATTGCCTGGGAACAACACCTAACATACTGGTTAGGAGTGTTCCCAGCCATCGGGTCTACTGTTTTCTTTCAACCTGTAGAATTCTTTTGAGCTTTAATATAATTTTTTAACCTTCCTGGAGTTTGCAGGTGTTTTTGACACCTGCATGGTCTGCATTTTAGATACATTGTCACATTGGGCAGCAGGTGTGAAGTCCAGGAACCATACAATGTCCTTAAAACATTTGTATTAGAGAACTTTATTATTTATTTTTTTTGAGGGGGAAGAACTTTTTTTATTATTTATTAATTTTTTTTTTTTAAATGTATTATTTTATTTTTGAGAGAGAGCAAACCCTTATTATTGCATAGTGTCAGCAGCATGCGAGGCCACTTCTTCTACACTTATGTGATAGCAAATTTATATAAAAATAGCATATGGCCATTATATGCTTTAGATACATGGTCTTATGGGTCTGTTCACACTCATGAAACACCATACTATGGATATTATTTCTTGACGGTCAGCAGCGTACAAGGTCATCTTTTCTATACCTATGTGATAGCATTTCATATGAAAATAGCATAGGCCATTATATGCTTCACATGCATGGTCTTATAGGTCTGTTCACACTCACGAAACACCATACTTATGGATAATGCTTCTTGTAAATGCACAGAGCAGAAATGAATGTTTGCATAGATTTATGTATTTTTACATCAATTGAGGAAAATCAAACTTGGACAACTAATAAAAGTACAATAAGCTATCACATGTCTTGTCTCTGAACTCTAGTATTTTCTGCCAAGATGCCCTTCCCCCTCCCAATACAGACCACTATACTCTGCTTATTCAACTGTGTGTTCAGAATGTGTCATTATTAAGTCTGAAGAAGAAACCTTAGTTGTCTTGAAAGCTTGCTATTGTTTACCATCTTTTCAGTTAGCCATTAAAAGGTATCATCCACTGAGGACTCTCAGATTCTAATGGTTTTCTATCTACTGGCCAACACGGTACAAACATTTTTTACCTCATGAAAATGGGCAATCAATGTATTTAATTTCATTCCATTTGTTTAGAATACAGATTTTTGGCATGTGCACAAGTGTCAATAGGAAGTGATCCAATTCTATAGTGGCCGCGCTCCCCGTGGTAATGATTTTAAGAAAAAAATCATTAAAATCATTACCACGGGGAGCGCGGCCACTATAGAATTGGATCACTTCCTATTGAACCTTTATGCCTGTGGGAATCCGTGGCAGGACCCAATACAGGATCAATTCAAGGCGAGCAGCAGACCCGGATAAATATCCAAAGCGTGAGGAGGCTTTGGAAAAACCATATGCTTGAAGTTTTATGGCAAGAGGTGAGTGCATAAAACTTCTTTAAAAGGGCACCAGAGAGTTAAATTGGTAACGCGCTGAGATTGGCGCCGCATGTTTGTTTTTTATATATACCCTACAGGGAATCACCTTACTTCATGTGCACAAGTGTGTTATATGTATCATTAATACTGAACTTTTCGTAGCATTGCTGCCCACTGGCCTTATTCAGCATTCCAGATTAATTGGTGTGACTGTGAGATGAATAAATTTATTTGTTTCCCTTATTTCTCCTCCAAATATGTCAGGCTTCAATAATTATTCCACCCAATCACAACCTCAGGTGTTACTTGTGGCATGGAGAATGGGATTTGTAATGCAAGTCAGGTGTCTTATGCTGCCCAACCCATGAAGGGGTTAATGAGGAGCTAGGCAACAAGATTGTGCAAACAATAATATCCTGTAAGTCATTTATGCTAGCACTGGAAGAGGCGGTCAATCAGGCAAAGCAAAGAGACATCATCACGGAGCCAGTCATCATCTTGGTAGTGCAGTACAATGCAACTACACTGTACTACACTTTGCAATTATGTGACTGCAGTACACAGTGATATTAATGATGGATCCACCACAATGTACGCAGCCCTGGAGGATGTCATATTCCTCACCACCCTAGGGATAGAGGGCGCTTCAGCACCAGAACCGAAGCAGCCTGCACATGTCATATGTCATCTGGAGCTCCATCACACCACTCGCATTGGGTCTCATATGCAGTGAGGTCAGGATCCGGCGTTCAGCTCGGTTGCCAGACGAGGACCTGTGGAGCTCTAAGTTAGAAGGTGAGCCTAAGAGGGTCCAGGAAGATTTTGATGCAGATTCTCAAAATCTGCTTAAAAAAAAGCATCAAAGCCTTACAACATTATGGTGGGGTCACATTCACAGAAAGCATCCTCATATCCTGTAAAAACATGCACGCAGGCACTGGGTGAGAGTGTGACAAGCAGTGCCATCATAGATAGTGATGGGTGAAGCCACTCGGGTCATGGACCAAATGTGACTTGAACTTGAGTCCGAACTATGAACTCGGCCTTTAAAGTTATGGGATGGAGGCTGTAAAGGAAAATAGTTATTAAACAGCATTGTTCTTACCGTGTCCCGCCATGTCTACTTCCGGGGCCTTTCATTAACTTCCTGGATATTCATTACAGAGGGACTCAACAGCCAATCACAGACGCTGCTACAGAGAATGGGCGTCTGTGATTGGCTGTTGGAGTAATCTGGAAATTGCCCATACATTTTAGATGCTAGAATGTTTGGGTTGGTTAGAGGTTTGAGAAGAGCTCACTTATGGCTGAGCTTAGTGTGCCAACATGCTGTTCATGGGGTCATCTGTGTTCACTCCTGATGTGGCTCAGGTGTGAACTTAGATAACTTATCTCACAGCTAGCTGTCAGTGTGAGCCTGCTATCACTACATACAAATGTGTGTTTGACCACACAGATATGAAGCAGAGCTGAAGATATTCCCTATGGATTATGTCAGAGGGAATGTGTTCATCTGCATCTCGTGGTCTAAAAAAGCATCAGAATCACAACGCAGTTTCTGACGCGAATTTCATGCTTTTTGGTGCAACTTGGCATAAAACTGCATGCATTGTGTTCAATGCTTTCATCTGCATCCCTTGTCCCCCAAAAAACAACAAAACTGCTACACAGTTGAGCCCTTTTTATAAAATTATTCCTTGAAATCATTAAAAAAAATGACAATGATGGCTTCATCGTATTTTTGTATGCCAGCCAGGTACAGCAGGCAGGTACAAGCTGTATCCTACCTCCAGCTGCCTATTTTTACCTGGCTGGAAACCAAAAATATAGGAAAGCCTTTTTTTAATGACTTCATGAATTTAATGAAATAATTAAAAAAAACTATGGGCTTCGCCGTATTTTTGATGTAAAGCCAAGTACAACTGGGCAGCTGGGGGATGGAATCCTCAGCGCCGGATGGCCTAATTTTTTGGATCCCCCCGCTGTGAATTGCAGCCCACAGCCACCCCAGAAAATGACGCATTCATAGAAGTGCCATTTTCTGACACTTTACCCTGATTCTTCCAGTAAAACACAAGACAAACTTGTTTCCCATCTTTAATTACCAAAAAAACCTCCCTCTGCTATAATCCACAGGGAACATCTTCAGCTCTGCTTCATAGCTCTGTAAGCAGACGCAGGGTGCTCGCAGCGATAGCAGGCTCACACTGACAGTCGGCCATGAGAAACGTCATCTGAATTCACTCCTGAGTCGCGTCAGGAGTGAACTCAGATTACCCCCATGAACAGAATGATGGCACACGAAGCCCAGCCGTGTGTGAGAGAAGTTTCAGTGTCTGACCTCACAAATGCTCTTCTTAAAGAATGTGCAACATTCCCGTGGACAGACTGTATAAATCTTATATAAAGTATGCAAAAAAGAATGGAAACTGGTTTAGCAGCAAAAGGGTGAACCAACTCCATATTAATGCCTAGGACTGATATAGAATGGGATGTTATAAATGTTCCTATTAATGTAATGTATAGTATCCATAAAGTTTAGTCTACAGTATGTATAGGGTGTATACCTACTTGTGTACATCTGTAAGGAGTTTGTATGTTCTTGCTATGTTTGTGTGGGTTTCTTCCAGGTACTCTGGTTTCCTCCCACACTCCAAAGACATACTGATAGGATGTTTACATTTTGAGCCCCAATAGGTACAGTGTTGGAAATGTATGTAAAGTGCTATATAAATGAATAAATATTATTAATACATTAATATATTATTATATTATTATTATTATTATTAACATACAGTTTTTGTTATAACAAGTGCCCTTAATTTCCAGTGAGGATTTGGTAACAACTACATTATAAGCATATGCCTTCGATTAAGTGAAAAACTACAGACATAATCACAAGTGGAAGCTATTCCACAACCTGTAAATGACAAGTATATGTAAGAAATATAAGCAAAAGGGCAATCGTAACAGCACAATATAGTTTGTGTATTCACAAATTAGCAGACTCCATTATAAACCATCAGAGCCTGACCACATCCACTCACAGTAACATAGTTAGCTAAGTAATGTAGTCAGCCTAATTTGAAGTATGCCATGGGGCAAAATGGTGTTCAATCATTTGTACAAAGGAAGAATTGGATATACTCTTTGTGACAAAGGAGGATATGAGCAATATTATTAAAAAGAATCTACAAAAGCAACAATTTCTCTATACAAGTGTCCGACCTATATGATGTTAATACAGTTTTCTGCCTTACTCCATAAAACGTATGTATTTTATTATCTAATTTTCTTTCTTTCTTCCTCCTCCATATTTTGAAATAAAGGAAAATATCTGTCTTCATGCTACATCTAACCTGTACAGACTGTTATATAGGGCTAGATATTTTCACCAAGCCCCATAATACTTACCGGTAAATATCCATGTTGTTTGGGTTTCTGGTTCACAAGAGTAACCTATGCTCGCTACGAAACCGCAATGATATAAATAAGGCATGAAAGGTTCAACTTCGTCTGAACTGACCTCTTTTGGGCCATTTTTCCATTAATGGAGCAGTAATAGGGATTCATTTTGAGCAGGGGTTGGACCAGATAATGCCGGAAGTCCCTTTCAACTTAACCATTCCATTACTCTGTGATTCTATGAATTTTGGCCTGGCAAAGTGTTGATTTCAATGGTATTATTATGAGAAATGTATCTTTTTTTTGTTTTCTTATTTTTTTTTTTTAAATGAACAAATGAACATCCATTTTGGGTTAAATATATGAATTCCTTAAACATAGTCCACCCTTATAGTCCCCACCATTATTACAACAGTACCAAATTAATTTAGTTTTTATGTTTTACTTTTTTTACGCAAAACACATTCACTTGTTTGGTTGCCGATTTCTAAGACCCATAACATTCTTATTTTTCCGTAAACGAAACTAAATCAGGGCTTGTTTTTTTGTGTGGCAAGCTATGATTTTCACTGGTGCTATTTTTGGGCAGATACAACTTTTTAATCACCTTTTATTACATTTTTGTGTCCGAAAGATGAAGAACAATACGTCTGGAAAGGTTTTTGCTTTATATTTTTACAGCCGTTACCAAGTGGTATAATCAAGATGTTACCTTTATTCTGCAGCTCAACATGAGTACAGCATTATTCAATTTATTTATGTGTTTTACTACTTTTGGTCCTCATATTCTGTGAGCTATAATGTATCAGGGTTTTTATTTGCAGAAGGAGAGCTTAGTTTTTGCATAACAGGCTACACTTTTCACCATTTTGAAACACGTTACATTTTGAACACTTTTACTTATATTAATACTAGCTGTGAGCCCGATGCAAATGCATCGGGATTCTAGAATGTGCATTAATTTGATTATAGTAGTTATAGCTGGTGTGAGGACTTTTCGGGGGGATGTGAATAGTTTTTGGGGAGTCCCATACTTTTTTTGGGGGGTCCCATACTTTTTTGGGGGGGGTCACATACTTTTTTGGGGGGGTCACATACTTTTTTGTTTTGTCACATACTTTTTTGGGGGGGTCACATACTTTTTTGGGGGGGCACATACTTTTTTTGGGGGGTCCAATACTTTTTTTGGGGGGTCCAATACTTTTTTTTGGAGGTCACATAGTTTTTTGGGGGGTCACATACTTTTTTGGGGGGGTCACATACTTTTTTTGGGGGGTCACATACTTTTTTTGGGGGGGTCACATACTTTTTTGGGGGGATCACATACTTTTTTTGGGGGGTCACATACTTTTTTTTGGGGGGTCACATACTTTTTTGGGGGGGGTCACATACTTTTTTGGGGGTCACATACTTTTTTTGGGGGTCACATACTTTTTTTGGGGGGTCACATACTTTTTTGGGGGGGTCACATACTTTTTTGGGGGGTCACATACTTTTTTGTTTTGTCACATACTTTTTTGGGGGGTCACATACTTTTTTGGGGGGTCACATACTTTTTTTGGGGGGTCCAATACTTTTTTTGGGGGGTCCAATACTTTTTTTTGGAGGTCACATAGTTTTTTGGGGGGTCACATACTTTTTTGGGGGGGTCACATACTTTTTTTGGGGGGTCACATACTTTTTTTGGGGGGGTCACATACTTTTTTTGGGGGGTCACATACTTTTTTTGGGGGGGTCACATACTTTTTTTGGGTGGTCACATACTTTTTTTGGGGGGGTCACATACTTTTTTGGGGGGTCACATACTTTTTTTGGGGGGTCACATACTTTTTTTGGGGGGGTCACATACTTTTTTTGGGTGGTCACATACTTTTTTTGGGGGGGTCACATACTTTTTTGGGGGGGTCACATACTTTTTTTGGGGGGTCACATACTTTTTTTGGGGGGGTCACATACTTTTTTTGGGGGTGCAATACTTTTTTTGGGGGGTCTAATACTTTTGGGTGGGGGGTCCAATACTTTTGGGGGGGGTCCAATACTTTTTGGGGCGCGTTCAATACTTATTGGGGCTGAGTGCTCGCAATGGCCGCTTATTATTAGCATTAATCTTATTATTATTAGCATTAATAGCATAATTATTAGCATTAATAGCATAATTATTAGCATTATTAGCATTATTATTAGCATTAATAGCATAATTATTAGCATTAATATCATTATTATTAGCAGTAATATAATTATTATTAGATTTTTTTTTTTAATTATTATTTTTGTAATATTTTATAATTTTTAATTTTTTTTTTTATTATTTTTTTTATAATTTTTTAATTATTTTTAAATAATTTTATTATAAAATTTATTATTTATTTTAAGTGAGACACAGTTCTCCTTCTGGTCCGCTAAAAGGGCTGGGCTGATTAGCATATATTTATTTTTTTTATTATTATTTTTATTTAATTTTTTATTATTTTTTTATTATTATTTTTTATTATTTTTTAATTCTTTTTAAATTCTTTTATTTATTATTTAATTTATTATTTATTTTAAGTGAGACACAGTTCTCATTGTGGTCCGCCAAAAGGGCTGAGCTGATTAGCATATATTTATTTTTTTATTATTATTTTTATTTAATTTTTTATTATTTTTTTATTATTATTTTTTATTATTTTTTAATTCTTTTTAAATTATTTTATTTATTATTTAATTTATTATTTATTTTAAGTGAGACACAGTTCTCATTGTGGTCCGCCAAAAGGGCTGAGCTGATTAGCATATATTTATTTTTTTTATTATTATTTTAATTTAATTTTTTATTATTTTTTTATTATTATTTTTTATTATTTTTTAATTCTTTTTAAATTATTTTATTTATTATTTAATTTATTATTTATTTTAAGTGAGACACAGTTCTCATTGTGGTCCGGCAAAAGGGCTGAGCTGATTAGCATATATTTATATTTTTTATTATTATTTTTATTTAATTTTTTATTATTTTTTTATTATTATTTTTTATTATTTTTTAATTCTTTTTAAATTATTTTATTTATTATTTAATTTATTATTTATTTTAAGTGAGACAGAGTTCTCATTGTGGTCCGCCAAAATGGCTGAGCTGATTAGCATATATTTTATTTTTTTATTATTATTTTTATTTAATTTTTTATTATTTTTTTATTATTATTTTTTATTATTTTTTAATTCTTTTTAAATTATTTTATTTATTATTTAATTTATTATTTATTTTAAGTGAGACAGTTCTCATTCAGGTCCGCTATTTTTCCCATTGACATACATTAGCGGTGTGTCGGCGATTTTATGGCCGGCCACCTGGTTCTATTTGTCGGCCGTAAAATCGCGGACACACCGCTAATACATGTCTATGGGCAGTGAGCCCGATTTCGGATTGGCCGCCGACCAATCAGAATTCGAGCTCAATGAGGGGCTCTTCTGATTGGCTGAGGGCAGTACACAGCGACCAATCAGAAGAGCCGCTCATATCTCATTGAGATACAATGGCGGATTTGTCGTCCATTGTACCTGAATGAGAAGAGAAGAGGACGTCGGAGCTGGAAGAAGACAGAAGATCCCCGGGGCCGGACGAAGAGGACGCCTGGCCGGACGAAGAGGACGCCTGGCCGGACGGACGATCAGATGACTAAGAAGACATGTAAGTATGTGCGGACATGGGGGGGGCTGTGTGGACATTAGTGGGGGTCGGCTGTGCGGACATGGGGGTTTTTTCGGACATTGATGGGGGCGGGCTGTGCGGGCATGGGGGTGGGCTGTGCGGGCATGGGGGTGGGCTGTGAGGACATGGGGGGGGCTGTGTGGACATTAGTGGGGGTCGGCTGTGCGGACATGGGGGTTTTTTCGGACACTGATGGGGGTCGGCTGTGCGGGCATGGGGGTGGGCTGTGCGGGCATGGGGGTCGGCTGTGCGGGCATGGGGGTCGGCTGTGCGGGCATGGGGGTCGGCTGTGCGGGCATGGGGGTGGGCTGTGCGGGCATGGGGGTCGGCTGTGCGGGCATGGGGGTCGGCTGTGCGGGCATGGGGGTCGGCTGTGCGGGCATGGGGGTCGGCTGTGCGGGCATGGGGGTCGGCTGTGCGGACAGGGGGGTGGGCTGTGCGGACATTGATGTGGGCGGGCTGTGCGGACATGGGGGTGGGCTGTGCGGACATGGGGGTGGGCTGTGCGGGCATGGGGGTCGGCTGTGCGGACATGGGGGTGGGCTGTGTGGACATTGATGGGGGCGGGCTGTGCAGACATGGGGGTGGGCTGTGCGGGCATGGGGGTCGGCTGTGCGGGCATGGGGGTCGGCTGTGCGGGCATGGGGGTCGGCTGTGCGGGCATGGGGGTCGGCTGTGCGGGCATGGGGGTCGGCTGTGCGGACAGGGGGGTCGGCTGTGCGGACAGGGGGGTGGGCTGTGCGGACATTGATGTGGGCGGGCTGTGCGGACATGGGGGTGAGCTGTGCGGACATTGCTGGGGGTGGGCTGTGCGGACATGGGGGTCGGCTGTGCGGACATGGGGGTCGGCTGTGGGGACATTGATGGGGGCGGGCTGTGCGGACATGGGGGGGGGGGGGTGGCGAATTGTGTGTAGCGGGGAGCGGAGGCGGCAATGCCGCCTCGGCTCCATGGTCCCCGGGGAGCGAATTGCGGCTCAGGCAGCGACTCGCAATGGCCTCGCGGTCATTGCTCGCGCTACCTGAGCGGTAAATCGCTAAGGTTGTAGCCGGGGCTGTGGATGGATTTTGGGCCAGCGGCTCGCAATGGCCGCTTCGCGGCCATTGCTCGCCCTGGGCCAGCGACTCGCAATGGCCTCGCGGCCATTGCTCGCGCAGCATTGGGCGCTTCGCGCCCAATGTTAAATTCGTATCCACATGACGACATCGGAAAGTGCGCGTGAAGGGGCGCTTTTCCGATTCGCGATTATATAATAGATGAGGCAAGATTAACAAAATTAACTATTCTTGAATTGTTTTTCCATATTATTTTGTCTTTTGTAGCATTCAGCATCTGAGATCAATAATAATTTCCTTTTATAGTATGGGTCATTACTAACATGCTGATACCAAATATGTGTGGCTTATTTAGGGCTTTTGCTTTATTTTCTTTTTAAATAAACCTTTTGTATTGCATAGAGAGGAACTCCAGTGAGAGAAAACGTTTTAGTACAGTCCCTGCCCGACTACATGATGAAGCAGAGCTGTACACTGCAGGTCTAGGATCTATAGATCTCTTATAAATCAATAAAATCATATTTGCTCCTTTGATCTCCCCCCTCCCTTATGGGACAGAAAATTGAGAGCTTCATGCAGCAGCAGAGATCAGAAGATGAGTCTGGGGTGTGGACACTGGGAGCTGCAGGATCATCCTACATTCCAGTGAGTGATGATAATGAGCCACTGAAAATTGGGAGGGATAGGAAGATGCCATATTCCTATGGGGGAGGGGAGACCATGCAGAGCTGAATCAATCAATGAAAAGCTTTGCCTGTGCTCTCAGCCTCACAATAACAGTACAAATTATGCATCATCATACAGCAGAGTATAACAGCTTATATTTCTATCTGCTTGGTGACATGATTGCTATTTCAAGCCTGCACCCCCCTGTCACATAGAATGGTATATCAGAGACGGGATTGTATATGTGAGCATGGGGCCAGCGCCAACACCCCGCCCTACACAGAAATGTAAGGGGGCTGGAATATAGATTGATGCTGCAGCTCCCAGCATCCATGCCCCTAAAACACCTCCTCTTCTCACCAGCAGCATGAGACTGCCAGGCTGAAAATTGATATGATTTTATCGATTTATAAAAGATCTATAGATCCTAGAACTGCATTGTATAGCTCTGCTTCATCATGTATCAGAGCAGGAACTGTACTAAAAAGTTTTCTCTCATTAGAGTTCCCCTTTAAATTATTACTAGGGGGTTTGTCTTTTAGTCCCATAAGCACGCATGAATAAGTGATTTTCTGACCGTTTACATAAATCACTGCACCACTTGTGTTTGACAAGTAGCCTATTAGTCTCTGCTTCTGGCAGGATCTACTAGACGGCAGTATATGACAGATCTAGAGGCCATTATTAGGCCTCAGGGTTCCAAGGCAAAACATCAGCTTCCCTTGATTTCTTTGTCAAGCTTCCTACATACAATGCAAAAGAAAGAAAAGTGTATATCATTCGCACTGCCATGAAGAAATTATTAATCTGGATAAGTTAGAAATATGATTAGTCAGTGCATTTTGAAGCCACCACAAGATTCTTCTTCAGGATTTGTTCTGCATTGTCTGTTGATTTCACATAGGTATGTCGCAGCCGTTTGATGTGCCTATAGTGGTTGTGATTTTCATAACCCTCCAAGGCGAGCCGTTCCAGGAATTACTTAAAATCACTCCTTATTGTGGGTAGGACCCTATTTGCAGTTTATTGTTTTTGCAGTTCATATGCATAAACTCCCTACATACGTGGTCAATAAGGGACCAAGATATATAAGGAGATAACGGGCCATGATCACACAGAGCTGCGACCAAGGCCTTTGCAACAAACGTCCAGCTGTCTCCTCGATCTTCTCATATCTAACCGACCGTACGTAGAGTGTCGCCCTCTCCCACACCTTGTCTTCACACCCTACCCCCTATTGTCGGTGTACCCCAAGGTTCAGTTCTTGGACCCTTACTTTTCTCCATCTACACCCTTGGTTTAAGACAGCTCATTGAGTCCCTTGGTCTCCAGTATCACCACTATGCTGATGACACTCAGATCTATCTCTCTAGACCTGACATCATCTCCTTGCTATCCAAGATTCCGCAATGTCTGTCCACTATCTCATCTTTCTTTTCTTCTCACTTTCTGAAACTGAACATGAACAAAACAGAATTCATCATTTTTCCCCCAACTCACTCTCCCCCCACCTGACCTGTCCATCAACGTCAAAGGCTGCTCACTTTCTCCAGTGCCTCAAGGTATTCCTCGACTCTACCCTCTCCTTCAAGCCCTTGCCACCTCCTGCTGACTCCAACTACAACATATTTCCCGGATCCGTTCATTCATCGACCCCGGCACTGCTGAAACACTCATCCATGCGCTCATCATATCTCGCCTTGACTACTGTAACCTCCTGCTCACTTGCTCTCCAATCTATCCTAAACTCTGCCCGCCTGGCTAATCCACCTGACTCCCCGCTATTCCCCAGTCTCTCCTCTCTGCCAAGCTCTTCACTGGCTCCCGTTTAAGACCCTAACTTTAACTTACAAAGCCATTCATAACCTGTCTCCTCCGTACATTTGTGACATGGTCTCCCGATACCTACCCTCCCGCAGCCTGCGATCCTCTAATGATCTCCTTCTCTACTCGACCCTAATCTCCTCCTCCTACAACTGCATTCAAGACTTCTCACGTACATCTGATATACTCATGGAACTCTCTGCCCCAACAAATCAGATTCTCACCTACTCTGGCAAACTTCAAAAGAAACCTGAAGACTCACCTCTTCCGACAAGACTACAACCTACTGTGAGCCTCGGTCCTCCAAACCGCCGCACGACTAACTCTACCCTCTCCTACTGTATCCTGACCCCTACCCTCTTAGATTGTGACCCCTTGTGGACAGAGTCCTATATCCTTCTGTACCTGTGTGCTGTATATTGTGCATTGCATTGTACTTGTCTATAATTACCCTTTCCACGTGTAAATCGCCATGGAATTAATGGCGCTATAAAAATAAATAATAATAATAATACTTAACTGCTGACTCACATAGCACATGGTATGGACACAGCTCCTATGTCTGCTGCACCCATGTGCCATATGTGTACATTTCACCATGACATACAAGTACACTGACTTGTAATATTGGTAACAATAACTATTTAATAATCTTGGGCGACAGCTGAAAAGTACAATATATCACAATGTACTTTAACATCCGAGCCAGCTTCAGTCCGGTTCAATCACAAACATGTGAGTCTATATGTATATGACCCTTTTGCATCCTTATTTTAAGCAGATCACTTAAACTACATGATACAATATAGATTACCCAACTTGACCACATCTACATCCTGCTATAAGATTTCAGATTTTATTTCATTACAGTTCAAAATGGAGACATCATCCTATTAGGTGCCCCAATTTCTGTCAGTTTTGATTAATACTATGTTCTCATAGAATACCACATATTGATTTAAATGTAAGTCTACCCTAAGATCCCTAGTTACCTAAACAGTTCAGTGGAAGTAAATTATCTGAAGCATGTTTAGATAACCAGCTTAAAAATCAAGTTACACAGAAAAGAACAATGAAAACATTAATAGATATTCACATAAAAGCCATACCTCTCTAATAATGATAGTAATTATTAGAGTTATGTTTTTATTTATTTTTTCATTTAAACATAAAAGACTAGACATAGTAAGTCATTCTTCCAAGATTGAAAATGTAAAAGATACTGGAGCTTAAAGAAGACTTGTAAACTTCAAAAATGTTTACTTGCAGGTATTGTGTTAATATTCAGGTAAATAGTGTTACAATGCTGCCTGGCCACCTAACTGAAAGAAATATACTGGGAGAAAATGACCCAGTAGCCGCTGACATTCAGTCACTGGTCATGAATAAGAAGCGGCTACAGTCATGGCTCACAGCACAGGTCGGTGAACGATGGATGTAGGTAAACACTAATATATTGATTGATAGTCACACCTCCAGTGCATCTGTGAAGAATGAGCTGTTAATGAAAGCATAGGGGTTTGATTACAGTCACCGCTTACAGTATAGTAAGCAATGTTGTAAGCGATTATTATAATCGCTTTATTCATGCCCCCATGACTAAAACCTGGCAGCGCCAAGGAGGAAATAGGTTATTCATCACCACATTTTCTGTACGGCAGCTGACCAGTATTGTAATTCCATTTACCTGCAGATGAACCCTATACCTTCAGGTATAGAGCGTGAGATGACTGCTTCCTTTTAAAAAGACTTTAAGTGCATGAGATACAGGCTGATTTGCTGCTAAGGGAAAAAAGAAAAAAAAAAAAACCTCTTTATATCTGATTCTCTAGCGAGTGTGACCGCGAGCTTTGTGTGACAGAGCAAGTGCGACAGAAGTAAGTGTGTGACTTGTGATTCAGTGACTTTGGATTAAGGGAGTTTGGAGGGGAGGACTTACTGAATTGCTGGTTGTATTTTATTAATACTTTGCATTTCTTTTTACTTATCATTTCTGTCTGGTGCAATCCCCATTAGGAAATGAGCTCCATGATTGGCAATGCCATCCAGTGTACATCTTGCCACATGTATGCATTCCTTGACCAGCCGGTCGAGGGTGCATACTGCTGTGTGAGATGTGAGTACGTTGTGCATTTGGAAGCCCAGATACTGGATCTAAATGAACGACTGACAACGCTGAGATCCATAGACAATATGGAAAGGAGTCTGCTGCTCACTGAACAGCTGCTCAATGGGATAGATGTGGGGGAGGATGGTACTATGGAGCCTCAGGACCATGAGGTAGCTAGCTGGGTGACAGTTAGAAGGCGGGGTAGAGGGAAGGGTGCCAGGGAGGCTAGCCCTGATCTGGCACACCCCAATAAATTTACTATGTTGGCAGATGAGGGGGGTGTGAGTTCAGGGATAGCACTGCTGCAGCAGGGCATGACCTCTGAAAGCCAGAGGAGTGTCTGCTCCAGTAAGGGGGAAAACAGGAGAGTAGGGCAGGCCAGACAGGTGCTGGTAGTGGGGGACTCAATTATTAGGGGAATAGATAGGGCAATCTGTCACAAAGACAGGGATCGTCGAACAGTGTGCTGCCTACCTGGCGCTCGAGTCCGGCACATCGCTGATCGGGTTGACAGATTACTGGGAGGGGCTGGTGAGGACCCAGCGGTCATAGTGCACATTGGCACAAATGACAAAGTTAGAGGTAGGTGGAAGGTCCTTAAAGATGATTTCAGGGAATTAGGCTACAAGCTTAAGGCAAGGACCTCCAAGGTAGTATTCTCTGAAATACTGCCTGTACCACGTGCCACACCAGAGAGGCAACGGGAGATTAGGGAGATAAATAAGTGGCTCAGGAATTGGTGTAGGAAGGAGGGGTTTGGGTTCCTGGAGAACTGAGCCGACTTCTCTGTTGGCTACAGGTTCTATGCTAGGGACGGGCTGCACCTCAATGGGGAGGGTGCAGCTGTGCTGGGGGAGAAAATGGCTAGAAGGTTGGAGGAGTGTTTAAACTAGGGATTGGGGGGGAGGGTATTCATTGTATAGGAGGGGAAGATAGTGTAAACAGTAACCTGGGCACGAGTAATAAAATTGGGGGTGGCATGGGGGGTGGGGTTAGAACAGTCAATCTAGTAGGAAGGAATAGAGGTAAAGAGAGATGCATAAAGTGCATGTTCACTAATGCCAGAAGCCTCACCAACAAAATGGAGGAATTAAAATTGATTTTGTTGGAAAATAATTATGACATGGTGGGGATTTCGGAGACTTGGCTGGACGAGAGCCATGACTGGGCTGTTAATTTACAGGGCTATTGTCTGTTCAGAAATGACCGTACAAATAGGCGAGGAGGAGGTGTATGTTTATACGTAAAATCATCCTTAAAACCCATCCTGCGTGATAATATAGGTGAATCTAATGGAAATGTAGAGTCTCTGTGGGTGGAGATAAGGGAAGGGGGAAAAAATAATAAATTACTTATAGGGGTTTGTTATAAGTCCCCAACAATAATGGAAGTAGAGGAGAATATCCTCATAAAGCAAATAGATGAAGCAGCGACTCAGGGAGAAGTCATTATTATGGGGGACTTCAACTACCCTGAAATACATTGGGGATCAGAAACCTGCAGTTCCAGCAAAGGTAATAAGTTTTTGAAAACTATAAGAGACAATTACCTTTCACAACTGGTTCAGGACCCAACAAGAAGGGGGGCACTGCTGGACCTAATATTAACCAACAGGCCAGACCGCATATCAAATATACGGGTTGGAGGTCACTTGGGTAATAGTGATCATAACTTAATAAGCTTTCAAGTATCCTTTACTAAGACGTGTAGTAGAGGGGCCACAAGGACACTAAACTTCAGGAAGGCAAATTTCCAACGGTTGAGAGATGATCTTAGTGCAATAAACTGGGACGATGTCCTGAGACATAAAAGTACACAACACAAATGGGAGATGTTTATTAGCATCCTGAATAGGACCTGTGCACAATATATACCCTATGGGAATAAGCATGCTAGAAATAGGAGGAAACCACTATGGCTAAATAAAGCGGTAAGAAGTGCAATATGTGACAAAAAGAAAGCATTTAGGGAATTAAAGCAAGTAGGTAGTGATGAAGCATTAAATAAATACAGAAAATTAAATAACATTTGTAAAAAGCAAATCAAGGCAGCAAAGATTGAGACAGAGAGACTCATTGCCAGAGAAAGTAAAAATAATCCCAAAATATTTTTTAACTACATAAATAGTAAGAAACTAAAAAATGATGGTGTTGGCCCCTTTAAAAATAGTCTGGGTGAAATGGTGGATGAGGAAAAAGCAAATATGCTAAATGACTTTTTTTCAACAGTATTTACACAAGAAAATCCCATGACAGACAATATGATCAGTGATAACAAAAATTCTCAATTAAACGTCACCTGCTTAACCCAAGAGGAAGTACGGCATCGTCTAAAAATCACTAAAATTGACAAATCCCCGGGCCCAGATGGGATACACCCCAGAGTGCTGCAGGAATTAAGTACTGTCATAGACAGACCATTATTTTTAATATTTAAAGATTCCATAATAACAGGGTCTGTACCACAGGACTGGCGTATAGCAAATGTGGTGCCAATATTCAAAAAGGGGACAAAAACTGAACTTGGAAATTATAGGCCAGTAAGCTTAACCTCTACTGTGGGTAAAATCCTAGAGGGTTTTCTAAGAGATGCTATACTGGAGTATCTGAAGAAAAATAACCTCATGACCCATTATCAACATGGTTTTACGAGGGACCGTTCCTGTCAAACTAATCTAATAAGCTTCTATGAAGAAGTAAGTTCTGGACTGGACCAAGGAAATGCAGTGGATGTGGTGTATATGGACTTTTCAAAAGCTTTTGATACGGTGCCACACAAAAGGTTGATACATAAAATGAGGGCAATGTGGATAGGGGAAAATATGTGTAAGTGGGTTAAGAACTGGCTTAGTGATAGGAAACAAAGGGTGGTTATTAATGGAACACACTCAGAATGGGTCACAGTTAACAGTGGGGTACCACAGGGGTCAGTGTTGGGCCCGCTTCTATTTAATATATTTATTAATGACCTTGTAGGGGGCATACAGAGTAGAATCTCAATATTTGCAGATGACACTAAACTCTGCAGGGTAATCAATACAGAGGAGGACAATTTTATATTACAGGAGGATTTATGTAAACTAGAAGCTTGGGCTGCTAAATGGCAAATGCGCTTTAATGGGGATAAATGTAAAGTCATGCACTTGGGCAGAGGAAACAAAAGGTATAATTATGTGCTTCATTGTAAAACACTGGGCAAAACTGTCACTGAAAAAGACCTGGGTGTATGGGTAGATGACAAACTCACATTTAGTGGCCAGTGTCAGGCAGCTGCTGCAAAGGCAAATAAAATAATGGGATGTATTAAAAGAGGCATAGATGCTCATGAGGAGAACATAATTTTACCTCTATACAAGTCACTAGTGCGACCACACTTAGAATACTGTGTACAATTCTGGTCTCCGGTGTATAAGAAAGACATAGCTGAACTAGAGCGGGTCCAGAGAAGAGCGACAAAAGTTATTAGAGGACTAAGGGGTCTGCAATACCAAGACAGGTTATTAAACTTGGGGTTATTTAGCTTGGAAAAACGAAGGCTTAGGGGTGATCTTATAATAATGTATAAATATATGAGGGGGCAGTACAGAGACCTTTCTAATGATCTCTTTACTCTTAGGCCTGAGACTGGGACAAGGGGGCATCCTCTACGTCTGGAGGGAAGAAGGTTTAATCATAATCACAGACGCGGATTCTTTACTGTAAAAGCAGTGAGACTATGGAACTCTCTGCCACATGATGTTGTAATGAGTGAGTCACTACTAACATTTAAGAAGGGCCTGGATGCCTTTCTTGAAAACTATAATATTACCAGTTATATATACTAGATTCTTTGATAGGGCGTTGATCCAGGGAATTAGTCTGATTGCCGTATCTGGAGTCAGGAAGGAATTTTTTCCCCCAATGTGGAGATTAGTGTTCCCACATGGGTTTTTTTTTGCCTTCCTCTGGATCAACATGTTAGGCTATGGGTTGAACTAGATGGACTTAAAGTCTTCCTTCAACCTTAAAAACTATGTTACTATGTTACTATGAGTCATAAAACTATTTTTACATGGAAAGCCAACCTTCTATATAATGGATTCTTTTTTGAGAAGTTTTGGAGAGGTGTGCGCTACAAGTGTGAGCACTCCAACAAAAGTGGCAATACCCATTCATTCTTCAAAACATCTAGATATCAAAGCTATAAAACACTACAGTCATGTCCTACTGACATGTCATTAAAGTAATTGTCAAAGACAGCCCTTGTCCATAAGCCTGTATGGTATGATACCTGAGACAAAAAGCATCCACTTGGGACCCCCTATATGATCTAACATATATTAACTGGCGAAAATACTGGATGGTCACCATTTCATATCACATTAACTGTGCTATGAGAATTGGCTGGCCACAGCTTTCCTGGTTATGTTAGCTGTTTGTTTTGATGACGGCATTTTAACGAAGGTTGACATAATCTCTTTAAAGAGAACCTGCCAGTACGATTTAGCAATGTGAAGTAAAGATATGGCTGCAATGGTGTTGTAATACTTATTAAATTGATACTTTTGATGAAGAAATCCACTTTAGTTGTTCTTCTTTAATCTGAATTTAAAATTTCCTGCTAATGAGATTTTGGTGCACAGGGACTGAACTGTCCTCTGGGTCTTTTCCTCCCTGTCTGTGATGTCCTGGCTGCTCTGGGGCTGGGGAATCACAAACAGGGAGGAGAAGACCCAGTGTACAGTCCAGCTCCTGTACACCGAAATCTAATTAGCAGTTAAGTTCAATTTAATAACAGATTTCCCTTAAGTATGAAAAAAAATAAGATAATTAACCTGATAAGATTCTGGTAACAGCTCTCATTTACTAACATTTCTCAACTGAACTAAATAATTTATGATTAGGAAAATAAGAAAATAAGAAAATATGGTAATTAAGAGAGAAACATAGGGCACACACAGTTCATTATTACATTCATGTCTTTTTGCTTAGTTTTTGATATCTGTTTTTTATTTAAACCTAATTCTTTTTTTATTTGCACATTATTGTTACTGTAGGACTCAGAAGACAATAAGGCCCCTGATGTGAGTTTTTAGCATGTGTATTTTGTCCAAAATATCAACCAATATCTCATGTATTTTTTTTATGTTTTGCATGAATAAGCCAAGTCTTGTACAGTTGGATCTATGCTGCCTCCACCTCTTATCATGAAATCATACTGTGCATTACTATTGTGCCCAATATTGGTAAGGTAAAAAAAGGTTTGTACTGTGTTAGCCAGCGGATAAAAAAATATTAAAATCTGGGAGTCCTCAGTGGTTGATACCTTTTTTACATCAATCTTATCTCTGAACATTGATATTTACTGCTCCAGGTGTTTTCCCCCCTTCCAACACTGACCACTATGTACTGCTTCACGTCACGTGTCTTTTGTACTGCATTATCCAGTCATCCATTTGTGTATATATGTATGTGCTCAGAGTTGTGCCCGACTAATCCACCTGTCTCCCCGCTATTCCCCAGTCTCCCCCCTCTGCCAAGCCCTTCACTGGCTCCCTGTTTCTCAGAGGGCCTGGTTCAAAACCCTAACCATGACATACAAAGCTATCCACAATCTGTCCCCTCCATACATTTCTGATATGGTGTCCCGATACCTACCCTCACACAACTTGCAATCCTTTCAAGAGCTGTTTCTCAACTCCTCTCTTACCTCTTCTTCCCACAACCGCATACAAGATTTCTCCTGTGCATCCGCTATACTCTGGAACTCTCTGCCCCATCACATCAGACTCTCGTCTACCCTGGAAACCGTAAAGGGATCCTGACCCCGAAAAATCAGCCCCCAGCCCCTTAATACCTTTCCCTGCAGCATGCTAACACCTCTGGAGCCATCTCTTTGTGTGGTCAGAGCGATATTGTAATGTTAATAAAAGTGCTTTTTATACCTTATTTCCAGCGGCTTCTTAGCATTTGAGAAGCCGCAAAAGGCGTGCCTGGCTGCTGCTCTCTGCCTCCTGCTTGTCAATTATGCACGCCCCGATGGGCGTGCTACAGATCCGAGAGCCTGTGCGCGTCATAAAAGGGGCAATTGGGTCATACCAGCTTTACCGCCCCTTTTATGATGCGCACAGGCTCTCCGCTGTGTAGCACGCCCATCGGGGCATGCATAATTGACAAGTTGGCGGCAGGGAGCAGCAGCCAGGCACGCCTTTTGCAGCTTTCCAAATGCTGAGACGCCGCTGGAAATAAGGTATAAAAAGCACTTTTATTAACATTACAATATCGCTCTGGCCACACAAAGGGATGGCTCCAGAGGTGTTAGCATGCTGCAGGGAAAGGTATTAAGGGGCTGGAGGCTCATTTTTCGGTGTCAGGATTCCTTTAAGGAACCTGAAGGACTCACCTTTTCCGACAAGCCTACAGCCTACAGTGAGACTCAGTCCATCGCTCCACTACATAATCAGCTCTACCCTCTCCTACTGTATCCTCACCTGTCCCTCTTAGACTGTGAGCCCTTGTGGAGAGGGTCTTCTCCCCTTCTGTACCTGTGTGACTTGTTTGTCCATACTTATTGTACTTGTCTTTGTTTGCCCTTCCATATGTAAATCGAGATGGAATCTAATGGTGCTATAATAATAAATAATAATAATTATTATTATTAGCCTGATGAAGAGGCCATAGAGTCTGGAAAGCTTGCTATTTGTTACCATCTTTTCAGTTAGCCATTAAAAAGTATCAACCACTGAGGACTCTTAGATTCTAATATTTTTCAGGTATTGGTAAGCATGGCTGTTTTATTCTGTGATGTTTTTGGGAATTGATGTCCTTTTGAATGAATTGCTTTTAATTTCAGAATCATCAATTGTAACTTAGAAAAATCACAATACTTAGCGGAACAATGTGTCTAAAAAGTTACAAAAAATTAAAAGACAAGAATAAAAAGCAATTCTTATATCAAAATTCATGATCCATTGTGAAGAATTTAGTGTACAAAATATCAAACCACAAAACCCACCAAAAAGTGTCTTAAAACGCAGAAATTATTAATTTAGCCCTGAAGCTCTAGTTCTTGCAGACAGAAAACCTTCATTATTACTAAGTAAATAACTTATTACTACTTACTAAGTAAATAAAATATGCCAAAGTTGCTTAGTGCCTTTTCATTTGTAAAATGCATTAAATGGTATAAAGTTTAGTCACAGCAAACTGTTTCGGCTGGGCCAGCCAACAAATGAGGGTGTGGGCCTGAAATGTCAAAGTATAAAGAACCTATTCAGACAGCTTCCCCCACTCAGAAGTCCAGGCTCCATATTTCGGGTAATGTAAAAGTTACTGAAGAAAGAAAACACATGTGAAAGTTACTTCAGTTCAGAAACAGAGCCAAACAAATGGCTGCAGGTGTTGCCTCTTTATTGAGACCAGCTTAAAACATTAATAGTTTTTAAGAAGTATTTCATCAGGTAGACTCGTGTATACCTTTATGGCTGTTTGTATAACACATTAAGCATCATGGGACTAATAGTGAGGCTGTGTCGAAGGCTATTTGAAGAAATTGTGCTCATTAAATAAAGCTTATATGATAAATAGGTGCAAAAACTTTTAGGCGGCTGGTGGTTTGTGTGAAACATTCACAGAAAGAAATGAAAGGGTGTCAGCCGTCTTCAAGATCTCAAGGCTAATAATGAAAATGCCACTTTATAGCTTATAAATTGGGGACTTTTTAAAAAATGTGGAGCAGAATGGTTATAATGATGCATGTTATACACTCGTTAAAGCTGGAATTAAAATGTAAGTATTCAGTATCCTTTTCAGAAGGATTGCAATAGACACCCATAAAAATCTGGGCACATACTGCACCTTAGTTTAATACACGTATCTACCGCTCTCCATAGACTTGGCTGAAACATAGACTTTGTTTTTCTTTTATTGGAGGTTATGAATTGGTCGAATCTTTGACCCCAATTCATCAAAATGTTGCGACTTTTGACAATTTCATGGTAGTTTTGGTACAACATCGCCAATATTAGTGGAGATTATCAGGAGCCTAACAAGGCATGGAATGGCAACAGATGCCCATGAAATTCATCAAAAATGACATTGTCTCTTATACCATTTCTAGTAAGTGCCTGAAAGATGCACCAAAATCATTAAATGGTGTGCGCTTCTTAATGAAATTGGTGCTTCTTGTTCCTGTATGAGATGCCAGTCTTACTACATTGGGGTTATAGTGTTCAAGGTCAAAGTGTTTTCGCCAGATTTGTAGCATAGAACACTTTGAAAAGTTGTAAAACTCGTAGTTGCTAAAAAATCCTTCAAATTTTTTTGTGTTCTGTTGCCATTCCCAGTGTAGGCAGAATGGGGTGTGGCAAAGCCCACAAAACAAATTCTTTAAAACATATTACACTTTGGGGCAACTTAGACTGGAGCCAAGAAGGAGCTGGAAAAGATAAGGTGTATGGACAACACTCTGCAGCCAATCACACATAAGGAATCATATGCTGACCAACGTCAGCTCTGATAGGCTGGAATAATCGCTATTATAGTGGCTAGCAATCTTAACTAATCAGGGATACTTTTCCTGAGCATGCCCAGTAGGTTTGTTTGCAAGTTCAGTCCACATGTTGCATATAGAGATGAGTGAACCTTTTGAAGTTCGGCCAACTACAGTCCTCAAAGTCTGAAAAACAGTGCAAGTTTTCTGGTTTTCCTTAGCATTGTACAGGTGCTAAAGTCATCACCTGCAGAGGTGATTATCCCAGCACCTTCTGCAATGCTAAGAAAATCCTGAAAACATGCAATTTGCGGCCCTTGATGACTGCACTTGGTCAGCCCTGCTCTACAAGTGTGTGTGTAGTGTTTTGCATTTCCATACCTCAGACCATCTGGCAAGAGGCCTGCGGCTTATTTGCCAGTCTCTATAGGGCACTGTCAAAGCACTTCTTTGCAGAAACAGTCCAGCACACAAGGAATGAAGTAAAAAAGGTTTTACTGTAGCACAGACTATAATAAGTCTTAAAGACACATATATCAATATGCACAGTATACAGTGCCTAATAGCTGGTTTGATAAGATGCCAATAAGTTAGAGCCTTCAAACTGCAAACGAGAGTAGGATTTATTAACAGAAGCATAAATCTTACAAACCAACAAGTTATGTTGCTCAGTTGAATTTTTATAAATTTTAAACATAAAAGTGTGGGTCAATTATTATTCAACCCCTAGGTTTAATATTTTGTGGTCTCTGGAGTTATCTGGGCCCACTCCTCCATGCAGATCTTCTCCAAGTTATCTAGGTTCTTTGGGTGTCTCATGTGGACTTTAATCTTGAGTTCCTTCCACAAGTTTTCAATTGGGTTACGGTCAGGAGACTGACTAGGCCACTCCAACACCTTGATTTTTTCCCTCTTGAACCAGGCCTTGGTTTTCTTGACTGTGTGCTTTGGGTCGTTGTCTTGTCGGAAGATGAAATTACGACCCATCTTAAGATCCTTGATGGAGGAGCGGAGGTTCTTGGCCAAAATCTCCAGGTAGGCCGTGCTATCCATCTTCCCATGATGCGGACCAGATGGCCAGGCCCCTTGGCTGAGAAACAGCCCCACAGCATGATGCTGCCACCACCATGCTTGATTGTAGGGATGGTATTCTTGGGGTCGTATGCAGTGCCATCCAGTCTCCAAACGTCACGTGTGTGGTTGGCACCAAAGATCTCGATCTTGGTCTCATCAGACCATAGAACCTTGAACCAGTCTGTCTCAGAGTCCTCCAAGTGATCATGAGCAAACTGTAGACGAGCCTTGACATGATGCTTTGAAAGTAAAGGAACCTTACGGGCTCGTCTGGAACGGAGACCATTGCGGTGGAGTACGTTACTTATGGTATTGACTGAAACCAATGTCCCCACTGCCATGAGATCTTCCCGGAGCTCCTTCCTTGTTGTCCTTGGGTTAGCCTTGACTCTTGACAAGCCTGGCCTCGGCACGGGAGGAAACTTTCAAAGGCTGTCCAGGCCGTGGAAGGCTAACAGTAGATCCATAAGCCTTCCACTTCCGGATGATGCTCCCAACAGTGGAGACAGGTAGGCCCAACTCCTTGGAAAGGGTTTTGTATCCCTTGCCAGCCTTGTGACCCTCCACGATCTTGTCTCTGATGGCCTTGGAATGCTCCTTTGTCTTTCCCATGTTGACCATGTATGAGTGCTGTTCACAAGTTTGGGGAGGGTCTTAAATAGTCAGAAAAGGCTGGCAAAAGAGATAATTAATCCACACATGTGAAGCTCATTGTTATTTGTGCCTGAACTACTTCTTAATACTTTAGGGGGACCAAACAGAATTCTGGTGGTTTGAGGGGTTGAATAATATAAATGACCCTCTGAATTAACTTTTAATGCTTTAAAAAAAAAAAAAAAAAAAAAAAATTTTGTGGCACTGCATTTCCCACTTCCAGACTAATCTACAGTCCAAATGTCACAATGCCAAGTTAATTCTGCATGTGTCAACCAGCTAAATCTGCAGGGGGTTGAATACTACTTGTAGGCACTGTATATAAGTAAAGTCCCACAGGGATCAGCAAAATCCATTACAATGGTGCAAAGTCCATTAAGGGCACAGTCCATTAAAGGCTTTGAGATGTATCCCAAAGGCTGCAGTCCCGCTAAACCAGCAGGGAGTAGTTCAACCGGTGCTAAACTTGGGAAGGGGAAAAGTAAAATGAACAAAAAACAATCCCCGCTCTTCAAAGAACTTAAAAACAGCTAAAAAAAAAGTCATTTTCCGGACAAAATGCCAGTTAAGGGATGGGTCAGCAACCAAACAACATGTATTTCTTAGGAAAGTACTTTAATTGGAGTAAAAACTGTCTAGCAGCTTTCTCATAGCTGCCCGGTATGGAGGTAGCTATTCCTCATGGCAACCAAACAAAGCTGTGTTAGCCGATGTTTTGGTAAATTGCTTGGATTTCCGATCGCGAACAGAATCTGCAATGTTTGTACACAATTTGAAATTGCGAACATGTTCAGGGAAGTTGCTCATCTCTAGTTGCATCAACTCACAAATTTATACTTTTCTTTTTCTGTTTTTTTTTATATAGAGTATTCACCCAATCTCACAATCTCATTTGGACTTGTATATGTATACAGGGTGGGCCATTTATATGGATACACCTAAATAAAATGGGAATGGTTGGTGATGTCAACTTCGTGTTTTTGGCACATTAGTATATTGGAAGGGGAAAACTTTTCCAGATGGGTAGTGACCATGGCAGCCATTTTGAAGTCAGCCATTTTGGATCCAACTTTATTTTTTTCAAAGGGAAGAGGGTCATGTGACACATCAAACATATTGAGAATTTCATAAGAAAACCAATGGTGTGCTTGGTTGTTATGTAACTTTATTCTTTCATGAGTTATTTGCAAGTTTCTCTTTGTTTACAGCCATTGACATGTCGCAGAGGTTAACACGTGAGGAGCGGATAAAATTGTGTTGATGTCTGGTGAACGCAGTACCCGGGTCATAGCAGATTTCAATGCAAGACACCCTACGAGACCACCCATCTCCCATGCTACAGTTAGCAAACTGCTTGCCAAATTTTGTGAAACAGGTTCAGTGTTGGATTGCCAAAATGTGAACGCAAGAAAACTGTCACCAATGAAGAAAGATGAGTGGTGGTACTAGCTTCATTCAGCAGGAGCCCACATAGCACTCGTCGCATGTCACTGGAGAGTGGCAACAGTCGAACATCCATTTGGCAGATATTAGCTACTCACAAATGGCACCCTTACAAAATCTAGCTGCTACAGCATCTTAACGAGGATGGCCCATACAGGCACACTGAATTTGTAGAATGGGCAAAAAAAACATTGGAAAAGGCCCCTCAGTTTACTCAGAACATTATGTTCAGTGATGAGGCAAACTTTTTTGTGAATGGTGAAGTTAACAAACAACCACTGCTATTGTTCTGACACTAAGTCACAGTGGATAGATCCCTCCAAGACTGTTGGAACACAAACATTGATGGTATGGTGTGGTATATGGGGTACAAAGATAGTGGGGCAATTCTTCATCAATGGAAACCTCAATGCCACTGGATAAATGAAATTGCCATGTGTTGCCCTCTGTATGCACTGAAGATGGCACGTTCCCTGAGTTTTTCCAACAAGTTGGGTGTCAGGTCCGAGCATTCCTACATGAACAGTTTCCTGGAAAGTGAATTGGTCATCGTGGGCCAGTTGAATGGCCACCAAGTCTCCCGATCTGATCCTCTTAGACTTTTATCTTTAGGGTCATTTGAAGGCAATTGTCTATGCTGTGAAGATACGAGATGTGCAGAATCTGAAACAATGGATACTGGAAGCCTGTGTAAGCATTTCATTTCTTCTGCGATGTTGCTATGTCAAGAGTGGGAGAAGTGGTTGCAATGACAATCCAACACAATGGGCAGCACTTTGAACACATTTTATAAGTGGTCATAAACTTGTAAATAAATGAAATAATGAAGTTACATTAAAAATAAGCACACCATTGTTTATCTTATGAAATTCTCAATAGGTTTGATATGTCGCATGACCCTCATCCCATTAAAAAAAATAAAGTTATATCCAAGATGGCCAATTTTAAAATAGCCACCATAGTTACCACCCATCTGGAAATGTTTTCCCCCTCCCATATACTAATGTTTATTTAGGTGTATCCATATAAATGGCCCACCATATATATATATATATATATATATATATATATATATACTAGATGGTGGCCCGATTCTACCGCATCGGGTATTCTAGAATACCTTGTAAACAGGAGTGAACTGCGTCACACTATGACTGACAGCCTTGTAAACAGCAGAGAAGTGCGTCACACTATGAGCGGCAGTTCAAATTGCGCGCCAATATACCAAGCCGTGCTCTTTGCTGACTGGTCACTGCCAGCCGCGACGACCAATCAGCGCACTTGGCGCGTGTTTTAAAACATGCTTCGCTGAATGGTCGCTGCCGGCGGCGACCAATCAGCGAAGAGGAGCGTGGCTTGGCAGGGGTTTTGAATCCCACGCCGCGGGATTCATATTTCCTGCCAAGCTGTGCTGCTTTGCTGATTGGTTGCCACAATGCCAAACGCAATTGCAAACTGTGCTTGCGTTTGAATGCATGTGTTTGCCCTTGTGCACAGGAAATGTTGCCTGCAACATTTCCTGTGCGCTAGAGCAAAAGCATGCATTCAAACGCAACCACAGTTTGCAATTGCGTTTGGCATTGTGTTTGACAGCGTTTGCCCATAGGAAACAATGGATGCTTTTGTAATGTGTTAGTATTGCATTTCAATGCGCTAAAGCAAAGCAAGCGCAAAGCAAGGCAAATGCAAACCATCCTAGATGTGAACTTAGCCTTATTTGAATTGTTGAAAAACACTGCAAAAATGATGAAAGACTTGACATACTGCTGATTTGAAAAAACTGTGTCATGGTTAAAATGTGCAAGAAAAAAAGAAGGATGTCATAAATCTCATTCACTTTGCTGGTACTGTAAAATGTGTTTTTTTCCTCAAAAATACAACTTGAAAGAAAGCACTAAGATTCTACACTTGCACAAAAAAATACACTGCATACAAATACATTTGCAGGCCTCTCCCACCCAGCTACACATATATGAGTGTGGTCTGAGCGGGACGGGGTGAGGTCACACCAGCGAGTCTAATTTACTAAAGTGGCATAACTTACTCCAGGCACTGTGGGGTGTTCATTTCTTGTGGCGGCACACGCTGGGAATCAGGTGTGCCTGATTTATTACTACTTACATTATGTTCTTAAAGGGGATCTGTCAACAAACTTTCGAGAGCACCTTACTGCTTGTTTGTTTTCTATCTATTTCAGCCCTTCTATGGCCCTATGATGCCAGATTTGTCAATCAAAGAAGAGAAGAGGGTGATGGTAGGTGGGAAACAAGCAGGTGGGAAGGTGCACTTAAATGTTTGGCCCCACCATAATGCACAAGGGCCTGTACTTGGCTTGCACAGTCAGTCCTTTATTAAGCCAAAGCTAACAATCAAAAAAAGAAGGGATGGAGATAAAGGGAAAATATGCAGGTGGGAGGCTGCACTTACAGTAAATGTTTGGCCAGGCCATAATGTACTTATACTTTTAATACTGAAAGAAAATTAAGTCAAAAGAATAGTGCCCTGGTGGCATACTACCTGCAATGATCCATAATATAGGACAGAGAAAAATGTATTATAGGCCAAAGGAGCATTAATTATGCTTTTTATTACTATATTATTTATTTTCAGTTGGCAGAATGTAGCAGATAACTGTAACTGAGAACAGTGGCGGACAAAGAAGAGAGGTCTGTGGAAGAACCAAATATGAGCTCTTTGTAGTCCAATAATGTGTCTATGACAGAACTGCTTGCGGCTTTGGAGGGGGTAGTGGGTCCCCTTACCCCTTGGTCCCCTGTGCAAATGCATAGCTCACACGAATGATATGTCTGCCGCTGATTTGGGCATGACTTATAAGTTGACTTGAACACCTCTCACATGAGGAATCCTGGCCATGAGCGCATGTTAGAACCTTGTCTGTCCACTGACTGGCGTTCACAATGAAAGGGTGCTTGTTTGTAATCTGTTTCTGAACGCTCTAAAGATAAATTTAGGTCTCAGGAAGGAAGTTGAGTGGGCGAAGTGATGACGAAGATCTGTATTTGATACTACTCCCTAATTTAAAAAGTGCATTTCACTTTTTACATACAGATATACTTAATAACAAACAACACACCACAAACCATATCTAAGCAGCTATGCTTATGATGAAAAATTCAGAATATGGAGTTGGCATATGAGTGCAGCAATAATTCTGCTAAAGTCACAAAAAGAGAGCTGAGTTTAGATAATAAAAGGTTATACCTACAATGAAATCTTACTTCATATATCTCCACTGTATAATTTGTCTTCTTTCAGGCTATGCCTCATTTAGGTGATGACACACAACTTTCCCATTGCTTTCCCTTATCATTCACTTTTAGGGTATAACATGCAATACAACCGACTAACCACTATATATTATTATCCTCTTCTCTGGTTCTTTATTCAGCTTTCTTTCTGACCAAGTTTATAGTTATTTCTAAGGCCTGACATATCTACCTATCCCTTTCGGCTATGATCCCTGCAGGAGAATAAAGTAGCATTTACATGGTACAATTTGCTAAATCTTACTACTTGCTTTTAGTGCATATCTACCTACATATGAATGTCACGATCTTTGGCTTTAGCATGGTAAAAGTGATTGTTTTAACTTAAATTGCTATTTTTGATCAATTAATGACAAATATTGTAAAGAAATCTCCTAATTAAAGTGGTGGTCAAAAGGCTTAATACATTTAAATCTAAATCTATATATACAGTGCTGTGCAAATGAATTGGGACAAAGGTTACCAGTCAGTGATTCAAAACAGTTTTAACTGCTTTGAACAGGTGTGAGTGTACAACCTTGAGTAACAAAATGTGGTTTGACTGGATTTAGTCAGAAAAAAACAGCTAGATGCCCCCTCAGCTTCAGTTGAGAGCTTGTTTCTGTGAGGAGTGGTTCAGTGTACTTTTTCTATCAGTGTGATTCATGCCTGTAAAAATGGATGTTACTCCACAGAAGAGGTCTAGAATTATTACTCTTAATGAACATACAAGTCTGCCTGTAAGAGAAATCGCTTCCACCGTTGGTATTGGAAAATCTAGTCAATCTATTATTCAAGAATAATTCGCACACACAATGAAACTGGATCGTTTTCTCCAAAACCAAAAGGGAAATGTGGAAGAAAAAGTAAAACGACACCAAGAACTGATAAAACACTTATCAGCAATAGTAAAACTAATGCAAGAAGAACAAGTAAAGACTTGCTTTGTCCCAATTAATTTGCACAGCACTGTATTTATTGCCTTAATCTAAACTAAGTTCTAATATGGCTGAAGGCAGCTGAGATTCTCAAATGAAACGTCACCATGCAGGAAGTAGGGAAACAATTGTATTTACTTAGTATAGTCAGGGAATGGCAGGAAATTATTAAAACAAATATATGAAATATCAATTTAGATTGGGGCAATAAATAGATAAGGACCCAGATTTAAATTTCATCAGTCATAGTAACATTACATTGTAGAATGCTAATCACTAATCCATCAAACATCATGACTAGCGTTTTCTTGATATGACAATATGAATCATCACATAAAGCTTTCCCAACAGCGTTCGTGAACTGGTCCAAGCCATAGTTGTGTAGCCGTAGTTGTGTAAATCTTCTCCACTGGTTGTATCCAGTAATGCAACTCAGGTCCATTTGAAAAAGACTAGTGATGTTTATGGAAACAAAGAATACCCACTTTTCTAATCTCTCACACCCCCTTAAAACAGAAAATCATGTTTATTATACACAAATGTTTTTTGATAACATAAGGGAACAGATTTTTAAATGTATTTTAGTGGTCCTGGTAATGGGAAAAACCGAGACTTATTTCCTTATTTTTCCACTGATATCACCCAATATCACAAACAAAAAGAGAATTTGACAGTAACATGCAAAATGAAGCCCCATATAAAATTGGAAAAAAAGGGAAAATTCATTTGAATATCCAATTAAATATTTTTAAAGCTCTTTAAAGGGAACATGTGACCTAGTTTAGAGCCCCTAACCTATCCTGGCCCTGCAGATTCCTACTACATTCCTAACCATCCCTTTCTGATCTAACTGAATTATAAATGTTGAGAAAAAAAAGTGATTTATACACTTATATATTTCCTCTGTTCGGGTAGGTAGTCACTCCAGGTCCATTCTCTTCCCCTCGATCGCGGGTATAACACTCCAGTGGGCATGATAATTTTTTCAGGAGTGCGTTCCTGATTTTAAATTCCTGGCTCCTCCTTCCAGGAATTCTGCTTTGGCTGAGCGTCATTTCCGCTTCGGTGTAGTGTGGTGGATGATCGACCTTACAGGCCAACTACGTAGCATGTACAGTGTACATTCTGAAGCCGGCCTGTACACCTAATACCCCCATACTGTGCAGGACAGGAAATGATGCTCGGTTGGCATGTCATACCAGGAAGGAGGAGCCAGGAATTTTAAATCAGGGCTTGTTCCTGAATGAATTATCACGCCTACCGAGGTGTTATACCAGCAGCGAGAGGGGAGAGAATAAACCCAGATGGACTGCCAACTTGTCTGCCACCTGTCTAAGAAACGCCCACAGAATGGGGGAAAATGTAAGTGTATAAATCGCTTTTCTCCAACATTTAAAATTCACAATTAGATCAGACAGGGATGATTAGAAATGTAGAAGAAATCTGCAGGGACAGGTAGTGATAGGTGATAGGGGGGGCTAAACTAGGTAACAGGTTACCTTTAAACCAAATCTATTGAAGAAATGTGCCTGCTCAGGGACAGGAATAAATGGCCCAGTCATGCACTAGTTAACTTACATATGCTTATATGCTATTAATTTTACATGATATAGACAAACACTAAAGAGCTCAAAGTAGAAATGTGGACATGACATCTTGTAGACTGAAAGTCTTCATGGGCAGGGTCCTCTCTCCCTCTGTACCTGTCTGTGCCTTGTATTGTTCATGAATATCATACTTGTCTCTATTGTGTATAACCCTTTTCACATGAAAAGCGCCATGGAATATATGGTGATATAATAATAAATAATTACCGTATATACTCGTGTATAAGCCGACCCGTGTATAAGCCGACCCCCCCTACTTTTGTCCCCAAAATCTGGGAAAACCTATTGACTCGTGTATAAGCCGAGGGTGGACCCCAGCACAGGTATACAGCCCCCAGCAGTGTGGTATACAGGCCCCCCCAGTGGTATACAGGCCTCCCCAGTGGTAGCATACAGCCCCCAGCAGTGTGGTATACAGGCCCCCCAGTGGTATACAGGCCTCCCCAGTGGTAGCATACAGCCCCAGCAGTGTGGTATACAGGCCCCCCCAGTGGTATACAGGCCTCCCCAGTGGTAGTATACAGCCCCCAGCAGTGTGGTATACAGCAGCCTCCCCAGTGGTATATACAGGCCCCAGCAGTGTTACAGCAGCCTTCCCAGTGGTATATACAGCAGCAGCCCCAGTGGTAGTATACAGCAGCCCCAGTGGTAGTATACAGCAACCCCAGAGGTATATACAGCAGCCCCAGTGGTAGTATACAGCAGCCCCAGAGGTATATACAGCAGCCCCAGTAGTAGTATACAGCAGCCCCAGAGGTATATACAGCAGCCCCAGTGGTAGTATACAGCAGCCCCATAGGTATATACAGCAGCCCCAGTGGTAGTATACAGCAGCAGCCCGCCCGCCACCCCCACCAGTATACAGGCGCCGCTGCCGACATCGCGCTCCTCCGTCTTCATCCAGCGTCTTCCGGCTTCCTCTGGTCGGCGCAGACAATGATGTCATTGCCTGCGCCGACCAGAGGAAGCCGGAAGATGGATGAAGCCGGAGGAGTGCGATGTCGGCAGCGGCGGGGACGGCGGCGACAGGACAGTGATAAGTATAATGATTTTACTTTACAGGTTTGCGGAGCAAGGGGGGCCCTGGATACTGATGGGGGGGCGCCTGTATACTGATGGGGGTGGCAGGCGGGCGGCCTGCCGTTGGTATGACTCACGTATAAGCCGAGGGAGGACTTTTCAGCCCAATTTTTGGGCTGAAAAACCCGGCTTATACGCGTGTATATACGGTATATTTGTCTACTTTATCTCTCACTCCAAAATATGTGTAGTTGTTTCCCACTTTCCTTCAATAGACCAAACTTTCCTAAAACAAGTTTACATTAAATACTGACAAACAGTACTATGCAAGGACTTGCCCCAAAACCTTCCTCTCGCCCAATGCCTATTGACAACAAAATGGACCCTAACTATAGGAGTAAAAAACTTACAATTTCAAGCTAAAATGTATTGCTCATTTTACAAATCAAATTTTAATTGAATAAAAATTATATATTAAACCCATATGTTGCTTGTTAATCTCCAAGTGGTAACATCTCTCCATGTGGAGAGTGCCAAGGGAGCTTAAGGAGATTTATAGGCCATATAATGCAAGTGGCAATCTGCACAATGAGAGACGTTACCACATCAGAGGCTTCTCATCCAGCCAAATCAGAACTCTTGGTTTGCACAAAGGAGTGGTAAACCTCCTGAAACACATGTCTGCAAATAGAGTGTATGGTGTGGATTTTATCATAAGTCATAGGGCAAGTCTTGATAAAGGGTCAATACTGACTTTTAGGATTGCTACTTCCAATTGGTGGCGCTAGAGATTACTTCCTCTTCCTCTCTGAAGACAATTTGCTTTCTATTTCGGCACTATCCCCATTACTCTCTACAAGGGGTAATTCAGGCTCTCATATTTAACCTATAATTATGAATGGTAGCCTGTAAACTATAACATTTTCCTATATTAACTATATAGTCCCTGGACTTCTTCCAAATTGAACACCAAAGAAGAGCACTAAAAAGTTAAAACACTATTTGAAATTCATTGCAACAATCTCCCACTGATCAATGATAAAAGCATTACAGAGATTGAGGAATGGTATAATTTGCCCATCTTTTGTTGTGATCAATCTGAAAGGGATTTCAAAGGATTTAGGTTAGGTTTCCTACTTACAGAGGAATCTTTTTACAGACCTGACTTTGTACACTGAAGGAATATCACACTGACACAGCAAAGGTCTACCACAAAGTTGAAAAAACTTGATTGCCTAAAATGTAATAATCTCCAGCATTAAGATTTACCCTCATGGATGGAAACAAATCAAACTATGCACAACCTGATTACCAAATTTACCATTAGTTCTAAATTGTCACTTCAGTGAGGAAGTGAATGAACTCTAGCGCCATCTTTCGGTAGCTGTCCTCAAAGTCATAATCAACTCTTTAACAAGCCTTTTAATATGATTTGGGTTTTGTGCCAGATCAGAAACCCAAACTGCAGACACTGTGTTTTGGGGTAACTGCCCCTCATCAGTGCAGTGTGCGTGAATTTTGATCTGCCTGTGTGAGTGGGTAAGATGAGGTCTGGAGAACTAGATTTTTACCACATGGAGAGGAATTTGTCTGCCAACTTTAAGAAAGCAGATAAGCTGATAAGGAAGCTTATAGCCGCAATGCTCCTCTGGGAAATGTGCAAATTGTCACTTCAGTGAGGAAGTGACTGAACTGTAGCGCAACCTTTCAGTAGTGACAATTTGCATATTTCCCAGAGGAGCATTGCGGCTATAAGCTTCCTTATCAGCTTATCTGCTTTCTTAAAGCTGACAGACAAATTCCTCTCCATGAGGTAAAAAGGTAGTTCTCCAGACCATTAGTTCTATGCATATAGCAGTAAAGCCTTCACTTACATTTGGCAAACCCAGATTCATGCTATGTGCCAGAATGCCAGCATAAATGTGTGGGATTTATCACTTGAAAGTTTCTACCCTCAGATGCCAATGGTGGGGTGGTTCCCATCACTGTTGGACATTACAGATGGTGACATCACAGTTTTGAACATGGTAGTGAGAAGAGAAGACATTATGCGCTTATGTGACTTATTGTGGATTGCCTAACAAGGATAACAAGTTGTTGGTTCTAAGTGTTTTTTTCTACAATGCAAGCACCTAAAGATGACCCTGGTAGATTTATCAGTGCAAAAAGTGACTTTGTAAATGTGGCATGCTATGACAGTGCAAGTTACTGGTTTGGGTTTGTCTTATGAGAACGCATGGCTGTATGTCTGAATTCATACAAATTTTAGCAATAGATGTCGCTGAAATAACCAGCTGCAGGGCTGTGCACATACTTTTGGCTATATCAATATATAATTCTATAACACACAAAGAAATTTTGACTTTTCCCATAAGTAAAGATAGCTTGCCAAAATATGCAAAAGGAGAATTTAAAGTCTGCTTCTTGATTGCATTGGCTATAAAAATGTAATAGACTGTGCTATTGTAATATATGGTGTAAATCTATTGATCATAGCTGTGTAATAACAGACCAATAAATCTGCCTTTCCTTAAGCATCAAAAGTCCAAACTGGCACCCCCAGATCACTTCAGGTGACCTCATCTCAAATTAGACGCCCTAATTTCAGCTGTCGTGAAAAATGTCTTTAACACAGCCTTTTCAGTTCAGTCATACGTCTACAGCAGAAAAGCTCAAACAATAAGACTTAGTCGTTTACTATAATTTGGCATCCATTATTTAAAGCCTAAAATTTCTTATATATACATCTTACTGAGTAAGCATATGGTAACCATTTGCAGGGATGATTTTAAGATTTTTATAAATAGTGAAGTCAAACATAGACTTTCTCCAGAACCTTTGGAGTTAACTGTAGTAGTAATGTGAAATCGCATGCCGAATAGTAAAGCCTGAGTACCTGGAATACAAAATAGAGGTCACAATGACTAAATTGTATAAACATGTACCGTATAAACTCGTGTATATGCCGACCTGTGTATAAGCCGACCCCCCTACTTTTGCCCCCAAAACCTGGGAAAACCTATTGACTCGTGTATAAGCCGAGGGTGGACCCCAGCACAGGTATACAGCCCCCAGCAGTGTGGTATACAGCAGCCTCCTCAGTGGTAGTATACAGGCAGCCTCCCCAGTGGTAGTATACAGGCAGCCTACCCAGTGGTAATATACAGGCAGCCTCCCCAGTGGTAGTATACAGGCAGCCTCCCCAGTGGTAATATACAGGCAGCCTCCCCAGTGGTAGTATACAGGCAGCCTCCCCAGTGGTAATATACAGGCAGCCTCCCCAGTGGTAATATACAGGCAGACTCCCCAGTTGTAGTATATAGGCAGACTCCCCAGTGGTGTATACAGGCAGACTCCCCAGTGGTGTATACAGGCAGACTCCCCAGTGGTGTATATAGGCAGACTCCCCAGTGGTAGTATATAGGCAGCCTCCCCAGTGGTAATATACAGGCAGCCTCCCCAGTGGTAGTATACAGGCAGCCTCCTCAGTGGTAATATACAGGCAGCCTCCCCAGTGGTAATATACAGGCAGACTCCCCAGTGGTAGTATATAGGCAGACTCCCCAGTGGTGTATACAGGCAGACTCCCCAGTGGTGTATACAGGCAGACTCCCCAGTGGTGTATATAGGCAGACTCCCCAGTGGTAGTATATAGGCAGACTCCCCAGTGGTGTATATAGGCAGACTCCCTAGTGGTAGTATATAGGCAGACACCCCAGTGGTAGTATATAGGCATACTCCCCAGTGGTGTATATAGGCAGACTCCCCAGTGGTAGTATATAGGCAGACTCCCCAGTGGTGTATATAGGCAGACTCCCCAGTGGTAGTATATAGGCAGACTCCCCAGTGGTGTATATAGGCAGACTCCCCAGTGGTGTATATAGGCAGACTTCCCAGTGGTAGTATATAGGCAGACTCCAGTGGTGTATATAGGCAGACTCCCCAGTGGTAGTATATAGGCAGACTCCCCAGTGGTGTATATAGGCAGACTCCCCAGTGGTAGTATATAGGCAGACTCCCCAGTGGTAGTATATAGGCAGACTCCCCAGTGGTGTATACAGGCAGACTCCCCAGTGGTGTATAAGGCAGACTCCCCAGTGGTGTATATAGGCAGACTCCCCAGTGGTAGTATATAGGCAGACTCCCCAGTGGTAGTATATAGGCAGACTCCCCAGTGGTGTATACAGGCAGACTCCCCAGTGGTGTATATAGGCAGACTCCCCAGTGGTAGTATATAGGCAGACTCCCCAGTGGTAGTATATAGGCAGACTCCCCAGTGGTAGTATATAGGCAGACTCCCCAGTGGTAGTATATAGGCAGACTCCCCAGTGGTGTATACAGGCAGACTCCCCAGTGGTAGTGGCTGCGGCACCTGTCAAAATAACAAACACTTTATACATCACCTCTCCGGCGCAGCTCCTCCGGTCCCGACTTCTTCCTTCTTGTGCCGGGCGGCTTCTAGTGCTGTGACCGCGCGCAGGAAATGAAGTCATCTCCTGCGCCCGGTCACATGACACCGGCACAAGAAGGAAGAAGCCGGGAACGGAGGAGCTGCGCCGGAGAGGTGATGTATAAAGTGTTTGTTATTTTGACAGGTGCCGCAGCCTGGGGGGCATACTAAGGAGGGGGGGCTGTGTATTATTGCTGGGGGCCAGTGTAGTGCAATATGCACGCATCCCCTCACCGCTGATGGACGGGGGGATGCTGTGCATATTCATTACACTAATGAGGCGGCCCCACGTGACCCCTCGCGGTCACTGCGGCCCCCTCCTGCCTCCTCCAGCCCCCGGTCACAGCCCCCCCCCCCACAGTATACCGAATGACTCGCGTATAAGCCGAGGGGGGCACTTTTCAGCCCAATTTTTGGGCTGAAAAACTCGGCTTATACGCGAGTATATACGGTATATTAGAAATGAGCAGTTTAATTTACATTGCCCTGGTCTGGCATCCAGTCTGGTCCTCCATGGTAGCCAGTCTTCACTTCATCCTTGGCCCATTACCTTGTATACTTTTTGTGATTAGTGGGCCCTTTAACATCATAATTAGCCACTGGGCCTCACATGACATCATGAAATGCCTAATAAAAGCCAGTGGAGTTCAGGATGCCAGGAATAGAAGTAAAGACTGGCTGTCGTGGTGGTTTATCAGAAAAGGGAAATCTAGCATGGCTCCATTTTCATATAAGGTTAAAAAAAAAACTTTATTCAGCCATCATCAAATTGTTAAACAGACATGTTAAAATGCGTGTACACTTTACACATTTCAGATTTTGACTATCCTTACTTATAGGTCAAAGAGCCCAGACTGGAATCGGGAATAGAGCAGTGTGAAATTAACTGCTCATCGCCAATATCCTATAATATAATCGTCTTATCGAGTCTGTCTGTCTCTCTGCAACAGAAATCCTGCGTTGCTGATTGGTCATGGCCGGCCGAGCGGAACCAATCAGCGACGCGGGATTTCTGTTACAGAGAGACAGCAACAGGCGCAGTTCGACGCCGTCCTCCCCCTGCCTGTGCCGCTCCGTCCTCCCCCACCCCGCCTCATCAAACTCCCCCCTCCTCCCCCTGCTGCTCTGTCCTCCATCCTCCTCCCCCCGCTGCTCCGTCCTCCTCCCCCCGCCACTCCGTCCTCCTCCTCCCACGCTCCATCCTCCCCCACCACTCTGTCCTACCCCCCCCCGCTCCGACCTCCCCCTTCCTCGCCGCTGTCTTCTCACTCGCACCCGGTGGTCCATTGCCAGTGAAAGCTTCAGGAACAGAATCAGCGGGTCATGTGACAGGCTCTGTGTGAAGTAACATCAGCCCGCCCTGTCAGATGACCTGCTGATTGTCTTCCTGGAGTTTTCATCGGCAAAGGGACCACCTGGTGCGGGTGAGGAGACAGCGGCGAGGAGGGGGATGGCGACACGTGTGTGTGTGTGTGTGTATATGTGTATGTATGTACAGTGCCTACAAGTAGTATTCAACCCCCTGCAGATTTAGGTGGTTTGATAAGATGCAAATAAGTTAGAGCCTTCAAACTGCAAACAGAGTAGGATTTATTAACAGAAGCATAAATCTTACAAACCAAAAAGTTATGTTGCTCAGTTGAATTTTAATACATTTTAAACATAAAAGTGTGGGTCAATTATTATTCAACCCCTCAAACCACCAGCATTCTGTTTGGTCCCCCTAAAGTATTAAGAAGTAGTTCAGGCACAAAGAACAATGAGCTTCACATGTGTGGATTAATTATCTCTTTTGCCAGCCTTTTCTGACTATTTAAGACCCTCCCCAAACTTGTGAACAGCACTCATACATGGTCAACATGGGAAAGACAAAGGAGCATTCCAAGGCCATCAGAGACAAGATCGTGGAGGGTCACAAGGCTGGCAAGGGGTACAAAACCCTTTCCAAGGAGTTGGGCCTACCTGTCTCCACTGTTGGGAGCATCATCCGGAAGTGGAAGGCTTATGGAACTACTGTTAGCCTTCCACGGCCTGGACAGCCTTTGAAAGTTTCCTCCCGTGCCGAGGCCAGGCTTGTCCGAAGAGTCAAGGCTAACCCAAGGACAACAAGGAAGGAGCTCCGGGAAGATCTCATGGCAGTGGGGACATTGGTTTCAGTCAATACCATAAGTAACGTACTCCACCGCAATGGTCTCCGTTCCAGACGAGCCCGTAAGGTACCTTTACTTTCAAAGCGTCATGTCAAGGCTCGTCTATAGTTTGCTCATGATCACTTGGAGGACTCTGAGACAGACTGGTTCAAGGTTCTATGGTCTGATGAGACCAAGATCGAGATCTTTGGTGCCAACCACACACGTGACGTTTGGAGACTGGATGGCACTGCATACGACCCCAAGAATACCATCCCTACAGTCAAGCATGGTGGTGGCAGCATCATGCTGTGGGGCTGTTTCTCTGCCAAGGGGCCTGGCCATCTGGTCCGCATCCATGGGAAGATGGATAGCACGGCCTACCTGGAGATTTTGGCCAAGAACCTCGGCTCCTCCATCAAGGATCTTAAGATGGGTCGTAATTTCATCTTCCAACAAGACAACGACCCAAAGCACACAGCCAAGAAAACCAAGGCCTGGTTCAAGAGGGAAAAAATCAAGGTGATGGAGTGGCCTAGTCAGTCTCCTGACCTTAACCCAATTGAAAACTTGTGGAAGGAGCTCAAGATTAAAGTCCACATGAGACACCCAAAGAACCTAGATAACTTGGAGAAGATCTGCATGGAGGAGTGGGCCAAGATAACTCCAGAGACCTGTGCCGGCCTGATCAGGTCTTATAAAAGACGATTATTAGCTGTAATTGCAAACAAGGGTTATTCCACAAAATATTAAACCTAGGGGTTGAATAATAATTGACCCACACTTTTATGTTTAAAATTAATTAAAATTCAACTGAGCAACATAACTTTTTGGTTTGTAAGATTTATGCTTCTGTTAATAAATCCTACTCTCGTTTGCAGTTTGAAGGCTCTAACTTATTTGCATCTTATCAAACCACCTAAATCTGCAGGGGGTTGAATACTACTTGTAGGCACTGTATATGTTTGTGTGTCTATGTGTATGAGTGTATGTGTTTATATGTGTGTGCCTCTAGATATGTGTGTATACATGTGTGTCTGTGTGTATATATGTGTGTGTATACATGTATGTGTTTGTATACATGTGTGGGTGTGCCTATATACATGTGTGTATGTCTGTATCTACATGTGTGTGTCTCTGTATACATGTGTGTATGTGTGTGTATTTACATGTTTGCGTATACCTGTGTGTACATGTCTGTTTCTGTATACATGTGTGTCTGTATGTGTGTACATATGTGTCTATACATGTGTGTGTACGTGTGTATATGTGTGTCTGTCTGTATGTGTGTATACATGTATGTGTGTACATGTGTTTCTGTATACATGTGTGCGTATACCTGTGTGTATGTGTCTGTATACATGTGTGTGGATACCTGTGTGTGCATGTGTGTCTGTATACATGAGTGTCTGTGTACATATGTGTATACATGTGCGCATATATCTGTGTATGTTTCTGTACATGTGTCTGCATAACATAGTAACATAGTTTTTAAGGTTGAAGGAAGACTTTAAGTCCATCTAGTTCAACCCATAGCCTAACGTGTTGATCCAGAGGAAGGCAAAAAAAAACCATGTGGCAACACTAAGCTCCACATTGGGGAAAAAAATTCCTTCCTGACTCCAGATATGGCAATCAGACTAGTTCCCTGGATCAACACCCTATCAAAGAATCTAGTATATATAACTGGTAATATTATAGTTTTCAAGAAAGGCATCCAGGCCCTTCTTAAATGTTAGTAGTGACTCACTCATTACAACATCATGTGGCAGAGAGTTCCATAGTCTCACTGCTCTTACAGTAAAGAATCCACGTCTGTGATTATGATTAAACCTTCTTTCCTCCAGACGTAGAGGATGCCCCCTTGTCCCAGTCTCAGGCCTAAGAGTAAAGAGATCATTAGAAAGTTCTCTGTACTGTCCCTCATATAGTTATACATTATTATAAGATCACCCCTAAGCCTTCGTTTTTCCAACTAAATAACCCCAAGTTTAATAACCTGTCTTGGTATTGCAGACCACTTAGTCCTCTAATGACTTTTGTCGCTCTTCTCTGGACCCGCTCTAGTTCAGCTATGTCTTTCTTATACACCGGAGACCAGAATTGTACACAGTATTCTAAGTGTGGTCACACTAGTGACTTGTATAGAGGTAAAATTATGTTTCCTCATGAGCATCTATGCCTCTTTTAATGCATCCCATTATTTTATTTGCCTTTGCAGCAGCTGCCTGACACTGGCCTCTAAATGTGAGTTTCTCATCTACCCATACACCCAGGTCTTTTTCAGTGACAGTTTTGCCCAGTGTTTTACAATTAAGCACATAATTATACATTTTGTTTCCTCTGCCCAAGTGCATTACTTTACATTTATCCCCATTAAAGCTCATTTGCCATTTAGCAGCCCAAGCTTCTAGTTTACATAAATCCTCCTGTAATATAAAATTGTCCTCCTCTGTATTGATTACCCTGCAGAGTTTAGTGTCATCTGCAAATATTGAGATTCTACTCTGTATGCCCCCTACAAGGTCATTAATAAATATATTAAATAGAAGCGGGCCCAACACTGACCCCTGTGGTACCCCACTGTTAACTGTGACCCATTCTGAGTGTGTTCCATTAATAACCACCCTTTGTTTCCTATCACTAAGCCAGTTCTTAACCCACTTACACATATTTTCCCCTATCCCCATTGCCCTCATTTTATGTATCAACCTTTTGTGTGGCACCGTATCAAAAGCTTTTGAAAGGTCCATATACACCACATCCACTGCATTTCTTTGGTCCAGTCCAGAACTTACTTCTTCATAGAAGCTTATCAGATTAGTTTGACAGGAACGGTCCCTCGTAAAACCATGTTGATAATGGGTCATGAGGTTATTTTTCTTCAGATACTCCAGTATAGCATCTCTTAGAAAACCCTCTAGGATTTTACCCACAGTAGAGGTTAAGCTTACTGGCCTATAATTTCCAAGTTCAGTTTTTGTCCCCTTTTTGAATATTGGCACCACATTTGCTATACGCCAGTCCTGTGGTACAGACCCTGATATTATGGAATCTTTAAATATTAAAAATAATGGTCTATCTATGACAGTACTTAATTCCTGCAGCACTCTGGGGTGTAAACCATCCGGGCCCGGGGATTTTTCAATTTTAGTGATTTTTAAACGATGCCGTACTTCCTCTTGGGTTAAGCAGGTGACATTTAATTGAGAATTTTTGTTATCACTGATCATATTGTCTGTCATGGAATTTTCTTGTGTAAATACTGTTGAAAAAAAGTCATTTAGCATATTGGCTTTTTCCTCATCCTCATCCACCATTTCACCCAGACTATTTTTAAAGGGGCCAACACCATCATTTTTTAGTTTCTTACTATTTATGTAGTTAAAAAATATTTTGGGATTATTTTTACTTTCTCTGGCAATGAGTCTCTCTGTCTCAATCTTTGCTGCCTTGATTTGCTTTTTACAGATGTTATTTAATTTTCTGTATTTATTTAATGCTTCATCACTACCTACTTGCTTTAATTCCCTAAATGCTTTCTTTTTGTCACTTATTGCACCTCTTACAGCTTTATTTAGCCATAGTGGTTTCCTCCTATTTCTAGCATGCTTATTCCCATAGGGTATATATTGTGCACAGGTCCTATTCAGGATGCTACTAAACATCTCCCATTTGCTTTGTGTACTTTTATGTCTCAGGACATCGTCCCAGTTTATTGCACTAAGATCATCTCTCAACCGTTGGAAATTTGCCTTCCTGAAGTTTAGTGTCCTTGTAGCCCCTCTACTACACATCTTAGTAAAGGATACTTGAAAGCTTATTATGTTATGATCACTATTACCCACGTGACCTCCAACCCGTATATTTGATGCGGTCCGGCCTGTTGGTTAATATTAGATCCAGCAGTGCCCCCCTTCTTGTTGGGTCCTGAACCAGTTGTGAAAGGTAATTGTCTCTAATAGTTTTCAAAAACTTATTACCTTTGCTGGAACTGCAGGTTTCTGATCCCCAATGTATTTCAGAGTAGTTGAAGTCCCCCATAATAATGACTTCTCCCTGAGTCACTGCTTCATCTATTTGCTTTATGAGGATGTTCTCCTCCACTTCCATTATTGTTGGGGACCTATAACAAACCCCTATCAGTAATTTATTATTTTTTCCCCTCCCCTTATCTCCACCCACAGGGACTCTACATTTCCATTAGATTCACCTATATTATCACGCAGGATGGGTTTTAAGGATGATTTTACATATAAACATACACCTCCTCCTCGCTTATTTGTACGGTCATTTCTGAACAGACAATAGCCCTGTAAATTAACAGCCCAGTCATGGCTCTCGTTCAGCCAAGTCCAGGGTGGATAAAAATCTTGATTTTTTTAAAAAAATCAAAAAAATCAGATTTTTTTGATTTAAATCAGATTTTTTTGATTTAAATCATTTGATTTAAATCAGATTTTTTAATCAAGTTGTACACAAGCAAAACTTTGTCTTTTTGCAAATCTAATTGTTTTACACAAATAAAAATATTAAAACAGTTGATTATGAAACCTAATAATTTTTATTTGCACTATTAAACACTCAGAATTGAACTACAGAGAGTAAGTACTTTTTAACAATAGCCTATCTCTAACGTTTGAAGTAAGCAAACATCTTCAGTGAATACATCAGTCCTTTAAGCCTACTGTTTATTTAGGACTTTTAATAGGAAAACCAGTTGTCCTGCTTTAGCAGTTCCTAAGCGGTTTCGGACTGTTGTGTGCACAAAACCTTTCCATCCAAGATCTGCTGCTGGCATCTCAACAAAATGAACCCAAATAGGGTCTCTCTTACGACCTGCTGCCATGGCTCACACAGATCACTTATGAAGTTTGATTTTTACTACAGCCTGAGCCAAGCACTGCTGATGTTACTACAGCCTGAGCCAAGTACTGCTGACTATCCAACAAGTTTGGGCATGTCAACTGAATGCAGGGAAAAAGAAACGAAACCAAAACTGAAACCAAGCTAGAAGTGTGGAATTAAAGGGGCAGTATGAACAAAATGTGGAGGCTATTAATAGTTTATACAATTAAGACATGCTGCTTTTAAACACCTACCTATTGCCATATAGTAAAACAAAAAAGATTTTTACTTACTTTGGGGTCCCCCCCTCACCCTGGCGTTAGATCGTTGCCCCTAGTTTCGTCCGTGTAACTATGGGCGCACATGCACACTGCTCTCACTTCTCATTTTAATCGTGATTTATATAAAAAAAAAACCTTTTGATTTAAATCAGTGATTTAAATCATGATTAAAATCATGATTTAAATCGATCCGATTTAAATAGAAAAAAAACTTTTGATTTAAATCGTGATTTAAATCATGATTTAAATCGGCGTGATTTAAATCAATCCACCCTGGCCAAGTCTCAGAAATCCCCACCATGTCATAATTATTTTCCAACAAAATCAATTGTAATTCCTCTATTTTGTTGGTGAGACTTCTGGCATTAGTGTACATGCACTTTATGCATCTCTCTTTACCTCTATTCCTTCCTACTATATTGACTGTTCTAACCCCACCCCCCATGCCACCCCCAACTTTATTACTTGTGCCCAGGTTACTATTTACACTATCTTCCCCTCCTATACAATGAATACCCTCCCCCCCAATCCCTAGTTTAAACAATCCTCCAACCTTCTAGCCATTTTCTCCCCCAGCACAGCTGCACCCTCCCCATTGAGGTGCAGCCCGTCCCTAGCATACAACCTGTAGCCAACAGAGAAGTCGGCCCAGTTCTCCAGGAACCCAAAGCCCTCCTTCCTACACCAATTCCTGAGCCACTTATTTATCTCCCTAATCTCCCTTTGCCTCTCTGGTGTGGCACGTGGTACAGGCAGTATTTCAGAGAATACTACCTTGGAGGTCCTTGCCTTAAGCTTGCAGCCTAATTCCCTGAAATCATCTTTAAGGACCTTCCACCTACCTCTAACTTATCATTTGTGCCAATGTGCACCATGACCGCTGGGTCCTCACCAGCCCCTCCCAGTAATCTGTCAACCCGATCAGCGATGTGCCGGACTCGAGCGCCAGGTAGGCAGCACACTGTTCGACGATCCCTGTCTTTGTGACAGATTGCCCTATCTATTCCCCTAATAATTGAGTCCCCCACTACCAGCACCTGTCTGGCCTGCCCTTCTCTCCTGTTTTCCCCCTTACTGGAGCAGACACTCCTCTGGCTTTCAGAGGTCATGTGTGACTGTATACATCTGTGTGTGTGTTTGTATACATGTCTGCGTGTATGTGTGTGTTTGTATATGTGTGTCTATACGGGTGTTTGTCATGTTTGTGTGTGTCTGTACACATGTGTATACATGTGTTTGTATGTCTGTACATGTGTCTTTATACGTGTGTGTCTGTACATGCCTGTGTCTCTATATACATGTGTATACATGTGTCTACGTGTGTACACGTGTATGTCTATGACGTGACCCGTAATGTCACGTCATATACATAAACACATGTACATACACACAAATACATATATACACACATGGCGAGTCTTGTTATACACATATACATACACATGTGCCGCCTCACGTCATACACATACACACACATATACACATTTGTTGGGTCACCTCACACATAAATACATATATACACACATACACATGCAACAGGTCATGTGACGTGCTGGGGACATACAAACATACTGACACGCACGGCCGGTCACGTGACGTACTACTTTCACATATACACACGTATATTCACATGCAGTGGACACACACACACATATAAACATGACGTGTGTCGGATCATAGACATATACACACACACTGTGGGTCACGTGATGCAGCGGGTCCACATATAGACACACAGGCGGCGGGTCACGTGACGCAGTGGGGATACACACAGATAAACACATGCCGGCTCACATGACGTGGCAGGGAAACACATACACATGCACACTTACATGGCCACTATCTTTGGACACTCTGGTATACAAAGATGGTGGCGGCGTGACACATCACACAGGATTACGTGTGTCTGTATACATGTGTGCGTATACCTGTGTGTACATGTGTGTCTGTATATGTGTGTGTGTACATGTGTGTCTGTATACATGTGTGTGTGTCTGTATACATATCTGCATGTACATGTGTGTTTGTATATGTGTGTGTGTATACATCTATACATGTGTGTTTTTGTCATGTGTGTGTGTCTGTATAAATGTGCGGTGAGTGCACAGTGGGGGGAGAGATGGCCACAGAGTCCGTACCTATTGTGCCCTGACCGCCTTCCCGATGAGATAGCATCGGACTATTATCTAGTATGTAATATATTGATAAATTGCATATTGGTTGATATACTTTGTTTTCATCCTCCTATTGACCAAGACATGTCATGTGTTTATGTGATGACCAGGCCAATATCAAGATGCCAATAATATCCCACTTAAGAAAAAAAGTGGACACTTCCCTTTAAGACCAGTGGTTAATGCAGTGCACATTATCTGGTGGTACACTCAAATATTAAGATCTGGTCCATATGAATCTACTAGTAAATAGTTATTTTTTTCCTGGTACTTTCTGGTATAGTCAGGTCCAAATGTATTGGCACCCGTGAAATTCATCCAGAAAGTGAAGTATTTATCGCCAAAAATTATTGCAGTACCACATTTTATTTGTTAAACACAGACAAAAAAAGGTAAATTGGACATAATTTCATAGAAGAACTACAAAAAATGGGCCTGACTCTTCAGAATAAATAACTGCAATCAATCACTTCCTATAACCATCAACAATCTTCTTACACCATTCAACTGGAATTTTGGATATCTCATCTTTTACAAACTAATCCAGGAATCTCATATTTGAAGAGTGCCTTCTCCCAAAAGCAATTTTAAGATTTCTGTACAGGTGTAAAATTGAGCAAATTTTGGAAATTGCAGTGCAGCTTTTTATGTCTCTGTGTCAGCAGTAGGATCCTCCTGGTTCTCCGATATACAGTAGCATTTAATTTCATTCAAATGTGGATGGATACTTCACTCTGACACCTAATGTTCCCTAAGCCTGAAGGACAGCTTGAATTTTTTTGGAACTTAATTGGGACTGTTTAGCCACCCTCTGGATTGTACTGCGTTACAACCTTTAAATCAATTTATCTCTGCTGTCCACGTCCTGGGAGATTAGCTGTAGTGCCATGGGTTGTAAAATTCTTAATTATGTTGCTTACTGTGGACAAAAGAAATGAAGAAGGGTGTTTCCCCTTTGAAACCGGTCAATGAGAACCAGACCTGTGACTGTTCCCTTAGTAACTCCCTTTGTTTGTTCTCTGTTCGTGTTTGAGTAATCACCACGCCTGCATTACCACCCCTATTGATGTAAGACTGTCTGATGCGAGAAGATTAACCGGTGAGTGACGTGGCCGGTCATGTGCGCGCTCAGCTGTGCCGCAACCAGGAAGCAGGAGACGCGACAGCGAGCAGCAGACTAGTGCCTCAGAAAACTCCCCGCTCATCACCAACCGACCGCGGAGAGATACTGAAGGGGCGACATTACCACCTACAGCACGCAGTAATTGACCAACAAATTGCACAGCTCAGCTACTATGAAATGACCATTTACCTAGCAGTGCAGCGCCAGGTATTACAATTACGGTACTTGGAACTGAGGCAACATTAGAACTAATGTTAGGTTAACTACATGAGAGGTAATTAACACTGCACAAAAGAGGTTAAATCATTATCACTCCCAAAGCATAGCGGTTCAGCCACTAGGGGGTGGTATATCAACATAACCGCACTATTACATCAAGACATTCACTTGTAGCTCACTGAATAAACCCTGACAGTGAGACAGAGATAAAACAGATAAAACCCAGTAATACCAAAAGAACGAACTAGGATCATATATTACAGGTATAGGCAGAGGGGAGGACATTAACGATTTTGTTCATTGCTACATATTCTAACTGTGTTATAAGTAAAAGAGAATTAATATCCAACCATTGTCCAGCCACAAAGTTGAAGCAAGCAGCGACAGGTATTTGAATAACCTGCAGCAAATTTTATTCACTTGATTGACTATTGAGTAATAGTAGGATTTTTATTTTAGGACAGACCACTATTCCATGCAACCATTTTTTTTAAAGAAGATCACTTGACCCATCACAAATCAAAAGGTGGGTACAAAATATATACTTTAAATAACTAAATCAAGATAGATATATATATAAAAAATATTTCATCAATTAATCTAGGCTTGTTTTATATAATTATAGCAAACACACCAATAAATGCTTAAAGAAAAAATCTGTGCAAGCACAAGGTGAAATCCGGAGAATTAAACATACAAAGAGACGTTCCATCCAAAGGACCTCAAGGAGTCCAGTGTGAATTCCACGCCTGAATACTAGTTTAAAAGGACTCAAAGCATCCCCCCCTTTTTAGATTTTTATTTATATTTATATTCATATCTATATACAACTGTCGAAGTACAGTATATATATATTTTTATATTCCGACAGCCTATTTTTAAACCATTGTAATTGATTAAAGAGTATTATAAGTTAATACATTTCCTTTTAGTGTATCTACGTTCAGACATTGGTTTCTTAAGGCAAGCCATAAACAATTGCGCTGAATCCCAAAATAAGACTTAACATTTAAATTCAAGGATATATTGATATATCTGATTTATAAAGAACCTTTACACGGGGCTCTTTAGGGGTCTGCTAGCAGCAATAAGGGATTAAACATTTAGCACAGATAAAACAGCTAGCTTTCAGTGTTATCCTCTACCAATAACTGCAATCAATCACTTCCTATAACCATCAACAATCTTCTTACACCATTCAGCTGGAATTTTGGATCTGTCATCTTTTACAAACTAATCCAGGAATCTCATATTTGAAGAGTGCCTTCTCCCAAAAGCAATTTTAAGATTTCTGTACAGGTGTAAAATTTAGCAAATTTTGGAAATTGCAGTGCAGCTTTTTTATGTCTCTGTGTCAGCAGTAGGATCCTCCTGGTTCTCCGATATAGCATTTAATTTCATTCACATGTGAATGGATACTTCACCCTGATACCTGATGTTCCCTGAGCCTGAAGGACAGCTTGAATTTTTTTGGAACTTAATTGGGACTGTTTAGCCACCCTCTGGATTGTACTGTGTTGCAACCTTTAAATCAATTTGTTTCTGCTGTCCACGTCCTGGGAGATTAGCTGCAGTGCCATGGGTTGTAAAATTCTTAATTATGTTGCTCACTGTGGACAAAGCAACATCAAAATCTCTGGAGGTGGACTTGTAACCTTGAGATTGTTGATATTTTTCAACAATTTTGGTTCTCAAACCCTCAGACAGTTCTGTTGTACTCTTTCTATTTTCCATGCTTAATGTGGTACACACAGACACACAATGCAAATATTGAGTTAATTTCTCCCCCTTTTATCTTGCTACAGTTGTCATTTACATATTGCAAATAACTGCTCCTTGCCAAAGGTGAATTTGAACGAGCATCATGTGCTTACAACAAAGTTATTTTTTACAATTTTGGAAAGGTGCCAACAAATTTATCCGGCCTGTTTTAGGGGTTTGCATGAAATTATTTGCCTTTTATTCCTCTGTTTTTTTGTGTTGTTCCAATACACACAAAGGAAATAAACATGTGCATGACAAAATGTGTAGTTTCTGGAACAATTTCAAGGATGCCAACACATGGCTGTATATATAAAACCTATTCTAAGAGTTTTGATTTCTTGGTGGTAAATAGATTGTGTACCGTTCCATGCGTGGTGGTTGGTGGTCTATTTACTAACACTGTTTGGCAACCTGTTGCATATTCAGAGTTCATTCTCCAGGGGAAGCTGCATATATTATTTATTCTACTCTTATCGCTGCCCATTTATCAGTAATGTTCTATTAAAAGCTAACATCCTCACCATTCACGATTTGTTACTATGATTTAGATGCCTTTTGCACAAATCTATACTTTGTACCCATTACCCTATATATGAAACATTTCTGTTCAAGTTAAGGATGCAAATCTGTTTTTGGTAAAAGCCAGACAAAACAAAATCTGTAGTGACATAATTTATCTTAAAAAAGTAAGAAAACATTGACTATTTATTATTTTTTCCATCATATGGTCGCTTCCAATTGTTTGCCAGAAAGAAATCGAATGTTGTACCCTATCTTAATAAACAAGGGCTGTTCACTTTCTTCTTTTACAAGCAGAATAAAACCAACTGTTGACTGTAAGCCAGTGTCTTGGAAAATTATTAAAAAATAAAATATTTGAGAACAAATCCAAGAAAGTGGGCAGGAATAAGCATCAATATGGCAATATAGTTAACTATGGTTAGAAATGGGTCTTTAGAAGAACAGCAGTTAGTGCAGAAGAAATGAGGCAGATTATTTTTCTGCATTTCTTTTTATACAGAATATTGTTAACAGATGGAAATTAGAATATAAACCATATGTATAAATTTGTATATGCTGTAGAGAAATGCAAGGAAGACACAGATGACGCACCTCCTGCACTTCATCTTGTTTGGCCCTTACTCAGGATATTTTCTTACATCACTGACTTCCACATTAATGATCACACTGATAAAGAATTGTAGTGTTAGAATAATTTTAATACCTTGAGGCATTGAAACATAATTAAAAGAGTTGTCCAGTCTCATAACAAAAACTCCACAGTCGCTCTATGTGATTGTAGACTGCCGATCTGTGGCAATGTGTGGTGTGCATACTGTAATGGCTCCCCTGTATGTCCCCTGTGAGTGAACAGTCCTGTGCTTATTAGACTTAGCCAGTTTTTCTCAATAAAAGAGAATTGTTAGAAGCCATATGGGTCTAGATGGCATGTGACCACAAGTATGTAAATCACACACATGCGATCACGTGAACGCCTACTCATAACAGGTAACTTCGACATGACTTGCTAGTCACATATAGTGACTGCAGACTTTATCTTATGAGACTGGACCACCCCTTTAAGATATATCCAGTCTGCAAACACAGTTACTAATCTCTTTGCCTATCTACATTCGTACTTAGAACACACAACTCATCCAAAGGACGTTAACTATCCCTTTTCTGCAACAGCTAAGAAAAAAAAAGAAACTTTTAAGAACCAAAATGTAAAAATGTGCTACTAAAATATTTGCACACAGAGGATCAGGCACACCTCAAAACACTTTGATCTACGGATGGATTTAAATCTACTTAAGATCAAACTTTCATAAAATATGGCCAATATGAAACCAGAGTGGTCCATTGTGATTTCACTACCTTCAATTCTGTAGTAAAAGACAGATGATATGATTTAGGCTAAGCCAGTTTATGTGAAGTTGCGTACCCCACCTTCCTTCTTACTTACAGATGTGTCCATCCTTACCTTTTCTTGAACTCCAATTTATCAGGTAACAAATTCAACAAAATATCGTACTATGCTAGCTAACTTTTTGACAGACTGTAATCAATGTCAAACCAAAGAATGGCCACACATATTACAAAGGCATCAACCAGGATTTCTTTTTAAGATGTTATTCTAACACCAAAAATCTTGTTGCGTCAAGAGCAAATGTAAGAAAGGGCACATCTGTATCACTGTTTTTATTGAGCTAAACCCTGGAAATAGACCACTCGCTCAGTGGTGCACGCTTTCCATTTATTTTCCCTATCAACACATCGCGTCCCCTGTTAGTTTTCTTTTGTTTCTTTGTTCTCTTGACGTTCTCTCATTATGCTAATTCATTTGTCAGCCGGCCTTGGGCTCAGTCTTTATATCTATAGCACTGCGTACAATCATCAACTTTGTTCAGATGATCGCATGTTGTATGTGCCCTGCCTCATAATCATATTAGTGGAATAATGTTTCTCTTTGTCAGGATTTTGTTGGTATATACCTCTTACAACGTGCTGCATAATAAAATTTTGTCTTGTGAAGAATAGAGTGAGGTCAAAGAAATGTTAATCAAAGCTCAAAGAAGATAAAGGAATACATGAAAAATCCAGGCAAGAAGAGGATAACTTGGAAAAAAATCTGTATTAAAGAAGCTTTAAGAATGAACAGTGTGTAGGCTAGCTACATACTGTATTGACAAAGCCTACATATGAATAAGGAAACATAAACATTAGTAATATATTTATATAATAAGATATAAAACTGTCTAGGATTTGAGAGTAAAAAAAAACCTGTAATGCCTAATACCCAACACAAGAGCTACTGGGTAGTATAATCCAAGGGTGGACATAGAAGAAGGCCCCTATGCAAGAATAGTATATGGGACTTTTACAATCCAATAGCTCATTATAATGCGCAATAATTCCACCTGCTTTGGAGGCGGAAGGGGAACCCTTTACATCTTGGGACCCTGATATGGCTTGACAGGTTTTAAAAATGTTACATTCAATGGCTTAGTGTCACGCTTGCTGTCTATGGGGGAGGAGGTGAATGGGGGTTGGGGTTGGGGATTTTGGGTCATATACGTAATGTGAAACTTGAGTACAACTTTTGGATGTCTGTTTACATGACGTGTGCCTTTGTTTTATTATCAATAAAAATTATCTGATTTAAAAAAAAAAAAAAAAATGTTACATTCGCCCCTGGTACAATCCTGATCAATATAGGAGGATGAATGGGAAACATTGCACTGCCATGGAAGTAACACCAAATCCGAATGGTAGAAATCAGGATTTTTATTTGTCAATAAAAATCACTATCTCTACCATTGGTGGATTCGGTGTTACTTCCACTGCAGCACGGCTTTACCCATTCATCTTACTTTCTTGATAATCTCTCATAGTGGTGTTGCGGCAGATGTGTGACATGCGATTATAGTAGCTGTGACTCTCACTGCTACACAAGGTGAGCCTTTTTTATTCCAATTGGGATTCATGTAACTAACTTGGATAGGACCCTATGTACCCTCCTTTTGTCTCTCTGATCTCTCCCTAGCCTGGTATAATCCTGACATTCAGTGCTATTCATAAATATGTAGCATACAAATAGTAGGAATGAAAGGTTGCTGCATATGAATTACAGGAGAGCATATGTAATTGAAATTATCCCACACCACCTGCTCATGTCACTACTACTATGTAATACCTTAATGATGACACCAGGGAGTATAGCCTATAAGGAAAGCATAAGGGAAGACCACATAAGTTCTTTCTCACTGCATACCTGAGACTTTCACTGTACATAATCCACTTAATGCCAACTCTTTATAAAATCAACCTGTTTATTTTAATAAACAAATGAAATTTACAATTTGATTTTCATTGTACAATCATAATTCACAAAAGTATAATTCATTTACAAAACCGATTTTCAAAAGTTAAGGATTAAATAAAGTTTTACAACCTATCACCATGCAGTTAAAGTTGAGATACAGGGCCAATGACTAAAAGAAATAGATTTGATCTCAGATAAGTCTTATGACATTACATCATCTTGGTTCAGCTTTTATATAAAATAGAAGGATAGCATACTAAGCAGCACAATCATTTAAATGCCCAGAACGTAGCATTAACTAGTAGTAACTGCTGAAATTTACTGTCTAGCTGATGCCTTTAAACAAAGGCCAATATTTATGATGAGACCCCAATGAGCATAAATATTGGTTCAGGCTACAGAATGGCAACCTCATCAATATAGATGTTTATTTTTTTATTGCCAATTTGCTCTTTATATTAAAGAAACCCTATTACAGAGTTCAGCTATGTCTCCTCATAAGCAATTTTTTTCATATAGGACATGCAACATTATAAATCATAATTGATAATATGAGCAGCAAACAATGCATTGTGATCATTTACAAAGCAAACAGGTTTATTTCACATAAAAATGAAAAATGTCTTACAACATCATTTCTTATACTTAAAAAAAGAACACAGAGCGTGATTGTAAAGTAACATAAAAAATAATTTGTATCAAAAAGTGAATCCCATTTGTGTGCTTATGACACACCTTTTAATGTATTACCTCAATCAACAAGGAACCAGTGCGATAATTACCATTTACCAATCTGAACACACATGAGGTAGCATGTTCCATGTTCCAGTAAGGACTCCATGATAAAAATAAATATCAAGATTCAAGCTGTAGATTGCTGAACCTCTGCCCTGCAAAGGTTTGTCAAAAAAAGAGTCTTTGTTTCTTCTCCAGCCACACCCAGATCAGCAACAGCTGTTTTGCTTCTAGCTTTGCATAGGCTACTGCCAAAACAGCGGGTGAGACCTTTCTTCCTATTCCCACCCTTTCTTCCCAGCTCACCCAGTTGCACAAAAATGCAATCCAAGGCATAATATGTCCTAAATTAGATTAAATGAAATCTAAAATCTTACAAAAGACATTCCCCAAAATAAAACAGATCATTGTTTGGTTGAGCTTACAGACATTAGTACTGTATAAGTCTCATGCAAAATAATTGAGGTCATCTGAACTATGTTGCCCTAGCAGATATAAGGTTTGAGCCCTCGATGAACTGCACCATTCAAAAGCTTTAGCTACCTTTACTGTGTGTGTGTTTTTGGCACCAAATTTGATGTTTGCAAATGGGAAGGTCAGGTAGTATGCTTCTCAGATTAGCCAGAACAAAACAAGCAGTTCTTTCTAGCAAAATTGCAAGTTTCCCTCATCCACCAGGAGTTAAGAAAATGCAGAGACGTGATTTTCTTAAACACCGTTTACAACACACATTTCTGTAGTTTAACAAAACTGCAAGCACCCAGCTTCAGATATATAAGAAACACTTTCATGAGTCATTATGTTACCATTGGCTGGCAGATAGGTGAATTGCTGGTACTGGCTTCTTTTCCTCTTTCCATTGCAGACGTAAAAGTTGACTTGAACTGGGCTAGATATTCTTTGATTGCGAAATGGTGGGATGTCCACAACTAGTGAGATCTGTAATGAAAAAGTACATTGCAATCATTAATGTTTAATCATTGATCACTATTTCTATCCATTACAAGATCTCTAATGGTATATTCTTATGAAAAATTACTTCAGCACACTAGAAGGCAGAAATGCTAGATATAGTAGTATATTTCTCAATCTCAGAAATATCCAATGTTTTGGCTATTTAAGGCCTTTTCAAGTCTTATGTTCACATGGATTGTCAGGAGGAATACTGTTGTTGAAGAATACTGTAGTGCTTTTAAATATTTGGACTGAGCCAACATTGTTTAAATGTTTGTTCTGTACATTACCACAATGGGAAAAAAAAATCAGATGCAATTTAGGTTTAGATTTTCAAAATTTAATTCCTTGGGTTAAACAAAATGATTGCATACAAATATGAGGAACTAAAGCATTTACTCAATCCCTTCATCGCATGGGCTCAAAAGTAATTGGACAACATAAATAAACATAAATAAGATGTTAAGTTGTAATACTTGGTTAAAAGCCCTTTGTTGGCAATAACTGCCTGAAGTCTTGAACTCATGAACATCACTAGATGGTCATTATCTATCTGTATAATGAGATGCCGACCAATCAGTTTGGCTGGATTTGAGCACACTGTATGTCTCAGAAAACACTAGAATTCATCTGGCTGCTTCTGTCCTGTGTTACATCATCAATACACACTAGTGACCCAGTGCCACTGGCAGCCATGCATTCTCAAGCCTTCACACTGCCTCCGCCATGTTCAACAGATGATGTGGTATGCTTTGGATCATCAGCTGTACCATGCTCACCATACTTTTTTCTTTCCATAATTCTAGTAGAGGTTGATCTTACTTTCTTCCAGAACTGTACTGTTTTTTTTAAGATGCTTTTTAGCAAAGTACAATCTAGCCTTCTTATTTTTGAGGCTTATGAGTGGCTTGTGGGCAGTGAACAATCTGTATTTATTTTCATTTAGTCTTCTCTTTATGGTAAATTTGGATATTGATACACATACATCCTGTAGAGTGTTGTCCACTTGGTTGGCTGTTGTGAAGGGGTTTCTATTCACCATGGTAATTATTCTGCGATCATCCACCACTATTGTCTTCTGTGGGAGTCCAGATTTTTTTTTTTTGCATTGCTGAGGTCACAAGTGCTTTTTCTTTCTTTCTCAGTATGTACCAAACTGTAGATTATGCCACTACTAATATTGTAGCAATTTCTCAGATGTTTTTTTTTTTCATTTTTCGCAGATAAAGGGTGGCTTGCTTCATCTGCATGGAGAGCTCTTTTAAAGGCATGTCTACTTTTCAGCAAAATCTTCAAAATACAAGCACCACTCCTCAAATCAACTTCAAGCCTTTTATGTGCTTGAGAATGAAATAAAGGAATTGCCCACACCTGCCCATGAAACAGCCTTTGCGACAATTGTCCAATTACTTTTGGTCTCTTTAAAACCAAGGTGGCAGATGGAAAGGAGCTGAAACTCCTAAACCCCTCATCCAATTTGAATGTGGATACCTTCAAATGAAAGTTAAAGTCTGGACTTTATGTCCATGTCCATTATATAATTATAACTTGAATATGTAAATGTAAAATTTGATATCAGTGTCCAAATATATATGGACCTAACTGTACATTCATGTGAATGTACCCAAATATAGACGGTGGTGTAATCTTAAAAATTATTATACTTACAGGCTTGAACATTTCCTTGTCAGTTTTGGCTTCCATTTCCCATACATGATGACCATCTAAAAAAATAAAAAAGACATACAATTTAGGCAACTACATTATAAATATTATGTATGAAGATCCATGTTTATCAATCAGATTTTGTCAGTTTTCAGCCTAAAAAATCACAGAAACTCTCCAATTGCAAAATATCTTTAACTAGATGTTGACCCGATTCTAACGCATCGGGTATTCTAGAATATGTATGTAGTTTATTTATGAAGGATCGCTGGAGCGTCGCTAAGTGTGACGGTACCTTACGGATCGCAATGATCAGCGATCTTAGAGCGGGGGCATGATGGCTGCTGCATGTCACACTGAGCGACATCGCTAGCTCCAGTGACGATACTTCCGTTGCGAGCGCCGGTCATCTCCCGGCTGCGTCGCCGCTGACCTCCATGCGGCACACTTGGCAACACTCCAGCGATACCTACAGGTTGTATCGTTGTTGGGATCCTTGGAGCGCCGGGTACTTCAGTTGCGAGCGGCCGGGAAACAGCTCGCCGGTCATCTCCTGGCTGCGTCACTGCTGACCTCCAATGCGGGCGGGCGACGGTGAGCCCCTCAGTCACGCCTGGGCCCCGGGATTTGGGCGAGTATGCCGGGTACTGACACCGGCCCTGCTCCACAGCTCAGCCATTTTCAACTGCCGAGCTGCCAGGGAGTAGTGGGCGGGACAATTGCAGCTAATTCTGTCTGTTTCTCTGATTGGTCGCGTCTGGCTTGGCGCGACCAATCAGCGACGCGGGATTTCCGTTACAGAGATACAGACAGACACAATAAGACGATTATATAGAAGGATTCCACAGTATTTTCACTTTTCGCTCTTTGCTTGCCAAAGACTGAACATGTCAGCATGGTGGGTAACAACTTTCAGACAGATTTTTGAAGCAAGAACATGGTACAAATCTTGGCGCAAATCTACATTACATTTGCTGACTTTGACAGTGAAAAATGTGGCAAATTTTAAAAGCGGTATGTGCCATAATACATTTTTCATAATTTACTCCAATAATCTTTTATTTTAGACTATTGCAAGGATTATCAGACTTAACAAATCTGTCCTAAAATGTTTACTTTTTATGTGTACAATGTATTGAGTACACATGATGTTGGTCACTAGTGTTCACAAAAAATTGCAGATTTTACATGTTTTATATATATGTATATATATGATGACCATCTAAAAAAATAAAAAAGACATACAATGTTAGGCAACTACATTATAAATATTATGTATGAAGATGCATGTTTATCAATCAGCTTTTGTCAGTTTTCAGCCTAAAAAGTCACAGAAACTCTCCAATTGCAAAATATCTTAAACTAGATGTTGGCCCGATTCTAACGCATCGGGTATTCTAGAATATGTATGTAGTTTATGTATGAAGATGTAAGAATAATGCAATGAATACACAGGATTTTCCAGGTAAAATATATACATTATCATTATGTGGGGTTTAAATTCTGCGCCAATATCACGATGGCAATACTGGCCAGTTGCGACCAATCAGCAACTCGGCTTTGTTCAATATAGCTGCACATGTGACACTTGACCAGCGATCATTAAAGGGATCCTGTCACCCCCAAAACACCTATAAACCTATTAAAACCTGTCCCTACAGCATATTAACACTTTCCCTACACTCCTTTTACCTCCTAAATGCCCTTAGTCAAAGTGAAGAAAAACGTTATAATAGTACCTGCTTAGTGATGATAATGAGTGACTATGCTATTCATAGTCACTCATCAAGGCAGCCCCTCTTCTTCAGATCACGCCTGAATAGGCGTGATCTTCCTCATGGATTCAAATGTGCGCTCCCTGCGCGCCTCCCCGCGCTCCCATTACGTCCGTGCTTCAGGCTGGGGGCAGTATGACGCGATTCGCGTCATTTCCTGTCGCCGGGTGACGTCTCTACAACGGCGCAGCTTTCAGCTTCAAGTGCCGCACTGCGCATGCCTGCGGGAGCGCACTGCGCATGCGTGCGGGAGCCTACACAAAGCGGCCGTGTAGGCTCCCGCACGCATGCGCAGTGCGCTCCCGCAGGCATGCGCAATGCGGCACTTGAAGCTGAAAGCTGCGCCGTTGTAGAGACGTCACCCGGAGACAGGAAATGACGCGAATCGCGTCATACTGCCCCCAGCCTGAAGCACGGACGTAATGGGAGCGCGGGGAGGCGCGCAGGGAGCGCACATTTGAATCCATGAGGAAGATCACGCCTATTCAGGCGTGATCTGAAGAAGAGGGGCTGCCTTGATGAGTGACTATGAATAGCATAGTCACTCATTATCATCACTAAGCAGGTACTATTATAACGTTTTTCTTCACTTTGACTAAGGGCATTTAGGAGGTAAAAGGAGTGTAGGGAAAGTGTTAATATGCTGTAGGGACAGGTTTTAATAGGTTTATAGGTGTTTTGGGGGTGACAGGATCCCTTTAAGGTACCATCACACTTGCAGATTTTACATGTTATATACAGTTAGGGCCAGAAATATTTGGACAGTGACACAATTTTCGCGAGTTGGGCTCTGCATGCCACCACATTGGATTTGAAATGAAACCTCTACAACAGAATTCAAGTGCAGATTGTAACGTTTAATTTGAAGGGTTGAACAAAAATATCTGATAGAAAATGTAGGAATTGTACACATTTCTTTACAAACACTCCACATTTTAGGAGGTCAAAAGTAATTGGACAAATAAACATAACCCAAACAAAATATTTTTATTTTCAATATTTTGTTGCGAATCCTTTGGAGGCAATCACTGCCTTAAGTCTGGAACCCATGGACATCACCAAACACTGGGTTTCCTCCTTCTTAATGCTTTGCCAGGCCTTTACAGCCGCAGCCTTCAGGTCTTGCTTGTTTGTGGGTCTTTCCGTCTTAAGTCTGGATTTCAGCAAGTGAAATGCATGCTCAATTGGGTTAAGATCTGGTGATTGACTTGGCCATTGCAGAATGTTCCACTTTTTTGCACTCATGAACTCCTGGGTAGCTTTGGCTGTATGCTTGGGGTCATTGTCCATCTGTACTATGAAGCGCCGTCCAATCAACTTTGCAGCATTTGGCTGAATCTGGGCTGAAAGTATATCCCGGTACACTTCAGAATTCATCCGGCTACTCTTGTCTGCTGTTATGTCATCAATAAACACAAGTGACCCAGTGCCATTGAAAGCCATGCATGCCCATGCCATCATGTTGCCTCCACCATGTTTTACAGAGGATGTGGTGTGCCTTGGATCATGTGCCGTTCCCTTTCTTCTCCAAACTTTTTTCTTCCCATCATACTGGTACAGGTTGATCTTTGTCTCATCTGTCCATAGAATACTTTTCCAGAACTGAGCTGGCTTCTTGAGGTGTTTTTCAGCAAATTTAACTCTGGCCTGTCTATTTTTGGAATTGATGAATGGTTTGCATCTAGATGTGAACCCTTTGTATTTACTGTCATGGAGTCTTCTCTTTACTGTTGACTTAGAGACAGATACACCTACTTCACTGAGAGTGTTCTGGACTTCAGTTGATGTTGTGAACGGGTTCTTCTTCACCAAATAAAGTATGCGGCGATCATCCACCACTGTTGTCATCCGTGGACGCCCAGGCCTTTTACAGTTCCCAAGCTCACCAGTCAATTCCTTTTTTCTCAGAATGTACCCAACTGTTGATTTTGCTACTCCAAGCATGTCTGCTATCTCTCTGATGGATTTTTCTTTTTTTTCAGCCTCAGGATGTTCTGCTTCACCTCAATTGAGAGTTCCTTTGACCGCATGTTGTCTGGTCACAGCAACAGCTTCCAAATGCAAAACCACACACCTGGAATCCACCCCTGACCATTTAACTACTTCATTGATTACAGGTTAACAAGGGAGACGCCTTCAGAGTTAATTGCTGCCCTTAGAGTCCAGTGTCCAATTACTTTTGGTCCCTTGAAAAAGAGGAGGCTATGCATTACAGAGCTATAATTCCTAAACCCTTTCTCCGATTTGGATGTGGAAACTCTCATATTGCAGCTGGGAGTGTGCACTTTCAGCCCATATTATATATATAATTGTATTTCTGAACATGTTTTTGTAAACAGCTAAAGTAACAAAACTTGTGTCACTGTCCAAATATTTCTGGCCCTAACTGTATATACCGTATTTTTCGCTTTATAAGACGCACCTGATTATAAGACGCACCCCCAAGTTTGGTGAAGGAAAAGAGAAAAAAAATATTTTTTAATGTTAAATGGGGTCCGTCTTATAATGCCAGTGTCCGTCTAAGGCTGGTATCACACTGTCCGTGTGATATACAACTAGGTTGGACGTTTCACACATGATTAACTTTGAATGGCCTCCCCCCCCGTCAGGACAGGAGTGTGGAGCTACTTAAAAACACAAGCAGCTGACGCTCGCATCCAGACGTCCAGAGAGGGGGAGGCCATTCCAGTTTAATCATCTATGACACGTCCAACTTGGTCGTATTTCACACTGACTAGTGAATAGGCAGAGCTGGGAGAGCAGTGCACTCTGCACTGTGCTGTAGTGTGATGCCCTGTAATATAGAGGCAGAGCTGGGGGAGCAGTGTACTTTGCACTGTGCTGTAGTGTGATGTCTTGTAATATAGAGGCAGAGCTGGGGGAGCAGTGCACTCTGCACTGTGCTGTAGTGCAATGTCCTGTAATATAGAGGCAGAGCTGGGAGAGCAGTGCACTCTGCACTGTGATGTCCTGTAATATAGAGGCAGAGCTGGGGGAGCTGTGCACTCTGCACTGTGATGTCCTGTAATACAGAGGCAGAGCTGGGGGAGCTGTGCACTCTGCACTGTGATGTCCTGTAATACAGAGGCAGAGCTGGGGAGCTGTGCACTCTGCACTGTGATGTCCTGTAATATAAAGGCAGAGCTGGGGGAGCTGTGCAGTCTGCACTGTGATGTCCTGTAATATAGAGGCAGAGCTGGGGGAGCTGTGCACTCTGCACTGTGATGTCCTGTAATACAGAGGCAGAGCTGGGGGAGCTGTGCACTCTGCACTGTGATGTCCTGTAATACAGAGGCAGAGCTGGGGGAGCTGTGCACTCTGCACTGTGATGTCCTGTAATACAGAGGCAGAGCTGGGGGAGCTGTGCACTCTGCACTGTGATGTCCTGTAATACAGAGGCAGAGCTGGGGGAGCTGTGCACTCTGCACTGTGATGTCCTGTAATACAGAGGCAGAGCTGGGGGAGCTGTGCACTCTGCACTGTGATGTCCTGTAATACAGAGGCAGAGCTGGGGGAGCTGTGCACTCTGCACTGTGATGTCCTGTAATATAAAGGCAGAGCTGGGGGAGCTGTGCAGTCTGCACTGTGCTGTAGTGCAATGTCCTGTAATATAGAGGCAGAGCTGAACCGGAGGAGCTGTGCTGTAGTGATGATGCTCGGCCTCCAGCCCTGCCAGCTTCAGATCTAGTGCAGTGTAATGAAGATCGGCCACTTCCTGGTTCTCAGCTCTGCGACACAGGGGCTTAGCAAACAGAGCAGAGGGACCTTGGAATGCTGACACAAGGTACGGATCTGCCCTGCTCTTGCCCCTGTCATCATGGCAGTGATTCAGCACAAGCTTAGTGCTGATTCACTTGCCTCTGCTGCTACAACCCGCTCCTTCATTACTTTAATAGCCCGGCACGATCTCCCCAGCAGCTGAAGGAAGCTGGGGAGCAGCCAAATGTGCCGGCTATTAGAGTAAAGGAGCGCTCCCTGCTCCCATGCCCAGCTCTGTGCGCTGTCTTCAGTGCGCATGGAGAAGTGAAGTGAATATTCATATCGGTAATGAGCCGGGGACACGTGGTTCTCCTGCCGCTTGATTCTTCAGCAGGAACCATTCCCTGCCACTTCTGACCCTACTTCACCGCTGCCCCCCCCCCCTCAAGTAACCCAGGATGCCAGAATGTTATATTCCGATTATAAGACGCACCCCACTTTCCTCCAAAATTTGGAGGAAAAAAAGTGCGTCTTATAAAAGGAAAAATACGTATATATATATATTATATATAACTAGAAAAAGTTCTCTGCAGCACTCAGCTATTACCAATGACGTACAATTGCTAACAAGCTATATGTATATGAGAAAAAAGTTTAAAAACTTACTTTTTTTTTAAAAAACTCAAAAATCTTATTTTTTTATTTCTGAAGTTCTTAGTACATACATTGGCCAATGTCTGCTTGCTCATCGACTGCGACAAAGTGACTTCAGGTCCGATGAGTCCTACGCTGATATCCCTATCCTCCTTGTCCACCCCTCCCCACTTCTCAGTGGGCAGACTCCATCTCGACCCTAGATCACCTGTAGTTAATGAGGGTGCACATTGCAGCATGGAGCCAGCAACTCCATATGATACAAAAAAGAAAACTGCACAGCAATTGTACGTCATTGGTAGTAGCTGAGTGCTGCAGAGAACTTTTTCTAGTTATTTGACCCAGCGTCCCTGCTAGCACCAGTTCACATTAGTCTGTGAGTGCTGTGCAGTATTTTTCTTTTTTTTTATATATATTATATATATATATTGTGCATGGATTATATGTGTACAAAATATATTCTGGAAGTTATATATGAGCGAGTTAATTGTCCCCAAATAACATACATTATATGGTACTAAAAGTCATTGCTGTGAAATGGATTGACTAGGGTTGTAACAAGATCAGAAATAGAAGCAAATTTAGACTTGCCAAAAAGTGATGCTGCATTTCTGTACCTTTTTGTTTGAAAAGTAAAAGATGTCAAACTGCATACCTTGTTGGTGAACCCTTATTTCCCCCATGATTTGGAAATGTCCTTTGGCACAAACTGAAGTATGAAATCATCTAAGAAAAGGGATTGCTGTTATGTCATCTTTTCCATTATCATGCACTGCAGGTTCGAATGGAATGTATTTTCTTCTTCAGTCTCTGTTATTTATTTTTTTATTTTTTTGAGTAAAAGAGTGCAGCTGCTTACTAGCAGATATTGGAAAGCTGTTAAAAGGACACTGTCAGGTCATTTTTCAGTATAATACTAATACTACCCTTGAGTAGTGCCTGGGAAGACCTTTTAAAAACATGTAAAATCATTATTGTACCCTTTGTAGTTTTCATTTTATCAGCATTGTCAGACCCTGCAGGGAGCTACTGGATTAGGCCTATCCATTATAAGCAAACAGGTATAGTCTGGTTGCTGTGTAAACTGTCATGTAATTATGCACTCCCTCTCAGCAGCTCTCTCCTCTCTCCTCCCTTTGCTCTCAGACAGTGCAGTGTCAGGTTTCAGTAGCTTCTGTTTTGTTGAGGACATGGTGAGAGAGTTATTACAGGTCAGCCTTATCTAGCCTCCATTTGTTTCTATAAGCAGTTATCCCTCCTGTGACAGTTTCTATGTTTTATTTGACCTCTTGTGATGCTGCAAACACAGAGAGCAGAGAGAATGCAGCCCCCACCCCCCAGTGATCTCATGTGCAGTGATGTGATGTGAATATATGACATGCATATTCATGCTATGGGGAGTGGACAGCAGAGAACTAAGTGGATCATTCACTGTGATTGATAGGTGGAATGAATCTCTTTATTTGAAATTTACAGAAGATATCAGGGGAATATAAATTAAAGAAATACATAAACAGAGTTTAGAGCGAGGAATTAGAAAATTATAGAAGTTACATATGGATTTTTGACCTGACAGTTTTCCTTTAACTCCAAAAATGCTAATAAATATCTCCATACAGTAGTGTTCAAAATAATAGTAGTCCAATATACTAACCCGATTTTTCAATGTTTTTGGAATAAATTATATTATCACTTGTCAATTTACCATTTGGTGGAGTAGAGTCTTAGAAAACCAATAGGTCCAGAATTCATGATCTGCATGTTTGAGTCTGTGTATTTGAATAATTAATTGAAAAGGGGCTTGTTCAAAATAATAGTAGTGTGTAGTTCAATTAGTGAGATCAATCATTGCGTGGATAAATAGGTGTGAATCAGGTGGCCCGTATTTAAGGGTGAAGCCAGCCCATGTTGTACATGTATTTCTCCTTGAAAGCCTAAGAAATGTGGGTTGTTTGAGACATTGTTCAGAAACACAGCATACTTAGATTAAAAAATTGATTGGAGAGGGTAAAATTTATGAGATGTGCAGACAATAAAAGGCTATTGAGCTAAAATGGTCTCCAATGATTTAAAATGAAAAGCAAAACCAGGGGGGCGTGGCCTGCGCTGAGACATGCAGGTCGCACTGTAAGAGAGCTCCGTCCGCAGCGACCGAATTCTGGGTGACTAACGGCGCCTAACGACTCATCTTGACCCACAACCGGCAGGAGTTTGTCTCCTAAGCGACTGGGCATGCCGCGATCTAACACCCGCAGCCGCAGCACCGCACAGAAGCTCACAGACTTCTTTAATACCGAGCGCGCCCAGGAACCCAAGATGGCGCTTACAGCCTCACCTTCCCCAAGCTCCTCACAGCATGCGCGTCAACAGCCTCGCGACACGCGGGAAAGCAGCCAACCCCATGACCGGAGCGACAGAGACGAGGAGCATGACCCGCTCACTCGTCATTCCATACGGGACTTCTAGACGAGCTGCGCAGGGCCATTGAAGACGACACTCGCCGCATAGTAGGTGAGATTCGTGCCGACGTCTCGGCCCTGGGGGAACGCACGGACCACATAGAGGGGAAGGTGGGAGAGCTGGCGGTGGCACATAATGAACTAGCAGACCTGTACCATGACGTCAATGTGGAACTGAGAGCGGTGAAGGCCACCTCGTACGACCTGGAGGACAGACTGAGAAGGGGAAACATCAAAATAAGGGGCATAGCTGAAATGGAGGGAGAGGAGGACTTGTTCCAGACAGTGCAGCCATTTTTGTCTCTAGTGCTCCCAGAGGCCAAGACAGACGACCTGGCTATAGAGAGGATATTTCGTCTCCCCAGATCACCCCGCATTGGACGTGAAGTACCGAGGGACGTGATGGTTCACCTGAGAACCCCTAGAGTGAGAGACCCTTTGATGCAATCACTGCGCAACTGTCCTATCACAGCCAGCCCATACAACACATGGTCCCTGTTTCCGGACCTTTGCCCGGGAACCTTGGCAAGACGCAGGGAATTTGCCCCATACTGTGCCATTTTACGGGACCGCGCTATACAGTATGCCTGGGGATCGCCGGTGAGCGTGTCCTTCAGGTACAAAGGCACACGTCACTACTTCTCTTCCCCTTCTAGGCTCCGTGCGACCTTGAGGGACTGGCGCATGATGCCCACCGCAGCTTCTGGCTCAAATTCAACAACTACCAGCCCCAAAGATCGCAGAGATCGCAAGAGCCCATCAGACGTTACAAGAAACAAGTGATGACGAAGTCACCAGAATGATAGGTTCCTGCCTGATGGTCCTTTACTTGTCCCGAATAGGGATAACCTGACACCTTCCCTTCCCCTGTTTCTTGACTCTAAGGGAAGGTCTCAGATGACAACCTGGAGGGACTTAACCAGAGGAGATAAAGGAGTTCCAGACTGTGGTCCTCCCTTCCCCTCCCTCCAGTCTCTGCCCCCAAGCTCAGGACTTTGTGAGCATATACAGTTGTCTTGTTTTCTTTTCTCCTGTTTCTAGTTGTCTATTATAACCCTAAGTCTCTTTGTTTCCCGCCCTCCTTTTTCTAATCCTCACTAGCCCTCCCCCCCCTCCTGCCCCCTATCCACCCCCCCCCCCCCCCCTAAGATCTCTTCCAGTTTATTTCCTTGGTTCATTCTCCTTCCCGTCCTCTCCCTCCCCCCCTTCTTTCCCTTTCCACTGACCCTTTGTTTGTTTTCCTTGGAGAGGTAGGCTCGACTCTTACTTGGTAAAGATGAGTCTGAAAATCGTGTCCATGAACGTACGGGGCCTTAATTCCCCGGCCAAGAGGTCGTTCCTGTGGAGAGAGGTCCAACGGAAAAAAGCGGATCTGGTCTGTGTGCAGGAATCCCATTTACTAGAGAGGGATAATATCCGGTTGAAACATCCCAGGTACCCACACACCTTCTTCTCCAACTGTGACCGTAAAACAGCAGGAGTCTGCATATTGGTGAGTGCTTCCGTTCAATTTGTGTGCAGGAAGGTTGTATCAGATGAGATGGGCAGATACTTGATCTTGATTTGCGAGGTCTCCGGGGTCGTTTTCTCACTGGTTTCCGTGTATGCCCCGAATGTGGGACAGAGGGGTTTTTTACGGGCACTCCTCACAAAACTACAATCAGAATCTGAAGGTCACTTAATAATCTGTGGAGACTTCAATGCGGTCATGGAGCCGCGTTTGGATTCCTCGGCCCCTTCTGTTGTGTCGAGGTGTGGCCTTCTCCCTCTGGCCCGTGAGTTCCACCTCCACGACATATGGCGCTACCTTCATGCCGACGAAAGGGACTACACCTTCCACTCCGGCCCCCATGGCTCCTACTCCAGGATAGATTTCTTCCTGGTAGATGATGGGGCCATGGAACGGTGCCGGAGGCCTGAAGTGGGTGTGATCACCTGGTCGGACCATGCGCCGGTGTCGGTGGAGGTGGACCTGGGAGGAGGGGGGGACCGCCCTCGCCGTTGGCGCTTGGGCCCAGACCTCCTCTTGGATCATTCCGTGAGGGGGAAATGGGCACCAATATTGAATCATTTTTTGAGTTCAACGACACCGGAGACACCTCGGATGAGACCTTGTGGGCTTCCCACAAGGCAGTGATGAGGGGACTACTCCTGCAGAAAGCCTCACAACGGAAAAGGGCTAGAGATAGCCAGAGGAGGGAGTGGGAAGACCAGATACAGTCCCTTGAAACTTTAAACAAGACTCACCCCGACCGAAGATTAGAGGCTCAGATCACGACTCTCCGTACCCAACTGCGGGCTCTATTATTGCGACAGTACGAGACAGGTCTCCGAAAATTAAAAACACGACATTACGAACAGGGAGACAGAGCAAGCAGATTACTAGCTAGAAGACTGAAAAAGCGGGCTGTACAGTCTGCAATAACGACCCTACAGGATCAAGCTGGAAACCTGGTGAGAGACCCCCGACAGATAGTAGAAGCCTTCTCAGCATACTACGCACGACTATATAATTTAAGACTAGACTGTGAGACTGTACAACCTACAGAAGCCTCTATTAACGAATTCCTAGACAAGGTACAGCTACCTACTTTGTCACGGGTAGATCTGGACACCCTTAATGCGCCATTTACAGGGGAGGAGGTACTCAAGGTCATCGGCACTTTGAAATCGGGCTCTGCCCCAGGTCCCGATGGTTTCATTAACGAGTACTATAAGTCATTTGGCCTCATCTTGGCCCCTTTTCTGCTCAGACTGTTCAATAGTTGGAGGTCATCTGGTGTCATCCCGAAGGAGGCATTAGAAGCAACTATAATCACCATTCCTAAATCTGGGAAAAGTCCCGAGCTACCTGGGAGTTACAGACCGATCTCACTATTGAACACTGACCTCAAGATCTACTCAAAACTTCTTGCGATGAGGCTGGCTGAGATGACCCCAAAGTTGATAGGTCCGGATCAGGTGGGGTTTGTGGCCCGCCGCCAGGCCAGAGATGGCACGAGGAGAATGCTGTCTCTCATTGAGCTTGCTGAGAGGGGGCAGGCCCCCAGTGCATTCCTGTCCTTAGACGCGGAGAAGGCGTTTGACAGGGTGCACTGGGGATACCTTGATAAAACCCTACGCAAGTTTGGGCTAGATGGCCCATTCCTGACGGCCATTTTGGGCTTATACTCAAACCCCTCGGCAAGAGTCTTCTCCTCGGGCTATCTGTCAGACCCGTTTGATATAACTAATGGGACGAGGCAGGGTTGCCCGCTGTCTCCCTTGATCTATGTCCTGGCGATCGAGCCCCTGGCCACAGCTATCCGGTCCGACAGTGTTATAAAGGGGATACAGGTAGGGGACAGGCAACACACTGTGGGCCTGTACGCGGACGATGTTATCGTCTCGTGTACCTCACCGGAAGTATCCCTCCCGAGAGTTCTCTCTTTATTGGAATCATACGGAAATATTTCGTACTACAAACTAAATGCCTCCAAATCACTGGTGTACCCGGTCCATATATCTCCAGAGGTGGTGGCGGCCTTTCGGCCTCTCTTCCCTTTCAGTGGTCGCCCAAGGGTATCCCATACCTTGGCATTACATTGTGCCCGTCTGAGGAGATGGTTAAAAGAAACATAGATAATATTCTGACATCATTGACGGGAGCCTCAAACCCCCAGACTCTGCAGTCCCTATCGTGGGTAGCCAGGATCCAGGCTTTCCGGATGTCTTGGCTACCCCGTTTTCTATACATTTTCAGATGTGTTCCCCTGGTCTTTCCCACGCGACTATTGACGCGTATGCAGCGGGCGGTAGACAGATTCATATGGGCGGGCAGGAGACCGAGGATTCAACGTAAAGTGATGTTCAAGAAATGGAGAGGTGGAGGCATGGGAGTTCCAGACATGACAGCTTATTACAGGGCGGCCCTTCTGGAACCCTTGGGAGCATGGTGGGCAGACAGAGTTGACCTTGGGTGGGCTCAGATTGAAGCAACACAGGTACACTGGAGGCTCCTTGAGGTGTTTCTTGACGGCAGATGCTTTAAAACCCGTTAGACTCTGGCGCCCTTTAGCGACGATAGACGCCACCCTGAGGGCTTGGAGGCGTACGCCAAGTGAATGGAGGACATTCTCTCCAGCAGAGGTCTTGCTTGGAGCCCTTCAGGTCCATATCCCGTCTTTACGGCTATCCCAGTAGACTAAGAATGGTCTAACCTCTCTGGCGGGCCTCCTAGGGCCCTCGGGAGGCGTCTCAATTGAGGACTTTACAAGGCAACATCCAAATTTGGGAGGCTCATATTTTCAATTGTGCCAGGTGGCACATTTCCTGACAACAGGTGGGACCAGGAGATGCTGGTCCTCCAGGTACCCGTCCCCCATGGGAGCCGTCCTGGGCTTAGCCACTGGGGGGCCGAAAGGTATGGCAACTCTCTATGCGGGATTACTAGATGCTGACAAGCACTTCACGTTCCCATATAGATCCAAATGGGAAAAAGAACTAAATTTCACAGCAGACGTGGAAGATTGGGAGGGAGCAGTAAGATGTGTGACAAAACGCAACAAAATGCATTAACCACCTTGAACAACTTAAAAAATTGCACTTACGTTGGTACTTGACCCCTGACAGGGTGGCTTTGTTTGGGGGTGACGCTTCGGCTCTATGTTGGAGAGGTTGTGGTCAGAGAGGCACGATGGCCCATGTGTGGTGGTTGTGCCCCGGAGTCTCGCAATTCTGGTCCACAGTCGAGAGTCTGATGAGATCCATAGTTGATACGTTTGTACCTCTCACCCCCCGGATGGCTTTACTGCATATGGACGTAGAGGCCTTGCCTCCGATCCCACGCTTCATGACTACCTTTGTTCTCATAGCGGCGAGACAATGCGTATCAGCACGTTGGAAATCCCCCTCTTCTCCTACGTTACGCGACTTGGCAGACAGACTGAACACGATCTTCACGTACGAATATTACCTAGCCCAGGAGGCAGGACATAAGCGCTATGTGGGGGAGGCATGGGAGTGCTGGGCTCAGCACCCCATGGCGGCCCCTCTCCCCTCGTAGGCATCTCGGTTCGCTTAAAGCCTTCACAATACCCTTACCTCTCCGGAACTTACCCCATTGTTGTCTCCCGCCCGTCACTCCGAACACTCCCCCCCTCACCCTTCCCCCCGCCCCTCTCCCTTTCACTCCCCCCCCCCCCCTTCCACCCACTCTCATTACTACTGTATATATCTATTCTATTCTTTTTTTTCTTCTTTCACTTCACCTGTTAGGATAATGGTATATGACTACAGTCCGTACAACTTGAAATTCTGTAAGATGACATACGAGACATATGTAACGGTCTATGCTCCAGTGGACAACTGTCTAAGTCCACGCCATTGTCCTTGTTATTGTATTATTATAAAATATGTTCAATAAACAACATTTATGATAAAAAAAAAAAAGAAAAGCAAAACCAGAGCGACGTGGAAGAAAACGGAAGACTACCATTCGAATGGATCAAAGAATAGCCAGAATGGTAAAGGGTCAGCCATAATCGATAGTATCAAGTTACTTGTGGCTACTGCGACAGTTAGAAGACGCATGTATGGCGCTAATCTATTATCAAGAAGTCACCGCAAAGTCCCACTTTTATATTGAAAAAGAAAAAAAGACATGTACTGAAGTGGATACCTATGTGCCAAAGAACACATCAACTGTCCTAAAGAGAGATGGAGAAACATTTTGTGGACTGATGAAAGTAAAATTGTTTATTTTGGGTCCAAAGACTGCAGACAGTTCATCACATGACCCCAAAACTCTGAATTCAAGCCACAGTACACTCTGAAAACAGTGAAGCATGGTGGTGCAAGAATCCTGATATGCGCATGCTTCTCTTACTATGGAGGCGGGCCCATTTTCTGCATACAAGGGATCATGGACCAGTTGGTCATATAGCAAAATAATTGAAGAGGACATGCTGCCTTAGGGTACAATCCGGAGGCAATGTGTGTTGGACACAGTGCCTCCAGACCTGAAGGAAGCCACGGGTGAACGCAGGGAGAATGCAGCCATTCTGTGCCCATGATCTGCATTCGGTGCAGAGCAGCTTTGCCCTGCATTCACCAACTGGAGCTCGTTTCCAACTGTGCAGCATTAATTTAACATACTGTGGAGATGCTGAAGACTGGGAACCCGCACTGCAGCTGAAATAATGCTGTATTGGAGAAAAAGCACAGTGAGCATGGGATTTCTAGAAATCCCATCCACTGTGCTTGTACTGTACAATGCAGCATTTTGGATGCAGTGGTAATACGCTGCGTCCAAAATGCTTAAGGACGGTGTGCATGCACCCTTATGCTGAAGAAAAATGCCCTTGAAATGGTTGTTTAAATAAGACAACAACCCTAAACACACCAGTAAATAAGGAAAATCTTGGTTCCAGTCCAACAAAATTGATTGCCATCAAAAAAAATGAAAGTTACCCTTTAAAGCCTTTAAAAAAAATAAATTACTTATTCTGACTATAAAAGGTTGTCTTGGATTATATAAAAAGGGGCTGATTAAAAGCCATCATGTTCATAGATGTCAAAATTAACAAAAAAAATAATAACAATTTAAAAATGTATAAATATGGAATCAATTTCTGAAAACCTTGCCTTATGAATGATACCTATAGCAAAAGAAGTGTGACATACTGGAGATCAGATGTCGGAGCACTACGAAGCTACTGCTTTTGAATATGTATGTCAGCATACAGGCTAAGCAATGCAAATATTAGTTATTTTGAACTTGACCGCACAGCTTTTGCATGCATAAAAAAAAGCGTATCTCGAGAGCTCTTAGTGAAAGCCCTTTTTGTTCTGCGTTCAGTCCCACGCCCCATACATACAGACATTTCAAATACAGAGCAACCTGATTTATTACAAATGTCTAAAATAATCATATTTTGTGTACAGAAGTCTCTTTGTGCAAGAAATCTGTTTCAAACAGGACTCGGGTATTTGTGTTAGCTTAGAAACATTAGGGTCGTTTGCATTCTCAGGCAAATCGATTTGCAGTTCTCAGGCTGGAAAGGCTTGCCTTCTTGTGATGAAGTGAGGACTTTTCATTTTTCTTATTTTACACTCCTACATTGCTTAAATCTCAAAGCTATTAAAAAAATTGAATAGATTTTGCAGTGGTTGGGGGAAAATAAAGTGTATGTGGTGCCAGTATCCAAATCTTCCTAGCAGTAGTTTATATTAGGTCTGCCAGAACTAAACAGAACAAAACTTTAAGGGCTTCTGGGGATCACTACTCAAATTTAAATACCAGATGTGTTTTTTTCTAAAGATTGGCAAAATGGGTTTTATTTCTTTTGTCTAGGATCCATGAAACTTACTACTGAAATTAGATCTAAACAGAGCTGGCCCTTCTTGTAGGAGACTGTAGCTTATCCATTGTACTGACATACTGAGTGTCATTAAAGGGAACCTGTCACCTAGTTTAAGCCCCCAAGCTGTCACTACCTGTCCCTGCACCTTCATATTACTAATCTGTTAGTAGCCCCCTTGGGCATCCTCTTACGCTGTGTCTCCTCCTCGATCCTTCTTTATGACGCCCCGATGGGTGTCTTCATTCATTCATTCCCTTCTCATAGTATTGTGCCGAGCTGGAGCATCATATCCAGCCCGACGCATTGTGGGGCTGATCACGTGGGACGTCCCAGCTTCAATATGCGCACTGCGCATGTGCCGGGAGCTGTGCCGACCCATATGATCAGCCCCACAAGGCACCGGGCCGGATACGACGCTCCGGCTCAGCGCAATACTATGAGAAAGGGCGGTAATTTCAAAACAGGAGGATTTACAGATTGGAATGAAGACACCCATCAAGGGGTCATAAAGAATGATCGAAGAGGGGACAGAGAGTGAAAGAGGACGTCCAGGGGGGCAACTAACAGTAGCCCCCCGCTTCATTACCATAACAACCTGCAAGTATAAAATGCTTTTAATACACCATCACAGCACACAGTTAGGACAGAGAGGGATAGTTAGATTAGTAATAGGAAGGTGCTGGGACAGGTAGTGACAGCATTGGGGGCTTAAACTATGTGACAGGTTCCCTTTAAGGAGCAGACCATACAATGCAAACTGAGCATTTCATTCAGCTCTGCTACCTAATAATTTGTATTATATTCAATCAGCTATAATTCAAAATCAAATCAAATTGAAGCCAGTGTAAAAGCTCGTATATGTTTAGTTTTATTTAGGTTATGCCGAAGAACCTTTAGCCCATTAGGTCTGGTTTTATATTCTACACAAACTGAAAATGCTACATATTTAAGGAATTAAATTAAACATTATTTTGTAAGCATGTAAATGCCTGTTATTTCAACTCAGCCCCTAATTAAATTATGGAACTTTGTCTAGCAAACCATGAAGTAGAAAAACTACTACTTTCAAACTTATTTTCCCTTAATGGGGTTGTCCACTACTTGTTACATCAGTGTTACATCATGCTATGTATCACATATATATGGAGGAGGTGTAAGAGCAGAAGCGTTCGCTGTCTCTAGATGTAAACTATTTGTCTGAAGGCAGGGAGAGTGAGGTGGGGACTGTGTGACAGAACACAATTAAGCGATCCCGTGAGAGACAGTTTAGACACTGCTGGAACAGTGTCGGCACCGGAGGTGAGTATAATTATTATATTAAATATGGGACACATACGAATTGAGAAGGGGTTGTCCGAGTTGTGGACAACACCTGATCAGCCAGGCTGTTAATCTAATATTGTTGGCAAATCATAAAGTCATCAATTTTAAAACCCTGGCTAACCTTTCCAGTGAATAAACTGCTAGTGGCTTAACATTTGCATATCATTTTTATCTTGTTCTGATGATTGTTTGGATTTTTTGTCATAGACCCATAGATATACGGATATGGCAGAGTGGTTTTATAGATATTGTCCCCTGTGTATGAACTTTAACAGTGACCTGTGCTCAGCCTCAGAATGGCCTACAGGAAAAAGTTGAATCTTCCCCCATGGGTCCTGTGCCAGAGTGGACCTCCACCCTCTATATAAAGCAGTAGTTGACACAATACTTTTGATTTACTATGTGTAGGCCATTCATTTAACAAAATTTCCAATCTAATATCATATTGAAAAAAAGTTACATTTGTGGGTCCCAAGAGCACAACTTTACCGGCGGGCCCTTGGCACCCTGCTCTGACACTGTGTGTGCCTATATCTATTTCATGTTACAAAAGGAAATAGAGAACTTTGATTGGCAGGAATCTGGGTTATCGGCTACGTTAGTACTGTGTGATCATGGATGGAAACCTGCAAACCTCCTTATTATCCAGCATTCCATGCTCCTACTTCCTGTTGTGATGTCATGATTGCGGCATGCTGAACACACAAAGTCGCACAAGCCCAGCTAATCAGTAGAAGAGCCGGAAATGCCAGGAGGTAAGGAGGCTCGCAGTCTCCTGAGTAGCAGCTACTGATTTCTGACTTGTATGACGCATGGACCTTAAGGTACCGTCACACGCCGCCATATTGCCGGAGATTTGGTTGGCAATTCCCGAATTTGGCAATGTGGAAACCACATCGCCTGTGCATAGTGGCGTATGACTGGGTGATTCTGCGGCGAGAAATTGCCGGTGGAGCGTCGCCTGATTGCCCTGCACTGCAGAGAAATCAGGCATCATCCACCAGGCAATTTCATGGTGGCATGTGACAGGGCGATAGCGACGTACACAGTGATCGCGAAAGAAGTCAAGTAGGCGTGCTTGGATGTTGTGTTTTTCGCGTCACATCCGCGGCGATTGGTGGCTGATACTGCGTTCCGATTGGCTGGCTGTGTGCCTTATTTGATGACCCGAGCGTTCACGCAAGGCTCACCAATGGGAACGCAGTTACATCCACCAATCGCAGTGATAGGGGCGCAGTGACAAACATTCTAGCACGCCCCTATCAAAACAGTATGGCAACATCGCTGCTACGATTGTGCCAAGTGGCACGGCGATGTGTGAAGGGCAGATCGCTTCCTGTCTTCTGCAGGCAATTTCCGGAACACAGGATCACTGAAGATCGCACGCTAGATAGCTACGTGTGACAGCTCCACAGTGGTCTGAAAAAAGTTCCCAAAAATTCACGTCAAATTGCCAGCGCCATGGAAGCCATAAAGCGGCGTGTGATGGTACCTTGAGTCCTGCAAATTGATTCTCCCATCTGCACTATTTACCTTCCATAGCTAGGGTATCATTTCATATAACGGTAAATCAACAAGGCTATTATACAGAATGAATAATCTAAATTTGAATTTGGAATGATTTACAACGCCATGGGTGATTCTGCGGCGAGAAATTGCCGGTGGAGCGTCGCCTGATTACCCTGCACTGCAGAGAAATCAGGCATCATCCACCAGGCAATTTCATGGTGGCATGTGACAGGGCGATAGCGACGTACACAGTGATCGCGAAAGAAGTCAAGTAGGCGTGCTTGGATGTTGTGTTTTTCGCGTCACATCCGCGGCGATTGGTGGCTGATACTGCATTCCGATTGCTGGCTGTGTGCCTTATTTGATGACCCGAGCGTTCACGCAAGGCTCACCAATGGGAACGCAGTTACATCCACCAATCGCAGTGATAGGGGCGCAGTGACAAACATTCTAGCACGCCCCTATCAAAACAGTATGGCAACATCGCTGCTACGATTGTGCCATGTGGCACGGCGATGTGTGAAGGGCAGATCGCTTCCTGTCTTCTGCAGGCAATTTCCGGAACACAGGATCACTGAAGATCGCACGCTAGATAGCTACGTGTGACAGCTCCACAGTGGTCTGAAAAAAGTTCCCAAAAATTCACGTCAAATTGCCGGCGCCATGGAAGCCATAAAGCGGCGTGTGATGGTACCTTGAGTCCTGCAAATTGATTCTCCCATCTGCACTATTTACCTTCCATAGCTAGGGTATCATTTCATATAACGGTAAATCAACAAGGCTATTATACAGAATGAATAATCTAAATTTGAATTTGGAATGATTTACAACGCCATTGTTTAATAAGTCGAGGTTTCGAGTCATCTAAATTACTCTTAATATGTTTGGATCCTGTGCAAATCATTTTTCTTGGCTTATTATTAACACACCATAATTTTTTTTTTTGTGCTTATAGAAAGGGCTACCTGGTACAAAATGAATTTATATCTCATAATCCAGAGTTAGACAAAAATAAAACCTGAGGTCTATTTAGTCTTTTGTCAGTATTCTGGAAGCCAACAAGAAAGTTTTCTTTTCTGTAAGGAATTCTTCTGAGAATATCCAGACCTTACAGTTATAAAAAGAGTAGTCTACTCATTAAGAAGCAGTGACATTTTATTTAAGAAAAACATAAGGAGCAGGAGCTGCAATGATACAGACGTAGATGAGGAAAAAAATGTAGACAATTCCTCATATTACGTCTAGAAAACCAACGGGGAAATCTCAACGCCTATGAACTGGGAGCAAGTCCAGGAGGGAAACCTTAGACCACGACGTCAGCCCCTTACTGTAAACATGTTTTGCAGAATCGCACACAAATGCTGAAAAAAGGGGACTAGGGCAATTTGATGGGGGCCCGTTTCTGAAAATGACCTTACGGAACAGTAAAAGCATTTAGTTTCATTGCCCGTGTATATTTTGCAGCCCACAATCTCGGTGGGATAACCTCTTTCACTAGGATATGCCTCAGGACACATAAGCCACAGAAGTTTCCATTGTATGTCTGCCACATCTGCTCTAATAGGGAGGAGCTTTTCTTGAGCTATGCTAAGACATTTGGATTCAGCTCATAAGCTATTACTCTAAACTGCACTGCATTAGCTGTGCAGGAAAAATAACATTCTAACGGTTAATGAAATGGAGTTACTTTTATTAGTGCTATTCAGAAAATCTCATTTAATTATTATGGAAGAGATACTTATTGTTCTGCTCAAGTTAAATGGCAGAAAAAAAAATCTTGTAGCATTTTGTAAATCACACGGCACTGAAAGTAGTAATTGTCGGACATTGCCCAAAATATATCAGTTCTTCAAGACTAAACGGAGAAGTGACCCCCTACCTCATAAAATCCCAATACAGTCTAAACATAGTGTAAATTCATTCTTCATGACTGAGATTCATATAAAATGCCTACATGATTAACATGAACTTTTAACCAAAAACATATTAGTCCAGTTATAACAAAAGAGACAGTCAGTTCAGACCAGTCACATGCCTGAAGGGGGTGCAACACAATGCTGAAGGCAGAGGCAATCCAGCTAGACCAGAGCAGCACTTACAAACTCTATAGAAAAAAGCTTGTATGCTTTGCATTACTTACTTTTAGTTATCACAGATAGACTGCAGCAGTGGCTGATACCTAGGCAATGAGCGTTAAACTATAACGTTAAAGCACATCTCCAGCAGGTTTTTTATTGCACTGCTGAAGTGACACTTTAAGGCTGGAGTCACACTAGCATATGACTCATGTGTGGCTTGCACTGCGCAGCCCAAACTGGCCAACGACTCTTCTGACCTGAGCATGAGAGCTTCATGTATTTACATGCAGCTGAAACGCTCAGGTCAGGAAAGCTGCCAGCCAGTCTTAGCATTTTCATGCGATCCTCACGTGAGTCATAAGGCTGTGTGACTGTAGGCTAAATCTAAGTCCCCTGACCCCTGTCAGATACTCTACTTTCAGCAGCTTCAACTTTTTCCAGCGGTGCTCCGATCGGTTTGTGACCTGCAGGCAGCTCCAGTTTCATAAAGAGCAGCCGACGTCACATAACAATACATCTCTATGAGAGCCTTGCTCTGGCTCTTATAGGCTTGTATTGAGAGTTTGAGATGTAACTTCTGATGTCCGGCCAATCACAAGATACAGGCATATGTCGGTGCCGCAGGACCAGAATGGCATGAGTATATGATGACGCTATCATTAGGTTAATATATGACAGGGGGCTTACACTTAAAACATTACTCCAGTACTGCAAAAAACTGATGGAGCGGTGCTTTAAAGCTCCATCAGTCTTTGAAAATGCAGATGATTTTTTTAGACCAATAAATTGTAATATTGCATTTTTTTTTTTTTTTTTTTTTTTTTTTTTTACAAACAGATTGCAATTTTAATCACTTTATGATGAGACAAGCTCTTTAAAGGACAGCTCAACTGTTTGTCAATCAGCAGAATTTTCTAAATCTTAGTTACACTGTTGGAGATAAATTCCATTACAGAGGGTTCTTTTCATTACCGTATTATTATTAGGTTGTCTATTGTAAGGAGTCATTGTCCTGCTATAAAAAGTAGGCAGAAAAAAGAAAGACTTAGGCTGCTTTCACATAACGATTTTCGGTCATCCGATTGTATCCGTTTCAAAACGGATACAATCGGATCCGAAATCGGACCCATGTTCCCCTATGGGAATCGGATGGGAACGGATGTGCCACTATTGGCATCCGATTTTGGCACCATCCGATCCCATCCGATGTAATCACGGGCACAAAATCGTAGCCTGCTACGATTTTGTGTCCGTGACTCACATCGGACAGCCTCGGATCACTGCTGATCCGAGGCTGTCCGATGTGCCCACAGCATGGGAGCCTATGGACATCGGATCTGAGTTCACCTCAGATCCGATGTCGGCTCCGTATCTCCCTGTCTTTCCCTGCTGCTGCCTCCTCCATCTTCTTCCCTCTCCTACTCTATATGTTGTGCCCCCGCTATTCTATCTGTGTCCCCCGCTTCTCTATCCTCATCTATCCCTATCCTGTCCCCTGTCCTCTCCCTGGGTGTAAAAAAATAAAAAAAACTCCTCCGGGAGTATACATTACCTGTCACCGGCTCCAACGCTGCCGCACGATCAGGGCTAAAGGACCTGTGATGATGTAAGAGCCCGGTCACATGACCCGGTCAGCTGACCGGGTCATATGACTCTGACATCATCACAGGTCCTTTAGCCCTGATCGTGCGGCAGCGTGGGAGCGGTGACAGGTAATGTATACTCCCGGAGGAGTTTTTTTTTTTTTTTACACCCAGGGAGAGGACAGGGGACAGGATAGGGATAGATGAGGATAGAAGAGCGGGGGACACAGATAGAATAGCGGGGGCACATCATATAGAATAGGAGAGGGAAGAAGATGGAGGAGGCAGGAGTAGGGAGAGGCAGGGGACCGCAGGGTCCACACGGATCCTGCAGATCGGATGGCTATTTGCCATCCGATTGCAGGGATCTGTATGGATCCGTGCCTGTCCGTGGGATCCCCCTTCAAAGTCGGATCCCACGGACAGGCACAAAAACGTTATGTGAAACCAGCCTTACCTGAGCTACCAGCAAGAGAAATGGCTAGTTCCAACAAAAGAATACACATTCCAAAAAGTAAATCACAAATTCACTGCTGTAAAACCTAGTTAATTGTACATTTTAACTAAAGTAGGAGATGTAGATCAAAGGGGTCTCTCTTTCCACGAAAGTTGTGACCTTCGGAGTAATTAGTTGTACAAAAACAAACTAGCTTATATCACCCCGCCCAGGTCCAGTGCTGAGTCTCCTCTGTTGTCCTGGTGTCTGTTGTTGTCTGCAGAGCTTACATCAGTTTTACAGCACTGCAGTCAATTAGTGAGCTCAGGAGCTCAAGCTGTCTACAAGGGCCTGAACGCACAACTTTCTTGAAAACAGAAAACCCCTTTAGGGCTCGGATACACATCAGTGAAACTCGTCCAAGTGTACTGTGCGGAAAAATCGCGTTGCTCTCGGACCAATGTTAACTAATGTCCGAGAGCACATTTCCGAGTCTCATACGCTTTTTCCGCATGCGATTCTCGGATTGCGAGTCAATCGCAACATGTTGCGATTCTATGCGAGTCACGGACGAGACTCGCCAATGCAAGTCTTTGGGCCTGACAAAAAACTCGGATTGTACTCGGACCACACTCGCACCATCCGAGTCTGATGCGAATTTTAATTGCTAAATTACCATTCTGTAGCTCAGACAATTGTACAAAATGCACCTGTAAATGATTATACAGTAACTAGATGCTGAGGAAAAAAACTGATTGCACTCGGAGCACTCGCAAGCCACACTGAGCAAAACTGGGATCACACTAATCCGACTCTCGCATCAGTGAATTGGAGCGTTTTTTCAATCTGATGTGTGTCCATACCCGTAAGGGTAAGTTCACATGTTCAGTTTTTGGTCAGTTTTTCCCATCAATTTTTGTAAAGGCCCAGTTACACACACAGATAATTGTGCAGACATTGTTTGCAGATCTCTGGTTGCAGTGAAATCATGGACAATCTCTGCACAATTATCTGTGTGTGTAACTGGGCCTTAAGCCAAAACCAGAAGTGGATGTAAATTCTGATGTAAAATACTGACCAAATACTGAATGTGTGAACGTGGCCTAATAGAAAGATGTCACCACTTCTGTACTTTTTATGCACTCCTGGTTTTGGCTTACAAAAACTGATGTGAAAAACTGAACATGTGAACATGACCTAACAATGTCTTAAATATGGTAAAACAATAAGGGTGTATACAGAAAACTTAAATGCAGCAAATAGAATCTCCGACTGGGGCCCCACCTATCGCAGGTCTTTAATATTAAAAGGCTTTTCTTTTCATATGGGCCAAGGAACCATTTGGGCCCCCTTTTACCCAGGGTCCCAATGCGAGTGCAACCAGTGCAGCCATTACAGTTACACCCCTGTTTTCTAGTTTATACAATATGTAAGTTCATATACAGAAACTACGATACTGGAAAATGTAGAGCTTTTTGCATAGCAAACCTGTGTAGATGTTTTCATACATTTACACCATATATAAAAATCAAAATAAGTTTCTATTTCTAGTAGAAGACATAAAAGATTATTAAGTATGTTTCCTTATATAAAAAAAATGACTGTTACCCTGCCCTACCCCTTCAATCCAAAATAAATCAGCGACTGGCAAAAATCCAAGTATGAAAAGTGTATACATTTTTTTCCAAATGCAAATAATTAAATTGCAGACATAACACAGCTGGAATGGTCATATGTCAAGCGTTAACTAAGTCAGACCTTTCTTCAGAATCTAAGTCGTTCTAATCTGACTCGTTTGCATTTGACAGTATGGATCTGCATCATGTGATGGGAAGGGGATCATTTCAATGTGCACTGTTTAGACTGCACAGTCCTTATGTTTCAGCTGACTTCATGGCATGCACGACTATCATTCCCAGTGACGCTCATGATTATTTTCTACCTAAATATAAATCCCTGCTTTCCTCTGTCTCATTGAACACTACCCAGGAGCCCAAACTTAAATGACTATTTCATTGTAACTGAAACATTATACCCTCTTAGACCAGGCAAATGTTCTATATTTTCGTTGGAATTACAATTGCATTGGTAAGATATTACCAGGAAAATAGTTCATTCTACTGTATCTTTGGGTTGGAGAATGAATATGTACACAGTGTAAAAAAATTGGTATCCACATAGTATTCATGGTCTTCTAGATAGTAGATGATGTCAAGGAGGGTCATATCCGTGGCCTTCTTCTTAGCGCCACTTTACACACACCAACTTCTGTGTCCAACTTCTGAACAGATCTCTGATTGCAGTGAAATCATGGACACATTGTTACATTTGTACACAACCACAAAATGGAGCAATGTGTCCATGATTTCACTGCAATCAAGATCTGTTCAGAAGTTGACACAGAAGTTGGTGTGTGTAAAGTGGCCCTTAGGATAAGTGCCCACAATCAGGCTTCCTTGATTCTGAATGCAGCTTAATTTCTCTTGCGGAGACGCTAGTGTCCTGAACACACTGTCAGTGCCTATGATTAGGACACACTGCGCTCTGGACGCAACGTCATTCCTCCTGTGGAGATCCTAGTGTCATGTGCGGGAGAACACACTGTCAGTGCCCGTAATCAAGATTTGGGCGCTGCATATTTTAACTATTTTCTCACGCTCATAACACTAGAATCTCCTCAAGAATAAATTGATATGCTGTGACTCAGAAACTCATGCCACATGTCAGTTTACACAAAAAAGAACCACAGTGGACATGGGATTTCTATAAATCTCATCCACTGTGCTTGAAATGTACAATGCAGCATTTTTTTAGCTGCGTCCAAAACACTGCTAACACTGTGGAATCGTACCCTTAGACTGCACAGGAAAATGCTAAGTTAAGGTATATTTCAAAGGAGCATAAGTTAAGTTCTATAGTTATATTTTTTAGTTAAAGGAGCACTCTCGTGAATGTTTTTATTTGCTCCTTTGTTTGGTATCATGCGTGTAAGTGTATTAAAAGTATTGTGTGATACTCATCGATCGCAGTCTTCTCCCGGCTTCAGCACTATGTGACCACATCTGTCACGTCCCAGATCACTGTGTGGCACAGCGGTTACTCTCTCATGTTATTCTATGAGACTCAAACTAAGGTTCTCTATCCTAATTCTGAGTCTTATTAACTTGCATATAGTAAATTCAATAAGTGATCTCCTCTCCACAATGCAATTAATGTGTGATTCAGCAGATAATAAAGTCAGTCCAATGAGCCCACAATAGAATGTACTGACGCTGAAACCAGGAGAAGACGGTGACTGGTAACGTAAGTATATTACTACCTTCATGACAAAGGTCAGTGTGACACTAATGTAAGGAATCTGATGCAATATACCAGGGGCGCGGAACCATGTTTCTGCCGAGGGCTATTTGGAAATTTCTACAATTCTTTGGGGGCCATACAAAATTATCAACTTGAAAATGAACATGCTATATTTGGTTAAACAATCAACTCACCCCTACTTGGTGGCTGGAGCAGGTTCTTTTGGTGTGAGTGATATTGGTCATGTTGCTTCTCAACTGCTGTTCCAGGTTTGCTAGAGCCCTAGACATAACAGGAGAGGCTGGGAGAATATACATCACTGGGGAGGCCAAGGCTGGGGATAGAGATCACTGGAGAGCTGGATTTAAAGGGTAGACAGTCGGCAAAATGCGTCTGCCAGCCTAAGCACTGCGGTCCCAAGGGATCTGCCTGGGGGCCAGAAAAAAGTCATCAAGGGCCGAATTCTAGGGCCTGAGGTTCCCCACCCTTGCAATATACTAATGACACTCGGCTTAGACTCTGCCATGAGTGTCACTGAGTGTAATTCACTTTGATCATGTGATCATGCTATCATATCACAGGTGTAGAGAAGATGTAGAGATTAATTTCCCCATCCCCTCCTTTGCCAGTCTCAGGGTAAATCGCACTGCACTCGGAGGACATCCCAGTGTAGTGCGATGTTTAACTTGCACCCATAGACTTGTATGGGTGCAAGTGATCAGAGACTCGCTGACAATCGCAGCATACTGTGATTTTCTCCTCAGTCCAATTAGGACTGAGGAAAAAGTTGTAGATCTGAGCTGCAGCATTGTCTTAGATAGGGCCGAGTGCATTCCAAGATTTTCTCAATTGCAAGCGTGACTCTATCTAACATATATGATACCTAAAAAAGGGGAGAATAAAAGAAATCATGGAAGTGGTGCTTTAATATGAGTCAATGGCAGAAGCATCCACATGTAAAAGTATACATCTCATATATTTGCAAAATATGCATTCTAAACCTTCAGCATCGTAATTTTTACAATGCTAGATAGTAAAACAAGGGTGTCAATTTGACATTTGATAATGTAAACTACTTGAATGCTTGTGTCTAGCCCACTTCAAAGTCTCTAAAAACTGCAAGTCAAAAAAAGAAGAAAAATTCTAACATCCTATTAACAATACATAAAAAAGCATAGAGAAGGAATATAAGATTTGCACATCAGGGAAAGGTTCTATGAGACTTCATAGATCAGGGTATTTTGGGGTATTTTGCCTTATAATGCAGATTCCAATGACAGTCCTGTTCCGATTTCTCGCATAAAAATGTAACATAAGTGCAAGCTTTACGAAACTACAAGGATATCCTGGAAAAAGTCCATTCACTAAACATACTTACTAAATATATGTCTGTAGTAAAATATAAATATAGATATTATATTTAGCAACTTTGTAAAGGAAATACTACAACTGGAGCATATTTTATGTACGAGACTGTCACTGCCAGTAACAAAGCTTTCAGCCACGGCTAGGAGCGCTCGGAAGGAGGAGCATTAATAGTCACTTATGTCATCACCTTCTCTTCTGCCTCTTCACAGTTTCTTTTGTGTTTGCTCCAGGAACAATAAATGCTGATCCAAATATAGCACACATACATAAATGTAAAAACAAATGCCTGCTACTTTTGACTGACACTAATTTAGTCTCCTGCCTACTTGTTGCCTGCGGTGAGTGATTTCAGATACTATCTCTTAAGTCAAATTGTAAACATTTACACGAGGACAGGTTACGGGAACACTTCTAAATAATGACATCCTAGGTAAATGTAAACATGAAGATGGAACTTATGAGCAATTCAATGGGAAAGTTGGTGAAATAATATTTGATATTCTATATTTCAGATTATGATATAATATAAAAGGTAAGACTCTAATAAAAATTACCGTATAACTTGTGTTTACCGAGTTTTCAGCTCAAATGGGCTGAAAAGTCCCCCCCTTGGCTTATACACGGGTCAATACGGTGTTGGGGGCTGTGTCCGGGGCCGGGGAGGCTGGAGCAGGCGGGGGGAGGCTGCTGTATGAGCGCCCCGTCACATGGGGCGCTCATTATACATGCACTGCTTCCCCCTGTCAATCAGCGGCAGGGGGAAGCAGTGCATATCTAAATATATGGCCCCCAAATGCTGGCACTCGCCCCCTCCGTTGTAAGGCCCCCCTGCTGCTTAACTTACCATCCCTGGTCTTCTGCACCAACGCCGGTGCTTCGTGCCCATCCCCTGCGGCCGTCCACGGCAGCAATCCTGGGGTCTATATGACCGCCGGGTGCATACGTCATGTTACTGCACGGCCGGGGACCGGATCAGCCGATTGACGGGAGCATGGAGTTGACACGAAGACGGCGGTGCAGAAGACCAGGGATGGTAAGTTAAGCAGGGGCCTTACAACGGAGGGGGCGTATGCCACATTTGGGTGCATGTATACCACTGGGGCTGCTATATACCACTGGGGCTGCTATATACCACTGGGGCTGCTGTATACCACACCACTGGGGCTGCTGTATACCTACTGGGGCTGCTATATACCCTGGGCTGCTATATACCACTGGGGCTGCTTATACTACACCACTGGGGCTGCTGTATACTAACTGGGGCTGCTGTATACCACTGGGGCTGCTGTATACCACTGGGGCTGCTATATACCACTGGGGCTTCTGTATACCACACCACTGGGGCTGCTGTATACCACTGGGGCTGCTATATACCACTGGGGCTGCTATATACCACTGGGGCTGCTGTATACCACACCACTGGGGCTGCTGTATACTACTGGGGCTGCTGTATACCACTGGGGCTGTTATATACCACTGGGGCTGCTGTATACCACTGGGGCTGCTGTATACCACTGGGGCTGCTATATACCACTGGGGCTGCTGTAAACCACACCACTGGGGTTGCTGTATACTACTGGGGCTGCTGTATACCACTGGGGCTGCTGTATACCACTGGGGCTGCTGAATACCACTGGGGCTGCTATATACCACTGGGGCTGCTGTATACCACACCACTGGGGCTGCTATATACCACTGGGGCTGCTATATACCACTGGGGCTGCTGTATACCACACCACTGGGGCTATATACCGCTGGGGCTGCTGTATACCACACCACTGGGGCTGCTGTATACCACTGGGGCTGCTGTATACCACTGGGGCTGCTATATACCACTGGGGCTGCTATATACCACTGGGGCTGCTATATACCACACCACTGGGGCTGCTGTATACCACTGGGGCTGCTGTATATACTGCTGGGGCCTGTATATACTACTGGGGAGGCTGCTGTAACACTGCTGGGGCCTGTATATACCACTTGGGGAGGCTGCTGTTTACCACTGGGGCTGCTGTATATACTGCTGGGGCCTGTATATGCCACTGGGGAGGCTGCTGTATACCACTGGGGCTGCTGTATATACTGCTGGGGCCTGTATATACCACTGGGGAGGCTGCTGTAATACTGCTGGGGCCTGTATATACCACTGGAGAGGCTGCTGTAATACTGCTGGGGCCTGTATATACCACTGGGAGGCTTCTGTATACTACCACTGGGGAAGCCTGTATACCACTGGGGGGGCCTGTATACCACACTGCTGGGGGCTGTATACCTGTGCTGGGGTCCACCCTCGGCTTATACACGAGTCAATAGGTTATCCCAGGTTTTGGGGGCAAAAGTAGGGGGGGTCGGCTTATACACGAGTATATACGGTAAGTAAAGTGAATTTGTAACCAGGATTTTGCTCCCACATCTGAGAGCAGCATAATGTAGGGACAGAAACTCTGATTCTAGCAACGTATCATTTACTAGCCTGTTTGCTGTAGTTTTGATTAAATCAATGTTTTACCTCATGTAGATCCACCAGTTCTTTAAAGCTAAACTGGGCATAACCTGTTTCACACACAGATTAACATATTTCTGTATACTGTGCATAGGCAGAAAGTTGTACATTAGTGTAGAATCAGAGTTACACAGAACCTATGTATATGGAGGAATACATGGCACGAGGTTTATTAGTCCTCTAGTGATAATCTTCTACTGATAAAACAATGATTTCATCAAACCTACAGCAAGCAGTCCAATAAGTGACACATCATTGGAATCAAGTTCTTTGCCCCTACCTTATGCTTCTCTCAGATTAGGTTGCAAAACCTGATGACAAGTTCACTATACTGTGTAATTGGAACAGACAGTCATTGGGTTAACCATGTTACCAGTATATGTTCCAAAGGTACCGTTACACAGTACAAGATCATGAACGATATCGCTCAAACATCACGGGTTTGGAGTCGTTGAAATTACATCATTAGGATGTCGTTGCGTGTAACACCGCGATACGACTACGATAAATCGTTGGATCGTTGATGGCAGATTTGAGAACATGTTCTCAAATCAATCGATCCTCAGTCAACCAACCTGCTGCATTCGTTGTGTGTGACACATTCACGATAACGATGTCGGTAACGACTTCTCCTATTCACAGTAGTAAACAAGTATCGTTCGCTGGCTTGTGCGAACGATAGCTGCTCGCCAAATCGTTGGTGAGTCGTCCACGATATCTACACGTGTGACAACTAAAAAAAAATATTATTTCAAATAAAAAGAATTCTAACCTTGTCAATGTCTGGACTATATTTTCTATTCATTTTGCTACTCATTTGATAAATAAAAGTATGTGTTTTCATGGAAAACACAAAATTGTCTGTGTGAACACAAACTTTTGAACGCTAGTGTAAGATAAAAGTTCTGTTCTGGACCCGAACTTGACCCGAACCTAATTAGAAGTCACTGATTGGGCAGTTTGGCTGTCTGCCCACATGCAGCCAACCATTAACAAAGAACTTGGGGAGGGAGGGCAGGGTTTTGGCATTTTTAATTTGTTTTGTACACACTACATCTAATACTGCTGATTTTACCCCCAGTGCGATCAATTCAAACACTGCACGTGGCTCATACTGGGCCAAGCATCGAGTGTACCCAAGCACTGCTCTCTACAGTGGTTTGCATACATCAAGCAGCCAAAGTCTGAAATCAAACAATTTTTTGTAAATGCTGTGTTCAGAATGAACAAAGAACTTTAAAGTTTGGGGCCGCTCATCTCTATTGATAATTGTTCTTTGTAAATAGGCTTTCCTTCCCGACCCATGACTTATGCGTCATGGGCCAGTAAGGGGGGTTTGATGTGAGCACCGTTGTGGAGCTCACATCAACACCCAACATCTCAGCTGATCTCATCAGCTGAGATGTCGGGCTAACAGCACCTAACGGATCCGGGATCCGATCAGTGCTGCTAACTCTTTGGATCCTGTTGTCAATTACTGACAGTGGGATCCAAAGTTGCTGCAGCAGGGAACACGCCGTTCCCCGCCTGCACCGGAGATACCGCGATAATATTGCGGGATCTTTGGTGCTCACGTGACAGCCCGAGGTCCTGGCTTGCCCCCGGAAGCTGTCACAGAGCACTTCCGGTGAACGGTTGGCAGGCGCTGGCAAGCACTTACCGTCCGCAATTTTGACAGGGGTATCTGTAAGAAGTGATTGGACTGTGGATCCCTGTGCCTTTCTAAGAGGCTGTGTAAAAATAAGAATTAATGAACAAATAAAGTTTTTACAAACATGTGAAAAAAAGAATATATAAAAGTTCAAATCACCCCCATTTTTACCCCTTTCACAATAAAAGTACTAAAAAAATAAAAAATACCCATGTTTGGTATCGCCACATTCAGAAACGCCCAATCTATCAATATATAAAATAAATTAATGAGAGCCGTAAACTGCATAACGGGAAAAAAGGTCCAAACGCCAAAATTAAGTTTTTTTGGTCGCCACAACGTTGTTATAATCTACCCAAAAATAGAATTGTTAGAAACGTCAGCTCAAGCTGCAAAAAATAATCCATCACACAGCCCCAGATCCTGAAAAATGAGGACGCTATGGGTCGTAGAACATGGCGCAAAACGTGCGATTTTATTTTTTTACAAACTTCTGAACTTTTTTTCACTACTTAGATACCAGTAAAAGTATACATGTTTGGTATCTGTGAACTCGTACCTACATGAGGCATCACACCATCATACATACGTCAAACATGTAATTGCACTTTTTTTGCAATTTCACTGCACTTGGAATTATTTTTTGCGATTTCTCTGTACACTATATGGTAAAATAAATGATAGCATCTTAAACTACAACTCGTCCCACAAGAAACAAGCCATCATATGTCTATATTGACGGAAAAATAAAAAAGTTATGGCTCTTGGAAGCAAGGGAGCAAAAAACTAAAATGAAAAATGAAAAATTCCAAGGCCATGAAGGGGTTAAAGTATTTTCTGAGTTTGTGACAAATTTGACCAAGAGAGTGAATGATAAGATAGAAAAGATACTGATTAAATCTCATTGCTGTTCTAATTCTGTCAAAGTGAGCAGTGACTGGTTGTGGGTGTTAAAGGTCGGCTTATTCCAATTTAATCTTCTGTAAAATATCTGGTCAAATATCTGTTTGTAAATCCAACCTAAGTTTTGGTTCATTTTGATTAGAAAAACAAAACTCGTGGAGTAATGGATTAATCATGGGACACAATCGGCATCAGGCCGATTACAACCGGGTCTGCGCTTTTTCTTCCAGCAAAAATGTCAGAACGTTTGAAGGAGCCTCCTGACGGGGACTCCAAGATATAATATTTAATACATTAAGTATACAGACATGAAATATCAACAGTAAATGCGATTGTAGTAAAGGCTTTGGAAATTACATCCTAAAACCTATTTTCTATTGCAGATGGTAAATAGATTAGTCGCAGTATAAACCATTTATGACCTACCCTTACAATCTACTGTACATTACAATCACACATGACATGGTAAAGTGATCCTGTCACACAAGAATCAGGACAATCCACATTCAATAAATATTTCCTTCTGTGAATATAACAAGTCTAATTCAAACTGGGCAACTAGGAAGGAAATAATGCTATTTTAGAATATGCAATTTAAGAACAAATAATTGTATTCTATAGATAAACCCATGTGGAAATTTCCATGTGATGGGATAACTTAAACATATTAGAATAGGATTCCGCCCTCGGGCAATATATTTATAGACTTGCAGAAGAGCCTTAATTACCACTAAACATTATAAAATGGTGAACAATTGTCTTTACAATATAGCTAATATTCTTTCACACATTAAAAGGACAGCATTAAGTAATAATAACATAACAAGTAGATGCTACAACACAGATACGGATGCACATGCGCTGCCCTTTACATTCCCTCCTTTTGTTCTTTTCCAAACCACTGAACATTGAGGACACCCTTGTAGAGATTCACTATGGCTTCTTGTGCCCTGTCTGTATAGGATCTTTTAAGAAGTTCAGTAAAATCAGCAGTTTTATAAAGATAAGTTTTAAGTCCCAGAAATGGTACCTATCTATCAGACATTTATAGCATATCCCAAGGATATAAACACGCTGTCTCATAGCGATTATATTGCCGAATATGGTTACACAATTATACTTAACTAGGTGGCAAAACTAGAGTGTGTATGTTTGAAAAAGGTCTGTATTGACCGAAATTTCATATATTAAATATATAGTGTTCATGTGGACCACCAAAATAAACTATTACCGTATATACTCGTGTATAAGCCGACTTTTTCAGCCCAAAATTTGGGCTGAAAAGTCCCCCCTCGGCTTATACACGAGTCATATACATAGTGTGGTGTGGTGGGGGCTGTGTCCGGGCACTGCAGGAGGCAGGAGGAGGCGGGGGGAGGCTGCAGAATGAGCGGCACGTCACGTGGTGCCGCTCATTAATTATGCATGGGGAGCAGCGCATAGTATATTGCTGCTCCCCTGCACAGTATAGCCTCCCCCGCTGTCTCCCTGCCGCCCTATGTATACAGAGGCCCCCCCCCTCAGCATTGATCCATCTCACCCCCTCGGTCTGCACCCGGGTCCTCCAGCTGCTCCGTCTGCGTGTCCCGCGGCTTCTAATACCGGCGTCCTCCCGCTCTTCCTGCTTGAATGTAATCATGTGACCCGGTCACATGATCGCAGTCAAACAGGAAGTGCGGGGAGGACGCCAGTATTAGAAGCCGCGGGACACGCAGACGGAGCAGCTGGAGGACCCGGTTGCAGACCGAGGGGGTGAGATGGAGCAATGCTGAGGGGGGGCCCTCTGTATACATGGGGGGGATGTATTACCACTGCTGGGGGCTGTATTACCACTACTGGGGGCTGTATTACCACTGCTGGGGGCTGTATTACCACTGCTGGGGGCTGTATTAGCACTGCTGGGGGCTGTATTACCACTGCTGGGGGCTGTATTACCACTACTGGGGGCTGTATTACCACTGCTGGGGGCTGTATTACCACTGCTGGGGGCTGTATTACCACTGCTGGGGGCTGTATTACCACTACTGGGGCTGTATTACCACTGCTGGGGGCTGTATTACCACTACTGGGGGCTGTATTACCACTGCTGGGGCTGTATTACCACTGCTGGGGGCTGTATTACCACTACTGAGGGCTGTATTACCACTGCTGGGGGCTGTATTACCACTGCTGGGGGCTGTATTACCACTGCTGGGGGCTGTATTACCACTGCTGGGGGCTGTATTACCACTGCTGGGGGCTATATTACCACTGCTGGGGGCTGTATTACCACTGCTGGGGCTGTATTACCGCTGCTGGGGCTTTATTACCGCTGCTGGGGCTGTATACCCGTCCTGGGGCCTTTATACCACTGATGAGGGCCTTTATACCACTGATGGCGGCAACTGTATACCAGTGATGGCGGCAACTGTATACCAGTGATGGCTGCTATATACAGGGATGGTGGGCTATATACCAGTGATAGGGGGCTTTATAACAGGACGGTGGTCTGCTGCATTGGTAGTTTACTGTTTCTATTTAAAATAAAAGTTCAACATTTTATTCGTATATATTTTAATTTTTAAAATTTTTCAGTACCGGTAGCTGCTGCATTGTCCACCCTAGGCTTATACGCGAGTCAATAGGTTTTCCCAGTTTTTGGGGGCAAAAGTAGGGGGGTCGGCTTATACACGGGTCGGCTTATACACGAGTATATACGGTAATAATTGAGTCCTGGTGGCTCAAGTGGTTAGCACTGTAGCCTTTGCAGCACTGGGGTCTTGAGGTCCTGGGTTCAATTCCCACCTAGGACATTAAGAACAACATCTGCAAGGAGTTTGTATGTTCTCCCCGTGTTTGCGTGGGTTTCCTCCCACATTGTAAAGACATACTGATAGGATATTTAGATTGTGAGCTTCAAGAGAGACAGCATTACTCATGTATGTAAAGTGCTATGGAATCAATAGCGCTATATAAATGAATAAATATATAAAAATATTAATTTACATGTGGTTGGACCCTATCCGAGCACCAACTACTTCCAGAAGTGCCGTATTTCCTTTACAATGTCCCAAGGATAAATTCAAAATGTCTAAAATAGGCACAACTTTTAAATAGCAGTAGAAGAAAGGACAGAGAGCTAATTGATTCCTCCAGTCCTCCTCATATAGACATGCATATTCATATGCTCATCCAAGAGTAAATCTGCCGGGCTTATACTTTATCCTTGCATTTGTACAGATGGCCTGAAGTGACTTCAATAATAACTGGTGATGGTGGTCAGGTGCAGATTATACACAGAGAATAGAAATCTCTCTCTCTAATAATACATAGAATATATAAACGCTGAATATTCTCCATGACTGCAAAAAAGGCAGGTGTCTCTTCTACTAAATCCGCACTCCTGGCTGACGCCTTTGAGTGCATCTCACACAAATGTTAGAACAAAAAATGTTTGAAATACCCTGGCAGTGCCGTGGCTCAGTGGTTAGGACTGTAGCCATGAAGAATTGGGGTCCTGGGTTCAAATCTCAACAAGATGACATCTTCAAGGAGTCTGTATGTTCTCCCTGTACTTGTGTGGCTTTCCTCCCACACTCCAAAGACATACTGATACGGAATGGGGACAGTGATTATGTCTTTAAGTGTTGTGGAAATTAATGGGGGAGATAAAAAATAAATTAAAGTGAACCAACCAGCAGAATTTAGGGCTATAAAGTGATGCTGAGTGCAATCATACCTTTACTTCAATGATTCAAGGTTTGATTGCAGAGAAAAGGTTTATAGAAGAAGATTCTTCTCTGTGGTCTGTGAGCAGAGGAGGCAGGGAAAGATCCCCGCTACTGTCATCTGTGACTGTGATGAGACCGGGGACACGCAGAGATGCTGCAGGGAACAGGGTCTTCTCCTGCGCTCCTGTGCCCGCATGCGATTACAGGAGAAGCCGTGACAAGCAGGAGAAGCAGTGCTAAGTTGTGATAAGCGGGCGATGGACGGAGGGCAGGAGTGTAAGCACGGGTACACACAGGGCACCTGACATACCACTATCGGTATGCGCTATATCAGGTGTCCTGGGGCTGCAGTGCTAAATAGTGACAGAGAGGGAGGAAGAGCTTGGCTTAAAGCCCACAGGAGAGTAATAAGAGAAATCCATCCCCACATAGTGACACTGTGCTGCACACTTCGTGTGTCTCCTCCCCTCTTTCCCACAACGTTTATAAACCTTTTCCGTGCAATTAAACCTTGAATCATTGAAGTAAAGATATGATTGGACTCAGCATCCCAGTACCTGTAAGGCATTGGCTTCACTTTATAGCCCTAAATCCTGCTGGTTGGATCCCTTTAATATCTGAATACGATAATTTTCTCATACATAATGACACATCAAGTATTAAAGGGTCACAACCAACGAAATGATGATACTAAGAAATACTCAAATATGTAATGTGTTTGTTTTTATTGACATGGTACAAAACAAATGAAACCTACGGTAAGTCACATTTTGGATTTGGATTTGTTTGATAGTCTGGCTAGTCTTATGTCGATCATTGTCATCTGATTTTCTGTAAAGCAGATTCAAGCTGTTAGAACTACTCTGCCCAAAAGATACGAATCAAACGAGTCTCTCATGCTTCACAAAGCAATGGCTTTGTGAGCAAGAAAAACCTAATGTTTAGTTAGAGTCAAGACACTCCACATCAGCAAAAGGGAATTCAACTCTGAGTGTGCTTGAGAAAAGAAAACAATCAATGCAGAACAAGGACACACAGTATCAGTACCCTCTAAATCCGTATTGAGGATGCTGACTCTTAATGGCTTCGATCACACAACATTTCACTTCAAGTGCTTGCAGCAGTCTAATGCTTTGCTGCTTATGCAGTTGGAGTAACGTGATATTCTGCAAAATAAATAGGATTCCGGTATGAATATTCAAAACTAATTCAAACTATGGTGTCTTTAGCTATACAACAGGTCAATGAAGCCTCAAACATGCCGTAGGAAAACTAAAAAACTGTGTGGTAAATAGCTCACATCATTTAAAGGGGTTTCCCCCCAAACAAAGTTAATTGGAAAGTTAATTTTAATCAATAGATTTTGTAATAATAATAATTTCCACAATTGGATGTGTTGAAAAAAATATTCCTGTGCTGAGATAATCTTATAAATGTGCCCCTGCTATGTACTGTGTAATAGCCGTGTCTGATCGTACAGGGACATGGTCTGATCATACCATATCTGCAAACCCATGCTATAATTTCTGTATACTTTGTTTGCTTCCTCCCCAGCACAGGAGATGTGATATAATCAGACCATGTCCCTGTACAGTCAGACACTGTATTGCACAGTACATAGAAGGGAAACATTTAAAACATTTATAAGAATATTATTATTCCAAAATCTATTGATTAAAATGAACTAGGAAGACCCTTTTAATACAAAAGGTCAGATCTGACGAGATTCAAATTCACCAGATGGCGCAATTATGACAAGAAATTGGACTTGCAGTGAATTTATTCTCCCCTTTTCAGATTGTACTAATATCAGGTTCAAGTTAGTGCAAGGCTTAAGTATAATGGTGGGTTTACACACACCAATCATTGTATCCAATATCTGAACAGATCTCTGGTTGCAGTGAAATCATGGACGCATAGTTCCATTTTGTGGCTGTGTACAACATGGAGCAATCTGTCCATGATTTCACTGCAACCAGAGATTGGTTCAGATATTGGATACAATGATTGGTGTGTGTAAACCCACCATAAACGCTTGACCTCCTTATGTGCCCATCATACGAGCCCCCAAGTAACAAACTGTAAAGCATAAAACTTGTAGTAATAAAATAATGTGTACTTATGAAAACCATATCTATGGTATCTTTGCCCCCAAGCCCTACTTTCTTCATTTATAGTATCAATAACTTGTGGCAAATCAGAAGGTACGAAGAAGACACACATTTGTGTTTTCCATCAAACTTTAAACCAACTGCAATTTCAGCTGCAAAGGTACAATGATGTCACCATGTATCCAGTTCTCTGCAGTTCCTTTTGGAAAGAATGACAACATTTACACGGTCCATCGGAAGTTCATGTCACCACTCAGCTCAGATTGCAGTCAGTGCTGCAAGAGAGAAACAAAAAGATTCCAGTAAGTCAAACCTGGGCAGTGGGAAACTTTAAGTTTTTTTTTGCAGAGCTTACTTATACATAGCAAAAAAAATTGTTTTCTTTCCCACAGTTCAGTAAAAGTAGAAAATATTGGAAATAACTCCCAAAAATTTTAAATAAACCACTTACTTTATTTATTCCTAATCAGGAGTGCGCCTCTGTAACAATCATAGCTATGGTACAGATTTCTCTGCATTCATCCAATTATGACATATGTAAATGAGGGGTTCTTGGTGTACTCTTGGTTTGGCCAAGAATTCAGTGCTTGGCCCCTCAATCAGCATCTTCTACTCCTATCATTATGCTGATCAACAGTGCTCTCTTTGGGGTGCAACCTGAATTGAATCCTTGGTGCTATACACACTATCACTGCTGCAGACAAAAACACACACAGTAATGGGGACGCACCCACAGCATAGCCTGCAGCTGCCACGCACTGCCCTCAAGATCACACAGAGTGAACACACCCAGAGTGGGTGAACTCTTATCTCTCCCTGTCATAGTTAAATCACCTGTTACTGTGTGATCCTGTATAAAGTAAGTGGCTGCACAGACATCATGGAGGAATAAGAACTCAATCGCACTGACACTATGTGTCATTTCTGCTGTTACAGTGTGGGCAAGTCTAGGTATTCAATCCAGGCTGTGCTCCAAAGAGAGCACTGTTGATCAGCATAATGATAGGAGTGGAAGATGCTGATTGAGGGGCCAAGCACTGAATTCTTGGCCAAACCAAGAGTACACCAAGAAACCCTCATTTACATATGTCATAACTGGGTGAATGCAGAGAAATCTGTACCATAGCTATGATTGTTACAGAGGCGCACTCCTGATTAGGAATATATACAGTAAGTGGTTTATTGTAAATTTTTGGGAGTTATTTCCAATATTTTCTACTTTTACTCAACTGTGGGAAAGAAAACAATTTCAATCAATACTAAGGAAAGTACAAAGGATGCAAATTCAGAGGGCGGATTGGTGCACTGAGTCCTTGAGCATGCCAAGGGTGCACTGATAACCTTGAACCACTCATTTACATGATAAAACATTGTCCTATGTATATATGTAAATATATATATATATATATATATATATATATATATATATATATATATAAAAAGAGAAAATGGAACAGCACAAAATTATACTCATCCGCGGTGCAAGTCCTGTGTATTAGTGTCCAAACCAATTCAAATAAATCAAGGAAAACAGGCAGCACTCCAGTTCAGGTGAATAAAGGGTCTGTTTTTTATTCAGAGCCCATGTGGCACGACGTTTCGGTGCACTAGGCACCTTTCTCAAGTACACTTGAGAAAGGTGCCTAGTGCACCGAAACGTCGTGCCACATGGGCTCTGAATAAAAAACAGACCCTTTATTCACCTGAACTGGAGTGCTGCCTGTTTTCCTTGATTTATATATATATATATATATATATACTAGCTGGGTGCCCGATGCAGATGCATCGGGATTCTAGCAGAGCGAGTCTCTGACTCGCAATGGCCGCTTCGCGGCCAATGCTTCGCGCTGCTAAGGCGACTCGCCATGCCCGCTGCGCGGGCATAGCGAGTCGCCTTAGAACTGCTCGCGCGGGCATAGCGAGTCGCCTTAGAACTGCTCGCAATGGCCGCTGCGCGGCCAATGCTTCGGTCGTATCCACATGACGACATTGACTCGCAGCGTGAGCGGACTCAAAAGGGGCAAAAATCCCATTCGTGATTATATAATAGATATATATATACACCAATATACTAGAAATAGGCCCAATACTATTGCATCGGGGGCAGAGTCTCTGTGCCTGTCTCCCCATGTGCGCTCTCTCCTCTCTGTGCTGTCTCTCCTCCTGTACGCTCTCTCTGACTTGTGCCTTTCTTTCCGCTCTGTGTGCTCTCAGCCCCTGTGGTGCTCTCTCTCCCTGTGTGCGCTGTCTCTCCTCATGACTCTGTCTCCCCCTGTGCCTCTGCCTCCCCTATGCCCCTGCCTCTTTTGTGCCTTCTGCCTCCCATGTCCCTGCCTCCCATCACTGAGCCACCATACAATGCTCACCACTGAGCCACCATGCAGTGCTCACAGTGAGCCACCATACAGTGCTAACCACTGAGTCATCATACAGTACTTACCACTGAGCCACCATACATTGCTAACCACTGAGCCACCATACAGTGCTAACCACTGAGCCACCATACAGTGTTCACTACTGAGCCTTCATACAATATTAATCACATCAGCTGCTAGCAGCATTGAAATGTGGCGCCAATACCGCCAGCAGCTGAGCAGCGTGGTATTGGCTGCCAATACTGTGAGACCAATCAGCTGAGCGGTATTGGCGGGAGATTTAAAGCTGGCTGCCGCTCATCTCCCGGTGGCGTCTCTCGACGCTGATCTCCTGGCGGGCTGCCGCTCACTGCTATTCCGCCATGAGATCAGTGGCGGGTGATCTCCCAGTGAAATAGCAGTGACTTGTATGTCACTTGCGGAGGCGCCTGCGCCTGCGCAAGTGACACTGCCGCGGTGCCTTATGGAATTCGGTTACAGTGGCCAATTGGCAATTATGTATTATTAGATTAGATATATATATATAAAAGTAGTGATCCCAACTAAAGATATGATTTTTATAGAAGATAAGTACTCGCCTACATGAATATATGCGGTTTAATTTGAGTTTTTCGGGCAACAGTCTCACCACTTTAATTGATAAAAAATATTGACCATTTAATTTAGTCAATCCCTTTAAGCAACAACACTATTTTAGTCTATAAGTGAAAGCACTAAATAATGAGAGTGGTTGTTAAAGTATCACTATAGTGTTTTTGTTTAGTTCAGTGCTGGGGTGGCACATTAAATCTAAGTCCCCTGCCCCCTATCATTTACTCATCTTCTGGCAGCTTCATATTTAACCGACGTCCCATGGTGCCATCTTGAGACTAATTTCTGACTGGCTGTAAGTCAGAAGTTATGTCACAAGCTTCCAATGCATGTCTATGAGAACCAGAATGCTCCCATAGAGATTCAATGAGTTGTGACTTCTGAAGTGCTCAAGCAAAAGCTGGAGCTGCTGGCAGGTCACAAATCACAAGAGACTGGCAGGTGCAATGGTGATATAAGATAAAGCCACCAGAAGGTGACTTTAAGAAAGGGGGGTAAAGTACTTAGTTTGAAAGAACCACTCTAGTGCTGCAATTAAAAAAAAAAAACGCTGGAGTGGTGCTTTAAATAGGTTATGCGGGACTTTTGAATTTTTTCCTATGGGCCTAAGAACTTGTCTGCTGCATTCAGGCAGGCGCAGAGCCAGGGATCATATTCCTCAGTGCTGCTCGGTTGACCCGCCTCCTGCGATGACGTCACCGCTTTTCCCTGCTCTGCTCCATTGATAACATGGAGCAGGGCAGGGATAAGCTGTGACATAAAGGCAGGAGGCGGGGCGGCTGGCCTCCAGCGGTGATGTCACCGCCTTTCCCCGCCCTGCTCCATTCATAACATGGAGCAGGGCGAGGATAAGCTGTGACATCAAGGCTGGAGATGGGGCGGTCGGGCTACAGCAGTGACGTCACCGCTTATCCCCGCCCTGCTTCATGTTATCAATGGAGCAAGGTGGAAAAGGCCGTGACATCACCGATGTACCCCTGGGGGCCTGCTGTATACCACTGGGGCTGCTGTATACTACCACTGGGGCTGCTGGGCTCCTGTATACTACCACTGGGGATGCTGGGGCTCCTGTATACTACCACTGGGCTGCTGGGGCTCCTGTATACTACCACTGGGGCTGCTGTATACTACCACTGGGGCTGCTGGGGCTCCTGTATACTACCACTGGGGCTGCTGGCGAATCTGTATACTACCACTGGGGCTGCTGGGGCTCCTGTATACTACCACTGGGGCTGCTGGGAATCTGTATACTACCACTGGGGCTGCTGGGGAATCTGTATACTACCACTGGGCTGCTGTATACTACCACTGGGGGGCCTGTATACCACACTGCTGGGGCTGTATACCTGTGCTGGGGTCCACCCTCGGCTTATACACGAGTCAATAGGTTTTTCCAGATTTTTGGGGCAAAAGTAGGGGGGTCGGCTTATACACGGGTTGGCTTATACACGAGTATATACGGTACTTACCTGTTCTGTCCACTACTGATCTCTGCCAATTTAGAGACCACTCTTGACGGTGATTCTGCTGCTTCATTTGAGCTCACGTCAACAGAACAGCTTTTTCTTTTCCACTTTTCAGACATCATGCTGATTGACAGCTGGCTCCCTGTGGTAAGGAGGAGGGGAGCTGGCTGCCAATAAGCATGACATGAGCAAAGAAACCACATGAATAGAGCAGAGTGGAAGAGAAGAAGCTTCTCTGTCAACATGATGTCAATAATAACTGCAGAATCACTGGCAGGAGCGGTCTGTGACTGCTCTGAGGCGGCAGAATCTAGCACCAGACAGAACAGGCAAGAGTTAGCAACTACCTTCATGTAAATTCTTAGCTACAAAAGAAAAAAAAACACAAAAGACCCACATAATGCCTTTAAAGGGAATGTATGACCCAGTTTCTGTTTTCCAATCTGAGAGCATCATGTACTAGGACCAGAATACCCTGATAGTTCTCTCTAAGTTGAGTTGTCTCTAAGGCTGCCTTCACACTTGCGTTTGTGTCTGCATGCGGAGGGCATGCAGACGCAAACGCAGGCAACGCAGCCCATACTAATGTGAACGCAGCGGAGAATCTCCGCATGCGTTCACATTAGTACGGTGCCCAGGCAGCCAATTAGCTGTCTCTGGGGGCGGCCGGGAGGAGGAGATCAGCGGCAGAGATCTCCTCCTCCCGGCACAGCTGATCTCCCGCCGGTGTCAGCGAGGAGAAACAGCTGATCTGACAGCTGTTTAAATCTCCTGCGCTGACACCGAATAGGGTGATATCGGTGCAGGAGATGAGAAACAGCTGATCGCTGCTTCAAATCTCCCGCACCGACATCACCTACTCGGTGTCAGCGCAGGAAAATTTAAACAGCTGTCAGATCAGCTGTTTCTCCCCGCTGACACCGGCGGGAGATCAGCTGTGACTCTGCATGATCCCCAGTGGCGCAGGTGATCACCGGCGGCCACCAGGAGAGATTTCAATGAGATCCACAGCGTTCTCCTGCGCTGTCATGCGGAGGACACTGCAGATCCATTGAGATCCATGCATTTTTTGTGCGCTTGCGAGGGCTTGCAGATAAAACAAGCACCGTGAACGCACAAAAAAATGATGCATGCTGCATTTGGAGTGCGGTCAGAGGGCGCATAAATTATGTGCATCCGAATGCAAATGCGGCCAAACGCACCCATACGCAGGCACATGCATTCCCATGTTAAACATAGGAACGCATGTGCACAAGCGTTTGGCTGCGTTTGGTGCGCTGCGCTCCAAACACAAATGTGAAGGCAGCCTAACTTCACTGAGATCACTAGCAGAACTGCAGTAGATAAACCCGTGTTCAGACTTACAGGAATTATATTTCTATTTTGTGTTGCTCTCAGATGGGGCAGCAAAACTAAGTCGTGATAGATTCTCTATAAATTATGGAATAATGAACTAGTTGAGGAATTCCTAATTTTTGCAATTCCGACCAGTGTCACTTTATGAGGTTATAACTCTGGAATGCTTCAACATATCCTAGTGATTCCAAGATTGATTGTTCAAGACATATTGGACTTCATGTTAGTAGTAAATTTAGGATGATATTTTCTGCATTTCTTTGACCAGAGTGTTTACATGTAGTGACAGTTCAAAGCCATGACGGGTACCGTCATCATTGGTCATTAAGGGGTTAAATTTTGATGTACAAAATCACTTTTATAGTTGGTCTAAAGGAAAGTAACACATTATTGAGGTAATTTATGTAAAATGTTCTGTTTAATTATACATACATTAAAAAACTAGATTGCATTGTATTTTGAGGTTATAACAAGCCAGAGGTGCTTCACAGATGCTGAGGACCGGAAGAAAACAATGAGATCACTCGTACACAAAAACACAGAATGGGGACACATTCTTGCATAATCAACCCTGAGAAAAACAACATAGTATTACAATGGTATTTTGATGTTTTTCAATGTCTCTTAATATAGTTGACAATGGAATAAAATGAAACAGCACCAGAAAAAAACCCTACACTGGTTTTATCATACTGTCCATGGAACTCTGCTCTAAACTTGACGTACAATACATAGTGAAGGCTAGTGGTCACCAACCTTTCTACCTTGAGAGCCACATTCAGATCTAATAGATCACAATGGTTGTGAACTACATTCAACGGGACAACTCCCACATACATCTGGAGAGCACCTGCTCTTTATACCGTAGTTGTTATCTAAAACTGGTGCTAAGGAACCAAGGAGGCCGAAAGCCGTAAGCCACACATCAGGGATCTGCGAGCTACATGTAGCTCTCAAGCCATAGATTAGGGACTCCTGGCACACCTCTCAAATTCAGGGACAGCATATATATTTTTTGTAATTGCAATGATGAGTTGGAGCACTAAGGGTGCGTTTCACACACTGCGTATTTGTTGCTGCGTATTTTTACGCAAATGCTCTTGCAGTTTTTGTAGCCAAAACCAGAGTGGCTGATTAAAACCAACAGTGGGTGATTTAATACAAAAGTGGAGCACTTGTTTCTATTAAACTTTTCCTCTGATTGTTCCACTCCTGGTTTTGGCTACAAAAACTGCAACAGCACTTACGTAAAAATATGCAGCAAATACGCAGTGTGTGAACGCATCTTTAATGTTGAAGACTTGTTGTTATCCGTCTGCTTCCAGTGGACCGGCCATGTTATGTATGTGCTAAGTAACATCATGGGATTCTGAAATCAAGTATTCATTGAAACTTATATCTAATAAAACATATACATATAGAGTTCTTCTAAAACAAATAGCCAATGTGGGCAGCGAACATATAAAAACCTTCATTAAAAATATTTTTATCCATAAAGAAACATTTGAAAGGATGTCCAATCTAAACTACAATGTTTTCAAATGTATATTTGATTCATTTTTTGACTAAAGCCCATGCTGGGCTTAACAAACTGGTGTTATATAAATTAGTATATTTACTTTGGAAAGAAGGGAAAGCTTGCAATATTTGATATGGAAACTGACACAGCGCAGCTTCTATGAATTAATGGTAGTGTTTGTGTATATTTTCTTACATGAATTACATTTTGATTACAAGTGGTAATATGACACGCTCCTGGCCAGTGGCCTCTTCACTGTGACTGCTACTGGCAAAGGGAAGAGTGTGGAAAGACCTCTAAGAATGCAATATCTCTTACCAAATGGAGCTTGGCCAGAATTCAGCTAGCGTCACACTTCGTCAAAACAGCACTTGAAATCCTAAGCCTCCAATTGCATCTGCATCCAGAATTAAATAATGGCTGCTATCAAGAGAATTATGGTAGTCTACTGCAGTATAGGGGGGCTAATAGAATATGGGGGATCACAATAACACAAATAAAAAAGGACACAAGTTACTACAATGATGCCTGTACCATTACACAGCTTGGTTTTATGGATCAAATGATACATGCATGATCTGCTATTGTGCAGAGTGGTTAAAAAAATCATATCATTAACAGCACAATCTTAGCTGAAAGGCAAATGACATTTCTTGGTGTCAAGGATCTTTTTTATTCAATAACAAATAATATTATTCTTTTGTACCCATTTTATCTTACCATATATTTTAGCCGGTAGTGCAAAGAGCATGTCAAACATAAGGAATCATAGAATGGTGGAGTTGAAAGGGATCTTCTAGGTCATCTGGTCCAACCCCCTGCTCAAAGCAGAATTCATTAAATCATCCAAGACAGATGTTTGTCCAGTCTCTGTGTGAAGACTTTCCTTGAAGGGGAACTCCTCACCTCTCATGGCCGCCTGTTCCACTCACTGATCACCCTCACTGTCAAAAAATTGTTTCTAGTATCTAATCAGTGTCTCCTCCCAGTTTCATCCCACTGCTTCTAGTCTTTTGTGCAATTGATAATAAAGCTGCTCCCTCTACAGTGTGACAGACCTTGAGATATTTGTAGACAGCTATTAAGTCTTCTCTCAGTCTTCTTTTTTGCAAGCTAAACATTCCCAAATCCTGTAACTGTTCCTTATAGGACATGGTTTGCAAACTGGTCGCTCTTCTGTGAACTTGCACCAGCTAGTTGATGTCTTTTTTTTATAATGTGGAACCCAGACAAGGACACAGTATTCCAGTAGAGGTCTGACCAAAGAGGAGTAGAGGGCAATAATGACTTCACATGATCTAGAGTCTATTTAAGTAAACTTCAGTTTCTGTAGAATTGAGCCAATTAGAACACAAAAGGTGTGATTCTCATTAAAGTTTAATCCATAGAATGCTATGTGCTTAGTTATTATTGTTCTTTTTAAGACCGACTTCAGACAGAGTATTTGTGCTATGTTTTTTGTTGATGCGTTTTTGGTGCAGTTTCTGCACCAAAAACAAATCTCACTTTTGCAAAAAAGCATCACTAATGCATCATCCATTTGTACTCCTTTTTTACTCCATTTTTGGGAAACACAGACAGACACACAGACAGAGACACACAGACACACTTTCTTACCCTCCCTGGTGATCCCACGATGAACTCTGGTGATGGTTACCTTCCGGGCACCGGTAGGATCTGTGATAGTCAGTACCATACATAGTGCCAGGTTCTGGAAGTAGCGTACTGACTACCCACAGGTCCTGCCAATGCCCTGAAGGTAGCCAGCACCTAAAGCGGACCAGAATTGTCCAATTTGGACATAGCCTAATATCCATAATCTAAACTCTTAGTGTTATTTTTTGTGGCTCACACAGTAAATACAAACCTAAACTTCCCTGTCATTGTCACACTTCCATAGCTAGCTCTGGGATGTCTTAAGAGAAGCATACAGTCTAGAATCTAGACCAGGGAGAGTAAGAAAGTGTGTCTGTGTGTCTCTGTCCGTGTGTCTGTCTGTGTTTCCCAAAAATGGAGTAAAAAAGGAGTACAAATGGATGATGCATTAGTGATGCTTTTTTGCAAAAGTGAGATTTGTTTTTGGTGCAGAAACTGCACCAAAAACGCATCAACAAAAAACATAGCACAAATACTCTGTCTGAAGTCGGTCTTAAAAAGAACAATAATAACTAAGCACATAGCATTCTATGGATTAAACTTTAATGAGAATCACACTTTTGTGTTCTAATTGCCTCAATTCTACAGAAACTGAAGTTTACTTAAATAGTCTAATTAGGGCACTCAAGGCACTCTTGGTGTGGCCAAGAGACTCAATGCAAGGATTTCACTTGCTCCCGCCTCCCTTACTGGCGATTGACTCCACTGGCTTGCCTGTGATTTCCCTGAAGATACTGCTCCCTCTAGGCAAGCCAGTAATGTCAGTCACCAGTACGGGAGGCTGGGAGATGCAAAACCAGTAAGTAAAACTGTGCACTGAACATCTTGGTCACATCAAGGGGGCGCACTGTAATTAGCATGTTTAAGTAGATTTCAATTCCTGCAGAACAGAAACGGTTATTAGTAAACTAAAGCTGAAATTTCCAGAGGGGCTAACCTACAAGGCTGTGCCCTTAGTTTATCTTGTAAGTTTGAGCTAAGAGACCTTTTACCTTGCATCGATTTTATAGTTGCTATTCATCAAAGATATGGAAGCTATACCTAAATGCAGCAGTGTTTATTTAGGAAACAACCAGGCAGCATGATAGGCAAACTCATGGTGTAGTGAGAGAAAGGTTATAATTATAAGTACCTTTCAGTTTTAGAATGCATGCTGCAAGGTATTCTGTTGTATGAAGGCAATGATGTGCATCATAGATTCAGTTTAAGAATTCTCAATTAAATGGAGCCATACGGTATAAGTACATACAGAAGTGTTCTAAGATGAATGTACTGGGTTGTTATATTTATATTTTGGAACCCACACAGATTATATCTTGTCCTGTATTGTTTTCAGCATATTCTGCTGATTCTGCTTGATATAGCTCAACATCTATTAATTTAATGATTAGTGGACAAAAATGAACCAGCGTATTGCACAGCAAACTGAAAATCCAAGGTCACAAAATCCCTAATTCACTCATTTGTAAAGTTCATAAATTGCATCTGTCACCAGTTTTCAGGGTTCTAAACCCTGCCCACCACCTTTAATATGATGTAATTGGCGTTCCTTTAACCCCTTTATATACCCAGATGTCCCCTTGTATACTTCGGAAAATAATTTTATTCTGTCCCGCGCCATATCCTAATTTCTTGTTACAGTCATATGGGGGTCTGCAGATTGCAGCGCCAACATGCTCCATGCAAACACCGCCTCTCCTGATTATGTTCAAGTGGATGATGTTGATATGTCATCCACTCAATTTCCATGTCTCGTGCCTGCGCAGTTGTGTGCCTCACTGTGCCCTATTGAAAAGCCAATGATTCCACTGCGCATGCATGAGACGTGGACATTGTGTGGATGACATAGTGATATTGCCCACTTGAACACAATCTGGAGGGGTGATGTTGGCATGGAGTGGGGAAGTGCGAGGAAGCACTGACCACAATCTGCAGACACCCATATGACCGAAACAACAAATTAGCATATGGCGCAGGACAAAATAAAAGTGACAGTACACAAGGTTCCGGGCACCACGCTAGGCGGACAAAATCAGCCTGCAAGGGGGCAGCGGTGAGCAAGCTAACTGGGGACCCACGGTGCACCCTCCTTTAGATGCCAGAGTGGTAAATGTCCAAGATGCATACAGAAAGAACAGAGGGGCACTTACCAGGTCATTTCAGGTCCTTTTATTCCAAAAGAATACAGGGATAGCCAGTGTCATGATATCGGCAGTGCAGTGCAAGGAGGCAGGTAGGTTTGCAGGAGACTGTATGATTTTTGGAATAAAAGGACCTGAAATTACTTGGTGAGGGCCCCTCTGTTCTTCTTTATGCATCTGGACAGAAAAAAAGTTGTTTACTGAGGTATGCAGGGGGACGTATGGGGATATACACCATGCTCCAAATTATTATGCAAATGTTCTTTTTCTCTGATTTTCCTAAATGGTCGGTGCAAATGACAGTCAGTGTAATAAAAGTCGTCACCCGTTAAGAGTATACATTGAATTTTATTGAAGAAATCTCCCTATGATAACAGTATAATCTTCAAAATTAAAAGAAACTCTAAATGCTACTGTTCCAAATTATTAGGCACAGCAGAGTTTCTAAACATTTGATGTTTGAAAGAACTGAAAATGCTCATCTGTTGAATTTCTAGCATTAGGAGGCCACATTCACTGAAATAAAAAGCTATTTAACTCCAAAACATCCTAACAGGCCAAGTTACAGTTAACATAGGAACCCTTTGATATCATCTTCACAATTCTTGCATCCATTGAACTTGTGAGTTTCTGGAGAGTTTATGCTTGCATTTCTTTGCCTGATGTCAGAATAGCCTCCCAGAGCTGATGTATTGATGTGAACTGCCTCCCACCCTCATAGATCTTTTGCTTGATTACACTCCAAATGTTCTCTATAGCAGGGGTCTCAAACACGTGGCCCACAGGCCGCATGTGGCCATGGGGCTTCACTGTGCGGGCCACGAAACCGTGGCCAGACACGCTGACGGTACAGTACAGGAGGGAGCTGCGCTCCCCGCTGGGCTATATTTTCTGGCCGCGGCACTGACAAGGCTCCGCCCACTCAGTAACATCAATGAAAACTGCCAGCCAATGAGAGGCCCGCAGGTGACGTCATACGTCAACAGCAGCTGCGGGCCTCTCATTGGCTGATGGATTGCATTGATGTTACTGAGTGGGCAGAGCCTTGTCAGTGCCGCGGTCAGAAAGTGTAGCACGGTGGGAAGTGCAGCTCCCTCTGCACTGTACCACTGGTTAAAGGTTAGGGAAAGTGTGTGAGAGAATGTGAGAGTGTTTGAGTGTGTGTGTGTATGTGAGAGTGAGTGTGTGAGAATGTGAGTGTGAGTGACAGAATATATGTGAGAGTGTGTGGTGTGAATGTGTATGTGAGAATGTAAGTGTGTTTGAGAGTGTATGAAAGTGAGAGTGAGTGTGTGAATGTGAGAGTGTGAATGTGAGTAGTGTGTGAGAGAATGTGTTTATGTGAGAGTGTGTTGTGTGTGTGTCTGTGTGTCTGTGTCTATGTGAGAATGTGTGTATGTGAGAGTGTGTTTGTGTGTGAGAATGTGTGTTTGTGTGTGTGTATGTGAGAATGTGTGTATGTGAAAGAATGTTGTGGTTTGTGTGTTGTGTGTGTGTTGTGAATGTGTAGGAATGTGTGTATGTGAGATGTGTTTTGGTGTGTTATGTGAGAATGTGTGTATGTGAGAGTGTTTGTGTGTATGTGAGAATGTGTGTATGTGAGAGAGTGTCTGTGTGTGTGAGAATGTGTAGTGTGTGTGAGAATGTGGTGTGTGGTGTGAGTGTGTAGAGAATGTGATGTGTGTGTGAAGGCTGATTACACTGTGATGCGCATTTTTTGCGCTTTTTTCATGCGCTTTTTCCTGCAAAAGTGCATCGAGTCTGCCAGCAAAGTGAATGGACTTTCACTTTTGCCGTGCAGACACTGCGTAAATATACGCCGCGCTTTTATGGGAGAAAGCATGCACGTAAAAAGAATTAACATGTCAATTGTTGGTGCTTTTTTGCATGCTTTCTCCCATAGGCCCCATTATACCCACTGGAATTACGCATCGCCATTCAGACAATGCGTAATTCCAGCCCGTATAATGGCGGGTCGCATGAGGAGAAGCAGGATGTGATGTCACACGGGGGAGGAAGAATCCTGTGTTCCTCCCCTGTGTGACATGTTACTTTCGCTTAGCAGCGTATATGCGTCAGCTTCTGGCTCCTGTACATTCACTGCTAAGCGAAATAAAAAATAAAGAGCAGAATAAAATGAAAAAATCCTCATACTCACACCTCTGCAGACATGTCCGATCAGCCGCAGCACCTCCTGGTAATCAGCTAATGCTATCGCCTCACAGCATCAGCGGGATTAAGCCGCTTTTTACCCCCGGAGTTAATGATCAGCTGATGCTTAGAGGAGACATCATCAGCTGATTACCAGGAGGTGCTGCAGCTGATCGGACATGTCTGCAGAGGTGAGTATGTTTTTTTTTTATTGATGACAAATCAGCTGATAATTTACCTGCAAACAATCAGCTGATCTGTCATCTCGTTTAAATCCTTGAACCAGATATTGATCATCTGATCATTTGCCGTCCGGCAAACCAATCAGATGATATTGATCCGGATTGAACAGAACAGTAGGAAGGGAAAGCACCGATCGTGTGACGTTGCAGAGACAGGGTCTCATTGTAGGCCGTAGGCTTGTTGGAAGAGGTGAGTCTTGAGGTTTCTTTTGAAGTTACCAAGGGTAGGCGAGTGTCTGATGTGTTGGGGGAGAGAGTTCCTGAGTATGGCGGATGCACGGAAGAGTTCTTGAATGTGGTTGTGAGAGGATGAAATAAGGGGGAAGGAGAGAAGGAGCTCTTGGGAGGATCGTAGGTTGTGTGCGGGCAGGTAGTGGGAGACCATGTCGGAGATGTATGTGGGGGGGACAGGTGAAGGATGGCTTTGTATGTCATGATTAGGGTTTTAAATTGGGATCTCTGAGAGATATGGAGCCAGTGACGGGCTTGGTGGAGGGGGGAGACAGGGGAGTAGTGGGGAGACAGGTGGATTAGTTGAGCAGCGGAGTTTAGGATGGATTGGAGAGGTGCAAGGGAAGAAGGGGGATGGCCGGTAAGCAGGAGGTTGCAGTAGTCAAGGTGAGAGATAATGAGAGCATGAACAAGAGTTTTGGCAGTGTCATGATCAAGGAAAGAGCGGATCTGGGAAATGTTTTTGAGCCGGATTCGGCAGGAGGTGGCGAGGGCTTGGATGTGAGGCTTGAAGGTGAGGGAAGAGTCAAAAGTAACCCCAAGGCACTTGGCGTGGGGGACTGCAGAGAGTGAGCAGTCATTGACAAGGATGATTAGGTCTGGTAGATGGGGAGAGTGACTTGGGGGGAAGATGATGAACTTGGTTTTGTCCATGGTCAGCTTGAAGTAGCAGGCAGAGAAGAAGGATGATATGGCAGACAGGTATTGTGGAATTTTGAATAGTAGGGAGGTGATGTTGGGCCCAGAGAGGTAGATCTGGGTGTCGTCGGCGTAGAGATGGTATTGGAGGCCATTGGACTCATTGAGTTGTCCAAGGCCGAGAGTGTAAATGGAGAAAAGTAGTGATCCCAGAACTGAGCCCTGGGGGATGCCGACAGATAGGGTGTAGGGTGAGGAGAAGGTGTGGCAGTGGGTGACACTGAAAGTCCAGTCCGTTAGGTATGAGAAGATCCAGGAGAGGGCTAGGTCAGTGATGCCAAAAAATTCCAGGATCTGGAGTAGGAGTAAGTGGTTGACAGTGTCGAAAGCGACAGATAAGTCAAGGAGGAGAAGGATGGAGTAATGTTGCTTGCTTTTCTTGGTCAGTAGGTGACTTTGGTTAGGGCTGTTTTGGTGGAGTGATGACGTTGGAAAGAGGATTGTAGGTAGTCAAAGAGTGAGCTGGAGAGGTGGGAGGACAGTTTGGAGTGGACGTGTTGTTCAAGCAGCTTTGGTACGAAGGGGAGAAGAATGGGCAACAATTAGAAACAGATGATGGGTCGAGGGAGGGTTTTTTGAGGATGGGTGTGATCAAGGCATGTTTGAAGGATGAGGGGAAAACGCCGGTGGTGAGTGATAGGTTGAAGAGATGGGTTAGGGCAGGGATGAGGACTGTGTGTGAGGTTTGGGAGGAGGTGGGAGGGGAGCGGGTCAAGGATACAGGTGGTGAGGTGTGATCGTGACAGAAGGGAGGAGAGTTGGTCTTTTGTCATGGCGGAGAAGCTTCCTTTGGACAGAAAGGGCTGGGCAGCAATGGGGAAGGGCCAAGGGGATAGTGAGTCAACGCTTTCTCTCATTTTGTCGATCTTCTGTTTGAAGAAGGTCGGCAAAGTTGTCGCAGAGGTGAGGGGGGTGGGAGGAGGTGCTGGGGAACGGAGTAGGGAAGCTGAAAGTTTTGAATAATTGTTTGGGGTTGCGGGACAGTGCGTTAATTGAAGAAGAGAAGTAGGCTTGTTTGCAGCGGTGAGAGCATTCTTGAAGTTGGAAAGGAATTGATTATTTGTAGTGGCGAAGTGCTCCGTAGAGTGGGATTTCTTCCATCTCTTCTCAGCCACTCTGGACGCCCAATGTAGTTCTTAGTGAGGGTAGTGAGCCAGGGTTGCCTGTGTGTGCGGGTTTTGGTATGTGTGAGGGGGCAACCTGATCGAGGGCTGTAGTTAATGTGGTTTATAAAGGGTGGCAGCAGCGTCAGCATCAAGTGAGGAAGCTAGGTCTGCGAGATGAGAAAGGATTCAGAGAATGAGTAGAAGTCGATGAGATTAAGGTTTCTGTGGACATGACTGAGTTTCAGAGAGAGGGGGGCATGGTAGTTTGGAAGAAGGAGGGGAAAGTCAGTAGGTTGTGGTTGGATAGGGGAAGGAGTGAGTTTAAGACGTCAGTGAGGGAACAGAGGTGGGTGGAGATAAGGTCAAGCGTATGGCCATCCTTATGAGTGGCTGAGGAGGACCATTGGGAAAGGAGGTGGTCAGTGATAGGAATCTAGAGGCAGCGGGGTGAGGTGTGTCGATGGGGATGTTGAAATCGCACATGATGATGGTGGGGATGTCGGAAGAAAGGAAGTGGAGAAGCCAAGTGGTGAAGTGGTCGAGAAAGGTGGGGGTAGATCCTGGGGGGCGGCAGATGACAGCCAGCTAAAGGTTGCAGGGGGAGAAGATGCAGACGGTTTGCACCTCGAAGGAGGGGAAGGAGGTAGAGAGCGCCAGTGTAATTGGGGTGAAGGAGAAGCTGTCGGACAGGAGTATTTCGACACCTCTGCTGTGGGTGTTGCTGGGCGGAGTGTGTGAGAGAAAGTGAGTCCGTCATAGGAGAGTACAGCTGGGTAGGCTGTGTCACAGGGGGTAAGCCATGTTTTGTTGATGCCAAGGAATGAGTTTTGTTGGAGATGAAGAGGTCGTGGGTGAATGAGAGTTTATTGCATACCAAGCATCATGCATCTGTCTTAGAAAATAGGATGTGATCCACCAGATATCTGTAGATGTGATGTAATTGGCCCTGCTCATCACTGGAGGTGAGTGGATCACACTAACCTTGTGAGGCTATGCTCACATATTCAGTTTTTGATTAGGTATTCACATCAGCTTTTGTAAGCCAAAACCAGGAGTAGGTGAAAAATATATATGGTACATTAGTGTAAATTATTCATAATTATGAATATATTTCTTATTTTTTTTAATGCCTGTATTTACATTTTTGCTGTACTTTACTGTATCTTTATTCACATATTTGTGTAAAAATGCATTGATTTATAAATGATAGATATGAGTGGATGGAAATTTCTATGGATGAAGTGAGGGTCTGCTTTTTATGAAATCATGAAAATACAGACCATTAGAGAATAAACCACTTATTTATAGTCCACACCAATAGCACATTGAGAGCAAATATGCAATACATCAGTCATCTCAGATTTTTATCATAAATATTTGGTCCGAAATGTGCACCAGACATATGCCCTGCAATTAGTGTGTATTTACCTGTTAAAACTGTGAAAAATAAACAGAGAAAAAAGAAAAGTACATACGAGAGAGACTTCTTACGGAGGTAGATCATGGAAAAAATAATGATGGAAGCACCTGGAGCTGTGGGGAGACCTGAATATATTAACATGTCACTGTCTGTGAGGAACCATCGCTGCTATTGGTAAACTATTGAGGAAGCTTAAAAAACACTTTTTTTTTTCATTCTGGCTCTGTAGTTGCTATTTGAGCCTAATTTATTAACGTGCAGCACAATATATGATCAACTTGGCACATCTTTACATATAACATCTCTGTCTAGAGATGTTTTTCCACTTTTCACTCCATTGTGTAAGGCCTTTTTTTTTAAAAAATCACAATTCATGAATCTAGTTCCAGTTCTAGTTCTAGTAGGCCAGAATATTGGCACAAAAGCTTTGAAACATTTTTTCTCCTCCACCATGCATTATTGTTCTCTCTTTGGCTTTGACAAAAATTTGTGTGTTTTTTACCTGTGGATTTTTTGCATCTAATGCAATTTATAGGAAAACCTTACTTGTAAAAGAAACTGACATGTTTTAGATCACTTTAGCTGAGTAAATAAGAAGCACAGTGAGTTTGAGATTTCTAAAAGGTCACATTCACTCGAGTATTTCATGAGGTTTTTTACCTCAGTAATTGTAGTCAAACCCGGGAGTTTAACTATCAGAGGAAAAGTATAAAAGAAACACGGTCACCACTTCTGTATTTATCACCCTCTCCTGGTTTTGGTTTATATGTACAGAGGTAAAACTCAAATACTGAGGTAATAACTCACCAAATACTGAGACAATAAATATACTCACCAAATACTGAGGTAATAACTCACCAAATACTGAGGATAATAATCACCAAATACTGAGGTAATAACTCACCAAATACTGAGGTAATAACCCACCAAATACTGAGGTAAAAAACCACCAAATATTGAGGTAATAACTCACCAAATACTGAGGTAATAACTCACCAAATACTGAGTAATAAACTCACCAAATACTGAGGTAATAACCACCAAATACTGAGGTAAAAATCACCATATACTGAGGTAAGACTCACCAATACTGAGGTAATAACTCACCAAATTACTGAGGTAATAACTCACCAAATACTGAGGTAAAAAGCTCACCAAATACCAAGGTAAAAACTCTCCAAATATCTCAACGTAGTGCACGTGGCCTTATAGGCACTGTGCTTCTTTGTTACTAAGCTTAAAGGGAACCTGTCACCTAGTTTATGGCCCCAAACCTATCACTACCTGTCCCTGCAGCTTCCTAATACATCCCTAACAATCCCTGTCTGACCTAAATAATGTGTACTCTAATCGCTGTTAAAAATTATTTGAACACTTACATTCTTCTATGGTAATTATCATGGTGTTGCCCAGACTGTAGACACTGGGGACATTCTCTCGTCCTCCATCTCCCCTATTGTCCCGGTGGGAGTGATATCCTGAAAGGCCCGCCGTGATATAAACACGGAGGCCATATGGTGACACAGACCCAATTTAGATAATTACAGCTGATTATTTCCATTATAGTTATCTTCCTTCCTCGCCCTGGCTACAGGGCTATTTTTAGGTCAGTATCTGCCCTCTGGCCACAACAACAGAGCACCAGCCAATCAGATGGATTTTGGCGTTTTTTTATTTGAATGAGGTAATTGGCCAGAGGGGGGTACTGAACTGCTATATAAGCCAACTGTGAAAACAGCTGGGCACAGTGTCATCAAGAAGACTGAAGACGCCCACCCTCCCTCCCTGTGCGGTGAACGGGTTTATTTATTTCTTGCTTGTAAGTGAATTTTTAATAAAGTTATAAAAAATAAATAAATACATCATGCCGTCTATTGGTGAGTAGCTTGCTTCATGTGGGAAATTCCCTGACATGGGTCGGGAATATTGGTTATTCTTGATGTTATTGTTATTTTGAATGTTATTTATTTTATGCAAATTTTTATTGGTTGGTAATAGGTAATGATTCGGTTATGTTTCGAGGAGAGATTCATTGAACCTCAATCTGTTTACAATCTTGAGTAAACTCAAAATAAACGGCATGGCCCAGTTATTTCCACAAGAATTTCAGGGTCAGTTGTCTTTGTCTATTCGGGTTGTAAGATAATTAAAATAAGTGGGTCTTGTGTGGCCATGCTTCGATGCGCGCTCCGCGCAACATTTCCGGTCATGCGTATTCTTGTTATTTATGTGGTGTACTGAGTGGCTTCAAAGTGTGCACTGAGCATGCCCTGAAGCCCTCAATCTGCGTGACTACAGATTTAGGGCTTCAGAGCATGTGCAGAGCGCACTGTGAAGCCGCTCAGTACACTACATACACTGTGCAGAATTATTAGGCACGTTGTATTTTAGAGGATTATTTTTATTATTGATCAACAACTATGTTCTCAATCAACCCAAAAGACTCATAAATATCAAAGCCTAATATTTTTGGAAGTTGGATTGTTTTTTTTTTTTAGATTTGGCTATCTTAGGAGGATATCTGTTTGTGCAGTTAACTATTACTGTGCAGAATTAGGCAACTTAATAAAAACCAAATATATTCCTGTCTCACTTGTTTATTTTCACCAGGTAAACTAATATAACTGCACAAAATTTAGAAAAAACATTTCAAACATGCAAAAACAAAACACAAAAACAATTAGTGACCAATATAGCCACCTTCCTTTATGATGACACTCGAACAGCCTTCCATCCATAGATTCTGTCAGTTTCTTGATCTGTTTACTATCAACATTGCGTGCAGCAGCCACCACAGCCTCCAAGACACTGTTCCGAGAGGTGTATTGTTTTCCCTCCCTGTAACTCTCACATTTTAGGAGGGACCACAGCTTCTCTATGGGGTTCAGATCAGGTGAACAAGGGGGCCATGTCATTATTTTTTCTTCTTTTAGACCTTTACTGGCCAGCCACGCTGTGGAGTAGTTGGATGCATGTGATGGAGCATTGTCCTGCATGAAAATCATGTTTTTCTTGAACGATACCAACTTCTTTCTGTACCATTGCTTGAAGTAGTTGTCTTCCAGAAGCTGGCAGTACGTCCAGGAGTTGAGCTTCACTCCATCCTCAACCCGAAAATGTCCCACAGGTTCATCTTTGATGATACCAACCCATACCAATACCCCACCTCCACATTGCTGGCATCTGAGTCGGAGTGGAGCTCTCTGCCCTTTACTGATCCAGCCTCTGGCCCATCAAGAGTAACTCTCATTTCATCATTCCATAAAACCTTTGAAAAATCAGTCTTAAGATATTTATTGGCCCAGTCTTGACGTTTTATCTTATGTTTCTTGTTCAAAGGTGGTCATTTTTCAGCCTTCCTTACATTGTCCATGTCCCTGAGTATAGCACACCTTGTGCTTTTTGATACTTCAGTAATGTTGAAGCTCTGAAATATGGCAAAACTGGTGGCAAATGGCATCTTGGCAGCTTCATGCTTGATTTTCCTCAATTCATGGGCAGTTATTTTGCGCCTTTTTTGCCCAACACACTTCTTGCGACCCTGTTGGCTATTTGCCATGAAACGCTTGATTGTTCAGTGATCACGCTTCAAAAGTTTGGCAATTTCAAGACTGCTGCATCCCTCTGCAAGACATCTCACAATTTTGAACTTTTAATGGTGGGTTTACACGTCCCGATATCGGCTTCCAACTCCGACCCAACTCCGACAAAAAGTCACGTGGGTCGCGAGTTGGAGCCAATATCGGGTGCGAGTTGTACTGTTTGACAGTACAACGCGATGCTGGAACGATGCCAAAACGATATCGGAGTTGAATAGCAAAGCTATTCAACTCGCCGATATCGCAAGGCCGTTGTACCAGCATCGCTGCGTGTGACAGCCCAACTCCGATGTCTACGCTCACGTCACCCATTCACTCCCATGTTAACTGGTCGTTCCTGGGTTGGTGGGCGTAGACATCGGAGGGACGTTGTTTCCCGATATCGCAGCGTGTAAACCGGCGATGCGATATCGGGAAAAGCGCTCCCGAAATGCGCGCTCCCGCGGCGTTGTATGCGATATCGTCCCGATATCGGGACGTGTAACCCCACCATAAGAGCCCGTCAAATCTCTCTTCTGACCCATTTTGCCTAAGGGAAGGCATTTGCCTAATAATTAAGCACACTTTATATAGGGTGTTGATGTCATTACACCACACCCCTCCTCATTACAGAGATACACATCACCTGATTTACTTAATTGGTAGTTGGCTCTCAAGTCTATACAGCTTGGAGTAGGACAACACGTATAAAAAGTTTTGTTTGCGCTGCATAATCTGACCTGAAGTACACGGTTGTAATCTGCCTCATGTCAATTTCTCTTGCAGGTACAATAAGTTTTATGTATCGATTGATGCAAAAATACATAAATACAAAAACATGTAAACCACACATGACAATCAATACAGTTTTGTCAAATCCACATACCAGGATGTATCAGAAACCAAGCAGTTTCATAAAAAAATGACAAACAAATACCGTACAAACACTGCAGCAACAATAACTCAATAAAATCACATATTTAAAAAAAACTGATGGGTGCAGAAATGATGTAGAAAATCATCACCATCAAATACTCATAATGAGAATGTAGCCTGTCTGATGTTACTAATGGATCTGGGCTACAAACCTTTCCTAAGATTTGTTGCATTTGTGGTGCAAAATAACCTTAAAAGGTGTCCAATAGCTTATAAGTGCGTAAAAGAGACGTAACCAGTGGATATTTTTACACTTTTCATATGAGACAGCAAAAGTAAAATAGCACTATTCATTCACTAAGAGACCGAGCTCCAAGAGGATTGGGACTATGTCAGGTCTATACATGTCGATTCCCTTATCACATTGCTTTACTCCCATATTTATAACTAATTAATACCTCTAATTATTTCACACTCACGTTGGAAGGATTGATAGCTGATGCAAACAAATGCAACTCAGATATCAGCAACTCAATCCAGAGAGGTCTCTGTCTACACAGTAACTAAAACACAGCCTCATGGAAAGGGTCTATGGGTATAGTCACACTTTTGCTGACATTTTTGAGTCAATGTGCCCAAAAGAACAGAATAGGCACTAACAAAACGATCAAAAGAATGGTCCTATTCATTTGGATGGGAAAATTACTTGGTATTCAAATGTTAAGGTTTTTGAGCTTCTTTAAAGCTGTGTGCTCACAATCCGAAGGCGCTGCGTCTTGGACACAGTGCCTCCGGACTTGCGGGAACCTGCGGGTGAACGAACGCAGGTAGATTGCAGCCACCCTGTACACGTAGTCTGTGGCGGGTGCAGGGCAGCTTTTCCCTGCATTCCGACTCCGCAGCATGAAATGAATGTGAAAACACTCTGCGGTCGGGAGAAGCATAGTGAGCATGCGATTTCTTGAATCCCATCCACTATGCTGATACTGTACAACTAAGGGGCAATATGCTGCATCCAAAACATTGCACTTACTGATTGTGAGCAAACACCCTTAATCACTTCAGGAATTCAAAGACACCAAGTAATTAAAAGAAATGACTTGTACATTCTTCTAGTACTTTCTGGAAAGAAAGATGCTCAATAGTTTACAAAAGAAGGCAAATATGAAAATGCCCAGTCATCTTTTTTAGCATTTCAACAGCATTTCCTTGATTAGTTAATGTATTGGAAAATATCTCTGAAATAGACCAAAAAACACATAGAAATAAAAAGGGTGCTTTCACATCTGCGCTCCAGTGCGTTATGCAGCATGGCGTGCAAGCGGTAGCGCAGTGCAAGTGCAGCGTAAAGCAGCTGAGCGCAGATGAAACGATATGCACTAACACCGCCATTACCTGGTATGGGCGAGCGCAGCCAAACAGAAGTGCAAGTGTGAAGAGGGGTTGTTGCAGTCCTGCTTGAGGAAGGCTGCGTGCCGAAACGTCGCAGTCCTAGGACCAAATAAACTCACATAACTTGAACTGGAGGAAGTGCTGCATTTCATTTTTCATATATATGTAAATATATATATATATACCGTATATACTCGTGTATAAGCCGACCCGTGTATAAGCCGACACCCCTACTTTTGCCCCCAAAACCTGGGAAAACCTATTGACTCGTGTATAAGCCGAGGGTGGACCCCAGCACAGGTATACAGCCCCCAGCAGTGTGGTATACAGGCCCCCCCAGTGGTAGTATACAGCAGCCTCCCCAGTTGTATGCAGGCCCCAGCAGTATATACAGCAGCCCCAGTGGTATACAGCAGCCCTTAGGTAGTACACAGCAGCCCCAGAGGTATATACAGCAGCCCCAGGGGTATACACAGCAGCCCCAGGGGTGTACACAGCAGCCCCAGGGGTGTACACAGCAGCCCCAGGGGTGTACACAGCAGCCCCAGGGGTATATACAGCAGCCCCAGGGGTATACACAGCAGCCCCAGGGGTGTACACAGCAGCCCCAGGGGTGTACACAGCAGCCCCAGGGGTATACACATCAGCCCCAGGGGTGTACACAGCAGCCCCAGGGGTATACACAGCAGCCCCAGGGGTAGTACACAGCAGCCCCAGGGGTAGTACACAGCAGCCCCAGGGGTAATACACAGCAGCCCCAGGGGTAGTACACAGCAGCCCCAGGGGTAATACACAGCAGCCCCAGGGGTAGTACACAGCAGTCCCAGGGGTAATACACAGCAGCCCCAGGGGTAGTACACAGCAGCCCCAGGGGTAGTACACAGCAGCCCCAGGGGTAGTACACAGCAGCCCCAGGGGTAGCACACAGCAGCCCCAGGGGTATATACAGCAGCCCCAGGGGTGAATACAGCAGCCCCAGGGGTAGTACACAGCAGTCCCAGGGGTATTTACAGCAGCCCCAGGGGTAGTACACAGCAGCCCCAGGCCCCCCTCACTTTTTGGTGCCCCCACCTCAGGATGCCCCCCCCCGCACGCAGCGCTGCGCTCATACATTACCAGCCTGTCAGCTGTCATCCTCAGGCTCCGGCTTCCATCTTCTTCTGTGTCTTCCTGCATTGTGACCGGGGCTCATCGCGATGACGTCATCGCTACGCCGGCCGGTCATGTGACATGCAGGAAGACACAGAAGAAGATGGAAGCCGGAGCCGGGAGCCGCGGGAGCCGCGATCCGCCACCGGAGGATGACAGCTGACAGGCTGGTAATGTATGAGCGCAGCGCTGTGTGTGGGGGGGGGGGCATCCTGAGGTGGGGGCGCCAAAAAGTGAGGGGGTCCCGTATATACTCGCGTATAAGCCGAGGGGAGACTTTTCAGCCCAATTTATATACGGTATATATATATATATACATATAGTAAGGATATGTGCACACCTCTTGTATTTGGTGCACAAATATCTTCACCATTTCTGCATCTATTGGCAGGAAAAATGCAGCATTAGAATAGGTGAAATTTGGAGGAAAAACCCTGCAAGTGTTGACATTCTGTACATTTAACTCTCCACCTAATTTGCAAGGAGAATAAACTCAATGTGCACATGAGACTTCAGGATTCTCATTGACTTTGCTGGCATCAGGATTGCCTTCACGTTTCGTGACAAATCTGCATTCAGAAACACAATAAAAACGCAACGTGTGCACACAGCCACCTGGAAACACGCCATCGCTCCTTGCAGTCATAACACAGCTGATGAGGAAGCAGGGGGTTAATGTGAGAAGGCAGCACTCCTGCTTTCAAGTTCAAGCACTGACATGATTGTTCATTTGGGATTCCCTTGGAGTGAGTCATTGTTAGAACAGAGACTCCCTATTGAAGGAGCAGGATAATGCTCGGCCTCCTGAGGGTAGAACAGCTGAGATTTTGTCTTGCAAGAGGCATGGATTAATGTCAGACCTGCAGCTAAAACCAGTCTAAGGTGTAATAGCGCACAATCATCTCCAATAACTTTCTCTTCCAGTGTATATTTTTCCTGGCGTGCACTGCCAATATAAAGTACAGGCTGTTAGTTTGACTCTGTGTTGTCAATATAGTAAAGGCTATGGTCTGACCTTCTTGTGAAATCTATTTGTGCAGGTTTCTAGGCTTCATGTACACACTTTTCAATTCTCATTCTCAGTTTAGGTACAACAGTAAAAGAAAAAAGTGATTTTGGTTGTGTTATTATATTGCACATGCTTTATTTCTAGCATTTCTTAAATCTACAGACTTAATTATGAGGAATAAAAAAAGGATTCTGAGTTTTGACTCTAAATAGGGTATCAAAATTCTGCAAAATATATTTCATTTTTTTTCATATTGCACTATAGACTCGTTTGTAACATCTAGGCACACAAAAAGATACTAATAAAAACACAACAAAATGATACATTTTTCTCAAAGGTGTAGTAAAGGGGGCTGTCTGAGTGTCTTTTTACAATAACTAAGCCACACCCCTTATCCATGTTTTTATAAGACACTATTTGCCCAATTGAAGTCACCTGTATAAATCTATACAGAGGTCATTGCAAAAAACATAAACAGTTGGATTCAATTTCATTACAATGAGACCATAGAGTGGCATATACCAGTCTTCTTGATGTATAACAAAGATGTTCAAATGCAATCTGCACAAATCCTAAAGCAGAAATCACACCTATTAGCACTGATTCATCAAGACCGGCGATTTTCATGCCGGTTTTGATGAGAGGTGTGGTGGAGTCAGACACTCCTAATTCTTGAAGCAGTGCATGCCTCTATATGGATCTGGAGCATCTGACGAGGGGTGTGCACCTCCGTGCGCCATGCCAGTACCCTTATTCCAGACACCTATAAGCTGTCAGGTGACAGCGGCTCCAGCAAGCAAACAGAGCGGAATCCTGACAGTGTGAATATTGGCAAGTTGCAACCAGATAGACTGCAAAAATAAATGCCTATCCAAAAAAAAACTTTTTTTAATCCTCTTTACACATTGGATGAAAGTTGTCGCAAGTGTATAGCTAGTTTATAATGAAGCTAGAAAGATGAATCTCACAAAATTATTGTAGCCTAAAGGTACCTTTACACGCGGCAACTTTTCTAGGAAATTCACTGGCAACTTACTGGTTGCAGTAAAATCATGGAGACATTGTTCCATTTGTACACAGCAACAAGATAGAACAATGTGTCCATGATTTCACTGCAGCCAGTAAGTTGCCAGTGAAATTCCTAGAAAAGTTGCCGCGTGTAAAGGTACCTTAAGGGTTTTGTAACTTGAGGTGCTACTGTACAAGCAACATGAAATTAAATGTTTTCTTATATTTTATTGCTCTTAATTAAACTAATATAAGCAATAAATGCATAATGAATATGGATTGGTGTACACTTTGCTTATTCATGTACTACAATGTCTACAAATGACACAATGTTATCAACATGAATTGCTGTACAGGACGACAATCAACGTGTAATGTTTCACATACTAAAAAAGAGCATCTCGAATTCTGTACATGTAAAGCAGGCAATATGTCTGTGTTCTGGAAACAGATCAAACCTCAGGAGTGTCTGATTGCAATCCTCTAGGTCCCACTCGACAGGATGTTATGAATACTTGCCACTGTACCATATGTAAAACCTTTGTGTTTGAACTGGTTAATATAGGAGGTTAGCGCCCTCTTTTACTGCCCTCCCTCTACTGCCTCTTTTTGGTTAATTACTCACCCACTGCTAAGCTTTTAAAGTTTGCTGCTACAGATTATAATTACCTATTAAAATGTTGATTTTTTTTTTTTTTATACAACGGCAAAATAGCAAGCGACAACCCTTTGATTTCTGCCTACTATGATTATTTTATTTTCTATGGAAGCATTCATTATTTTGCTTGATTTTACTAAGGTGTTTATAATAATGACTAGCCTCCTCTAATTCTATTAGCTGAAACCCACTAGGAATGTTATTAACTTTTATGTTAATTTTAATTTTCAAAGAACAAATCTCCTTAGTCTTCAGAAGAAAAGCGGAACCCCCAGCAGCTATAAGCAGGGTGTCAGGTACCTGCTTCTGTTGTTTTTACTCTTGAAGGTAACAAGAAAACACCCTGCTGTCAGAGATACTGCAGATGGCTAATTAACTAAAATTACTATTATTATATATTTTTATTTCAATTGCATTTAAGTGGCTGCGCGCAAAATACAATTAAAACCAGAGTTACTGTAGAATGATGCATCACCATTGGATACGCCAGCATTTTTTTTGTCTAACATTAATTGGCATTACAACTCAAGTCCAGAATATTTAAAAGGCCATTGTTTTAAAAAGACCAGACGTAGAGCTGAACTAAGGACGTCCTCACCTCGGCTCCTTTATTTTGGCGTTAATGCCTGTTGAGTGGGTTGAATGGAAGTCTATTCCAGAATAGGCTCGCTTAATTATAACACAATATAATTGTTCACAATATATGTTTTCACAAATCACTTAATAGCGTCACACTGCTCAAAACAATTTGAAAAGTTCAGACTGAGATGAAATTTATGTAATTTATATACAATAAAACATGTCTATTAAACAGCTATTTAAAACAATTCTATGACCAAAATAAACAAAAAAGACGCCTTGCAGCAGCAAAACAAGGTCCAACAATGTTATAGAAAATTATTCCAAACATATTATCTCGGCAGACCACTAATTATTCATCAAAGTGTTCTATTATTATTAAAAAAAAAATCTACATTTTTACTTGTATTTAATATTGTGACTTATATCTAAGCATACAATATAAGAATATTAAGCAAGGCACAGACATCTCAACACTTTCCACTTAGCAATACATTATGTAAACCAAGCTGACAATAAAAAAAAAGCAGAGCGTAAATGGTGATCCGTGCATATACTATCTGTACTAAGGTGATGAAATATCCAGTGCAACAATGTAATCTGTGCGGTAGGATGACAAAACAATAGGGAGATGAATTACAATGCAAGTAGCATATGTATATGACTATGTATATATATATATATATATATATATATATATAAGAAGTAGATAGAAATATGGTATAGATATATAGTGTTGTGGGAAAGTGTTTATCCCCTTCCTGATTTCTTATTTCTTATTCTTTCGCATGTTTATCACATTTAAATGTTTCAGATCCCAATAAATTTCAATATTAGACAAAGGTAATACGAATAGACACAAAATGCATTTTATTAATGAAGGTCTTTATTATTAAGGGAAAAGTAAATCCAAACCTAAAGAGCCCTGTGTGAAAAAGTGATTGCCCTCTAAACCTAATAACTGGTTGGGCCACCCTTAGTGGCAACACTGCAAGCAAGCATTTGTGATAACTGGCAATGAGTCTTTTATAACGCTCGGAAGGAATTTTGGCCCACTCATCTTTGCAGAATTGTTTTAATTCAGCCACATTGGAGGGTTTCAAAGCATGAACTGGATTTTTAAGGTCACAGCATCTCAATCGGATTAAGTTCAGGACTTTCATTAGGCTACGCTAAACTTTTAATCTTTTTTCTTAAGCTATGCAGAGTGGACTTGCTGATGTGTTTTGGATCGTCCTGCTGCATAACCCAAGTGTGCTTCATCTTGAGGTAATGACCAGACATTCTCCTGTAAGATTTTTTTTTTTTGGTAGACTGAGGAACTCATGGTTCCATTTATTACAGCAAGTCTTACAGGTCCTAAACAGCAAAACAGCCCCAATCCATCACACTACCACCACCATATTTTACTGTTAGTATGATGTTTCGCTTCTGAAATGCTGTGTTACTTCTACACCAGATGTAATGGGACATACACCTTCCAAAATTCAACTTTTGTCTCATCAGTGCACAGAGTAATCTCCCAAAAGTATTGGGGATCATAAGGTTGCTTTCTGGCAAATTTTAGAGGAGCATTCATGTTCTTTTTGCAGAGCAGTGGTTTTCATTTTGGATCTCTGCCATGCAAGACATTTTTGCCCAGTCTCTTTCTTATGGTGAAGTCATGAACACTTAACTGAGGCAAGTGATACCTGCAGATCTTTGGATGCTATTGTGGGGAGCTTTTACAACATCTTGGATGTTTTGTCGCTGTGATTTTGGGGTGATTTTGGTCAGCTGGCTTTCACTATGGTTCACTGGAGTACCAAAGTTTTAGAAATGGCTTTATAACCTTTTCCAAACTGATAGATCTCAATTACTTTGTTTCTCATTTGTTCCTGAATTTCCTTGGAATGTGGCATGATGTCTAGCTGTTGAGGATCTTTCAGTCTACTTCACTTTGTCATGCAGGTCCTATTTAAGTTGTTTTTGATTCAGAACATGTGTGGCAGTAATAAACCCAGGGTGAGGCTAGAGAAATTTAACTTAGCTTTCCAAAGATGTAATAAACCACAGTTAATTAATATTTTAATGGCAGGGCACTTTTTCAAGCAGGGCCCTGTAGGTTTGGATTTCTTTTTCTCCTAATTAGAAAAGACATAATTTACAAACTGCATTTTGTGTTCACTTGTGTTACCTTTGACTAATATTTATATTTGTTTGGTGATTCTAAAACGTTTAAGTGTGACAAACATGCAAAACAACAAGAAATTTGGAAGGGGCAAACACTTTTTCATACTAATGTATGTACATAGATTCATATTATATATATATATATATATATATATATTATATGTATATAGTTTATGGATAAAAGTATCAGGACACACCTCTTAATCTTTGCATTAATTTTTTCATATAGTCCCGTTACATAAATATATAAAATCCAGTCCTTAGCCATGAAGTTGGCCATAAATGTTAGTGGAGCTCACTGAATTCAAGAGTATATCTGTGGTTTTGTTATACAATGCTGTTGTAACAAGGCAGAGTGTGAAATTTCTTTCCTTTTAAATATTCCCTGATCAACTGTGAGTGGTATTATTCAAAAATGGAGGTGTTTAAGAACCACAGGCCTTGATTTATTCAGACTGGAGTTGGGAATAGTAGTTCAAATTAAAGGCACACAGGAATAAAATGCATCAAATTTATTAGGCGGGATGCTAATCAAACTTCTATATCTGACGTGGCTGAGTTTGGCGAATGTTAGGAGAACTTTACCTGCCTTACTGCACTGTGCCAACTGTGAAGTTTCATGAAGGATAGATAATGATGTAGGGTTACTTTGAAGCTCTAGGCTCCTTAGTTTAGTGAAAGGAAATTTTAATAATTTAACATCATAAAATATTTTGGATAATTGCATGCATCCAATATTGTGGGAACAGTTTGGAGAAGGTCCTTTTCTATCCCAGCATGACTGTTCTCTAGTGAACAAAACAAGGTTCATAAAGATATCTTTGGGGGAGTTTGGTGGGGAAGAATTAGAATTTGATTAAATCACAAAGAAGTCTAACCTCAACCTCATCAAACAACTCTGTGATGAACATTGCTAGCCAGGCCCTCTTGTCCAACATTGGACAGCGCCTTTACAAATGTTCTTCTGGATAATTTCCACAAAAACACTTTAAATTCTTGTAGAATGGAAGGGTAGAAGCAGTCTAACTGCAAAGATAGAATCAATTTTGAATGAATGCCAATGGATTTATGATGATGTACGGTAATATTATAGAAGCTCCTGTAAGTGTAAGTACCGCCATATTTTTGCCCATATAGTGTATAGTAGAAATGGTAGATTATATTACAGTGCATTATATACAAAAAAGGATTTATTTCAGTCTACATTCACAGATCAGTGGGTAGTTCCCCAAGACATGTGGAACAACCTCACCAATGAGTTTCTTCAAAAACTGCAAGTGTTCATGGAAGAACTGATGCTGTATTGAAGGTAAAGGATGGTCAGACTAAATATTAACTTTAAATGTCTTCTTTATTCATTCCCTTTGAATTTCTTTAATTTAATTGATTAAATTTAGATTTAATTTAATTTAATTGATAAAAAATAAACTATTAAACAAACCTACTTAAAACTTTTGCACAGTAGTGTATATGTCACAATAGGTAACATAAGTACAATTCCAAGTTAAGGCTAGATATGAGTTTTTATGTCATTATCAGAACGATCACTGACCAAAGAGCTTATGGCTATCGACCCAGTGTTCATTGAGTAAACAATTAAGTTATCTTTGTTCAACTTAAAATAATGGTCATCATCAGATTTTTAGGTTCTGAGAAGTGGGGAGCCAGGGAAAGGTTTGGCAGAGGAAGGAGACATGAGAGTAGCGGGGAGACAGGTGGATTAGTCGGGCGGCGGAGTTTAGGATAGATTGGAGAGGAGCGAGGGAGGTAGTGGGGAGGTCGGTGAGCAGGAGTTTATAATAGTGAAGGTGGGAGATGAGGAGAGCATGAATAAGTGTTTTAGCAGTGTTGTGGTCAAGGAAAGTGTGGATACAGGAAATGTTTTTGAGCTGGAGATGGCAGGAGGTGGCAAGGGTTTTAGATGTGAGGCTTGAAGGAGAGGGAAGAGTCGAGGATTACCCCGAGGCACTTGGCGTGGAGGACTGGGGAGAGTGAGCAGTTGTTGACAGTGATGGATAGGTCTGGTAGAGGGGGAGAGCAACTTGGGGTAAAGACAATGAACTCGGTTTTCTCCATGTTCAGTTTTAGGAAGCGAGCAGAGAAGAAAGATGAGATGACGGACAGGCATTGTGGAATTTTGGATAATAGAGAGGTGATGTCGGGTCCGGACAGATAGATCTGGGTGTCGCCGGCATAGAGGTGGTACTGAAGGCCGTGGTATTCAATGAGTTGTCCTAGGCCGAGGGTGTTGACAGAGAAGAGTAGTGGCCCCAGAACCGAGCCTTGGGGGACACCGACAGATAGGGGGTAGGGCAAAGAGGAGGTGTGGGAGTGGGTGATGCTGAAATTCCAGTCCGTTAGGTATGAGGAGATCCAGGAGAGGGCTAGATCAGAGATGCCAAGAGATTCCAGAATCTGAAATAAGAGGGAATGGTCAATGGTGTCGAAGGTGGCAGATAGGTCAAGGAGGAGGAGGACGGAGTAGTTTCGCTTGGTGGTCAGTAGGTCATTGGTGACTTTGGTTAGGGCTGTTTCGGTCGTGTGGTGGGATCGGAAAGCAGATTGTAGGTCCAAGAGGGAGCAGGAGGAGAGGTGGGAGGACAGTTCAGAATGGACATGTTGTTCAAGTAGTTTTGATGCGAAGGGGAGAAGAGTTATGGGGTGATAGTTAGAGACAAGTGCATGGTCAAGGGAGGGTTTTTGGAGGATGGGTGTGATCAAGGCGTGCTTGAAGAATAAGGGGAAGACACCAGTAGTGAGTGATAAGTTGAAGAGATGGGTTAGGGCAGGGATGAGGACTGTGGTGAGGTTCGGGATGAGGTGGGATGGGAGCGGATTGACGACACAGGTGGTAAAGTGTGATCGTGACAAAAGGGAGAAGAGTTGGTCTTCTGTCATGTCGGAAAAGCTTCCACTGGACAGAGAGGGCTGGGCAGCAATGGAGAAGGGCCGAGGGGACAGTGGGTCAAAGCTTTCTCTGATTTTGTCGATCTTCTGTTTGAAGAAGGTGGCAAAGTCGTCAGCAGAGATGAGGGGAGAGGGAGGAGGTGCAGTGGGACGGAGTAGAGAGTTGAAAGTTTTGAATAGTTGTTTTGGGGTTGTGGGACAGGGCAGTTATTAAAGAAGAGAAGTAGGCTTGTTTTGCGGCAGAGAGAGCTGTCTTGAAGTTAGTGAAGGAATGTTTGTATGTGGCGAAGTGCTCTGCGGAGTGGGATTTCTTCCATCTCTGCTCGGCCACCCTGGGCGCCCGACACAGTTCTTTAGTGATGCCGGTGAACCAGGGTTGCCTGTGAGTGCGGGTTTTACTTGCATGTGGGGGAAAGCCTGATCGAGCGCTGTAGTAATGTGGTGTTATAGAGGGTGGTGGCAGTGTCAGCATTGTGTGAGGGAGAGGGAGAAGGGACTCAAGAGAATGAGTGGAAATCAATAAGTTTGATGTTTCTGCGGGGATGAGCGGGTTTCCGGAGAGGGGGGAGCGTGGTAGGAGGGGAGAGGGAGAAGAAAGACAGCAGGTTGTGGTTGGATAGGGGGAAGGGTGAGTTTGAGAGGTCAGTAAGGGAACAGAGGCAGGTGAAGACAAGGTCGAGCGTGTGGCCATCCTTAAGAGTGGCTGAGGAGGACCATTGGGAAAGCCCAAAGAAGGTGGTCAGTGATAGGAGTCTAGAGGCAGCTGGGTTGGGGGATGTCAATGGGGATGTTGAAATAGCCCATGATGATAGTGGAGGAGAGGATGTGGAGAAGCCAAGTGGTGAAATAGTCGAGAAAGGTGGGGGTGGATCCTGGGGGGCGGTAGATGACAGCCTGCTGGAGGTTGCAGGGGAGTAGATGTGGACGGAGTGTACCTCGAAGGAGGGGAGTGAGGCAGAGGGCGGTGTAATTGGGGTGAAGGAACAGCTGTCAGAAAGGAGCAAGCCAACACCTCTGCCGTGGTTGTTCTTAGGGCGGGGGGTGTGGGAAAGAGTGAGTCTGCCACAGGAGAGTGCAGCGGAGGAGGCAGTGTCAGAGGGGGTGAGCCAGATTTCGGTGTGTCAAGTAATGAGAGTTTGTTGGAGGTGAAGAGGTCATAGATGAATGAGAGTTTGTTGCATACCGAGCAACTGTTCCAAAGTGCACCAGGTAGGGGGATGGTGGGAGGGGGCTGGGTGAATGAGTATGAGGTTATGGGGGTTGCGAGAGTTTGCACTGAGGAGTGGGTATGGGGTAGAAGTGACTGTGGGGATGTGATGGGGGACCAGGATTAGGGGAAATGTCACCAGCAAGTAGGAGGAGCAGGGAGAGGGTTAGAAGGTGGGAACAGGAGAGTTTACATGGCGGGTATGCATATTTGGAAACAAAGGATTGTGTGTGAAGGAACTGTTCAGAGGAGTGGGTGAGGTGGATGGGTAGGATGTAGGGAGAGTGCATCTCGTTACTGGGTGGAGGGGTAGGTGGAATTAGTAAGAAATGGAGTACGATGGGAATGAGAGTGAAAAGAAGCATTGTATACAGTAAGCAGGGATAGGATGCAGCAGGGGGTGAGAGGTGGGGGTCAGATACATTTGTCAAGAGGGACAGGTTAGAAGATACTAAATTGGATTTTACATCTGAGTTAAAAAGAACATTTAGGAACATTATTTTTTTCTTACATACATACGTACATACATGTATTTGCTGCTAAAAATCATTTTTGCAATTGGGTTTTATTAAAAATGTTACAAAGTTTGGCTTTTAGAAGCTCTTTGTTTCCCAGCACATTTAACTTTGAGTTTGTTCGTGGTGATAAATCAGCTGAGGGGAACTCAGAAAAAGACAGATAAGAGTTAAAAACATCCTGTCAGACCATAATAGCAGGCTGACTGACGGATTATCAGGTAGTTCATTCTGCAGACAGCAATTGATAGTGAAACACAATTGCAAAAATAATTTTGAACCTTGATTACAGGCATAGGAGCAAATAAAATGTCCCTAATGGTGGACAACCCTTTAAAATGTATGAAAGGTGGGCAGTAAACTCATATTTCAGTGGGCATTGCAGGAAGGTAAAATATTATTATATTATCATATACCATTTTTCATAAGAATATGGTAAAGCTAAGTACAGTATATTAGATAAAAAACAAATTCCAACTGCTATTAAGATATAAATTAACCGCAGAGAATAAGAGACCTATGTATAAATAAAAACATTGACATTAAAGTGAATAGGATTTCTCCTCCCTGTCTGTGATTCCCCAGCCCATCTGCCTGTCTCCAGTCTGTGAATGACAGGTCATCGCTGACATTTGAAACAGAGGAGGTAGGTCATTCGCAGACTGGAGACAGGCAGGGAAGCTGGAGAATCACAGACAGAGAGTTGAAATCTTATGCACTGTACACCGAAATGTTATTAGTACAGAACATCAAATCGTGATTAAAGAAGAACCGCAAAGCCGATTTCTTAACCAATGGTATCAATTTAATCAGTATTACAGCGCCATTGCAACCATGTCCTTACTTTACAATGCATATCTGTCCTGACAGGTTCTCTTTAAACATGTATGTAAATAGCAATGACTTTAAATAAAGTTTGTCAGGCCATAATGACAGCATAAACTAAGCACAAAGTAACAAATATTTAGTGCTCCAATCGCCGCCTATGATCTGTAGAAACTGTAGTTTAAGTATACTTGCTAACTAGGGTGTTCTGTGTACTCTTAGTGTGGCCAAGAAGATCAGTGCAATATTCTGCCCACTTGTTTTGCATGTCACTTCTCCATCTCTGCTGAGTGACAGCTTTGCCTTGCTTGAGATTACTCTGCAGACAGCGCTCGCTCCAGGCAAGCCAATGCTGTCTATCATCAGTGAGTGAGGCTGGACCATGTATGCAGCAATTGCAACACTTAATGTGTGATTTTTATAGGGAATATATTCTCTTCATGGCTGTGTGCTTAGTTTATACGGTCAGTTTGGGTTGACATATCCTTAAATATAAAATAAATTCATAGAAAGTGAAAAGAAAAAGAAAGCTACAATTTAAATCACACAGCCATACTATAATAACGTCTTCCTTAGAGGGAGTCTGTCAGCATTATTGACTTCTCACAACTATGACTGTGCTAAATAGGGAAGGTGTGAACGAAGACAAACAGACCTATGTTGATGGTCATACTAATTGCATAGGCCAGAAAAAAATGTCATCTATCTCACACCACTAAGAAAAGTGTTCACTGGTTGTTCCGAAAAAGTGACAGCTCTCTGACCTAAATAGTTCCTCACCTATAATTTCACGTGATGACTTTATGACAACTGGCTTATGTCACCAGTATGAAAATGACCATTTGAGGGAGAAAATCTGTTAACAGACTACCTTTATGTCGGAGGCCATGTCTTAGTTGTTGGTAGTACATGCTACTACATTTGTTTCTTGCTTCTGCAAGATAAGGGAGCCTCCCACCCCTCCCTTTGAGCTCTGCACATAAAAATCCATCTTCTGCAGCCTGTGCATATATTAGACATTGGACCTGTCTGAATCCTGCTCATATAGGTACCAATACATATGATCAGGTTTTTAAATACATCAGTTAGGGACTGCTCTGATACGGGTTACCTTGGCGTTGGTTGAGCGGCTTAGTATACATTTTTTGCAAAAAATGAATCAACTAAATACCCTGTCTTTTACTACTTTTTTAGCAGCACTTGCTTTTTACTGTTTTTTTTTCCAAGAGTATTTTTACACGTTTGTTTGACTGTTTTTTTGTGATTCAGTCTACATTCTCATTACAGTAATTCTTGATAGACCTCATACCCCTTATTACAGTATATAAGACGAAAAATGAATGCATGAACTGTGTCCTATGTCTTTTCTGTATGCACAGGTGGTAAAATACAAGAATGCACTTATACAATAAGATAGAGATGTGAACACTATTTGTTCAGTCTGCAGAACATAGAATCGACAAACCTGGTGCTTTCTCAACAAATATGACTTTGGAGTCTTGATGGAAGTTGTGCCCAGTCACAATCATTTTCTTTCCACCAGTCACTGGGAAGCTGTCAATACTTTGCTTTTCTACCAAAGGCAATTCTTGAGCAGAACGCTGGGCTACAAAGAAAATGAAATATAATACAGTCGTCAGTCAGCAGGTTTTCAAATGTCCTGAGTAAATATAGTGATATTCCCAATATAGATTGAACACAAGTGCTCAAGCAGCGGTGACACAATGCAACAGATATGCTATCAGATCAGGCTGTCTCACATGTTACTATGTAGCTGGATTTTGATGGCCTGCTAGCTGTTCAGTCTTTTAGGTGTACTCAATAAACTCATTACAGCTAGCAGTAACTTATGGACTATACCTACCAGATGTGTATTCACAATGAAAAAGAAGACTGTCTGAATAATATTCTGGCCTCAATAAAAGTTTACAATGTGAGTTTCTTCAATCTAGATAGTAATTGTTTTACTAATCGATTTGGTTCCAAGCACATTGAATTATTCTATTAAAGTCCTCTTTCTTCTCTTTTGTACTCCACATTTCAGCTTGATTTTGGACTTTAATATTTCCCATTGTGTTTCTTTTTTACAATATAATTTGTATAAAGAAAAAAATGTGGAATTTTCGCACTGGCCACTGGGGCTAATTTAGGCTTCTACTTCCTGTTCTTTACAGAAATGTTTACAGACCTCTCAGCTGTTCTCAATGCCACCGCAGAATTGCACAGCACTATCAACTGTATTATGTCCGCACCAGAATTCTGATGATTAGAGATGAGTGAACCATTCAAGCTTCGGTTTGGTTCATGTTGGCGAACTTACAGGTGTTGAGCAAATTTGTTCGTTTGCAAAGCACTGGAGCAAGCATAGCTGTGGTCAGGAACAGTTGGTACTTGGCCCAGTGCGAACCGCGTGCAGTGTTTGGTTGGCTCGAACTGGGCTTAAGTCCAGTTTTTGGGTGTAGTAGGTTTCCAAAATGAATTTGAAAAAAAGAATAAAAACACTTCCCTCCAACCCCAGAAGTGTTTTACTTATGACTGGCTGTATATGGGCGGAAAGCTGACCTGCAACTCAGTGAGTTATATTGAGTTCCTAGTCACGAACAGTGCGCCAAAAAGTTCAGCAGCACTGCTCAAACTCGAACTTCAAAAGGTTCACTCATCCCTACTGTTAATCCACTCATCATTCGTATAGGGGCAAACATGCGGTACCAAACCAGGGACACTGTGCAGTTGACAGAGCTGTGCAGCTTTGCAACTGATCACAACCAGATGGCATTGAGAAACACTGATAGGTGACGGTGCCGAATATCGCATTCCTATTGTTATGAGAGTGATCATTTATTCTAAAAATAGGTAATCGAAATGTAAAATAGTGCATACCGTATATACTCGTGTATAAGCCGAGTTTTTCAGCTCAAAAATTGGGCTGAAAAGTCCCCCACTCGGCTTATACACGGGTCAACACGGTAATGGCCCCCAAATGCTGGCACTCGCCCCCCCTGTGTGGTAAGGGTCCCTCCCGCTGCTTAACTTACCATCCCCGGTCTTCTGCACCGCCGGTCTTCTGTGCTCCATCCTCCATGCTCCGGTCCGGCTGCATTCGGGATCCCCGGCCGTCGCACGATAACGTCATCGTAACTGCAACGGCCGGGGATCCTGGATGCAGCCGGATGGGAGCATGGAGGACGGAGCACAGAAGACCGGCGCGGTGCAGTGCAGAAGACCAGGGATGGTAAGTTAAGCAGCGGGGGGGGGGGGGGCCCTTACCACACAGGGGAGGTGAGTGCCAGCATTTGGGGGCCTGTATACCCCTGGGGCTGCTATATACCCCTGGGGCTGCTGTATACCATTGGGGATGTTATATACCCCTGGGGCTGCTGTATACCACACCACTGGGGCTGCTATATACCTGGCTGTATATACCCTGGGGCTGCTATATACCCTGGGGCTGCTATATACCCCTGGGGCTGCTATATACCCTGGGGCTGCTATATACCCTGGGGCTGCTGTATACCACACCATGGGGCTGCTTATATACCCCTGGGGCTGCTATATACCACTGGGGCTGTTATATACCACCTGGGGCTGTTGATATACCCCTGGGGCTGCTGTATACCACACCACTGGGGCTGCTATATACCACTGGGGCTGTTATATCCCCTGGGGCTTGCTGTATACCACACCACTGGGGCTGCTATATACCACTGGGGCTGCTATATACCACTGGGGCTGCTGTATATACTGCTGGGGCCTGTATACCACTGGGGCTGCTGTATATTCTGGTGGGGTCTGTATATACCACTGGAGAGGCTGCTGTAATACTGCTGGGGCCTGTATATACCACTGGGGAGGCTGCTATAATACTGCTGGGGCCTGTATATACCACTGGGGAGGCTGCTGTAATACTGCTGGGGCCTGTATATACCACTGGGGAGGCTGCTGTATACTACCACTGGGGAGGCTGCTGTATACTACCACTGGGGGGGCCTGTATACCACACTGCTGGGGGCTGTATACCTGTGCTGGGGTCCACCCTCGGCTTATACACGAGTCAATAGGTTTTCCCAGATTTTGGGGGCAAAAGTAGGGGGGTTGGCTTATACACGGGTCGGATTATACACGAGTATATACGGTATCTATTTTAACATTAAGCACTCTTTTCTGTATTTGCTTTACTTGAAGGAATTCTGATGTAAAAAGAATAGACTTACAACACTCGATTGGATTGGATGCCACTTGCAGTGTCAGAGTTCTCCCATTGGCTTGTGGAATGTGTACACGGAATACCAGTCGCACCCTGGTATTCTTTCTTCCAATGTCAGTTTCCCCTTTCCGAAGCTCAATGTCAGAATTGCGCAACTTTAATATACCTGCACAATCAATACTGTTAAAAGAAAAAAAAAACAATCATAAATTAGATCTTCACTACCGCAAATACAGCACAATGACAACCAATTGTATCTTAGACAGTTGTAGAACGTACATGTCTGGTAAAGCATATTGGGAATTATGTCCTGTCAACAACTGGTGCCACATTCTTCTCAAGCCAGATTTACAGCCCTGTCCCAGCCACACAGTGGGAATTGGGAGGAGAGGATACCACATATAAGGCCGGATATATTAATGTAACATGAAACCTCATCTTTTAAATCATTTGAGGATTTCGGTAAAACAAGATTGAGCTCTACTTGTCATGGGGGAATTCAATATTATCAATGGTGAAAGGCACCTGTCAAAAAATCTTTCACGAAATAAGTGTATCATTAACAGGAAAAGGCTGGATAATTTATTTTTACAAGTCAGCATCAATGTATTCACAACCAGCACTCAGCATTTCCATGCTTACGTGGTAGATATTCTCTAGGTTACAGCAAAGCACAGCTATCCTAAATATCTACCGTAATTCCAGGTTTTATGGACTTGCAAATGAACTTAAGCACAGAAATCTTCAAAGTCTGGAGTAAATCTTAAACTATGGGAAAGCATCATCTACGATCTCAAGTGGATTATTCAACCAGTTGGGATAAAAAGTAACAATTTCAAATCTAAAAAAAAATTGCATTAACATTTTTAGATTTATTTTCAAAGTTATAAGTGGTAGTTGTTAAAAAAAGAGTAAAACAAAGCCAAAATCATTATGTAATTTCTACAGAACCTAACAAAATTTACATCACTATACACCCCCAAATAATAACACAGAAAGGATCAACATTAAAGGGAACCTGTCTGGTCGTTCTACCACTACTTGTCCCTGCACCTTCCTAGCTGATCAGCTGATCCCTAACCATCCCTGTCTCACCTAAAACTGCACTATAAAGCTTAAGAAAAAGACTTATATACTTACATGTAGTCTGCATCTGTAGACTGGACTGGGCGGGCTCCGGGTCTCCATTCTTTCCTCCCCTCACTTGCTCTCTGCATGCCCCACTGGGTGTCATCATTTGTTCTTCTGTACCTCCTTTATTTGAAATTCCCACCTCTACATCTACTGTGAAGCGCTGACCAGAACATCATATCCTGCCCAGTGCATTGTGGGGGCTGATCACATGGTACGGCTCGGATCCGGAACACATGCGCAGTGCAAATATTGAAGGCAAGCCGGTGACATCATAAACCCCCACAATGCACCGGGCTGGATATGATGTTCTGGCCAGCGATTCACAGTAGAAGAGGAGGCGGGAATTTCAAATAGAGGAGGAACAGAAGAACGAATGATGACACCCAGCGGGGCGTGCAGAGAGCAAGCAAGTAGGGGAGAATGAAGACCCGGAGCCCGTCCAGTCCAGTCTACGGATGCAGACTACATGTAAGTATACAAGTAATTTTCTTTAACTTTATAGTGCAGTTTTAGGTGAGACAGGGATGGTTAGGGATCAGCTAGGAAGGAGCAGGGACGGGTAGTAATAACATAGGGGGTATAGAACAACCTGCCAGGTTCCCTTTAACCGCATAATGTTTTTGTAATTGTGTAATATTTTATTGTTCCCCCTGCAAGGATCCTGCATACGGTGACAAAAAAAAGAAGGACTCTAGTGCTAGCTGAATGATCCCTAAGACAATGGCAAAGAGTGCAGATGACCGTAGTTACTTTCATCCAATAGGATCAGGTTGATTATTCATATGATACTCTGATCAGAGTTTAGTCTGAGTGTCATATAGTGTGATCCGATTTTCTTGGATGAGGAGAAGATTGAGAAAAAAATGTCTCCATCTTCTCCATTATGTCAATGAGCGGAAATCAGACAGCACTCAGATGTCATCCGAGTTTAATCCAATGTTTTCCACACTCATTGACTTGCATAGTTGAGTGAGATGAAAATAGCGGATCAAAACTTATGCATGCAGTGATATTGTCCTTGGACAGACTGTGCCCAAGGAAAATTTCGGACATGTGCATGTACCCATAGATTAACATTGATCCAGGTGTGCATTGACTTGGACTGGAAATATGCTTATCTCAACCTGTCCTAAAAGACATAATCTTAGACCTCCCATGGTTCCTGCATGCCTCAGACCCTGTACCACTAGTAAACCACAAAAAGTGTGTTTCCGCAAAGGACTATAACACTAGTTGCTATCAATATTAACACTTCAGTAAAAGTCTTTTGTGATGTTATGACACTTTTTGCCTTTTTGATTTTGGAAATGTATTGTCAAAAAAAGATTGTCACAATGTATTATTCCCTGTCAATGTCTCCCTCTAGATTTTGATATTGCCACATGTTCACTGTCTCTTCAATTCTTCCTTTGAGTTAAATTAATTTTTACAATGTCATATTTTAACAATATGCAATGACTCTGGCTGACTATGGCAAATTTTTGCTTAAGGAAGAATCGCCCACCTATAATGTGATCTACAGTGCAAATTGCATGAAATGAGAATGTGTCATTAATTAGAGAAGTTGTTGGCATGCCTTCAACCTTGGGTAACAGAAATGATTCACTTATATGTTTTAACTGTTACATAGTCCATGGTATAAAAATTTAGAACAAAGTGGATTATTCGTCAAAGCCTTTTCTCCTTTTTTCTCGAATGAAAATGGTTAAAAATGATTTTTTTTGTCAAATTTAAATTTAATTTGCACCTTTTAAGTTACCTTTACTTGGTTACTTGTTTTTTTTTTTTTTTAATCAGTATGTACAAGGTTTTGATTATCCAGATGTTGTAGCCTAAAGGCCCCACCTGCTCATTAAACTAAAGTTAGCAGAATCAATCAATATCAATGGGAGCGACAGACCTTCTAATGTGTATGGGACATCATCTGTTGGGGAAGAGAAGGATCAGCCCTGTTGAATTTCAGTGGCCATTCCTTTTCTTCTCCTTGAAGATAAGCCACTGGGAGAGGATTATAGCAGCGTCTCTCAGAGGATACAGGAGAACTTGGCCAAGCTGTCTATGGTGGAATTTGGACAAAAAGCAGTTGGACGACAGCTAATTACTGTGTATGGTGTACTTAATTCAACTTTTTCAAAAATTCTCAAATATCACAAAAAATTGTTGGGCTACTGTACTTCAATAACCTGGTGAAATTTAAAATCTAACTTTTTTTGCACAGTTAGAGACTGCTGTGCAACATCTTAGTTTCATTCAAAGGATCATTCAACCTTTTGCTATAAGAGGGGAGCAAAAATGGGCAAAATATTACGCATCACACCTTTTGAATTTGCACAAAATCTACCAGTGCAAAAACAACAAATTCCAGACTGCTTACATTTCAATATAGAGAAAGACAAAGTTCTGGAAAAAAGTAGGAACTTTCTCCATCACTCTCAGATATGAAAGCAACATATTAAAAAACAAATATTCAAGAATACACTTGGTACAGAAACCAACAACAATAGATATGATGGCGCTCACCAGGGAGATGGAAAAATATAAAAAACTTTTATTACTCCATTCATGTACAGGGTGGTTCATTTGTAGGGTGGGCCATTTATATGGATACACCTAAATAAAGTTGGATCCAAAATGGCCACCATGGTCACCACCCATCTGTAAAAATTTTCCCCCTCCCATATACTAATGTGCCACAAACAGGAAGTTGATTTCACCAGCAGTTCCCATTTTATTTAGGTGTATCCATAGAAATGGCCCAACCTATAAATGGCCCACCCTGTATATTAAAATTGCAGCATCTTTAAGGTTGAAATTGCTGCTTATTTTTATATATACTCTATGTGTATGAATGTATCGCAGACAAGAGACATTTGAGTATAAAATATATCATATATAATAATTTAGGCTATTTATCAGTATTGTATCCACACTTCTGTTAATTTTAGTCTCCTTATGATGGCAAGGGAGGAGGAGTGAAAAGTACAGTTAAATTGAAAAAATTCTTTAGAGCTTTTTGTTTCCAGTGAACTAATTTTCTTGATTGTTTCCTTGTTAGAAGCATTTTAGCAGATTTTGTAATCCACAAAATAAAAGACAAATAGTTATCAGGATAATCAGAGTATCTACATATAAGCATGCAATTTGGCCATAAGTATTACTGTCTGAGCACTACCTTTTAGGCTACTAAAATTGGAAACTCACTGCATCTATATGTTTTAATCAGCTTTTTGTTGGTAAAAGCAGGACACATGGTTTAAGCTCATGAGAGTCGTCTAATCACGAGCTTGAAAATGTAGGGTACTTCAAAATACAAGATCCAATAAGTGTCCTGCTATAAACTGTACACCGCGGCTGAAGTGGATATTTACAGCTGTGTAACCGAGCTGTGATATATAAAAAGCAACAGACACATGGGCCGAAAACACTGTAACCAAAAGCAATCAGTTTTCAGAAATGGTTTTTAAGGTTTATGGAGGTGGTAAAAATGGAGAGAGGGACTTCAAAAGGTACATTGAAAGAGCTGATTGGGGAAAGCTGGAAATTACATAAAGTGTTCCCACATTGAGTCTCAACGTAAAGTCACAGTTACAAGACAGGCCTGGCAAGCAGGTGGCTAAAGTCTTACATGGCTTTCATATTGTTCTCAGGCAACAGTGGAATTTCCAAGACTTTGGTGTTGGAGATGATGGTTTCATGGCTTGTGGTGGATACGGTCTTGCCAGTGATGCGGTGGACTTGATAGAAGGCATGAGGCCGCAGCAGGCGATCATCTGCCGTGCCGATGAACAGCTGGATGGTGAGTGGCTCGCTTTCTAAATACCCGTGTAGCTGGCAAAAGAACAAAAAAAGGTTCAGGCATGAAAATATAAAAAATAATCAAGACAGGTGCTGAGTGTTAGGCCATCAGATTGCCAGGCAATATTGATGTAATAAAAAAGGTGTAAGTCAGAAAAATGTCTCATTATTCCAGTGACCTGAGGCAGTGGAGTTAGATTTAATCTTTATATGAACCGCTGCATGCTCTTAGAACAGACTTAGACACAGTCTTCATCTCTCCAGGGTTAGGGGAGCTCACATTTCAGGTGATGGAAGCAGACACTGAGTAAATAGATCTGACTTTTTACAAACTTATATCCAATATGAAATCTAAGCATTTTTACCAATAGTAAAACTTTTCAATACCAAATAAAATAAATTGCCGGTGTTATTGAAATATACCTCATTTTCTGTATTAAATCTGGTACAATCAAGGAAGACTAAACTATACATTCAAATAGTCTTGTATCACTGCCCAGTGTATATAGATTATGTAACTGCCAGCATTTGGGATGTAAAATGAGCATTATTTTATATTTAGTCTTTGGGTATGTTCACACTGCGTCTTTTTGCGATCTTTTTTGAGTGGCTCCATTCAAAAGGTGCCGGAAAATGAACCCAAAAAACACTCAAGGAATGGTTCTTTTCATTTCAATAGAAAACTGGAAAAATGGACTTGCTGTTTATGTTCAGGTTTTGGAGCACCTTTTAAACATTTTAAGCTTTCAAAGACACCAAGCGTTTAAAAGAAGTAACATGCCCATTCTTCAGGCATTTTCCACTTGGAAGACGTTCAATTCTCCAAAATAGGACTCAAATGGTAGGCTAAAAAGAGGTGCAGGAAACGATGCTTTGTGAGCATTTAATCCCCATAAAAATACAAGTGTTTTAGTCATTGCTTATAGATTTAAAGTGAACTTGTCATATCGGATTGTTTTTAATTCGCCTCCAATGTTATTTAGATAATGCACTGTGCATCACTCACCTGGTTTGAAAAAAATCCATATATCCATCATAAAAAAGCACTTTAGATGCTTAGATCTTTGCAATAGGTACCTGCACAGTCATCGGGTTGGATTCTTCAGCTAAGATCAGTCACGTCAATCCACTTCAGTCATGCAGTTACAGGTTACACGCAGCGACATTGCTACCGATGTCGCTGCAACTTCTCAGGTTTTGTGACGTTGCAGCGACCTCGCCAGCGACGTCGCTGCGCTTGACAAGCCGCAACGACCAGCAATCAGCAAGATCATTTTTTAATCATTGGTCTGCCTCTGTCACACATGCATCGGCATGTGTGACAGGGGCAACGACCTGCGACACCCAGTGTGCGCATGACACCCTGACCGATCCCAGAGACCGTCAGGTGTTGGCGCATCGCTGGGTGACCGCAGGTATGTATGCCTGTCTGGCATCTCACCAGCGATCACATAGCGATGCTCCAGTGATCCCGATCGTTGGCCGGGTCGCTGGAACATCGCTACGTGTAATCCGGCCTTAACCTGATTTGAAAAAAAAAATCTATGTATTTATCATAAAAAAGCCTTTAGATGCTTAGATGTTTGCATTATGTACCTGCACAAACAGTGACCTGTGTGGATACTTTAGGCTGACATCAGTCATGTCAATCCACATTCAGACATGCTGTTTTCTAAACATAGTAAGATCACTTAAAAGACCTTCAGAAATTCACATATGCTGTAGAAGGACCTGTGGTGATGTCACAACCATGTGAATGTAATGGGTGGGAGCTAAGCAGGCCTGATGTGCAGAAAATGTAGGTTTAGCTCTGCCAATTATGGTCACATGGTTGTGACATCCCCACAGGTTCCTCTGCAGCATATGTAAATTGCTGAAGGTCCTTAAGTGATAGAAATATACTAAAATTTTGAAGGGCATGACTACATTTAGAAAACTGCATGTCTGAATGTGGATTAACATGACTGATGACAGCCTAAAGTATCCACTCCGTTGACTGTTCATGCAAGTACATAATAAAAACATCTAAGCATCTAAAGTGTTTTTTGTGATAAATACATGGATTTTTTTTTAAACCAGGTTAGTGATACACAGTGCATGATCTGGCAATTAACTAGAGAGGTGCTGGAGCATTTCAAAGGAAAACATACCTACAACCATGCAGCCATACTGTGCTAAATGCTGTCCATTATTTGGGCATCATGACTTAAGTTGAATGTTCTGCATTAAGATGGACAAAGTGCTGGTGATCCGCGCTGCTACAAAAATGACCGGATCCACAAGGTCTTTGGCAATGATGTAGCTTTTTTTTATCCCACTTGTTTCGGAGCGTACCTTGCTCCTTCCTAATGGATTACATCTGTAATCTGTAGATGTACACCCTGAGGAAGGAGCAAGGTATCCTCTGAAACACGTAGGATAAATAAAAGCTACATTATTGCCAAAGACCTCGTGGGTCCAGTCATTTCTGCAGCAGCGCGGATCACCAGCACTTTGTCCATCCGGTCAAGTTCTTGTCACGTTGCACGTGAAGTTGTGGATCCAGCAGCAGCTGTACACGCGCAGATACTGGTTGTGGGTCACACAACCATATCAGGTGAGCACTTTTCATAAAGGGATTTGCGCCCTCTTTTATCTAAAGATAAGACGCTATGCGCTTTTGTCTTTCACCTATATACGTATATGCTCTGCATTAATCTGCTACAAGTGTAACTACCTGAGATCTTTGTTTTTTTTACTAATTGTAACTTTACACTTTTTAAAAACTGTTACAGTAAGAGTCTTAATTAAAAGAAAAAAAAACTGCATTGTGTTGAAGTATTTTTAGTATCTTTGTTATTTTTACATATAAGACGTGTTGGCAATGTATTAAGCATAATTCAGTCTGTAGCCTGTTGTGGAAAACGGGACATTAACTGGGCGGATTTGCAAACTGAACCACAATATCAGCAGAGGATGTTGTTTTGCTGTCCTAAGAGATTAATTTGTGTCTCCCTAAAGGAAAATCCTTTTGTACCAGAGCAGGGCATTTTCCACCCCTATGAGGATATGCAGGTGAACAGGTATTGTTGTTTATACAGATGACTCTACTGAATAAAACTGTGTAAAGATGTAAAAAAAACTATCACACATATCCATGAAGTCACGAAATGTATAAAAGAGTAAGTGTAAAAATGTTACTAGTTTAATTTAAAGGAGTTTCAGTTAGTCTTTGACCTCTACTCATCATCCTCAATAACACCGGCAAGTCTTCATTATTGCTCCAGGTATCTTACAATGGCTGTGGCACTCACGCCATGTCAACAGCATGGCAGTCAGAGCACTCAGCGGCACTGAGCAGGGCATTCTATTGGAACTGACAGAGCTACAGAGCTCACTACTGAGTTGCTGCACTGTTGATGCTATGAGAGCCAATGCCAGACACTGAAAGCAGCTGTGGTGACTTGCCGGTGGAAACAAGAAGGTAGCATTTTTTATAAATAACTGTGCCACGGATGACTAATAAATGAATGTAAGACTTTTTCGAAACATAAGCCATTGCCAAATTGAGCCACCAAAGTATTGGGTCAAAACTTGCCATTATTGGGGTTGCAAATCCACATTTTATCTAATGCATGTTGACAAAGAACATCTAAAACTGTATTTTCTGGTAAAGATTTAGTCATCAATGCACTGGTAAAGAGTTAGTCATCAATGCACTTTGTATTCTCTATATTCTCTATAGGAAATATAGAAACAGCCAAAACATTCACTTAGCTCTCTCTATACCTGCTGTACAATGTAACAGAGACGGAACAGACCCTATGAACGTAAATATCACAGAACAAGTAATGCTGATTTACAATGACATATTATGAAGTCCTATCGTGACTAGAGATGACCGAACCTTTAAAATTTTAATTTGGGTCGCCAAACTTCCCGGTGTTGAGCAAACCTGTTCGGCTTTGTAATTCGGGTGTGTTACATTTGCAAAGCACTGTGGTCGGTACAGTTGGAGCTTGGCCCAGTGCAAGCCACGTGCAGTGTTTGATTGGCTCACACTGGGCTTAAAGGCACAGTTTTTGGGTATATTGTGTCTCCAAAATTAATTAAAAAAAAAAAAAACGCCTTCCCACCACTGGAGGGGTTTTTGTTTATGGCTGCATATATGTGGGTGGAGAGCTGAACTGCCAATCAGTAACTTCCATTGAGGTTCAGGTCAAGTTCGGGGTCACTAACAGTGTGCCACAAAGTACAGCGGCACCGCTCAAAACCGAACTTCAAAGGGTTTGCTCATCTCTAATCATAACACAGTATTTGATCAAACAGTCAAATTGAGTTTAGAGAAAAAGTGGCTATGTAGCCCACCTAAATCAATGTGACTTTACTGTAATTCTGCCTTTGTTTTGTAATATGGTCCATATTCCTCCTGAAACTTGTCAATAACTAAAATTATCCTGTAAGGCTCTCCTTTCCTTCGTGGATTGTAATCATATTCTCCTAATAACTACTATACAAAGCAAGGCTTTTCTTTCTGTCCCATGAACAAAGAACAGCTTGCTAGAAAACACAAAGATTCAAAGGCAGAATCTGATTGCTGTATCTACAAAGGATCCATTTGTCTCATTTTCCTTGTGGAAGTTTCTAACAGCTTGATACTGTACAGCATTGCATGTTTCATAGTAAAGAGGCATGACGGAATGCAAACAACATGACAAGACACATGCATGATAGTATGTGCCATCTTCCTTTATAACGTCTCTCTGCAATGCTGATATATATGTATGTATTTTTTTAAGGTTCTACATGATAACAGCTTGACTGATGATATTGCTTTAGCGACAAGCAGGAGTTCTATAGCTGCCAGATTATTAATGATATCATTCATGCTTCCAAACAAGTAGCAAAACAGGGAGGCAAGCCAAAGAACGCACAAGAGTGAGCGTACACTACTTAACTGAATCACTGAGCAGAATTAGACTTAATGATTTTTTGTTACTCTGTTACTATGCTGGACGGGAATAGCGTACAATTGGGTGCTGATCATTAGACAGCTCATATGTCATCTGTTTCATGTAGTATGAGTTCAGTGATTGTTGGACTCCTGTCCTGTAAAAGCATTAACCATTGTCATTGTACCTAAGCATGTAGGCTGCATTGTGAATGTGTGCTGAGATGATTGTATCGGAGGCATATGACATGCAGCATTTCACATTGTTAACCAACCAACAGCTGGTTAAAGTGTGATTGGGTCAGGATATTTGGTGTCTTAGAACCTGGATAAATCGTCATTATTCAAAAAAATTATGAATTCTGCCATATGCAATACCTTTTCAACATCCAAGACAGCTAAGGAACAACTATGTGAAGTGCTGAGGAGACTAGCCTATTCCAATTCTTGACTAGAAACGAGCAAACCTTTTGAAGTTCGGTTTGGGTAGTGCAGTGAAACTGAACTTTTTGGCGCACTGTTTGTGACCTCGAATTTGACCTGAGCCTCAATGGAGGTCACTGATTGGGCAGTTCAGCTCTCCACCCACATACAACCATCTATAAATAAAAGAAATCAGGGGGTGGGAGGGCAGGGTTATTTTTTTAATTAATTATGGACACACACTACACCCAAAACTGCCCAATGTGAGCTGGTCAAACACTGCAATGGCTGACCATAGCGATGCTCTCTCCACTGTGCTGAAAACATAAAGCATCCGAATTCCGAACCCAAACATGATGCTCAACACCATGAAGTTTTGCAACCTGAACCATGAAAGGTTCGCTTATCTCTATTCTTGACTTTCAACCATCAGAAAGGCTGTGGCAGAACCTGAAACAATCATAAAGGCCTGAAAACTTCCCAATATGTCTGAAATAAAATTCTTCCACTGTTACCTACAGCACATACAGTCATTATTAGGAAACTATCTGATCAATAAAAATGTATCAAAATGATAAAACAGCAAAGAAAATTATAAAACCGGTAAAAATTCCTCTGTCCCATATGGTTAGGAGATATTTTCAAAGGAAAAAAATGTAACATGTTTTCTTTTTATTTGTGCAAGTTTAAAATAATTAATTGTGTCTTTAATGTGCACAGATTTTACTAATACGTGTTGGAAGCAAACAGCCTTCCATGCCAGGATACTACATTAAGAATGGAGGCCAGATGTTTTATTACAGCCAGACATATAAAAATGTATCACTTGCCTCATGTTGGTTACCCAGCATTTGGCAGGTAAGCTAAAAATAATGGTGCGTCTGGTTGTCGACTGAGCCAAATGATACACAAGCACGGCTTTCTCCGCGTCTGTGTAAAGCGGAGAGGTCAGCTGCACGTGCTCTTTTGTATGGTTTTCATATGGATCCCTTTCACTTGTAACAACAATAAATGAACTAAGTGATAAAATGGCATGTCCTTTGTGCTGAGGACATCTGTTCTTTGTTCATTTTGGTTTATTATAAGTGATTTTTTTTACATGCTCACACAAAAATAGTTCACACCTCTTCAAAATATATGATGTGCAAGGGTGCCTGTCGGCATGACATGGGTTACTTCATGACTGCATGCAGACATATTGAAAACAGAGTTGGCACCTAGTCTTCTTTACCAAGCAGAAGACAAGATGGCTCGAACCTTTTCAATGCAAAACATCTGTATATTATGATCAGAAAAAACCCTGTTACTGAATATTTACACTAAGAAGAGAAGGGCAGGTGGCTAGCCTATAGATCTATTGATGGACATAGTCTTGGTAGTTTATTATAATTTCTGAGACTAGATGGCTTTCATACTATTAAGGGGTTATAGTGGTAATAGATTATTTTAACTGTAATTATCATGATTTTACAGTTACCCGCCGATGCGTAGATATGAGAGTTACGGGCTGTAGACACAGAACTCTTTAAATGATTTATTATGGTTTTCCAATATATCGGTAAAAATATTGTCTGTCCATAATTTTTTATAACCTGTCCCAAAACGTATATACTCGTGTATAAGCCGACCCGTGTATAAGCCGACCCCCCTACTTTTGCCCCCAAAATCTGGGAAAACCTATTGACTCGTGTATAAGCCGAGGGTGGACGCCAGCACAGGTATACAGCCCCCAGCAGTGTGGTATACAGGCCCCCCCATTGGTATACAGGCCTCCCCAGTGGTAGTATACAGCCCCCAGCAGTGTGGTATACAGCAGCCTCCCCAGTGGTACATACAGGCCCCAGCAGTGTTACAGCAGCCTTCCCAGTGGTATATACAGCACCAGCCCCAGGGGTATATACAGCACCAGCCCCAGGGGTATATATAGCACAGCCCCAGGGGTATATATAGCAGCAGCCCCAGAGGTATATACAGCACCAGCCCCAGGGGTATATACAGCACCAGCCCCAGGGGTATATACAGCAGCAGCCCCAGGGGTATATACAGCACCAGCCCAGGGGTATATACAGCAGCAGCCCAGGGGTATATACAGCCCCAGCCCCAGGGGTATATATAGCAGCAGCCCCAGGGGTATATACAGCCCCAGCCCCAGGGGTATATACAGCAGCAGCCCCAGGGGTATATACAGCAGCAGCCCCAGGGGTATATACAGCAGCAGCCCCAGGGGTATATACAGCAGCAGCCCAGGGGTATATACAGCACCAGCCCCAGGGGTATATACAGCAGCCAGCCCCAGGGGTATATACAGCACCAGCCCCAGGGGTATATACAGCAGCAGCCCCAGGGGTATATATAGCACCAGCCCCAGGGGTATATATAGCACAGCCCCAGAGGTATATACAGCAGCAGCCACAGGGGTATATACAGCAGCAGCCCCAGGGGTATATACAGCCCAGCCCTAGGGGTATATACAGCAGCAGCCCCAAGGGTATATACAGCACCAGCCCCAGGGGTATATACAGCAGCAGCCCCAGGGGTATATACAGCAGCAGCCCCAGGGGTATATACAGCACCAGCCCCAGGCTCTGACAATGACGTCATTGCCTGCGACCACAGGAAGCCGGAAGACGCTGAATGAAGATGGAGGATGCGGTGTCAGGCAGCGGCGGGACGGCGGCGAGAGGACAGTGATAAGTATAAGGATTTTACTTTACAGGTTTGCCGAGCAAGGGGGGGGCCCTGGATCTTGATGGGGGGGCCTGTATACTGATGCGGGTGGCGGGCGGGCGGTATATACTCGCGTATAAGCCGAGGGGGACTTTTCAGCCCAAATTTTGGGCTGAAAAACTCGGCTTATACGCGAGTATATACGGTAAGTCAAATTGCCACCTTGCTACACATATACTCTTTATTATGCTTTATGCTTTACTTTGTATATATTTTTATTAGAAACTAATGTTTTCTGCACTTACAATACTGTTTGAGCAGTGGGAACCTAGTGTATCCAAACCAAACCTACACCTTTTTGGAATAAATTTGTGGATCAAATAGGTATATTTTCCCATTGTGTGTGCTGAAAGAGCACCAATTTATGAAGGTATCATTTAACTGTCTCCATATACTAATCCTCCCATCATGTCACCTACAATATGCTGAGCAAGGTCTTTCTGGAAGCTCCTGGCTTCATACTCGGAGACAATGCATTCAGATACAGACTTTTAGACATGTATTTCTCTAGGGGTCCCTAACTTTGTAAAACATGATTGAACACTCACATGAGAAAATATTGTAATATATCGCATATAATGAAGAGATGGCACTCACCGGTGAAGTTTGCTGCGGTTTTTATTTACAGGTTCAACTGAACATAGTGCTGGGAGGGGGTGCCTTCATTATATGCGAATAATTATGTCTGGTCTTCTGGATTGAGCACCCAGGGTGGCACTGCATATTATAAAGCACTTTTAACGCTAACTCCACTGGAAAAGCTTCTTTAACCAGCATTGGTGCCCTTTTTCTTCTTGAGAAGTTGATTGTAATATATCATTGGTTCTGTTTTATGAAACTTGCAGCATATTACCAGAAACGCAAGTCAATGGACAATACAATATATGAAAGATCTTATATTAACTGCTATTCATTATAATGATGGCTGGACCAATTTTTACCTATTGTGTCCCCACCACCCTATTTTCTTCCATATTGTAAGCTTGAGAGCAGGGCCCTCAATCATCCTGTTAGCTACTAGGGTCACATTTTGGACCTTGCATCCGTTGGAAGGATGCGTTAAAGGATGCTGTTTTTTCCCTTGCCATTTTTATGGCATCTTTTTCATTTTTAGCGCTAGCATTAACGCCTGCGTTAACACATGGTACATTTTTGTACCATGCGTTAACAAAAGCATTTCCCATAGACTCCCATGTTAAAAAAATTCTAGCGATTTTTGCAAACGCCTCAAAAAAATGCTGCAGACCGCGTTTTTTGGTGCTTTTGCACAAACGCATAGCATCAAACTCATTGCGCTTTTACAATGCGTTTTTTGCATGGGAGCCTATGGGTGCATTAACGCAAGGTTTTTCTACATTTGCACATGTAAAAAACGCTGGATTTTAGTGCATGGATGACGCTAGTCTGACCTTAGCCTTACTGTCACACTATGTATAGAGATGGAGTGGTCCAGCACTCGGATGAGTTAAAAGTGAGCTTTATTCTTCGGTTAACAGCATATACAGAACACACAAGGACAAAAACAAATCCAAGCTGACACGTTTTGGATACACATGCTATCTTTAGTTGTGTTGAACTATGTGTACATCGATGTCTTTATTGTCTATATATGTCCCTACTTAAAGGTAGAGTACTGCAAAATATGATGGTGCTACATACAATACACCTCCAGACAAAATTGTCCCCACAAAAATGTGTGTCGGGGCGTGCTGGGCATGATTCCAGTGGGAGATTTTCCACCATATAGATGGGTTTTGTCTTTTGTGAATGACTTTTTCCTTAAATTTGTACCATAGACCACTTTTTATAATAGTTATATAGGACACATGCATTTGTTCTGTATTATCCAGGCTTATGTGTTCCCCTATTCACATGTCACTTTTCTATTATACTTACCCTATGTATTACACTGTATGAAATGTTTGGGACAGTTTGACATATATGTGACTGTTTCTCAATATCATATTGCAAATATTTGTCTATGGCATTTGTATTGTATACATGATTTATTTTGTATATTTATATTTTTGTCAGGCATTTTTATATTATCTTACTTATAATTATTATTTTTAGTTCACCATATAACTAATATCAACTACTATTAGTATTAGTTTTTGCCATAACCTCCACTCCCACTGATTATTTGTCACCCATTCTATTGGTTGTCAATTTATTGGTTCATATTCTTATCAATAAAATGAGCTTTATTGAGTCCTGTTGTCATTAATTTTCCTTCCTTTGCTGTTTGTGGCTGCCTCTTTTTTAATTCATCTGATTTAAAGTCTCTTTATTTTATAATGATATGTTATAATATATATATTTTTGAGGACTTTCTTCAGTAAGTAATTTTTGATGTACAGTAATCATCTGTCTATGACGCTGGCATGCGAAAAATAATTATCAGTATAAAAAAGTGGCAACAATTGGAAAATCTGAAAGGCCAAATAATAAGTTCCACCATCGGGAAGGAACATCACCCTGTATTTCTATTGTATGGAGATTCAATTTATTATAAAAATCTAAAGATCAAAAAAACTTAAAACCTTCCTGTCCTGCAACTAAATTATGCACAGCATTATGCACAGCATTATGGAGAAAGCAGGTTTATAAGACGTCCCATCCATATAATGTAATGTTATATGTAATAGGAGACACTGCCGGTGTCTCTTCTATGTGTTACGTTAATGACGCTATTACATCCAGACATGATATAACTTACTCCACCATGGTGCGGAGGCTCAAGTGAATGACAATGAAACTGAAGAGCTCCACCACCTGGAATATCCTAAGTGTTAATACACGTATCTGTAGAAATAAACGCGAGGCTGGAAAACAGGAAGACAACTGTCCTAAGCCCAACCATCAGGTGATGAAATCATTGACTTGAATGTAATCTTTTTTGTGTTGAATATGTGTGAATGTATTATTTGGCAAGTGCTGGCCATGTGCATATTGCAATAAGCCGTGTGGAGTTGCTGGTAAAAAAAAATGCCAGCCGTTTATGATTGAGCTATAAAATGTCTGCTCTGTGGTATGTTTGCCTGGCTACATTACATATAATAATTGCATCCTGGAGCACAGATGTCTTTTTTTTGCACCTTAGATACATTTTAAGAACACATGGACAATAGACACAGGCTTTTTCAGTTAACGTGTGCAAGCGCGAATGCCAAAGAAACATGGGTGGGGTACACAGCCAGCAATTTGTGCATTACCCACACATAAATTGTAGGTAATGGATAATGAAAACATGGAGGAACTGACACTAATTTGGAAGGTTTCCTTTCGGTCTCCACTGCTTCGACTCTACCTTCAATTCCTCCTGAATCACAGCTACAAAAATACTCTTGAGTTGAGATTAAACTTTCTCCTTGACCCTGAAGTGTAATTATGGTGTAAAACAGAGCAGTAGTTGTATAAAGCTAATTTTCCTGTCTTAGTAGATTTCTAAGCTATAGAAGATACTACACATGAGCTGATACACTCAATATAAGGAATGTGATACTCAATATTAAAGCATCACTCCAGGCTTTTGTTTTTTTGTCACTGCTGTAGTGGTTCTTCTAATCTAAGTTCCCTGTCCGTATTCTTATAGTCACCCTCCAGTGTCTTCATCCTCTATCTCGTCGGTCTCTGGCAATTTTTGAGTTTTCATTGAGTGAGACAAAGGTCACTTTTCAATGCAAGTGAAAGCCTCATTCTGGCCTCATTCAGGTTCTCATAGATTTGCATTGAGAGCATGTGACATAAGTTCTCACTTCTGTCCAGTCAGAAGATGAGGTCACAAGATGGTGCCACTGGACTGGAGCGGTGTCGATAAAAGGTAGACACCTGAGGGTGAGTATATGAGTAGGGTCATGGACCTTAGATTGAAAGAACTACTCCAGCAGTGAAAAAAAAACACTGAAGTGGTGATCTAAGAGAATACTATAAAACTATATATACGATTCACTGGGATCCAAGTTCCTATTTAGCACTATCTACTTTAAAGGGATCCTGTCACCCCCAAAACACCTCTAAACCTATTAAAAGCTGTCCCTAGAGCATATTAACACTTTCCCTACACTCCTTTTACCTCCTAAATGCAGCAAGTGACATTGAAGAAAAACGTTTTTATAGTACCTCATTAGTGATGATAATGAGTGACTATGCTATTCATAGTCACTCATCCAGGCTGCCCCTCTTCTTCATATCACGCCTGAATAGGCGTGATCTACTTGCCAGATTCAAATTGCCGCCTCCCTGCGCGCCTCCTCTCTCTCCCATAGCGTCCGGGCTGCAGTGTGGCTGGGTGACGCGATCCGCGTCATTCTCGGCGCCGGGTGACGTATTTACACCGGCGCCGCGCTGTCAGCTTCAAAATGCGCACTTGCAATGTCACTTGCTGCATTTAGGAGGTAAAAGGAGTGTAGGGAAAGTGTTAATATGCTCTAGGGACAGCTTTTAATAGGTTTAGAGGTGTTTTGGGGGTGACAGGATCCCTTTAATTCAACAATTCCCCGGCAGTAGAAACCTATCACACTACAAGAGCTGCTCATCATTTTCTGTAAAACATTCTTTAGATTCCTTGCTGGCCAAGAAGCAGAAGTCCAGCAATGCCTTATAAATAGGCTTTTGATTTCTCGCAAATCTCTTTATTATATACACTAATCAAATAAGGCATTTACATCTAGTTCTCCTTTTCCACTTAATACATAAGAGGGGTAAGTGTATAATTTACATGCTGTCGGCACCGTGTGGAGTAGAGGTCTTGGCAAATGTTCTTATGATTGTGTAATTTTGGCTTGTCTACATATCAGAAATGAATATATTACATTTATGCTAAATGCCTTGCCAGCCTCCAATTTCTCTTGTCTTTGTTTGGACAGGAACATATTCTGATATATATACTTTTTAACAGATTCTGACTCAAAACATTTCCTGTTCTTATGTTTAAACCTCAAAGAATGTGTAAGTTGCAATGTGTGTTTGCAGCCCACGCAGAATACAGGATTGTTTTTCTAGGTGCGCAATATATGATACATCTATCTTGTTTTTATTCAAAAGTAGAGAAGGTAAGAGCTTGTACAACAGTAATGATAATTATGGGATGACGGGAGGTGTTAGTTTGCTTTTATTGCACATTATATAGTGGGTAAGAACAAATACATTATATTACAGCATAATCTGCTGAATTTTACTGCTTGAATGTTATAGAAAGAGGATAATGGTGACTTTGAAAGCTAAACAAGTGTTTCCTGCAAAGTAATACAGTACATATATGTAGTGGGGTTTTAGTTTGGGCATAGTTGTGGGTGTAAATTATTACAATACATAGATATAACTTTGATCTGGTGACAGGTCCTGGTTATTTTATTCCCGGTCATCCCCTGAGTATTTGTTTTTTAAATCCACCATACGGTTCCAGAGCTTTAGGACTTTTTATTTGGTGCTAATTTCTATGATGGTTACCAAAAGGGCGTGGCGTACAGGATTCTCTGGGGGCGTACTCTACAATACGAGCCATCAAGCTACGCCCGCTTGGAAAAGATTATAACAATAAGTACTAATTAAAGAGATGCTTATTTCTAGAACCGTATGGCCAATTTTAAAGAAAAAAAACAAACAAAATACCCAGTGGAGAATAAAAAAAAAATGGCCACTTTTTATCAAATGAAAGGTCTTCTTTAAACCCAATGTATATTATTATAGCCTACATGATTTTAATAGATTCAGTAAATGAAATGACATGGTAGCATGGAAGAAAAGCATCACACTAGTCACCCCCCATTAGAGTGGCTTGTTCGACTCTGAGTGGACATAACTCACAGTTACCTTCTTATATATGTTTTACTTTAGGAATATATAATCTATCTGCATAATGAACTGACAATTCCAGTGAATATTCCAGCTGCCCTCCCACAAACTTATTTCTCCCTACTTACCAATTTCTATGATAAATGAGTGAGTGTCTTAGGATGAACCAACTATACTGCTACAAATTGCAATGTCAGTAGTTTGTAGAATATTGAGACAAATCTCATTTAAATCTTTAACAGTCTGGAATCTATATGTCAATGGCACCCCTTACAGTTCTCAAAAGATAGAAACATGTCCTATTTGGCTGCCTAAAAAGTAAGAAAAATGTATACAAAATTAAAACAATATACCCAATAGTGATGAAGCTCTTGTAAGGTCACTAAACTGTTGCACCTCTGGGAAAAAGGGTTTTGTCATCCACATTTCTGACTAAATGCCAGGATAAACAGTGCTTCCCATCACATGGCTACCTGCACAATGGGATGTCCACCAGTTGATGCCTTCACCGCCCCACGGCTTCCTTCCGTCTCATAATGAGCTCTGTGATGAGATTTGGGCTGCACTTCAATGCGAAGTTCATAAGGTCCTGACTGCGACGGCAGATGCCAATCAAGGGCAGGCAGAGAAGGGCTGTAATGGAAAAGAACAGCTATTTAACAGCTATTAAATATTAACACAGAGTGTATTATCCCACACCACAGGAATTTGGCACTATTACTTTAGAGACCATGATTAGCAGTCTATCCTTCACTATCTTACATTAAAAATTTCATCAATAGGTCTAATGCCACGACGTAAGTAATTTAGAAGCCCGTGAAGTGGCCAAAACCTCTTCCGCCTCCATGAAGATGAATGGCCACTGATGATACACTTGCTACCGTCCTGCTTATGTCAGTGGAAATTGTGTGTACATTGCTTCTTTTTCCATTCAATTACCTGCTATTAATTGTCTTCAGGGGGAGCATATGAATAAATAAGCAAGCAGATGATGGATTAATACTATATTACCAGGAAGGATTTATCTATCTGGTTATAGGAGCTCACAGTGGTGCTCTATTTGGTGCCAACATACTGTAAAGTTCTTTACAAAACACAATGGTAAAAGACAAGAGAAAGGAGGATGTACCGAAAGATAAACTGCACACCATCAGTGCCGAACGTGGATATTGCAAGTCTACCATCACTTATTTAGTATCAACTACATGTTGCATCACTCAGAAGGCCCGTAAATGTTCCACTATCCTTTCTGCATCAATTCCACAGTTTTCAAGGGTTCTGCTTCCTGTCATTCAATAGGAACATTTATGGCTTACTTTGAGAAGATAGATAGTTGCCCTAGTCATGTGCATATATACAGTAGATGCTCAATTCATTGCAATACAATCTCTGCAAGCAAAACTGTGAGGCATCAATACAGAAAACAGGACAAATTTTCATGCCACTAAGAATAACATTTATTTGTGGGAACCATATCCCAAAAAATGCCCCTAGAGGAGAATATTCCTGAAAATATACAGCATCCAATGGAACATGCCACATACTAACACTGTGCCAAGGTAAAAGAAAGATGTTGCATGATGAAACAATATCCATGTACATAAAAAGCTACATACTACAGAGGAGTATAACCACTTTACATGTCAATTAGTCCTTAAACAAGCGTATAGGACTAGCTCTAATAGACATGAACTGCTACACATTAGCTCGAGGCTTCTAGGGAGGGTATAGGAAGTTCTTTAGAAGGTGCAGGACACATGCTGGGCAGTTTATCAATAACAAATATTAATTTCCCACATACTTTCATGCAATTTTTCCATATACCATACTTAAAAGGTTTTTCCACTTTGAGGGGAGTGTATCTCATATGATATAAAATACCCCAAATAACAAACAGAGAAGCTACTTACCCTCTCTTGGTCCAGCGACACTTTCTCACTGCTGCTCGGCTCTCACTGTTTTGGCTGTAGAACAGACGCCAGTCACATCAAAAACACACGTTACCGCTGTATCCAGTGAGCTCAGCAGCTTTGCTAAAGTAGGTGGCATAAGCTGCTCACCTCAGTGATTAGCTACAGCGGTGATGCATGGTGTCGACATGACTTCATCACTGCAGACCAAATCAGAACTGGACCCAGGGAGGGTAAATCCATATTCTGTTTATTATTTTATGTACTATACCATGTTTAGGGTCTTCTTTCCTAACAGTGGAAAACCCATTTAGAGAAGTAAGTTAACTAGGATTTGTTAGCTCTCTTCAAGTTTTAGTAAAACTTTGTATTCTGCAAAATATAACGACAATGGAGCCTTTGTACCTATATTTCAGTGTTTTACTATTCTTGCTCTTACTCCTAGAAATCATGAATATACAGCTGGGTGTTACCGGTTGGAGGTGTAGCCCTCTAGTGTGAATATGGTGCGATCAGCTCCAAATGTGCAGGGACACGTCCCTTTGACACGGAGACTGGTAGTACTTAGTTAGCAATTTATTACAAATAGGTTGTCAATGTAATCACAAATCTGGAAGGAGTAACAGAAAGACAGAACAAAGCGGAGTTCTAAGAAAAGACATTTTAGAATCTCTATGGAGAATATTTACCAACATAAATATAATGTCATCTCTGTAACTTAAACTACTTTGCATCAAAATCTGAGACTCTTTACATTGAAAGAATTTATGATTCATGCTTTATTTAATAATGGATCATTTTTACAAACCTAGACTGTTAGTCACAATTTAGTTATGTGGCCAGAAAACAAAAATACGTAATACAGAAAAAAATGTCTGATCAACTAATGATAGCAACACATGATTAGATAGGGAGCTACTAACACATCTGCTCAATACATTGGAGACTTCTCACTAATAGATTATATTGAAAAATATGGGATCTAGCCGAGACACGGTTGTGAAAATAGTACTTAAAGATTCTAAAGCTTTATCTCTTTTACAATTTTATATTACTTTTTTATTACATTTGTGCAATTCAATCCCATGTATTTACTTTTAAGGCATAGGGGCAATGCACAAGCAAGTATAAATATGTAGGTAGCTTCTTCAGAGAGGAAGAAGAGGAGCTTTGACCACCTATTTGAGGTAAATATTCTAAAATCAATATCAAATTGAAAATGTGTACCATTATGTCATAGGGTACCTTTACACGCCGCTACAACAAGGTGGAAACAACAGGGTTGATGAGACAAATGTATCTTGCACCGCCAAATCAACCCGAGGTAGCGGCGTGTAAAGGCGGTTGTTTCCACCCGTCACTTGCGGCACCTGTTTCAGAGCAGAGCTCTAAAACAGGTTGATTTCAACCCGATGGTAACGGCGTGTAAATACAGTAGGGTAAGGTTTATTCTTCACCTAGATAACTCCCCGGGGCGTGACACAGCCTCCGGGAAACCACCCCTTTTCAGCGATCATTGGTGGAAGCTCCTGCGTTGTGGTTGGTTGTCGCTGCGTAGGGCGGCATATTTAAGGAGCTGACCAGTCACACTACCCAATTGCTCTAGCGTCATGTATTAGTCAGCCTCCTGCGCTGGCTGGCCAATCATGATGCTATTCCTTTGTCCTGTCAGCGTACGAAATTCTCGTAATCCACAATTCTGGCACGCCTACCGTGTTTCCCCGAAAGTAAGACCCTGTCTTACATTTTTTTGGGGGCCAAAAGTGGCCCCCGGTCTTACTTTCAGGGGGGGTCTTATATTGGGTGCCCCAGCAGTGTGGCCTACAGGCCCCCTCCTGCTGGCACACTGCGGGAGCGGGTCGCACGTCACGTGCGCCCGCTCATTAGATATGCACTGCATCCCCCTGTCAATCAGCGGCAGGGGGAGCAGTGCATTATATATATGGGCCCCCCTCCTGCTGGCACACTACCCCCCCCAGTTGGTGTTCTGAGGCCCCCCTGCTGCTGCTGCTCACATCTTACCCTCCAGGGTCTTCTTGCAGCAGCCAGCGCGTCGGTCCTCCGTCCTCGGCTGTCTCCCGGATCATGTGACCCGTCGCAGCGCATGACGTCATCGCGACTGCGACCGGCCGGTCACATGATCCGGGAGACAGCCGAGGACGGAGGACCGACGCGCTGGCTGCTGCAAGAAGACCCTGGAGGGTAAGATGTGAGCAGCAGCAGCAGCAGGAGGGGGCCTCAGAACACCAACTGGGGGGTAGTGTGCCAGCAGGAGGGGGCCCATATATATAATGCACTGCTCCCCCTGCCGCTGATTGACAGGGGGATGCAGTGCATATCTAATGAGCGGGCGCACGTGACGTGCGACCCGCTCCCGCTCCCCCCACCCGCTAGGGGCCTTACATTAGCTCCCCCCGGTTGTAAGGCCTTATATTCGGGGAAGGCCTTACATTAGCAGGCCCCCCCTTTACCCCTAGGCGGCCTTACAATCGGGGGGGGGCTTACTTTCGGGGAAACACGGTATGTGTTGTCCCTGCTGCACCAGGTCCTCCCATATTACCTTCTGTTACGGCGTGTAAATGAGGTAAGGTGCTCTACAGAAGGTAACTTTAGGCACCCGGCGCTGCATCCAGAGATAGATTCAACCTTCTGTAAAGCACCTTATAGCGGCGTGTAAAGGCAGTGCGGGTACCCTTTGTAACCGTTGGTGCGTGCTCGTGAAGCACCCGGTTGTTTCCACCATGCTGTAGCGGCGTGTAAAGGTACCCATAAGGATGAGATAGGCACTGGTATTGGACCCATGCCATCCACAGCAAGTGCCATCTATATACGCAGCTAATCTCATGGTGCGTGTGCCGAGAACGGAGTTAGCTCCGATCCCAGCACTTTAATTCCTCAGATGCCATAGTCCTTATTGACAGGAACATGAAAGGAGTTGGACAAAAGGAGATCAACCCATCATCACCCCAACAGTGCATTTGTGGCACGCTAATTGTTGCTATGGCAACAAGGAGGCTTAACAATTGACTCCATGTCTGATATAAAATTTAGAATCATTGAATGGTGGAGTTGGAAGAGATCTCCTGGGTCATGTGGTCTAACCCAATGCTCAAAGCAGGATTCACTAAATCATCCCAGACAGATGTCTGTCCAGTTCTGTGTAAAGACTTTCATTGGAAGAGAACTCACCACCTCTCATGGCAACCTGTTCCACTCATTGATCACCCTCACTGTCAAAAAGTTTTTTCTGGTATGCAATCTGTGTCTCCTCCCACTCCATTTCATCCCATTGTTTCTATTCTTTCCTTGTACAAATTGTAATAAAGCTGATTCCTCTACAGTGTGACATCCCTTGAGATATCTGTAGATAGCTATTAAGCCTCCTGTTAGTCTTCTTTTTTGCAAACCAAACATTCCCAAATACTGTAACTGTTCCTCATAGCACATGGTTTGTAGACCGGTCACTATTCTGGTCACTCTTCTATGAACTTTCTCCAGTTTGTTGATATCTTTTTTTCTGTTTTCACCTACATGACAAGGCCAAAATTTCCAATTCTGGCAAGTGTCAGTGGCTCCTAGTTATTCTGAGACTTTTTTCCATGTTACATTGTGCTTAATGTTGGTGATAAACTTAGTTTAATTTTTTTTTTATTTCTGAAAATATTGGAATTTTGTCAAAAATTTTGAACATTTTTCAATTTTCAAACTTTTACTTTTTAAGCTCTTCAACCAGAGTTATATCACTTAAATTCATTATTAAATAACATTTCTCACGTGTCTACTTTGCATCAGCACCAATTTGAAACATATTCTTTTTTGTTAGGAAGTTAGAAGGGTTAAAATATTGTCAGCAATTTCTAATTTTCCAACCAAATTTACAAAACCAATTTTTTTAGGGACTACATCACATTCACATTTGAAGAGACTTTCACAGAAAATACCCCAAAGTGACACCATTTTAAAAACTGGACCGCTCAAAATGCTCAAAAACGCATTCAAGAGGTTTATTAACTTTTTAGGCACTTCACAGGAATTAAAACAATTGGAAGGAAAAACATGACAATTTTACTTTTTCCCACAAAAATATTGCTTCAGCCTAAAATTTTGCATTTTGAGGAGGCCAACAGGAGAAAATGGACCATAGAATTTGTTGTGCAATTTCTCCTCAGTACGGTGACACCCCATATATGGTGGAAAGCTAATGTTTGGAGGCATTACAGGGCTTGAAAGGGAAGAAGCGATAATCGACTTTTGCTACAGAAAATTGGTTGAAATAGGCAGCGTATGTCATGTCTTGTCTGCAGGAACCATGATGTGCCAAAACAGTGGAAATTCCCCTGATGTGATCCCATTTTTCAAACTGTGCCTCTCAAGGAATTTATCTAGTGTGTGGTGAGCACCTAGAACCTACAGGTGCTTCAAGTTTTATGACGTTGAGTTGTGAAAATGAAAAAATTTATTTTTTCCAAAAACATGTTGCTTTTGCCCTAAATTTTTAATTTTCATAAGGTTAACAGGAAAAAATTGACCATACAATTTGTTGTGCAATTTCTCCTGAGTACACTGATACCCCAAATGTGGTGGACAGCTACTTTTTGGGTGCACAGCAAGGTTCAATATCAATAACAATGGTGAACTACTACAATTTTTGAGCGCTGTTTTGGCTGGAATAGAATTTTTTTGTGGAATGAGTTGAAGTTTTTATTGTGAACATTTTCAATAACATTTATCCCGTGCTCTACCCTTAGCACTTTGCAGTTTACATTTAAATGTTTCAATGACGTGAGCCAGATAAAAAAACAGAGGAATCCATTCAATATAATGAGGTAACAGAAAAACTGCACAAAACTGTGGCCACGCTATTATGAATGCCTAAAAAGAAGGACACCGCAAGATTATAGGCCAGAGAGAGTCCACAGTGTCTCTATATGCCTCTTTATAGTGAATTTTCAATTGGGGTTCCATCTGAATCACATATTGTACATGTAAACCCCAGTGTAAGCGCTCAGCGTTAAGCACATAGTAAATGTGAGCCTTACTGTGATCTTTGAGAGGCAGAATAAACAAATCAACAGCAGGTCAGGAATTTTTTTAATTATTTTTTATACCATTCAGAGTGCGATAAGTGATAAGTGAAAAAGTTTAATTCTTCGGGTCATTGCCCTTACAGTGATACCAGGTTTATATCATGGTTTATGTTTGGTACTACCACAGAATAATGTGAGGGCTTGTTTTTTGCAGGATTAGTTGATGTTTTTAATTGTACCATTTTCAGGCCACAAAGTTTTTGATTGCTTTTTATTCCATTTTTTTGGGAGGCAGAATGAACAGAAATTACCGTATACATTTTGAAATAGTTTTTTTTTAAGTTGGTCATGATTAGGTAAAAGTGATAACACAGCTTTTATTCCTCGGGTTACTACTATTACAATGATACTATATTTATTTATTTTGTTTTTTATCTTTTGCCTCCTTGATTTTGATTCACCATATTCTGAGAGCTACAGCTCTTTTACTATTCCACTGAAGCTGAATGGTGACTTGTTTTTGGTGGGACAAGATGACCTTTTCAGGGATACCATATTCATTTATATTTGATTTTTTGATCACTTTTATTACATTTTTTTTGGAGTAGTTTGATGAAAAATTCTAATTTATTGTTTTACAGTGTTCATTGACAGGGCTAACTCGTGTGACAGGTTTATAGATTGAGTCGTTCTGGATTCGGCATTAAGAAATATGTGTACTTGTTGGTTTATTTTTGCTTTTACAAAAATATAAGTGTTTAGTGGTATAATATATTTTTCTTTGTTTTGTTATTTATTTGGAGATTTTTTTTTACAATATTTTTACAATTTACCTTTTAGTGTTACTTTTGGTATGCTATTGATCGCAGCCTTTAAGGGTGCGTGCACACGATCAGTGTACACAGCGTTTTGGACGCAGCGTCTTGCCGCTGCGTCCAAAACGCTGCGTAGTACAGTACTAGCATAGTGGATGGGATTTCAACAAATCCCATCCTCACTATGCGTAACCCGCCCGCAGCGTCTTTGGAGCTGCGGTGCGGGTTGCCGGGAGTCCATTCCAGTCGGAAGCGGCTCCCATCGGGTGACTGCAGGGAGCAGCCGCCCTGCAACCACCGCACATGGTGAGTACAGGGCGGCTGCGGTCTCCCTGTGGCCAACCGCGGCTTCCCCAAGGTACGGAGAAGTTGCGTCCAACACGCAGCTCCTCCGGACCGTGTGCACGCACCCTTAGGGAGGTTAAACAGCCAAGGGGGGTGCGGTACCATCCTTGATTGTGACAGCTGGAGCTGTGCTGTCACTTAAGCTGAGCTCCCAGTGGTAATCATGCGTGCCAGAATGTACCAGTACGTCCAGTTGCAGGAACGCACTGCAAAGTAGGATGTACCAATACGTCCAATGTTGAGAAAGGGTCAATGAAAACCACTGATTGACACACAAAAATAAACCCTCAAAAAGCTGATGAAAAATTGTAAAACTGTTCTCCGAATATATAGCAACACAAAAATAAATTATTCTTCAAAGTGAACATTTATTATATAAAATAATAAAACATTTGTTTGAATATTTGTTGTCTGACATAAAATTTAAAACGCAAAACAACCACTGCCAGAATTACTGTATTGCTTATATTTATTCCAAAAATAAAGGTTAATACAGGTTTGCTGATAAGTTAAATGCACCACAAAATTATTCCACTGATAAATAGATCTAACCACGAAAACAGCATTCGTCAAACAACTGTTTACAAAGAAAGATTAAAATGGTTTTTGGAATATACCAATAATAATAAACAAGCAAAAATGTATTGATGTACAGGCACTAACTGGCTGGATGTCAAGGGAGCATGCCAAATTATTTTATATAAGAAACCAAACTGGAAAGTTTTGCAGAAACGTGTTTTGGGGTGTTCACCCCTCATCAGTGAAAGCAGAGAACTGATTGACTAGGTGAGAGGCCTTTGATCGGGGGGTTAAGGGGCTTCTTATCCTATAGGTTTTTGCTATATAATCTGAAGACAGCAGGAGATAAAGGCTAAAATTCAGATGTCAATCTATGAAGTTAGTTACAGTGAAGGTTATGTCACTTGAACATTATCATTGCTGGTATTAGCTGCCTAGTGCCAAGTCGTCCGACCATGCACCATCCTGTCTGATAAGCAGCTCATTGTCAATAGACAATGTATACATAAAGCTGTGGTGTGGGCTGGGTTAGCATTCTAAGCTCTGTTTCATGCTACATGTAAGAATTCAGATTCTGTCACAACTGCTGCACCCAGTAAACTAAGTGACACATTAATGGAATCAGGGTCTCTTTCCTATGTATGCTGCTCTCAGATCAGGTAGCAAAAACCTAGTGACATATTCGTATAAGTAATTTGAAAAGTTCTTTTAAAAGGTCGATATTGACTATTAGGATTGCTACTACTAGGTGGCTAAAAGCAAAGCATTGGACTCTCCTGCAGTAGCTTTTTATGAATCCTGATCTAAATTCTATTGGACGTCTGTGGAAGGAACTGAAACATCTAGCCTGGAGAAGGCACCTTCACGCATCAGGTGAAGCAATTTGCACACAAGCATTGGGCAAAAATACCAATAGACAGGTGCAGAAGTCTAAAGGCGGCTTTACATGTTGCAATATCATTCCGATATCGCAATTCAATGCCACGGGAGCGCGCATTTAGTGCACGTTTCTCCCGCATCGCATCGGAGGTTTACACATTGCGATTTCAGGATCCAACGTCCGTACGATGTCTACGCCCACCAACCCAGGAACGACCATTTAACATGGGAGTGAATGGGTGACGTTGAACTTCACATCGGAGTTGGGCTGTCACACAGCACGATCCGGCTCCAATCTCCACTCAATATCGGAGCATTGAATAGCACGCTCATTCAATCCCCGATATCGCATTGACATCGTTCCTGCATCGTATTGGACGTTCACACCTTATAACGCAGGAACGATATCGGCTCCAACGATCAAACCACGTGACTTTTCATTGAAATTGGACGCCGATATCGCAACGTGTAAAGCGGCCTTCATCGAGGGATACAAAAATCATTTGTTTGCAATGAATGCCTCAAAAGATTCAGAAATAAAATATTAATTATGGTACCTCCATTTTTGTTTAGGCCATTTTCCTTAGTTTTTTTAAATAATTCTGTTGAACCACAATTGAAAAGCAATGTCTGATGGGTTTTTCTTATCAACAATCTTATCAACGTCTGGATAGACAGATAGATATAGATAAAAAAAAAAAAAAAAACTGCACAGCACTCACAGACAATGTGAACTGGTGCCAGCAGGGATGCTGGGATAAACTACTAGGGAAAAAACCTTGCAGCACTCAGTTACTACCAATGATGTACACATGCTGACAAGCTATATATATATATATGAGAAAAAATTTAAAAACTTACGTTTTTTTCAAAAAACTCAAAATACTTCTTATTTTTTTTAAATCTGAAGTTCTTAGTACACACATTGGCCAATGTCTGTTTGCTCGTCGACTGCGACAAAGTGACTTCAGGTCCGACGAGTCCTAACGCTGACACCCAAGTCCTCCTTGTCCACCCTACCCCACTACTAAGTGGGCGGACACCATCTAGACCCTAGATCACCTGTAGGCAACGAGGGTGCACATTGCAGTAATGGAGCCAGCCACTCCACACAATACAAAAGAGAAAAAAAAAAAACTACTTCCCTAGTAGTTTATCCCAGCATCCCTGCTGGCACCAGTTCACATTGTCTGTGAGTGCTGTGCAGTTTTTTTTTTTGTTTTTTTTTTTTCTCTTTTGTATCGTGTGGAGTGGCTGGCTCCATTACTGCAATGCGCACCCTCGTTGCCTACAGGTGATCTAGGGTCTAGATGGTGTCCGCCCACTTAGTAGTGGGTAGGGTGGACAAGGAGGACTTGGGTGTCAGCGTTAGGACTCGTCTGACCTGAAGTCACTTTGTCGCAGTCGACGAGCAAGCAGGCATTGGCCAATGTGTGTACTAAGAACTTCAGATTTAAAAAAAATAATAAGAATTTTGAGTTTTTTGAAAAAAACGTAAGTTTTAAAATGTTTTCTCATATATATATATATAGCTTGTCAGCATGTGTACATCATTGGTAGTAGCTGAGTGCTGCAAGGTTTTTTCCCTAGTAGTTTATCCCAGCATCCCTGCTGGCACCAGTTCACATTGTCTGTGAGTGCTGTGCAGTTTTTTTTTTTGTTTGTTTTTTCTCTTGTGTATCGTGTGGAGTGGCTGGCTCCATTACTGCAATGTGCACCCTCTATGCCTACAGGTGATCTAGGGTCTAGATGGTGTCCGCCCACTTAGTAGTGGGGTAGGGTGGACAAGGAGGACTTGGGTGTCAGCGTTAGGACTCGTCGGACCTGAAGTCACTTTGTCGCAGTCGAAGAGCAAGCAGGCATTGGCCAATGTGTGTACTAAGAACTTCAGATTTAAAAAAAATAATAAGAATTTTGAGTTTTTTGAAAAAAACGTAAGTTTTAAAATGTTTTTCTCATATATATATATATAGCTTGTCAGCATGTGTACATCATTGGTAGTAGCTGAGTGCTGCAAGGTTTTTTCCCTAGTAGTTTATCCCAGCATCCCTGCTGGCACCAGTTCACATTGTCTGTGAGTGCTGTGCAGTTTTTTTTTTTGTTTGTTTTTTCTCTTGTGTATCGTGTGGAGTGGCTGGCTCCATTACTGCAATGTGCACCCTCTATGCCTACAGGTGATCTAGGGTCTAGATGGTGTCCGCCCACTTAGTAGTGGGGTAGGGTGGACAAGGAGGACTTGGGTGTCAGCGTTAGGACTCGTCGGACCTGAAGTCACTTTGTCGCAGTCGACGAGCAAGCAGGCATTGGCCAAAGTGTGTACTAAGAACTTCAGATTTAAAAAAAATAATAAGAATTTTGAGTTTTTTGAAAAAAACGTAAGTTTTTTAATTTTTTCTCATATATATATATATATATACTGAAATTTTCGCTTTTTAAGACGCACTTTTGTTCCCCCAAAACTGGGGGGAGAACGGGGGTGCGTCTTAAAAAGAGAATGTAAAAAAAAAATGTTAAAAAAAAAATATTACCTAGGGGGGATGTGGGGTGGGATGGATCGGAGGTACCTGATGTGGTTGTCACGGGGCCAAGGAGGTTGGGGGCCAAGGCACAAGCTGTGGGGGTGTTGCGCCGGTCTCCGGTGGGCGCTGCCATTATTATTTACCAGCATGCATTGCCGGTCTGGCAATGCACGCTCTTGTGTCTGTAAATGGTCGCGGATGGGGTCTGCGCATGCGCCGTGGCCATTTCTATGTACTCCAGTACTATATTCTCCAGTCTTCAATAAAATGGCCGCGGCGCATGCGCAGACCCCATCCGCGACCATTTACAGACACAAGAGCGTGCATTGCCAGACCGGCAATGCATGCTGGGAAATAATAATGGCGGCGCCCACCGGAGACCGGCGCAACACCCCCACAGCTTGTGCCTTGGCTCCCAACCACAGTGGCACCCCCGCAGCTCCTGTCTTAGCCCCCAACATCTGTGGCACCCCCGCAGCTCCTGCTTAGGACCCAACCTCCATGGCCCCGGAGCACCACCACAAACCTCCATCGGTAAGAGTTGGGGGACTATGTAGCTGGATGCATGTCCCCCATTTTGGGACAAATATGAGGAGGGGGACATAAACCAGAATTGGGGCATGGATACTAGGAGGGGACCATATATTAGGAGGGGGGCCATATATCAGGAGGTGGACCACATACCTGGATGGGGGCATGGATACCAGGTGGGGGACCATTTAATTAGGAGGGGGCACATATGCCAGAATAGAGACAAATATACCAGAATAGGGTACATATAAAGTGATTGAGGGATGAACACTGGCATTATAAGATGGACCCCATTTAACATTAAAACATTTTTTTTTCTCTTTTCCTTCACCATATTTGGGGGTGCGTCTTATAATCAGGTGCGTCTTATAAAGCGAAAAATACGGTATATATAGCTTGTCAGCATGTGTACATCATTGGTAGTAGCTGAGTGCTGCAAGGTTTTTTCCCTAGCAGATAGATAGCTAGATAGCTATATAGATAGATAAATAGAAAAAAACTGCACAGCACTCAAGATACAGTGTGAACTGGTGCAAGCTGCGATACTGGAACATACAACCAGAAAAAATTCACTGCAGAACTCAGTTACTACCAAAAATGTACACATGCGAATAAGCGGTTTATATATGAGGAAAAAATGTAAAAACTTACTTTTGTTTTTTAAAAAAACTCAATATTCTCATCTTTTTATTTGCTGGGGTTCTTGGTACATATATTGGCCAATATCTGCCTGCTCATCAACCACTCCACGGTGACCCCAGATCTGATGAGTCCCACTCTAACATCCCTGTCCTTCTTGTCCTCCCTATCCCACTTCTAAGTGAGTGGACACCATCTCAATCACAGACCACCTGGGGCCAATGAGGGTGCTAAGTGCAGCTGTGGAGCCAGTAACTCCACATATTAAACTGAATAGAAAAAAACTGCACAGCACTCAAGATATAGTGTGAACTGGTGCAATCTGCGATGCTGGAACAAACAACCAAAAAAAATTCACTGCAGCACCTAGTTACCTTTTTTTTTTTAGTTTTTTTCCATTTATGTTTAATATGTGGAGTTGCTTGCTCCGTAGCTACACTTAGCGCCCTCATCGCCCCCAGGTGGTCTGAGGTTGAGATGGTGTCCACCCACTTAGAAGTGGGACAGGGAGGACAAGGAGGACAGGGATGTCAGTGTGGGACTCATCAGATCTGGGGTCACCGTGGAGTGGTTGATGAGCAAACAGATATTGGCCAATATATGTACCAAGAACCCCAGCAAATAAAAAGATGAGAATATTGAGTTTTTTGAAAAAAACGTGATTTTAAATGTTTTCCTCATATATAAACCGATTGTTAGCATGTGTACATTTTTGGTAGTAACTGAGTGCTGCAGTGAATTTTTTTCTGGTTGTTTGTTCCAGCATCACAGCTTGCACCAGTTCACACTATATCTTGAGTGCTGTGCAGCTTTTTTTCTGTTTATGTCTAATATGCAGAGCTGCTGGCTCCGCAGCTGCACTTAGCACCCTCATCGCCCCCAGGTGGTCTGAGGTTGAGATGGTGTCCACCCACTTAAAAGTGGGATAGGGAGGATAAGGAGGACAGGGATGTCAGCGTGGGACTCATCAGATCTGGGGTCACCGTGGAGTGGTTGATGAGCAAACAGATATTGGCCAATATATGTACCAAGAACCCCAGCAAATAAAGATGAGAATATTGAGTTTTTTTTAAAAAACGTAAGTTTTTTATTTTTTCCTCCTATATACACATCGCTTGTTAGCATGTGTGCATTTTTGGTAGTAACTGAGTGCTGCAGTGAATTTTTTCTAGATAGATAGATAGATAGATGGTAAGTAATACATATACTATATATTAGCCATATTGCTATAAAATAACAATGAGAATCCATTATAGGTACTAGGAAGTAGGGTCACAGCCCAATTGTAAAACAATATAGAGAGATCATTCCATTACGTAGTCTCTGACCCTAGTGACGTATCGAGTCTATTTAAAATAATGTTACAGACAAGTATGTTGATAGACTTTCATGGGGGAAGGAAGTTTAACTAAAAAGTGAGATTAACAAAATAGCTCACATTTCTATCTTGTATTGGCTTTCACCAGGCTAGAGCAAAAGTTATTGAGGTCAGATGGAAACATATTGATGGAAGCAGGAAACACATTGTGACCAAAACAGTGGAAACCTGAACGATCAAAATCTGAATAAAACTCATTCCACTAAAGCACTCCACTGCTAGAATTTTCCTAGAGAACAAATATGTAAAAGTTCTGAAGCATCCAGCCTGTCAAGCCAGATCTAATCTTTTGCTGAGTTAATGTTAGAGTCAACATAAAAAATCTGTAAGGGGACAGTCCCATGTACAGTATACACCTGACCAAGGAAGTTACTAAATAGATAGTAGATATTATAGCCTGAGTTTGAGCTTATTTTAGAAACTAACACCTTCTGGTTATGGCTGAAACATGTTTTCTATGGACAGTTGGGACTGGCTTCTGAATACACTGACCATACTACTGTTATACACTTTACCATTATTGTAAAAGCGGACATGACAAAGTGAACAATGCTTCCAATCCCCACTGGGCAGAATACATACTAGGCATCAGTAAATATTTGGTTATAGTGACATAATGGCACACATTACATTTTGTACACAATGTCACAGAGGCCGTGATGTGGTCATGATGAGGCTGATCACTGCTGCACTAATTGCTTGTCATGTAATCACTTGACTTTGCAGGGGAACAGCTGTTTCATCCATGACCTCAAGTGATTGCTTGTTAAACAATCAAAAATCCTCATGGTCCCATTGCCGTCTCAACCACCCTGTGTAGCCGTACCCTTAGAAATCAGGGCTAATGGTTTTGTAATCTTGAAACGCTCATGCACACAAGCATGTTATGGCAGGGCCAAAGTTAGATCTGTGAAACACTTTCCTGATCTGACAAGATACAATTGAAGATCTGTAATGCCAACTAAGTCTTATTAATTTTCAAGACACCTCAACCTATCAGTCTAGGTGTAAATGGATGGTAAGCAGTCATGGTAGTGGCACTTTTTCTTTTCTAATGTAAAAAAACAACAACTATGGCTTGCCTGTCTTTCAATGCAGGAATCACACTTCAGGGATACACAAGCCTTGGATTCAGGATTTTAGTTGAGTAGCAAAACCTGCACTGAGGAGTTTAATACTGCCCTTATTGTTTGTATGAAGAATAAAATAGATGAACTATTGCGCTGTTACTTCAGTTACTTTTTGTATCTTTATTTATATTACTTACATATATTGTGTACCAAACATCAATGAATTCACAGTCAAAGTGACTGAACAGGTACAGTATTTCCCTATATCTGTTGAATCTTTGGAATAGCATTCATAGACAGAGACTATCACTCCCATTTTCAATGTACTTTATCAGCACTGAAATGATACACCACAATTAGATCTTTTTCTGTCCTTAGTGTAATGAGCTGTGTGCTCTTACCACTTATCCTACACTGTAGAGCAGGGGTCTCAAACTCGCGGCCCGAGGGCCGCATGCGGCCCCCGGGGCTTCACTATGCGGCCCGCGGCACCTTGGACAACTTAATGATGCATTGCCCCAGTGCAGGGGGCCGCTGCAGTCCCCGCTGTGTGATGACTTCTGTCCGCAGCACTAACAAGCTCTGCCACTCAGCAAGATCAATGCAAGCTGCCAGCCAATGAGATGCCCGCAGCTGACGGCAGAATATGACGTCACCTGCAGGCCTCTGGCTGGTAGATTGCATTGATCTTGATGAGCAACAGAGCTTGTCTGAGCGGCGGCTGGAGGAAGTCTTAGCACAGCGGAGGCCGGAAGTCAGTACAGTGGGGACCGCGGCGGCCCAATGCACTGGAACGATGCATCATTAAAGTGAGAAAAGTGTGCGTGTGTGTGAGAAGGTGTGTGTGTGAGACTGAGTGTGTGAGGATGTGTGTATAACAAAAGTGTGTGCGAGTTTCAGTGTGTGTATGAGTGTGAGTGTAAGAGTGTGTATGAGGATGTGTGAGAGTGTGATTGAGAGTGTGTGTGTGTGGGGGGGGGTTTGTGTGAGGGTTTGAGTGTGAGTGTGATAGAGTGTGTATTTGAGTGTGTAAGAAGGTAAAACAGGATGGGGGGGCATCACTATAAAAGTAGATCAGGATGGGGGGGGCATCACTTTAAAAGTAGATCAGGATGGGGGACATCACTATAAAAGGGGATCGGGATGGGACATCATCACTAAAGGGGATCAAGATGGGGGACATCACTACTAAAGGGGAATGGGAAGGGGGACATCACTAGAAAAGGAGATCAGGAAGGGGGTCATCACTAGAAAAGAGGATCAGGATGGGGGACATCACTAGAAAAGGGGATCAGGATGGGGGACACCACTATAAAAGGGGATCAGGATGGGGGACATCACTATAAAAGTAGATCAGGATGGGGGACATCACTATAAAAGGGGATCGGGATGGGACATCATCACTAAAGGGGATCAAGATGGGGGACATCACTACTAAAGGGGAATGGGAAGGGGGACATCACTAGAAAAGGAGATCAAGAAGGGGGTCATCACTAGAAAAGGGGATCAGAATGGGGGACATCACTACAAATGGAGATCAGTGTGGGGACATCACTACAAAAGGGGACCATGATCAATGGGGGATCATCACTAGAAAAAGGGATCAGGATGGGGGACATCAGTAGAAAAGGACATTACTACAGGATGGAGACATTACTACAAGAAAGGGATCAGGACTTGTACTTTACTACATTGAGCAAGAAATTCTGGTATTACTAAAAATATCACTTAGTCCTACAAGAGATGTGGCCCCCCACTATAAATGTTTTTCTATGTGCGGCCCACCAACCCAGCTGAGTTTGAGACCCCTGCTGTAGAGGCATAAAAGGACACTGTTTGTCTAGCTTTCATCTTTTATACTGGCTGTGATACCCCCCTAACTCTGCTCTAGACCATGTGAGGTGATAGCTGTAGGGCATTATAGGGTAGGGAATGCAGCTACATCTAATGTTATTAGTCCACTCTCCATATATTAATCAGTGTGTGAAATGGAGGTGAGTATTTTTGGGGGAGGGGGAAGGCATTCTTGTGAGTCAAATCAAAGAGACCTCACATTCATGAGATCCTTGCTGATTTAGTCAGCCATCAAGTGCTTCTGACAGCCGAAAGTGGAATGGAAATCCACCCACGACTGTTAACCAGTCAAATGCTGGTGTCAATCCTGCCCATCAGTGCCCCTGTCACGTGATTTCGGGGCACAATGTGTTGCTATAAAAACCACTGGTCAGCTGATGACCAACATATCTGTCATCACGATCCTCCTGTGAATGCTGGCTGTAAGCTAGCATGCAATGGAGATTTTTATTTTTGCTATACTGATCAGTGTATTAGCAGTGCATCACATGATTGCAGCTTTAGAGGGACTATTAAATCAATAAAAAGTTTTAAAAAAATGTAAAATATATATAAAAAAGTTAAAATCCCCTCCCTTTTGCCCCATTAAGAATAAAACTATTATTATTATTATTATTATTATTATTATAGCGCCATTATATTCCATGGTGCTTTACATGCTAAAAGGGCAGACTAGGACAAGTAACATAGTAACAATACAGGTAACAATAAATGTTGACAATTCGGTCGTACATATACAAGAGGGGAGAAATCCTGTCCGCGAAGGCTCACAGTCTACGAGGGGCGGGTGAGGATACAGTGGGAGGGGGAATTCCAGTCATGAGGCGGTGTGGTGGACCAGGTCTTATTGCAGGTGGTAGGCTTGGCGGAACAGGTGGGTCTTCAGGCTTCTTTTGAAGGTTCCCAGGGTAGGAGAATGTCTGATGTGTTGGGGCAGAGAGATCCAGAGTATAGGTGAAGCACGGGAGAAATCCTGTATGCAGTTGTGCGAAGAGGAGATGAGGGGGAGTAGAGAGGAGAAGCTCTTGGGAGGATCGCAGGATGCGTGAGGGTAGGTATCGGGAGACCATGTCAGAGATGTGTGGAGGGGACAGGTTGTGAATGGCTTTGTATGTCATGGTTAATGTTTTAAACCGGGATCTCTGGGAAGCAGGGAGCCAGTGAAGGGCTTGGCAGAGGGAGGAAACAGGGGAGTAGTGGGGAGACAGATGGATTAGGCGGGCAGCGGAGTTCAAGATAGATTGGAGAGGTGCAAGGGAGGTATTGGGGAGGCCGGTGAGCAGGAGGTTGCAATAAAAAGGTAAACAAATACACATAGGTGGTGCCGCCACAATAAGATATTACTGATCTATCAAAATACAAAATGAATTACTCTGATTTAACTGCATAATGAGAAAAAAATCAAAATACCAGAGTAAGGAACATTTTTGGTCGCCGCAACATTGCAATGAGATGCAATAACAGGCGATCAAAACATCACGTCCAGCCAAAAGTGGTATCAATAAGAACATCAGCTCAAGGCGTAAAAAATAAGCTCTTAGCCCCAGATCCCAAAAAATGAGAATGTTACGGGTCTCAATAAATGGCAACGGAAGAGACTTTTTTTGGACAAATTTCTGAATTTTTTTTCCCACCCTAAGTTAAAAAAACAACTATTTATGTTTTGTTTCTATGTACTCATACTGACCTGGGAATTTATACTGTCAAGTCAGTTTTACCATATATCGAAAATGGTAAACAAAAATACCCCAAAAACTCATTGTAGGATTGCACCATCTTTTTTACAATTTCACCACTCTTTAATTTCTTTTCTCATTTTCCAGTCTACTATGTGGCAGAATGAATGGCGTCATTAAAATGTACAACTCATCCTGCAAAAGAACAAACCCTCGCATGGCTATATTATCTGAAAAATAAAAAAGTTATGGCTCTTGGAAGAAGGGGAGGACAAAAATCAAAATCAGAAAATTGCCTTTGGGTCAAAAGGGTAAGGATACAATGGACTCCTAACTAGGAGTGGATTGCTGTTAGCCAAACAACACAATTATTAAATTTAATGTAGTGGTCTATAGTGGGCTTTCTACTACGCTGTCAGATTATATCATGATATCTCACCTCTTGTCTGCTTTTTACAAATGACAACAGACTTGTAACTTCATACTTTTTCCAAACATTTCACCAATTTATGTATAAAATCGATGTTATAAAAAGTACCGTACATACCATGTGCTCTTATAGATTTTGATCATTTTGTTCTCCCATATATTAATGTGTGAATTAATTAACTGTATTTCATGCAAAACAAACCGCACAGAGAAAGTGTAAGAAATCTATGGTTCTTATTATGTACAAGACTTACAGTGTCTGATATGGAGTCATGGTTAACTCTTCGGTTACAGTGCTCTACAAGCAAATTGGTTCAGAGACAAAAACATTTGACATCAACCAATTTTTTGGTGCTGAAAACGAATATGATGCTTAACCTCTTCACCTCCAGATGATATAGCATTTTTCGTTTTTCCCTCCCCTTCTTCCAAGAGCCATAACATTTTTTATTTTTCCATCAATATGGACAGATGAGGGCTTGTTTTTGGCGGGACGAGTTGTACTTTTGAATGACATCATTCATTTCAACAAAAAAAAAAAACTATGGCTTGCCTGTCTTACAATCCAGGAATCACACTTTCTGGGATACACAGTCTCCAGCATGCTTACCTCAGTTTCCAGCATTCCCACCCCAGTCTCCAATATGACCACCTCCACATTCAGCGCAGTTCATTCTTGTTCACCGTCCCGCCACTGTCACTGAAGTCTGAAGCGATCCTCTGCATCACGGCCGCAGCCGTCCCCGCTGTGAAGAAGAACGCTCTGTGTCGGTGAAATGTGGGCACAGTGAAGATGACTGCGCAGACACTGCATCACTGACACATAGTGGTTTTCTTCATAAAGGGCATGGCTGCGGCAGAGATGCAGAGGATTGCTTCAGTGACAGCGCGCGCATGGTGGAGAAAGAACCACTGTGAAGGTGGAGGTGGTCATATTGAAGTCTGGGGTATGCTTGAGAAAGGGGCAGGCATGCTGGAGACTGGTGCGGGAATGCTGGAGATTGGGGTGTAACGTCCAGTTGTGATGCTGCAACCAGGCTCCAACACAGCACACCTCTAGACAGGGGTGAGCAGCTTCTCCACACACGTGGTTTGCTGATATCTAGGTAACTATGCAAAATTACAAACTGTTAGCATTCTGCAACCTATATATTCATACAGATTTTAGGAAAAGCCTGGACAACCCCTTTAAAACTGAACTAACTTGTTAGAGATTTGGATATACCTAAGAGTAAGGCCGAGGGTCTTAGGTTCCAGGCTATAGCAGTGGAATCTCCTAACGGGCAATGTTCGGATTTCGTTGTACCACAACCATGATAAAGATGTTGTCCAATACTTCTTCATGCAGGGCAATCTTGTGGCATGCAACAACATCAACAATTTAGTGGAGGCTCTAAAGAGAAGTCATAATCCAGAGGAATGGAGGCTCTTCATTGATTCCTCCAAAACAAGGCTAAAAGCCATCTTGCACAATTGCAATGTGTTACCTTCAATTCAAGTTGGTTATACAGTGCACATGAAAGAAACCTATGACAAACTGAAACGGCTGTTGAGGTACCTGAACTTTGAATAACATTTGTGGCACCTCTGCAGTGACTTAACACAATGTAAGTCCAAGTCAATCACATTTTTGTGAAATCAACCTGTACAGTTATAAAGCAACACTGATTTTGAATCAATTTATCCTGCTGTTATGCAAATAAATCAGACAACAGGTATAAATGATCGGCAAATAGCAAGACAACTCCTATAAAGGAGTGGTTCTGCAGGTGGTGACCACAGACCATTTCTCTGTTCTCATCCTTTTGCCAGTTGTTTTGGTCACTTTTTAATTTTGTCATTGCTCTCACCCCTAGAAGTAGCATTAGGAGGTGTCTACAACCCACAGAGGTTGCTCACATAGTGCATCTCATCCAGGATGGCACATCAATGCAAGCTGTGTCAAGAAGGGTAGCTGTGTCTGTCAGCACAGTGTCCAGAGCATGGAGCGTAAAGAAAATAAAAGACAGTCTAATGGAGCGCTAAGGAGAGGATTACTAATCTTATATTAAAGCATCCAAACCTTTATTAAGATGTCCCCTATACGCCACAACATGTTTCGACAGTCTACAGCCGTCTTCCTCAGGTATAATCACCTCTCTCCTTCTCAGCGCTCCATTAGACCGCCTTTTATTTTGTTTATATTCATGGTATCACTATTGAGAGGCTGACAGGAGCTGCTGTGGGAAGGAAGATTAAGTTTTAACCCCGGAGCCATTCACCGGGACAAACGACCTGCGGTGACGTGTTTCCGGGTCCTGGTTCACATGGGGTCGACTTCCTGGAAAGGATCACTGGAGTGATGGCGACGGTGCCTGGCGTGATCCGGAGGTCTAAAGCCCTGAGCGTTAACTGGTGTTGTACGGAGGTGTTACAAATGGCCGCTTAGCCCCGCCCCCTGCGGTGACATCATCACTTATACCCGCCCTGCTCTATGGTTAAAATAGAGCAGGGCGGGGAAAGGTGGTGATGTCAGAGCAGGACGCTGGCCGCCCCGCCTCCTGCAGTGACATCACCACTTATACCCACCCTGCTCTATGTTAACCATAGAGCAGGGCAGGTATAAGTGGTGACGTCACTGCAGGGGGTGGGGCTAAGCAGCCATTTGTAAAAAAAAAAAAACTCTGTGTTATGCTGCAGAAGAGGGAGACAATGATTGGCAGTAGTGGGCAGATTAAACATGCAGGGGTGTGAATCTTCCCTCTAGCCACCTCCTTTCTGGCTGCAGGATGTAAGTTTTCTAAGTGTATTTAATCGGGGTACAGGGGGGCTCAATGGCTGGGGGATCCCTTGCCTGGATGCAGCAGACATGCTGCATCCAGTGCTGTAATTAGATCACCATGCCTGGTTTGGTGACAGGTCCTCTTTAAAGCCCATAAGTGTACCTTTACATGACGCCACCACGCCGATAAATATTGACGGCGATATGTCGCCCAGGAACCATCGCCGCCAAATTGCCTCTCAAATGCGGCATGTATCTGGGGAATTTGGTGGCGATATGTCGCCTCGCTCCGGTCGCCTGATTTCAGAGCACTGCACTGAAATCAAGCAACTGGAGCAAGGCAACATATCGCCGCGAAATTCCCAAAATACACGCCCCAATTGGGAGGCAATTTGGCGGCGATAGTCCCAGGGCGACATATCGCCGTCAATATTTATCGCAGCGTATGCGGCATGTAAAGGTACCCTTAAGATATACACCTGTTTCTTTGGATTGTGATTCCAGTTTAGTATGCTCCACCTTCTGTGAACACCATGCCATCCAGCTCCTGCTGCTCTACAAACTACACTTAATCCACCTGCCACTCTCAAGATTCCTGAAAGTGCCTCCTCCTCACTTCTCACGAGCCATCCTGCCAGAAGCACCGACACCTAGGGGGCCCATATACCCCACATGGACCTGGGTCTTAATGAGTCCACTAAGGCCCAGGGAGCCTTAGGGTACTGTCACACTTGGTGATGCACCAGCGATCCCGACAGCGATACGACCTGGTAGGGATCGCTGGTGCGTCGCTGTCGGGATCGCTGGTGAAATGTCAACAGTCAGATCTCACTAGCGTCGCAACAACGATCCGGAATGATCCGGAGGTAGTTGGGGCTCTGTTTCTCAGACCTGTCGTATTGAGGTCGTTGTCCCTGTCAAACACACCGATGCAGCTGCCCAGCGGGACCCCAACGATCAAAAAATGGTCCAAACGACTCTGACACGACCAGCGATCTCACAGCAGGGGCCTGGTCACTGCTAAGTGTCAAACATAGCGAGATCGCTGGCGAGGTCGCTGTTGCGTCACCAAACTTGTGACTTAGCAGCGATCTCACTAGCGATCTCGCTTAGTGTGACGGGGGCTTAACACAAACTTCACAAAAGCAAAAAGTTTTAGATTAAAGCCTGACTTTTCATTTGTTGACCCGGTATTTTTATATTTAGAATTCTTTGATATATCTATGTTTCACTGTTGGACTGATGTGCAGACTCACAAATTTCCTCTAATTGCCAGTTCAGAACATGAAGAAGCAGCAGCTGCTACATATCATGTCAGATGTAAACATTCACCAGTCATTTACAAATCCCTGAGTTGTTAGTGACGTCCTTCGGTGTAATACACGTCTCATGGCAGAGACGTACTTCTCTCTATGTATACCTTCCTATATCCGTGTTGCTGTATTATATGACTTATGCAGAAGTAGAGTCTTTCATTTTTTTTGTTAATTTCTATATAAGGAAGTGTCCATATGTCAGCTGATATTATGCAACTGATAAAGATATTTGTAATTTCTTGTTTTTACATGTTTGCCGGTATCTGATGTCAAATACGCACAACTCTACAACTACTGTGTGAGCTTTTACCTGATGTGTATTGACTCTTGTGAAAAAGTGATGGGTGCTGGGCTCTGGTGTCTCCTCTCCTGCCTAATTGTCAGTCAGCTAGGGGGGCTTGGAGGATTTCAGAAGGTTTCCGAACGTAAAGCCTCACTCAGACATTGGTGGTTGTTATTGTAACAGACCATCACTGTTTTCCTTTCGAGTTTCATCAGTGTTTGTTCAGTGTGTCAGATTTTACAATGAGTGTAACAGCTCTGATTTTCATGTAGAAAAATAAATAAATTGCAAAGTTTCTACTATTCAATATAATGTTAATCTCTGGCTGCACACTGATGCTATAGGCTTGTAAAGAGTAAGGCTGGGGTCACACATAGAAATCCGTTTTTGGAAGTGATTTCCATGACCAATCCGTTTTTTTTGGGTGCTTTTTGAGCCTCCTGCACCTCTGAACGTTTTTGGACTTAGTCATTTTTTGACCAAAATTTAAAAAAAAAACGGATCCGTTTTTCCATAGGGCCCATGTTAAAAATTTTTTTTTTTTTTTAAAACGGACCCCAAAAACGTTGCTAGCAACATTTTTGGCTCAAAAACGGACATAGCAATGTTTTTAAGTGCAGAAAAAAACGGACAGGGTGTTTATTACATCCAATCAGTTTTTGGACTTAGAAAAAAAAATGCCAAAAATGAAGCCAAAAACGGACCAAGGGCTTATGTGTGACCCTAGCCTTATTCTGATCAATCATTCAGACCAAAAATGAACATGTACCTGTGATTTTTGCATAGGCCCACGGTCTGCAAAAATGATGCACATGTAAACAACCTCGTGTATTATATTGGGCAGGAGAACGTGAAACACGGATGTCTAAATGAATTCTATGCAATGAACTACAGATGAAATCCCACAAAGGACAAAATCAGTGTTTGGTCATTATTGTCATCGTTTATATGCAGGTATATTGGTGAAAAGATGAAGCTTAAAGGCCCCGTTACACATAGCGATGGTCCAGCGATCCCACCAACGATCAGACGTGGCCGGGACCGCTGGAACATCGCTATGTGATCACTGGTGAGCAGTGACACTGGACGATCAACTTACCGATGATGCGTCCCCCGATGGTCACTGGGATCGCTCACTGTCCCGGGTGCAGCATGGGAATCGTTGTTTGTTGGCCCTGTCACACATGCCGATGCATGCTGGGCAGCGGGAGCCCAATGATGGAAAAATGGTCCCTGCCATTCCGCAACGATCAGCGATCTCATCACTGGTCGTTGCTACATGTCGCACGCAGCGACTTCACTGGCGAGGTCGCTGCAACGTCACAAGTTCTGAGAAAAAAATGAGATCGCTACGTGTAACGGGCCTTTAGAGATGAAGATGGAAATAGTCTATTGGTTGAAAGATTGGAAACCCGGACACTAGGTACTATATGGGCTTAACCCTTACTGGGCCAAACGTCTCACAACAGCATTTCAGCGAAGTGGTAACGAGGTGTTGCACTACCTGGTAGATTGAGAGCAATATCAAGTTCATGAAGAAATCAGGTGGCACTCACCAAGCTGTAGTTGCTGTGCAAAAACTTTATTCCATTGTTCCAGGAATTTTCGGTTACATTATTACAGGGAGGGGAAGTGGTGCAGGGTGGACGACGGGCGCCTTGTTTCGCAGATTACTGCTTCAATGGATCCAGTGCTCTCCCTCCCCTCCTTGCAATAATGTAACCGAAAATTCCTGGCACAACGGAATAAGGGTTTTGCACAGCAACTACAACTTGGTAAGTCTGATGCTGCATATATAATAACACTTCAAAAATTCCAGGACACCAAATTCTTTACTTGAAGGGTTTCATCCTACTCTTTTGAGGACATTGATACAGATGACTGGTTTAAATAGAGACTGTGCACTGTTTCATTAATTCTGTGGAGGCGCGGTAGGAGTATTAAAAACCCGCTGTCCGATTCCCTATCAATCTACAGGTAGTTGGTTAGTGTCCAAAAAGCATAATGAAAAACATCTTTTTCTATTGTTTTTTTAATCTGAATCCAGGTTTTGCCCACCTGCTCAGCAAATAAAATAAAATGAAGGGGCCAAGCTGTAAATATAGACAGGCCTTACATTGAAAGCACAGCCCATCTACTGTGGACAAAACTGAAACATGTACAGTATAACACAATGGTGTTTTATTGATGGTTTCTTCTTTATATTGACGGACTATCTTCATTATGTATTCACGCAAATTGCCATCCTGATGTGTCTTTTTTAGTAAATACTTGTATCTTCATATGCAACACAAATTCTGGATAATTTCCAGTGTATAATTCTATCTTGCACTGTTCCTTTGTTATTGCTTCTAGAAATGTAGTTAAACTGACAACTGGGTTTTGCTATTCCTCTTGTCAAAGAGTTGTGTCCTTAAAAAGTCAAAACTGATTGGACAATACAAGACACAACCCCATATTTAACACCTTGTTGACAATTTATTAATACAAAAGTATTCAAGGAAGAGCGAAAAGTGCTTAGAAAAGATGCTCTAGAGTTTACAGTGGGTACGGAAAGTATTCAGACCCCCTTACATTTTTCACTTTTTGTTTCATTGCAGCGATTTGGTTAATTAAAAAAAGTTCATTTTGTTTCTCATTATTGTACACTCTGCACTCCATCTTGACTGGAAAAAAACAGGAATGTAGAAATTTTTGCAAATTCATTAAAAAAGAAAAATTGAAATATCACAAGGTCATAAGTATTCAGGCTTTTGCTCAGACACTCATATTTACAGTATATACTCGTGTATAAGCCGACCCGTGTATAAGCTGACCCCCCTACTTTTGCCCCCAAAACCTGGGAAAACCTATTGACTCGTGTATAAGCCAAGGGTGGACCCCAGCACAGGTATACAGGCCTCCCTAGTCGTAGTATACAGCAGCCTCCCCAGTGGTAGTATACAGCAGCCTCCCCAGTGGTAGTATACAGCAGCCTCGCCAGTGGTGTATACAGGCCCCAGCGGTGTATACAGCAGCCTCCCCAGTGGTGTATACAGCAGCCTCCCCAGTAGTGTATACAGGCCCCAGCGGTGTATACAGCAGCCTCCCCAGTGGTGTATACAGGCCCCAGCAGTGTATACAGCAGCCTCCCCAGTGGTGTATACAGCAGCCTCCCCAGTGGTGTATACAGCAGCCTCCCCAGAGGTATATACAGCAGCCCCAGTGGTGGTATATACAGGCAGCCCCAGAGGTGTATACAGGCAGCCCCAGTGGTGGTATATACAGGCAGCCCCAGTGGTGGTATATACAGGCAGCCCCAAAGGTGTATACAGGCAGCCCCAGTGGTGGTATATACAGGCAGCCCCAGAGGTGTATACAGGCAGCCCCAGTGGTGGTATATACAGGCAGCCCCAGAGGTGTATACAGGCAGCCCCAGTGGTAGTATATACAGGCAGCCCCAGAGGTGTATACAGGCAGCCCCAGTGGTGGTATATACAGACAGCCCCAGTGGTGGTATATACAGGCAGCCCCAGTGGTGTATACAGGCAGCCCCAGTGGTGGTATATACAGGCAGCCCCAAAGGGGTATACAGGCAGCCCCAGTGGTGTATACAGGCAGCCCCAGTGGTGTATACAGGCAGCCCCAGTGGTGGTATATACAGGCAGCTCCAGTGGTGGTATATACAGGCAGCCCCAGTGGTGGTATATACTGGCAGCCCCAGAGGTGGTGTTTACAGGCAGCCCCAGAGGTGGTGTATACAGGCAGCCCCAGAGGTGGTGTATACAGGCAGCCCCAGTGGTGGTATATACTGGCAGCCCCAAATGCTGGCACTTGCCCTCCTGCTTGTAAGGCCCCCCCCGGCTGCTTAACTTACCATCCCTGGTATTTTAAATCGCGCGCGCAGGTCCCTCCGTGCTCCCGTCCTCCCGTCGTCAGCTGCATCCGGGGTCCCCGGCCGTCGCGTAGCGATGACGTCATGCGACCGGCCGGTCACATGACCCCGGATGCTACGGAGGACGGGAGCACGGAGGGACCTGCGCGCGCGATTTAAAATACTAGGGATGGTAAGATAAGCACCTGGGGGGGGTCCTTACAAGCAGGGGGGCAAGTGCCAGCATTTGGGGGATATATATATAGATATGCACTGCTTCCCCCTGCCGCTGATTGACAGGGGTAAGCAGTGCATATATAATGAGCGGCCCCACGTGATGGGGTGCTCATTCAGCAGCCTCCCCCCGCCTCCTCCAGCCTCCCCAGCCCCGGATACAGCCCCCACTACCGTATTGACCCGTGTATAAGCCGAGGGGGAGACTTTTCAGCCCAATTTTTGGGCTGAAAAACTCGGCTTATACACGAGTATATACGGTAAATCATATGCTATCAATTTCCTTGTAATCCTCCTTGAAATAGTTATATTCCTTCATTGGAGTCCAGCTGTGTTTAATTAAACTGATAGGACTTGATTTCGAAAGGCACACACCCGTCTATACTAGGCTGGCTTCACACTGCAGTTTTTTCACTGATCAGTGTCCATCCACTTTGGGTGCCAAAACCAGGAGTGTCTCCAAAACTCAGAACAGGTGTCAATCTTTCAATTGTAGTTTTTTTCTGCAAATTCCTCCCCTGGTTCCTCTCCTGGTTTTGGCACACAAACTGGATGGATACTGATCAGTGAAAATCCTGCAGTGTGAAGCCAGCCTTAGACCTCACACCTCACAGTGCATGTCCGAGCAAATGAGAATCATGAGGTCAAAGGAACTGCCCAAGGATCTTAGAAACAGAATTGTGACAAGGCACAGATCTGGCCAAGTTTTCAAAAGAATTTCTGCAGAACTCAAGGTTCATAAGAGCTCAGTGGCCTCCATAATTTTTAAATGAAAGAAGTTTGGGACCACCATAAGTATTCCTAGACTTGGCCGTACAGCCAAACTGAGCAATCTTGGGAAAAGAGCCTTGGTGAGAGAGGTAAGGACGAACCCCAAGATCAATGTGGCTTATCTTTAGAGATGTAGGGAGATGGGAGAAACGTCTACAAAGTCAACTATCACTGCAGCCGTCCACCAGTTGGGCATTTATAGCAGAGTGGGCCTACGGAAGCCTCTGCGCAGGGAAAGACATATGAAAACCAGTATAGAGTTTGCAAAAGAACACATTAAGGACTCCCAGACTATGAGAAATAGATTCTCTGGTGTGATGAGACGAAGATAGAACTTTTTGGTGATAAGTCTAAGCGGTATGTGTGGAGAAAACCCTGCACTGCTCCTCACCTGCCAATATAATCCCAACAGCGAAACATGGTGGTGGCAGCATCATGCTATGGGGGTGTTTTTCAGCTGCAGGCACATGATGACTGGTTGCAATTGAAGGAAAGATGAATGAGGCCAAGTACAGAGTTATACTGGATGAAAGCCTCTTCCCGAGTGCTCTGGACCTCAGACTTGGTCGAAGGTTCACTTTCCAACAAGACAATGGCCCCAAGCACACAGCTAAAATAACAAAGGAGTGGCTTCAGAAAAACTCAGTGACCATTCTTGACTGGCCCAGTCAGAGCCCTAACCTAAACCCAATTAAGCATCTTTGGAGAGACCTAAAAATGGCTGTCCACCAACCTGACAGAACTGGAGAGGATCTGCAAGGAAGAATGGCTGAGGATGCCCAAATCCAGGTGTGAAAAACTTGTTGCATCATTCCCAAGAAGACTCATAGCTGTACTATGTCAATACTGAGCTAAGGGTCTGAATACTTATGACCATGTGATATTTCAGTGTTTCTTTGTCAATAAATTTGCAAACATTTCTACATTTCTGGGTTTTTTTTAAGTCAAAATGGTGTACAGTGTACATTAATGAGAAAAAAAATGAACTTTTTTGAATATACCAAATGGATGTGTGGCGCCCCACTGGTCAGGACCCACTAAGGGAGGACCCAGTCCCATGGGAGGAGTAACAGGGTAAAAAAGTGTGTGGGTGGGAGCAAAGTCAAGCAGGGTCAGCACAGAGCTCCACTGGGGAGAGAGAAGTGCGGGACGGCAGAGAAGCCGTTGGGAAGGAAGGGAAACCTACGGGCACCAAATGTTGCGGTGCGCCAGAATCCAGGCGCGGTACGATCGCGGTACGAGGGTTTCAGTCCCGGAATGGAGTATCGGCTCTGAGATCAGTGCAGATGTTCATCCCCGAGCTGCTGAACTAGAGGCCTGAGCTTCTTCAAGACGTTGTGGCCGACACCCGGCGCACCCAGGAAAAGACCCAGATCCCGGGGGCACAGAGAGGAGTAACTCAGCTAGAGAGGATACGAGGGAGCTGGCTTCAGGCTCTGTGTGTGGAGGTGCTGAGGAAGAGAGGAGAGCGCTGGAAGGGACCAGGCAGGAACAGTAGGCATTCCACCGAGGAACCCGAGTGCGGCATCCTAACTTCCAGTGACTACCCAGGCCAAGCAGACCCGTAAAGACTGTGTCTAGAGAACTGCCAGTAAACCCGTTGCAAGTTATGAACTGTGTGGTGTGATTCATTCACCTGCACTTGAGGAGCCACCAACTTGTTCCACAACTCCCATCATCCACTATTGCCCTGGGGATCCCGCTCTGCCTACGGGGAGCGACACCAATTTGCTGCTTCACCATCACCCCAAAGCTGTAGGTGGCGTCACAAGACATTATTCCTATTAACTGTTCCCCTTTTCAGCAACCACCAGGGCCACGGAACCGGGCAACAGGCCCCGTGACACCCCAACCAAATCAACACCCGGGACCGGGTACCCACAGCTCTGGGGTGGGTCAGCTTCAATGTAACAAAGAGTGAAAAATTTAAAGGGGTCTGAATACTTTCCGTACACACTGTATTTAATGGAAATACAAGTATTTCTTAATATGGACATATTAGAGTTGAAAAGTCTTCCTTACAGAGGATCTATGCCCAGGGAACATTGTGTTTTCTAATTGATATATAGTTAGTCTCTGGCATTATTAAATGAGGTAGTGATAGATTACACTGGTTATCCCCAGATCTTGACAATGTGAATAAAAGCGGATGTTAGATTTGAATAGTAGAAAAATAACTCACATGTAGCAATAAACAAGGACAAAGGTTGCGCCACACTGTATGTAATGGTGAGGAGGGTGGGTGATATATTCCCCTGCTCACCTGGTCCTGTTGTGCCGACCGCACAACAGGTTGAAGAGCTGCGACGGGGCTGCTGGTGCTTCCGACGGCTCACAATTCAATGTGGTTCATGTGAATCGCTGGTGTCCGGTGCGCATGACCACTGAGGGAGGGAGTTGGTATCGGGTCTGTAGTTTCCTGTTGCCGAGCTGCAGTTAATCACGCTTCCCAGCAGGGAAGAAGTGGATACTGGATTCTCACACCGATTGAATAAAACCTAAAGGTAATTTATGCTGTAACAGAGCCAAGTTTCTTGCCTGAGCGCTGAATTGCTATCACTTCTATTTTCGGTCACATGTAGCAATGATATTTTATTAACAGCTGAAATCTCTCATATTATTTATTCTGCGCTGCCAAGGTTTTATAGGAAAAGCATGTGGAGGGCACTGAACAGTAACAGCAGCACTAATTTCAGAGGTGAGTTGGCAAATTTGCATGATAGGTGAAGAGTGTTTAAGGACATTTTTTACCCTTTGTTTTACAGATTATAGAATACACTTTGAGGGATAAATGCCTTACTTGTCAAGTTAAGAAACGTCAGATCCCTGTGTACTTAGACACAAGCCCTAATCAACATTTTAAAGGGGTAGTCTGGCTAAAACAAGTTACCGTATCTCTTATCGGATGGAAAGGGTTCATGTCACACCAAAGGGACCTTCACTGAATTGAAGATAATTTTTTTTATCTCCAATGAGAAACTTTAATCCTTGCTACAAGATGGCATGGCTGGTAGGATGCCTGACTGCCACACTCATTCAATCCCTACAGAGCTGCCAAAAAAAACTAGCGTTGCACTTATCCGTCCTTTAGATAACTGATGGAGAGAAGGACACATATTGGCTCTGTCGCTCCATTCTTACTGGGGTACTGATGTCCCTATTTCTGCCCCTTCTCGTGGGCCTAGAAGCTCCACTTCAGCATTTACTCTGACATAGGCAGAAGACGTTTGACATTCCTTCTCCATGCTGTAGAGAAAATGAAGGAGGTTGGCTTAGCTAATATAATGAGCCATACAACCAACCCTTTCAAGCACATTCCCAACACAAACCAGAGGGACGAAGCTCTGCCTGTATCAGAATGAACATTGAAATGGAGCTTCCTGACTATTAGACCAACCCGCAATGCAGATATTGTAAGTATCCTATTCTTCTTTATTCATTTCCATTTGTAAATCATCTTTTTATATTGCCTCACAATCCATTTATTATTTTATATTCATAAGAAAAAATACATGATGGGAACATGAGAAGAAAGTATTTCTCACATATACCCACATGTAGTGTGTTACGCTTCTTGTTTGCATGAGTCACATAGGCCCAGATGTGGAATGTAGGAAGATCAATTTGAGTAATGTAAATATTTGACACTTTTGGCTTCTGAAAAAGCTGAAACATTTCATGAGATATGTCCTCAGCATTATGAATATAGAACCATCCTACAAACTAACGCTTCATGGTCACTACCATCTCATGGTTTAACCCCTCCCTGCCTAGGGAGCCTGCCAGACAATATATTTCAGCTACAAAGGCATAGCGTTGATTCAATGCTTTTTCTATCCCTTGATGGAGATTTATGTATTTCGGGGGTTGAAATGGAAATATGCAGACAATATCCTCATAGGGAACAAGGTGAGTTTTGAAGCCAACAAACTTTCAATTCTAATGGGGGCTACTTCAAAATAGGATAATAGCCTGTCTAAAATTTGATACATTATTTTTCAGGAGACGTGGAATGCGTATGCCTTAATTCTGACTCAAGAATGCAATGTCTTTATCTGTTTCATATGTTCCTCATACATCATGTGTTTCATGATCTGCAGCTCCTGCCTTGATTAAATAGGGACTGTCAACACTGTCTACCTCAGTAGGCCTAACATCTGAGACTAAGGAAAATTACTTTATTCAGAGTATACTTAATGGCCTTGAACTTCTTATAGCCACCTGTCCATCTACAGTCAAATATCAACACTTTCAACCAGCAAATTATGCAAAATCTTTTAGATTTTGTATTTATAACAGAAGAAAAACAGTTTTATACTAAAAGACTTTTCTATTACATATGGAAGACAGTTTTTAGATGGGTGAACCTATTATAAAGTCTCTTAAAACTTTCCACACATGGAAAATCCCAAACCAAAGATGCATTATTACCCTTACAAACAGGATTCATTCCTAGGTATACTGCACGAGGTGAAATAAACTTCTATCCAAGGAAATGGTTTAGAGATCAGATTGATGGGGGGCCAACACCCAGCACCACCAGTGATCAGCTGATATCTATTACAGTGAATGGAGCAGAACCGCACAGCACCATACATTGTTAAGTGACCATTACTGAGAACTCCAGCTCAACATCTCAAAAAGATCTCCACTGATCTAATAATGATGACTACTGAGCTGATATCTTATTCTTAGAATATCTCCAAATGGTAGAACTTGTTGGATCATTTCCCAATGTGCAATGGTTCTATCAAGGAAAAGTAGTCCCGGGACAAGCAATGAACTAGTGGCAGAGCCATGGACACCCAAGGCTTGATGATGTCTAGCCTGTCTAGCTTAATCCCACAGTAAACATTGCTGTAAAAGGGTTATCCAATAGTAAAAAATGGTTTTCCCATGGCTTGATTAAAAATAATAAACAGAGGCATACTCACCCTGCCGATCTAGTACAGGCTGCTCTGGAAGTCTGAGCCTTCTCAGGAAATAGTATATTTCCCATTCGGACGTCCTAGCCTGCAGCACTCTTTTAGTCACCTGCCTTCTGTACCCAATTATATGCTGAAGGTATGCTGGGATTTACAAACAGGGTAGATACCACGTCTAGAGCCAGTGGAGACCTACTTAGTGGGGGTTATTTAGAGAAGGAAAGGGAGCATGCCTCCATTTAATAGTTCAGATTAAAGGAAAAAATGTACTTATTGTTGAACAACCCACTTAATATTGACTATGATTGAACAGAACACACAGTACATTGTAGCTTGCTATATATGAGGTTGCGTACCCATAGACCACTAAGAGTGTCTATGCCTGTCTATCTCTAAAAATGCTACAATAGGCATGTGGACATGCGATCTAAACTATGGCACAATGGAAAATAGTGTCCGTCTCTAATGAGCATTTGTGAGACCTGTACATTGCATACATTAGAAAAAAACTACTACATTTATCAAAGCCAGCTCAGGTGCAAAACAAAATCTGCAAATGAAGAAATGATAATTAACTGGAGGTGATGAGTCTTTAGAATTAAAGGGGTTGTTCGGGATTTATCTATCATTTGTCTGTACCTAAGCTGCAGAATGCATAAGGGTCTGGTTACAAAGTGGCTTAAGGATAACAAAGTGAATGTTTTGGAGTGGCCATCACAAAGACCTGATGTCTATCCTACTGAAAATTTATGAGCAAAGCTGAAAAGGCAGGTGCGAGCAAGGCAACCTACAAACATGGCTCAGTTACACCTGTTCTGTCAGTAGGAATGGGCCCAAATTCCTACCATCTATTGCGAGAAGCTTGTGGAAGGATATCCAAAACGTTTGACCCAAGTCATACAGTTTAAGAGAAATGGTACCAAATACTAATGAAATGTATGTAAACTTGTGACTTTGCAGAAAGTAATAAAAATGTCTTAAAACATGCTCTCTCTCATTATTATGGCACTTGGCAAATATCCATAATTATAGTAATCTTGATTGACCTAAAACGGGAAAAGTTTATTCTGATTTCATGTCAGATAGTGAGAAAAACTTGCATATGTCTCTTTTTATACAGTGTATGTAAACTTCTGGTTTCCACTGTATATCTACTAAAGACTCACATTGGGTGCTATGTATAGTTTTCATTACACAGTATTCATATGTCTAAGGCGGCCGTCACACGCTTCAATATCGCTAGCGATATTGTTAGCGATCACGTGCATGCGCGATCGCTAACAATATCGCTCACATCGCTGTTGAGCTGTCACACAGACAGACTCACCAGCGATGTGGACCAGCGAGATCGCTGGTAACTATGGTACACATCGGGTTACTAGGCGCCGCGCGGCGCTTAGTAACCCGACGTTTACCATAGATACCATCTCTCAGCATAGGCTCTGCCGCTGGGAGATGGATCATCGTGGTGTCACACACCACGATGAGGCAGATTGTTCAAGCGTTTATCGCTTGATATGAGCTCCGGCTCACCAATCTGCGATCTAACGATCAAGCGATTTTACATTGTAAAATCGCTTGATCGCACGCAGCGATGCACAAACGATATCGCTTAAACGATCAAAACGCAGATAGCTTAAGCGATATCGTGCATTATATTGAAGCGTGTGACGGCCGCCTTAGGCTAAGTTCACTCACATGTCTTGCAATCATCCGTAAGAACGGATCCAGTAACAATCCTTTGGCAAAAAAGTTGTGAAACAAAAGTTCTTTTGTCTGTTTTAAAAAACAAAATTTTGCAGGATCTGTTTTTGAACATTGGAATCAGTAGAGAATGAATCTGTTAAACAATTGCTATTTATCTTCCATTCGAAACTTATCCAGTAAGAAAAAAATGGATCATTTACAAATCAAAGAAATACAGACGGCTAAATAGTAATAACGTAATGGATCCATTCTCCATGGACTCCAATGTTAAAACACAGATCCTGCAAATCATTTTTTTCAAAATGGTCAAAAAAGGGGTGTTTGCACAACTTTTTTGCCAACGGATTGCTGCTAGATCCATTCTAAAGTATGATAAATGGACATGTGAACATAGCCTAAGGGTTTCATGTAGTAACTCTATTGCCATTGTGGATGAGATGTGAGGCCACTTATCAGCACTGCTGTCACTGCCCCAATGCTGGAATGAATGGTAGCTGTCCGGGTCAGATTACCGACAGTCAAGGCATGTGCAGTGGGCAGGTAGAGGGCAGGGCTGGACTTTGATGCTGGGCGGTGTCAGCTCTGCCTGTAAAGTTAGTAAAAAAGTGCCAGCAAGCCGTCTTTTTGGCTGAACTGCATATAAACTAGCTGCAATCAATTAAGTGAAATTCAAGAGGAAGGAAAGGTAGAAACAAAAAAACAAAATGCATAGGGGTGTTGTATATTACAACACAGCACAAATCAGCTTCAATTTTTTGTTTTATTTCAGGGTCGGGCAACCTCTTTAAAGACATTGTGAACAGTAGTGATGAGCGAGCACTAAAATGCTCGGGTGCTCGATGCTCGGGCTGAGCATCTCGAGATGCTTGGGTGCTCGACCGAGCACCGAGCCCAGGGGAAGTCAATTAGAGACAGGCTCCGCCACAGACTTCCGGCTATAAAACAAGTGTTTCTGGGAAAGGGCGGGAGGGGGAGCTTTTTCAAATCGTCAGCAGCATACAACACCTTGCTGTGCCCCTAGAGGGACCCTAACAATCAATCTGCTCTCTGTGAGGTGCCAGCTCACTGTGTGCACTGAAGGGAGCTGTGTATTTGTATCAGATCGATAATTACTAGTGAAGAGTCCAAGCATCTCGGCGTTACTCGTTGAGCATCCCAAGTACCGGGATACTCATGCGAGTAATGAGTAGCACCGAGCATGCTCGCTCACCACTAGTGAACAGTAATCTACACAAAGACAGTAATACCATTGGTGTCATTTTACATAGAAATCTAACAGAGACAACAGTTTAAACTGCCCTTATACAAAGCAAATTATATATTTGATTTAATGTCTTACCTCATATAAGATGATGGGGAAATGTTCTTTGGTTTGGCCCAGTGATACGGATGCTGTGGTACTGATAAAAATTGATCGCAGGGCATTGTTTTCCTGATGTGATAGAAGTCTTCTGATGGCAAATCAGTGGTGAGGGCCAGCGAGTCATGTTCATCACAAATGGGCTCAGTTTTGAGAGCCATGTTTGGGGTGTGATCGATTGCTGTTTTCCTGGATTTGATTGGAATGCCATCATTCATATCTATGGGTCAGTGGTCAGGGCATTAATAGCTGCCACTATAGCGAATTTGTATACTGGTGAGTGTTCCCTAGCCAGGTCTCCTCAGTGATGCTAACTCTGGGGGAATTGTGCGGTGATGGAGTAGGAGAGTGGTGTGGGGAGTAGGAGGTCTGCCTGCCATTAAGGTTGTATTTTCTTTTGAATGGAGATGAAGGACGTGAGTTTGGAGCAGTGAGCCAGTTTTCCTCTGAAATACTTGTCCTGGGAGATGTAGACGGGGAATGCCTGGGTGAATTTATCAAATTACATGCCACCAAATTTCTGTGATAGCTTTCATCTGGCTCAGTGGTTTTGGGGGATACACAAGGTGACTGCCATGGAGAGGTCTGAGGGGGAAGTATATGGATAAGAATAATTTGATTCAAAAGAGGAAGCTTCTGAGTTACAGCTTCTGGAAGACAGACTGCTTGCCGGACTCAAGCAAGAAGGGTCTCGATAGGTGTCAACATTTGGTAAGTTCAGCGTAGCAGTAGAAAGTGTTCGTTTAGGTATGGATTCTTCCACATCACCTTGGTGAAAAAACTGGTTATTGCCACTATGAATCCCAAGACAAGAAGTGATTTCAATTCTAGGACTTTCTAAAGGTGCTCCATTAGGCCTTATATTCGGAGATAAGTAGTATCCAGAGGCTTCATTCTCAGGATTCCCTCCATATCCAGATGAATGACTTGCTGATGGAATAATGGAAATGATTGGATTTGATGACTGAACACCATGGCATGGAGCTGATAATGAAGAATTCATCACGCCCAGTGATAGGCTGGCACTTAAATTGGAAGATGCATAGTTATAGTTTTCTGAAAAAAAATTATGAAAGATGCCAAGATTAGTCAAAAAGAAAAATAAGGACATGCATGTGTTTCATCTAAAAGGCAAGGTAAAAATAGTATGTTTCAAAAGATGTTAAAATGCAGGATGAAAGGATATAAAATGAATTAAAAAAAGAAAATTATTCACAAAACAATGTACGGTAGATATAAATATACAGTAGAGTCAATAACTGACATCCTAGAACCTGTTTCTGCTTTATAGCTGCTTAATAATAATTTAGAGCTATGTTTTTGGGGGAATTGGGTACCGTATATTGTTAATCCACATACCCAGAAAGTTTATTCTTTACTAAGATTTTGCACCAAAATGTAATTGAATCCTGATCTGAGACATTTGACTACAAAAAAATCTACCTACAAGTAATTTAAGATAACTACTCCATTTTTCTGTCCCTTAATCAATTGCTTCTAGGATCTCCAGGGTTTTTTATTTTTAGCTATTCGAGCAGTATTTTGATTACAGGAGTGTAACAAGTAGACACGGGGATTTGGTGTACATGCTAAAAATCATTGCTATTTTTACTCATGAATTGACATATAACATCTCCGAAAACACAAATATTATCAAAGTTTCACTAGTTCTTCTCTCTACCCCTCCATCATTACAAGAAACTCCCAGATCAATGATGGTAAGCCCCTGTGTTACTAGGCTCCTTGTGGTTATAATGCCATTTAGGATGAGGACACCTTCAAGGACATTGATGTATTTTTGCGCATAATAAAATGTTTGCAGTTGGAGATCACTAAAAATTTGCCCCTCTTGCCTTCTAAAGCCTCTGTGTTGCAATTTCTATAGCTTGTTGCAGAATTAATTTGAAAATCCATCAATGAACTTTATGACTAGTTGATTAGTAATGATCATAGATAGTGGCCACTGTCGACCTCACCTGTCGACATCCCCGACAATCTTCTAACTAGAAGGTTCATGATAATGTTATGCGTGCGTAGATCCACAACTAAAATGACCACGGGGCTACTAATCAGAATAGGTGCCAGGGTTTCCCCCATGTGGGAGGAGATGTGCAGTGCTCTGGTCTGGTAGCCATGGACTATTGGCTCGGCTGCTGGATAGGGTCCTGCAAATCGTTTTGATATTCATTATTTATGACTCTTTTCATTGCTGTTCTGAGCTATTCCCAACTGACTTTTTTTCAACTATAAATTTTTATTAAGTAGAAAACACATTAACAATCACAATGATAGAAGGAGCGGTGTTAGAATGCGGCGCTAGGTAACACAAGATCAAGCCTTCATAGAATTACCTTAAGTTTATTACACAAAGCTGCAGGGTGCGACCACAAAGCGTTTCGACACACAAATCAGGTCTTTCTCATGTGGATGTAATGACGCGAACCGCGTCGTTTCTGGTATCGGATGATGTCAGTACACCCACGCCACATGCGCAGTGCGGGGCTTGAAGCCCGCAGAGCGGCGCAGGTATACTGACGTCACCTGATACCGGAAATGACGCGTTTCGCATCATTACAGCCCCATTACAGCCTCGCCAGCGCTGAGGAGCGCTGGGAGGCACTGATAACATTATGCCTTGCAGATCACGCCTATTAAGGCGTGCTATCATGACGACATGGGCCCGCCTGGGTGACTATGAATATAGCCACTGCTCATTATCATCAATAATGATGTGCTATAAATTTTTCTTCACTTTCACTGGATGCATTTATTAGCAAAAAGGAGTGTGGGATTACTGATGGGAGGCTGCAGGGACATGTTTTAATAGCTTAGGAGGTTTTTGGGGGTGACAGGATCCCTTTAAATGTATAATTGCTGGTGGTCCAATCATTACCAAGTCTTCTTTGTGAATGGTGTAGTGGTGCACATACTTAAACACTCCTCTATTCGCTTGCATGAATTGATGAAATGATTATCTGACATCCCTGAGGGGAAGTATGTCATCACTTGTCTGTTCTGAATTCTATATGATGCCATCATGTGAAGCTGAGTGCTCTGGGTATTCCTCTGCTAACAGTAGAGCATCCTCCTGTATCAGTGGAGCTGCTGTAAGTACACTCAGTTGTACAGGTTTCCTGCAGAGGTATACTGAAGGGAAACACCTGCTTTACACTGTTACGGTAAGTGCACATGTATTAGGATTTAGAGCGGAAATTTGGTACATGTGTTTAGTATAGATTTTTCCCATTTGGTGAAATCTGCAGCAAAAACGTTACAAGAATTGACATGCTGCAGATTTATTACTGCACTATATCTGTAAGGAGAAAATACCCAATATATGCACTACACTTTGTATTCCCTTCAAGTTTGGCGCCAAATTTGCACTCAAAAATTCATAAAAAAAAATGCTGTAAAAATGCAACATTTGCACACAACCTTACAAGTAACCTCCATACCGGCAATATAAATGTATCACTGCTCTAAAATTCAAGATTAATGGAAGAGTATGTGCCCAAGATCAGTGTTTGCAGCAGTTTGGACACAGCATGTTACCTTTACGTGCAAACTGCTGCATGTACAGAACAAGCACAGTGGATAGATTTAGAGAAATCCCATGTCCACTGTGTTTGTTTTCTCCGCAGCGTAAATTGACATGCGGGACAGCTTCCTGAGCTGAAAGCACATCAATCTATTGCTGCGGATACGGCTACGATATCAGCGAGTGACTGAAACGTGTCAGAAGCAGCGCCCAGAACATTGACTATTGGCATGGACAGCTGCATTGACCCTTGGAGATCACCGGCTTCCCGCAGGAGGAAGGACGCTGCGCACAGGATGCAGTTAAAGAGCATCATGGGTACATACCCTAAAGAGACTGAGATATTAAAACTGATGTGTTAGCATAAAACTACAACATGAATGAAGAAGAATGTTCAAAGTGGAAAAATGTTACCAGTCTACTTAGTAGAAACAACTAAAACACAGAATACTACCGGTAATGACATGTTATACTTATTGTTTAATATCTATATCACCCAGACTGCTAGTTGGAAATTTCATAAGAGAATTGAAATGTAATTATCTCGGGCACTGAGACCAGGTGGTAGAGAAGTAAATAGTGCTAAATTTGCATACATACGTGTTTGGTTACAAGTGGTACTACCAAATTTTTATGGTATTTTCATGTGGGATTTTTTAAATCTAATTTGTTATTTTTTATATAGACTTAATATGGTCATACGAAAGAGTATAAAAAACATTACACCTAATCTGCTGCATTAAAAAAAAGGTAAAAAGCATACAGAAAATTTCAAATGGCAGAAAAAAACTGATTTTTTTTGCGAAAAATAAAAAATAAATGAAGTGAGAGACCACTCTAAAGTGGCGACGTTCCAGCAATCCCGACAATGATACAACCTGGTAAAGATCGGTGGAAAGTCGCTACGTGGTCGCTGGTGAGATGTCAAATAGTCAGATCTACTCAACGACGCAGCAACAATACCGCAACCCGTATAACGACATCGGCGGTCGTTGGGACCCTGTCACACAGCAGCTAGTCTAAAGACTCAGACCTACGTGGCTGAGTTCTGAGCCGCCAACGAGGTCGTTGTTAAGGTGTTAAACACACCAATGCATGCTGGCCAGCGGGAAACCGACGATCAAAAAATGGTACAGGCCATTCCGACACGATTGGCGATCTCACAGCGGGGGCCTGGTCGCTGCTACGTGTCAATCATAGTGAGATCACTGGCGAGGTTTATGTTGCGTCACAAAACCTGTAATGTAACAGCGATCTCACTAGGTGTGACAGGGGCTTAAGGGTATGAGTGAGTGGGCTCTTTTTCACGCAGATTCCATCTGGTGCACTCCTGAAAAAGAGCTAAAAAAAACAAAAGAACAAAATGCACCTTACGCTTAAAAATTATTATTATTATTAATAATAATCATAATAATAATTGTGAACTATTAAAACGTCTTTTGACAGCATTCGTTGCTGTATTTTCTCTGCACACCTCCATTTAAAAAAAAAAAAACATTTTGGGAACAGTTTTAAGGGTGCCAACACTTTTGCCCGTGACTATATGATCTATATACAGTGGGTGAAACGAGTATTGAGCATGTATTGAACAATTTTTTAAGTATATTTTTAAAGATGCTATTGACATGAATTTCTCACCAGATGTCAGTGACAATCCATCCATTCCACACAGGAAAAGAAATCAAATCCTATATGTCCATCAAATCCACACAAGTGCAGAAATCAAACCATAGATGACCATCAGTGAGCAGGAATGCCATCTCCACTGTAGGGTCTTGACCTCTGCAAGCTAGGAAGGGTTGGTATTTTGAAATTTTTCTTCCCATCCCCTTCCCCTCACCAATTTTGAATACTATATGTTGTGTGACACATCTTTATTTTAAATTTGTACAGTAAAATATTGGTTTTTGGTTTTTATTCTCATATAGGTATATACCCCTAATATATTTGGTATGGGTTTTGAGATATTCATGTCAAAAGCACCTTTAGAAATATATTTACCATACTTAGAAAATTGGTGAAGTGTTCAATACTTATTTCACCCACTGTATATACACACATTGTGCAAAGGCTGATGACAATCTCTATATAGCCCTCAAAGCATTTCTCTATTGTCACAGATTTGCTCTGACAAGGTTTAATATCTAGTATTACATCAGACAAGGGATCCAGTATGTTTTAAAACTTTTTATAACTGATAAAAATAATTATTTATCTTGTGTAGATAACAATACACTATTTAAATAGGGGACACAGTACTAAGACTGTACATGTATCCTCAGACAGTAGAGTTGCACTCATCATCTGTTCCTCAGGTGAAAGGCTGGACCCCTTTAACTCTGTTTTTCTTCTCGTGATATCACATGGCCGATCTTTTATAACATAGATTAGTGTGATACTATAAACACTTCCAAACAATCTGGCAACTCTGTAGCTTTGTGCACCACTCCTGTCCTCTCGTCCATGCTTAACAAAGGGATGGAGGATGCAATTTAGATGCCCTGTAAATAGGATATAATTAGAGTTTCAGATCTGTGTAAATCTCGTATGCCAGGAGTTCCTTCCATTCAGTACATGCGGTACTCAGCTTGCCAGGGGTGTTAATGGCAGATGGCAGCATCCCACTGTGGAACAACTACTAAGCCACATGCCATTTGGTGAGTTAAATCAACATCCACTAATCAGCAACAGAATCGGAAAGATGATTCAAATACTGATTTTCTTGCTTAATATAAAGGCTTTAATGATGGAAATGAAGTCATGAAAACCTAACAGTCACTGGTTTAGGCTATCGACTTTTTTGGCAGCATTTTTTTCAGCGTTATTTGGTACAAATTTTTTAAATAGACCTACACATTCATAGAAAACACAAGTGAAAAATTCTTCAAAACAGAAGCGAATATATGATATTTAATAGTTCTCTATTGACTCCCATCAAACAACTCATTGCTGCAAAACAATCATACATGGTGGTCCCCATACATGAGTAGTGACACTTCATACATGACACTCTATACATGAGTAGTGACACATTAGGAGCTGCGTTTACATCTGAGTTATTTCCAAATCACTCTAGTTTATAAATTATTATTATTTGATATAGACTGAGGTCTTGTTAGTGGAGTTCCTTGTGACCACACATAGAGGTATAATAGGACCCCCCAAGACTTGTAAAACCTAAATTAGCTCGCTTCTTCTAGTAAAGGTCAATCAGGATGACTGATTGGAGGCAGAAATCTGAAATAGTGATCTACCATGTAACCTGAGAGTGGAGATTGATCATCTACACTGCCCAACATGGGAGAAAGTGTCTGATATTAAGGTTCATACCATTATCCACTGAAAACAAATATTATGTTAGAAGTGTGTATTAGGCTAGGATCAGACCTGCGTCAGCCCTAAGGCTGCCTTCAGACTTCCGCTCCCGCCGCTGCGTATTGCAGTGGGGAAGCGCAAACCGAGCACAGACATGTCGCGTTCAAGGTGCGGACGAGAATGTGTGATTTGTACGCAAGCATCTGCATGCGTACAAATCACACTCGGAAGTCAATGGGTGTGCACGGCAATCGGCAGCCGCGCACATAACCGTGCGTCCCCATGATAAACATAGGGATCGGCGGTGCTTATGCCCGGCTTGCGTTCATCGTCCGCAAGACGCTGCGGAGGCGTCTGAAGGCACACTAAGGCTGATGAATCCACCTAAAACTTAGTTTCCAGCAGCCTGAGCACACAGCGTTAACGGCATGTAACGCTATGCGCTATCAGCCAATTCATCTCCATGGATACCTGACGCTTGGCGCAGCCGCCGGCTCCACATACAAGGACCGGATATGCACTATTGCAGAGCGCACAGGAAACGCGGTTTGCAGTGTTTTCCTGTGCACTCTGCAATAGCGCATATCCGGTCCTTGTGTGTGGAGCCGGCAGCTGCGCCAAGCGTCAGGTATTCATAGAGATGAATAGACAGCTGGCGCGTAGCGTTGCATGCTGTTAATGTTATGTGCTTAGGCTGCTAGAAACTAAGTCTTAGGCGGATTTGTCAGACTTATGGCTGATGCTAGTTTGACCCTAGCCTTAGGCCATGAGCACACGCTGAGTATTTGGTGAGTTTTTTACCTCAGAATTTGTATGGCTGGGGTCACATGTGCTTGTGACTTGATCGATCCTTGTACCGCATCACCTCGGATGGCCGCCCGCTCTCCTGACAGGAGCGTACAGCTGCATAGCTGACACCCTTCTGTCCGGAGAGTGGGTGGCCATCTCAGATGAAGCAATGTGGGGCTCGAGCATCACAAGTTACACATAAAGACAAAATTGTGACCCAATCAGCCATAACAACAATTCTGAGGTAAAAATTGTCACTATAAAATTTACTCACATTCCATGTGCATGTGGCCATACAAATTCTGAGGTAAAAATCTCACTAAATACTCAGCGTGTGCATGTGGTCATACAAATTCTGAGGTAAAAATCTCACTAAATACTCAGCGTGTGCATGCGGTCATACAAATTCTGAGGTAAAAATCTCACCAAATACTCAGCGTGTGTGGCCATACAAATTCTGAGGTAAAAATATCACCAAATACTCAGCGTGTGCATGTGGCCATAGAATATGAGGGGCTATTAATTCACCAAAATACTATAAAATGGGTCAGTTCACATGATAAGTATTTGGTGAGTTTTTGATGCTGCAGCCAACAGGCAAAATTGTGTTATTTCCTTGTGCCCGGTGTTTTATTTTTTTTTAAATGCATTTTTATCAGGTTTTTTTTCTCCTGAGTGTTTTAACTCTATTTACTACGTCTTGTTTTAAATAATGAGGCTTTATTTGGATACTTCTTGTTATTGATAAAGTCTTATGTGGATTAGGTGAGCTTTTAGATGTTGCTGTGGAATAAGAAGGCAGATGCATTTTTTATCTGTGGATTTTCTTCATTTCATTTACGGTACATTTCCTGCAGAAATTCTGAAATCGGTAAAGCGTCAATTTGCTTAGGGATAAATATGTGTTGCACCGCCTGTCAGTTTCCACAGTGTAATAAAAAGCACAATGTGCCTGAGAGTTACATAAATCCCATCCACTATGCATGAACTGTAAGATGCAGAGTTTATTGCGCATAAAAACACAATATAGACAAAATGCAACAAATTCTCATGTAGTGGGAACTTCACTTTAGAGACCACTTAAAACGCTACTTTAGGTGCCAAAAAATTAAGGATGGTAAAGTCATAGTCATAGAAACCATAAACTAACAACTATGAAACACTCCATTTATTGTCCTTAGGACTGATTAGTGTCTTCGTTGCGCCCCCAACATCAGTAATCCATAGACAATTTTTATGTCCCCCCCCACACTCTACAAACAGAAGAAGCATCCTTCCTGACTAGTAGCCATATACCCAGTGTTCACGTCTCCATCTCTCGCTCACCAGCATGGTGCCCCATGGTGCCCTACTCAGTTGCCTTCTCTACACCCTGCGACCACTTCTGCATGGTGCCTATTATTAGCCCCCAAATCTAAAATCACTGCAATGCACACACTGTCACAATTCCCCTGTATTTTCCAAGCAGTTGGTCAATCTCGGGACTAAATATATGTTATTTGCATATTTGCTGTCATGTGCCAACTAGTCTCATCCTGCTTCTCTCAATAGGAGAAAACTGACACAAGTGTAACAGTCTAGTCAGCAAATAACTGCAAATATGAAGATCACGTAGATGTGGTCATGTGACTGCTCACCGCCCATGGAAAACAGGGAAATCATGACGATGTGCAGATTGGACACTGTCGTGATTCGGAGATCTGCAGTCGCTTAGCATGCATGCAAACTTATCTCATAAAACCAGGCAACCCCTTTAATAATGATCATTATTTATCATCTTGTATTGTTCACTATAGCTCTGTAAGCTATGAGCACCAGAAGTGACTCCTTCTATAAAATGTGATACATAGGCCGACAGAGACATGGAAGTAGGTCACTGACTAATATTCTGTAAATGCCAACATGTCCTCATCTATGTACAATATAAAATCAAATATATATTTGTATACTGATAGCTCTGTACCTAAGCCACTGCTCCCTAATCTACCCATATGTAGTGATAGACTTGTAAAGTGGTATCAACTAATCTGCCCATATGTAGTGATAGACTGTTAAAGTGTTACCAACTAATCTGCCCATATCTAGTGATAGACTGGTAAAGTTATACCAACTAATCTGCCCATTTGTAGTGATAGACTGGTAAAGTGGGTACCAACTAATCTGCCATTTGTAGTGATAGACTGGTAAAGTGGTACCAACTAATCTGCCATTTATAGCTAAGTGTAAATATGAACGGCTGGTAAAGTTATACCAACTAATCTGCCCATTTGTAGTGATAGACTGGTAAAGTGATACCAACTAATCTGCCCATTTGTAGTGATAGACTAGTAAAGTGGTAACAACTAATCTGCCTATTTGTAGTGATAGACTGGTAAAGTGGTACCAACTAATCTGCCCATATCTAGTGATAGACTGGTAAAGTCATACCAACTAATCTGCCCATTTGTAGTGATAGACTGGTAAAGTGATACCAACTAATCTGCCCATTTGTAGTGATAGACTGGTACAGTGGTACCAACTAATCTGCACATTTGTAGTGATAGACTGGTAAAGTGGTACAAACTAATCTGCTCATATCTAGTGATAGACTGGTAAAGTGGTACCAACTAATCTGCCCATTTGTAGTGGTAGACTGGTAAAGTGGTACCAACTAATCTGCTCATTTGTAGTGGTAGATTGGTAAAGTGGTAAAGTGAGGGTTTTATCAGCGGGAGATTATCACTAGCGAACTATATGTTTTTGTTTGTCCTAATCTAACAAAGCATCCAGCAAGGATTAGCAGCTTTCCAGCAATATGCAATGTATTGTACACACAGTAGAAAGCTGCTGAACAGTGGTGTAGGAGAGGTTGTTCATGGCTCAACATTCTGAACTCTGCTAGATCTGCACCAAGAGAAAACGTCTATAATAACTCCTGCACCTAGTTAGCTAAGTGATAAATTGCTGGAATCATGGTCCTCTATCTCTGCATCAAGCTGCTGTCAGATGGCATAGAAAAACCTGATGATAGATTCTCTTTAAACAGGAGGTCTCTCTAAACCCTACCAGCCAGGGAAAAGGGCTTTCCTCCAATGAAGACATTCACGGCCACCATATGCAAAACCTTACTGATACAAAGTCCTCCATGTTGGTGAGTTTTGCTATACTGTATAGTACTGATAAAACATTCTCCAGGGTGTTTGGTGAACCATGCCTAAGGGCCCTTTCACATCAGCGTTTTTCGTAATTCGCGGCAGATGCGGTGAAAAAACCGCATCTGCCGCGTTTGCCGCATAACCGTTCCACTTGCGGCGCGGTTGCGGTTTTTCCCATACAAAGTATAGGGGGACTTGCGGCAGGTGCGGCAAGTGCGGTTTTGCACTTGCGGCAGGTGCGGCCGCGAAAAAAAACGCGGCTGACCGCGGTTTTTTTCGCGGCCGCACCTGCCGCAAGTGCAAAACCGCACTTGCCGCACCTGCCGCAAGTCCGCCTATACTTTGCATGGAAAAAACCGCAACCGCGCCGCAAGTGCAGCCGGTATGCTGTAATCGCGGCAGATGCGGTTTTTTCACCGCATCTGCCGCGATTTCAAAAAAACGCTGATGTGAAAGGGCCCTTACCCTCTAATGCTGGTACCAGACCCTCCATGCTAGTTTCTAAACCTAGACTTTCTATAGTACTAATACCAGACCCTTGATGTTGGTTGTCATAGATATCCTTACTCTAAAGTTCTGATGCCAGACTCTCCATGTTGGAGAACCTTACTTTATAGTGCTGACACCAAACCCTCTATGTTGGTTAGTGGACTTGGCCTTACTTTACAGTACTGAAACCAGACCCTCCATGTTGGTTGGTGATCCTTGCCCCTGTTACTCGGACCAAACTATACATGTTGGATGGAGGACCTAAACTTTCCATAATTCCAATAATAGCCCCTCCGAATTGGTTGTAGAAGCAAACTACTGTAATACCAGATTATCTATATTGGTTGCTTAACCTAGTCCTTCTAAAGTATTGATATCAGACCCTCCATGCATGCTGGTAGGTGAACCTAGCCTTTCTATAGTACTAATACCAGACCGTCTATCTTGGTAGGTGATCCTAGCACCACCGAAGTACTCATGATAGAACTTCCATGTTGTATGGTGAAGCTGGCTTTACTCAATACAACTGATAACCGACTTTCAATTTTAGTTGGTGAACTTAACCACTTTATAGTACTGACACCACACTCTCCAGGTTACTAGGTGAGCTAGCTACATTATAGTACAAATATCTGTTGCTCCAGGTTGGCTGGTAAACCTAACCTTTCTATAGTACTGATACCAGGCCCTACATGTTGATTTATGGACCTAGCTTACTCTATTGTACTGATACCAGTTCCTCCATGTTGGTGTACCTAGCTTGCCTATAGTACTGATACCAGACCCTCCATGTTAGCTTATGAACCTAACCTGTCTATATTACTGATACCAGACCCTCCATGTTGGCTTATGAACCTAGCCTGTCTATAGTACAAATACCAGACCCTCCATGTTGGTTTATAAACCAAACCTGTCTATATTACTGATACCAGACCCTCCACGTTGGCGTATGAATCTAGCCTGTCTATAGTATTTATACCAGACCATACATGTTGGCTTATTAACCTAGCCTGTATATAGTACTGATACCAGACCCTCCATGTTAATTCATGAACATAGCCCCTCTGTAGCACTGATAACAGACCCTCAATTTGTTTAGTAAATCTAGTCTCTCTGTAGTACTGATACCAGACCCTCCATATTGGTTAATTAATCTAACCCCTCTAAACCCCTAACCCACAACCTACTGTTTCCTTCCCCTAGAATGTAAGCTCACAAGGGCAGGGTCTTCTACTCTCCATCCATCATTGTTAATTTGTTTACTGTACTTCATATCTATATTTTGAATGTAACCCTTTCTCATGTACAGCACCATGGAATTAATGGTGCTAAATAAATAAAATAATAATGATAATACAGTACTGATACCAGACCCTCGATGTTGGTTGATGACCCTCACCTCACAGTAGTACTGATCTGTGCTGCCAACCGTCCAGACAATGTAGGACACTCAGTATATATAGGGACTTTTTTTGCTGTTTCTACAAGAATTTTTAAGGCGTCAGTGATTTTCATGAAGCCGAAGAAACAATACAGATTATTGTGACTGTAATTCTCATCATTGTACAGTGACTGCAGCTGATGTCTGATATCAGGATTAGGGACTGTACACATTGATCACTTATAATTATTTATTATAGTTTTCCAAAGTGTCTGTAAAAATATATAAAGTCAAGTTGGCAACACTGATACAACCCTAGTACAAGCCTGGTACAACCCTAATACAACCCTGGTACAACCCTGGTACAAGCCTGGTACAATCTTAATACAACACTGATACAAGCCTGGTACAGCCCTAATACAACACTGATACAACACTGGTACAAGCCTGGTACAACCCTAATACAACACTGGTACAAGCCTGGTACAACCCTAATACAACACTGATACAACACTGGTACAAGCCTGGTACAGCAATAATACAACACTGATACAACACTGGTACAAACCTGGTACAAGCTTGGTACAACCCTAATGCAACACTGGTACAAGCCTGGTACAAGCCTGGTACAGCCCTAATACAACACTGGTACAAGCCTGGCACAACCCTAATACAACACTGATACAACACTGGTACAGACCTGGTACAAGCCTGGTACAACCCTAATACAACACTGATGCAAAACTGGTAAAGCCTGGTACAGCCCTAATACAACACTGATACAACACTGGTACAAGCCTGGTACAACCCTAATACAACACTGGTACAAGCCTGGTACAGCCCTAATGGAACACTGATACAACACTAGTACAAGCCTGGTACAACCCTAATACAACACTGGTACAAGCCTGGCACAACCCTAATACAACACTGATACAACACTGGTACAGACCTGGTACAAGCCTGGTACAACCCTAATACAACACTGATGCAAAACTGGTAAAGCCTGGTACAGCCCTAATACAACACTGATACAACATTGGTACAAGCCTGGTACAACCCTAATACAACACTGGTACAAGCCTGGTACAGCCCTAATACAACACTGATACAACACTAGTACAAGCCTGGTACAACCCTAATACAACACTGGTACAAGGCTGGTACAGCCCTAATGGAACACTGATACAACACTAGTACAAGCCTGGTACAACCCTAATACAACACTGATACAACACTGATCTACAGCCCTGATACAACACTTATACAAGCCTGGTACAGCCCTGATACAACACTGATATAACACTGGTACAGCCCTGATACAACACTGATATAACACTGGTACAGCCCTGATACAACATTGGTATAAGCCTGGTACAAGCCTGGTACAGCCCTGATACAACACTGGTACAAGCCTGGTACAACCCTAATACAACACTGATACAACACTGATACAACACTGGTACAAGCCTGGTACAGCCCTGATACAACACTGGTACAAGCCTGGTACAGCCCTGATACAACACTGGTACAAGCCTGGTACAGCCCTGATACAACACTGGTACAAGCCTGGTACAAGCCTGGTACAGCCCTGATACAACACTGGTACAAGCCTGGTACAAGCCTGGTACAGCCCTGGTACAACACTGGTACCAGCCTGGTACAGCCCTGATACAACCCTGGGACTGACACCAGCCCTCCACATGGGCTCAGAAACTGTCCACGTTTATCTCTCCCCGTACCCTTCATCTGTATCTGACCAGGATATAACGTGCCCTGTGCCCTATCCGAAAATAGCTGTGCACCATCCCCAGAGACAGTGTGTGTGGCACAGTTTGACGGCACCCTCGGGTGACTGTGGCCAGAGATACGATAGAACTGTGCCCTATAAGATGCCCGATCCCGGCAGGCACTGCCCGATACTGAGCGATACACCTGTCAGTAAAACTACAACTCCCAGCAAGTGGTGAAGTCCTGATGTGACTGCATGCTGGGAGTTGTAGTGTGCCCCATCTGGAGCGCCCCGCACCCACCTCTGGGCTCCGTCCTGTACTCGTACTCGAACAGATAGTCGAAGTCGAGCTCCGGGTCGTCCCCTGGGGCGCTCATGTCTCCCGGGCAGTGACCGGCGGTGGTGAGTGAGGCTGGCAGGAGGGCACGGTGCAGGAGGCGGCTCCTCGCCACGGACCTGTTGCTGAGGCTGAAGCTGCCGAACCCTCCTCCTCCCGTTATAGTGCGGCTTCCTCAGTCCTCTGTATAGCTCCTCCTGTGCCCCCTCAGCAGGCTGCCCGGCTCATCACATGCTCTACAAATAACGCTTGGCATACCCCAGCTGTTATCTGTGGGATGCCCAGCTCTCCCTCCCCCCGCACACAGACTCTATGTTCGTTTCTCATAAAGTGCAATTTATGCCCTTACCCTATGCCAATGCCTCATGTCCTGGGTAAATGCCTCATGCCCTGTGCCCCAGTGCCAATGCCTCAAGTCCTGTGCATATGCCTCATATCCTGTGCACCAGTGCCAATGCCTCACGTCCTGTGCAAATGCTTCATGCCCTGTGCCCCAGTGCCAATGCCTCATATCCTGTGCCCCAGTGCCAATGCCTCACGTCCTGTATAAATGCCTCATGCCCTGTGCCCCAGTGCCAATGCCTCAAGTCCTGTGCCCCAGTGTCAATGCCTCATATCCTGTGCCCCAGTACCAATGCCTCATGTACTATGCCTCAGTGCCAATGCCTCATGTACTGTGCCCCAGTGCCAATGCCTCATGCACTGTGCCCCAGTGCCAATGCCTCATGTCCTGTGCAAATGCCTCATGTCCTGTGCCCCAGTGTCAATGCCTCAAGTCCTGTGCCCCAGTGTAAGTGCCTCACATCCTGTGCCCCAGTGCCAATGCCTCACGTCTTGTGCCCCAGTGTCAATGCCTCATATCCTGTGCCCCAGTGCCAATGCCTCATGTACTATGCCTCAATGCCAATGCCTCATGTACTGTGCCCCAGTGCCAATGCCTCATGTCCTGTGCCTCAAGGTTAATGCCTCATGTCCTGTACCAATGCCTCAACTCCTGTGTCCCTGTGCCAATGAGTCATGTCCTGTGCCAATGCCTCAACTCCTGTGCCCCTGTGCCAGTGCCTCATGTACCAAAACCTCATGTCCTGTGCCTCTGTGCCAATGAGTCATGTCCTGTGCCAATGCCTCAACTCCTGTGCCCCTGTGCCAGTGCCTCATGTACCAAAACCTCATGTCCTGTGCCTCTGTGCCAATGCCTCATGTACTGTGCCTCAGTAGCAATAACTCATGTCCTGTGCCTCTGTGCCAATGCCTCATGTACGGTGCCTCAGTACCAATACCTCATGTCCTGTGCCTCTGTGCCAATGCCTCATGTACTGTGCCTCAGTACCAATACCTCATGGCCTGTGCCTCTGTGCCCCTGCTACCCAAAAGTAACTAAAGGGCACTGCACAATCTGGTGTAAGTGTATAGATAGAATTTAGAAATGAGTAGGGTTCATTAAAGGATCCTAGAATAAAGCCTCCTTTAAACATATATTTTTTGTAGTGTTGGGGTTCTTGGGGTTATGGTAATGTTTTTATAGGGGTTTTTTTGCACCATTATTTTTCTAAAATTCAGAACTATTAATTATTTTCTATATGAAAGGACACAAAAGCCAAAATCCACATAAAAGAAGAAATTAGCCAACCAGTCCCATATATAGTGCAAATTGGACACATGAAAATTGTCACTTCCAGGAAGAAGTGGATGTACTCTAGCACCATCTATTGGAAGTAGCAATCCTAAAAGCAATAACTGACTCTTTAAGGCTGGCTTCACACCGCGGCAAGATCCGATCTGGGGCTGTCAGGGTGTAAACCAGACAGCCCCGAACCGGATTTTGGCCCCATAGTATCCTATGGGGCTGGATGTAGCCCGATGGCAGCTATCTGGCATCCAGTTTCTATCTCTCCGGAAGAATCCGGGAGAATTCAGATTTTTCTCCCGGACACAAAAAAGTTGCTTGCAATGTTTTTAAGTCCAGGGAGAAAAATCTCCCCAAATTGGCGTCTCCCGGATTCCCCCAGATCCTCCAGGCTGGATTGCCCCGATCCGGGAGGATCCGAGAACCGGATACCGGCAGCTGCACGCCGCTGTTATTTCAGGACCGCGGCTAGCTCCCTGCGAGCCGCGGTCCTGAATCATCGGCAGCAGCTGCGTCCGGCTGCACACCAGACCGGAGGGCACATTAGCCCTCCGATTCTGTGTGCTGATCCGGTCCGGGACTGTCAGGTTCATCCCTGACAGCCCCGGATCGGATCTTGCTGTGGTGTGAAGCTAGCCTATGGCCCCGTTCACACGCTGCGTATTTGTCACGTATTTTTACGCATGTTTTTTCCCCAAAAGCGCATCTGCGTCTGCATTTCCCAGCAAAGTGAATAGACATTGACTTTTGCCACTCAGACGTTCTGTAATTTTATGCAGCGGTTTTGGGCAAAAAACGCGCGCGTAAAAAAAATGAACATGTCAATTCTTTGCGTTTCTTCCATAGGCGCCTTTATAATGAGCTGGAAATACGCATTTGTCTGCCATTCACACAATGCATATTTCAAGTTGTTTTAGGGTCCTTTCACATCAGCGTTTTTCGCTGATCGAGGCAGTTGCAGTGAAAAAACGCAACTGCCGCGATTACCGCATAACGGCCACGATCGCGGCACACTTGCGGCAAGCCCCATACAATGTCTATGGGGCTTGCGGTAAGTGTGCGACAAGTGTAGTTTCGCTACTTACGGCAGGTGCGGCCGCGGAAAGAACGCAGTATACCGCGTTTTTTTCACGGCTGCACCTGCCGCAAGTGCCGATACCTCACTTGCCGCACCTGCCGCAAGCCCCATAGACATTGTATGGGGCTTGCCGCACGTGAACCGCAAGTGCGGCCGTTATGCGGTAATCGCGGCAGTTGCGTTTTTTTCACCGCAACTGCCGCGATCAGCGAAAAACGCTGATGTGAAAGCAGCCTTACGCGTGTATTTTTACGCGCGCTTTTCCCCATGAAAACGCGCGTGTAAAAATATGCAACAAAATATGCAACATGTGAACACAGCCTAACAAACCTTTTAAGGTATGTGCCCACAGGACGTTTTTGCCGCGTTTTTGCTGCGGTTTCCGCCTGCAATTTACCCTTGGTTTTATGTTAATTTATGTTAATTTGTTCCTGCGGTTGGGCTTCCCTGCAAAACCATTGTGTAAAGGCCACTTCACACACACGTGATGTTCCCTGAGGAAGGAGCTCGGGAGGAGGCTCCGAAACGCGTAGGAGGAAAATAAAGGCTGTAGCTGTACCAGACATTCCCGTGTCTGTGTTTCTTTGGCTTTGAGCAGCAGCGCGGACACCGAAGCACTTTGTCCAAGATTCTACTTCACACACACAGATATCTGAGTCCAATATCTGAACAGATCTCTGGTTGCAGTGAAATCATGGACACATTGCTCCATTTTGTGGCTGTGTGCAAATGTAACAATGTGTCCATGATTTCACTGCAACCAGAGATCTGTTCAGATATTGGACTCAGATATCTATGTGTGTGAAGTGGCCTTTACACAGAAACGCTGTGCCCACACATTGGTTTTGAAAGTCAAGAAGTGTCAAATCCCTCCGCTTTTGCTGCAGATGGGAAAGAATGATCATGTTCTATTTTCGCATTGTCTGCAGCAAAAACGCAGGAAAAATGCAACAAAACGTGCAAAAAACACGATAAAAGTGCAGGACCTGAATGCAGCAAATCTCCTGCCAAGGACTCTAAGATCCTTGAACCAGTACTGGTTTTACTGCTTTCAGGACTGCTTGAAAAACGTCCTGTGGGCACATACCCTTAATATGATTTAGGATTTATGCCCTATCAGAACCCCAATCTGCAGACATTTGGTATTTCCCAGAGGAGAATCGCGGCTAAAAGTCTCCTCACTTCTGGCATGAAGGATTACTCTCCATAAGGAGAATAGCTATTCCCTTGAACTGGGCACATGAAACCCCATCAAGGGAAGACCCTCTGCAATAAGCCAGGAAAATTAAACTATAAAATATACCCAAGTCTCTGCAAGAGAGAGAGAAGAAAGGAACTACAAGTGGTAAGAGTAGAAGGGCAGGACTATGTGATGGCTAATATGAGGAAGGGTCCACCACCATGTTGGTAACCCCACACCTATCCCCGCTGCACATGTGGCAATATTAGGGGGATTTCATGTGAACTTTAAAGTAACATCTGGCCACAATAATTATTATTTATATTATTTTTCTAACCAAAGACATAAAAAATGCCATTGAATATCACCCGACATATCACACTCGGTGTGTCTATATCACAACCAGGGGTGTAACTACAATAGGTGCTGGGGTTACAATTGCACCTGGCCTCTGGAGCATAGGGGCCCCAACAAGTCCCTTTGGCCCATAGAAATAGGTTAATGCTATTAAAGATCTGCAACATTTGGGGGCCCCATTGGAGCTTTCACATTAGGGCCAATGAGCTTCAAGTTACACCACTAATCACAACAACTTAGGCAATATGCTCAGCGGGCAGTCTGGGTAAGGAAAATCTCAGGATACAAATAGAAATAGTTTCCATGTTTGTATTGTTTGTAATATATTTTGGTGTTTTCTTTCTCAAAAATGTCTTCATGGTAATAACCAATATTAGAACACTCACTGGAGCGGGACAAAGTTGTCCCATGTGCGGCTGTCTTCAGGCTAGGGGTCCTGGCCACGTATGAAGCTATGATCCTTATTGGTACCTTTACACGCCGCGACGGCAGGCTGGATACATCCCGCTACAGGCTACAAATGTAGCTTGTAGCGCCAATGTAGCCCGTCGTAGCGGCGTCTGAAGACGTGACGCTACAGCCGGCAACAGATACATCTGTTTCCTAGCTCTGCTCGAAAACTGATGGCTACAACGCCGATGGTAGCGAGCTGTATCGGCGTGTAAAGAGGCAACGGAAGGGAACTCGGGACAGCCTGCGATGTAGCTGCAATGTAGCTAAGGCGTGACCCTGGCTCCGTGTTACCGCGCCCCATGTGCGATCATTGGTGGAAGCTGCTGCATGACGATTGGTAGTCGCTGCATAGGGAGGCATATTTAAAGGAGCTGACGAGTCACACTACACGATTGCTCGAGCGTGCTGTATTACTCAGCCTCCTGCGTTGCCTGCCCAATCAGGATGTTATTGCTTCGTCCTATCAGCGTACGGACGGCTCGTAATCCACAATTGTAGCACGCCTATGTGCTGGCCCTGCTGCACCAGGTACGCCCATAGTAGCTGGTTATAGCGGTGTGTAAATGAGCTACAGCTGGCTACTTGAGACACCCGCGATGTAGCTAGCTATAGATGTAGCGTGGCGTAGCGCATCTTGTCGCGGCGTGTAAAGGTGATGCGTTGACCGTTTGTAACCGTTTGAGCGTGCTCGTGCACGTGAAGTAGCGGGATGTATCCAGCCTGCCATCGCGGCGTGTAAAGGTACCATATATGATAGTCATACTGTCTGCTTGGAGCATTTAAGGGGCTCATTTATAGCTTTTAGGCCCCTTTCAAATCAGCGTTTTGGCTGATTCACGGCAGATCTGGCAGATTTACCACATCTGCCGCATAATGGTTGACTTGTGGGAAGCCCCCATTCATTCTCTATGGGACTTGCGGTAAGTGCGGTTTCTGCCACTATCCTGCAAATCCGGCACTTGCCACAAGTCAAAAAAGCACGGTTAGCTGTGGATTCGCTGGATCGTGCCAAAAACTGCACTTGAGAATGAATGGGGCTTGCCGCAAGTCAGCCATTATGCGGTAAATCTGCCAGATCTGCAGCAAATCAGCAAAAACGCTGATGTGAAAAGGGCCTTAGTTTGTCATTTTTTATTACATGAAATTATTTTTTATGGAGCTTAGCATAAAGATCTTTCTTGTTATTTTTATATTTCTAAATAATTCAAAATTCACAATTTTTTTAAGACGTAAAAAAAATAATTCTACTCAGCTGTGTCAGGGGAAATAGTCCTGTATTGTGATGTATATCACATCTTTGTGACTCATGTGGAATCCTCCTGTCACAATAACAACCATGGTCAGGCCCTTCTACAATAAGAGCCTAATCAATGAGCCTTGATCGGTCGACACATATGAATGAGAAAACCTCTTGGAAGGGTATATGTCCATGGACGTGTTTACCATGGCAGCACAGGATTTGTGATACTGTGTATATTAAATCTCATTTAATGCTGAGAATACCCCCAGCCAAAATGTCAACCACTGGCCTTAAGATTATGCAGATATTTAATGTCAGTTTCCGGTTGGCGATGTGTCCGCAGTCATGGGGAATTTCTGCTCTGAAGATTCTGCATAAAATATTTCCTGTGTGGACGTAACCTTAGGCTGAGTTCACACTTTGTGTATTTGGTGCAGATTTTTAGACTGAAACCTGTACCGATCTTGTACTAAGAACTAGTGCGTATTTTCTGCACTTAAGGGCCAGTTACACGCTACGATATCGTTGAAACATCACGGGTTCTGAGATGTTCAAATCGTAGCAACGTCGTTGGGTGTGACACGTACATACAATCAACGATCAGTCGGCTGATCGTTGATCGGAGGTTTATGATCATGACCATAAATAAGTCGTTGATCGTCAGTCCAACCTGCAGCATGGGTGTGTGACACCGTGATAACGATCTCGTTACGACTTCACCTATTCAGAACTGAAGGATGTAGGTGACCAAGCGACCGCAAGTATGCTGCGTCGTTCTCGATATCAGTATGTGTGACACCTCACCAGTGATCATTGAACGTCGTTCTTACGATCAAGGTCAAGTCGGATCGTTGGTCGGATCGCTGGGACATTGGAGCGTGTAACGGGCCCTTTACTCAGGTGTTCTTAGATGCAATTTTGTTAATGAAATGCAACACATCAACATTGGTGTGGTTATGTTCACACTGTGTGCTTTGGATCCGTTTTTTGAGACTTTTCTGCTGCAAAAGAGGATCACTTATCAAAAAAATGCATCAGAAAACAGATGATCTGTTTCTGACCCGCTTTTGGTGGTGCGTTTTTATCCCCTATATAATCGTTTCAATGGGAAAAGCAGATCAGAAAAACGACACAGAAACTGACATGCTTCTTCTTTCTGAGGATCAATTGTCAAGGGAAAAACGCAGCAGATCTTAAATTCCCTGCCAGAACAGCAAAAAGCGAAAACCCATTGACTTTGCTGGGATTCCATTTGAGTGATCCCAAAAACGATCCCAAAAAAAAGATCAAAAACGCACAGTGTAAACATAACTCAATGCTTTAACCTGCAGCTACAAGTGAAATGAATAGGTCAAATCTACGTCATAAAGGTGGGTTTCCGCAAGAGAAATTGACGAACTGTGGATTTAAAAATCATAACAAAATCCAATTTCCGCACAATTTCAGCACTAAAAAAGTTAAAAGTCATCCACTTTGCTGATATTGAACAATACTTAGGGTTTTATGTGCATAAATTCCCTCCAAATCAGACATCGCTGAACCTGGAGCAAGGGCAGACCCCTCATGAAGACCAGGAAAAGATTATCATAAAGTCTGCTGTTAAGGTTATTAATCAGAGAAAGTTCAGAAATTTCTACTTGAGGATCTCTATTCTGTGTCTGACATAACTGACATGAAGCTGTGTTTATTACAGCCTCTGTTAGGAGAACCATGCAGTGTACAGATTATTATTATTTATTTAAATAGCACCATTAATTCCATGGTGCTGTATATGACAAGAGGTTACATACAAAATTATAGATATGGTTTACAGTAAACAAATTAACAATGGCAGACTGGTACAGAGGGGAGAGGACAAATACAGATAACCCTAAGCTATATCCATCCACACAAGACACTGTCACCACTGTTATGGCTTTAATACTATTTGACCCACTATGTAACAGCTTTGTTCCTTGTCACCCAAGAGCCCAGCAAGTGTTTGTGTTTAGTTGTAGCACCCACTAGTGATAGTATGCCAGGCATTCAGTCCTAGAGAGGCAGTGACACTCACTAAGCTATATACTGATAAGACCCCAGATGAAATCATTACTGTCCTTACTCTATGAAGCAAGGCCAAGACATAGGGGTGAGAGAAAGTCAGCATTAGAGAAACACATACAAATCTAAACACAGGTTTTTGAGATAAATGTGCATGACTGCAGAGACAACTGGGAGACTAAGCATGTCCACTACCCTGCTGCCTTATATAGTAGCTGATGTGTAACTGCTCTGTATATGTATAGTGTTAGCTTATACACTGACAGCAGCACTGCCTCCTCCACTGAGAATGTTTACCTTAGCCCTAAAATTGCTGCAAGAAGAACATAATAAAACAGTAATAGATTACCCCTGTTACTGCACAGTCCACACAGCCAGCAGGTCCCATGAGGAAGAGGATCTATTACCAATTACAATACAACAAATGTGGGGCTTTTATTAAAGCCCAAATCCAACAAGCAATGGCTGATAGAAGTACTGTAAGGCTATAATAGCTAATATGTACACACATGCACATATATAGTTTTCACATCTTTATTTTCTTCTATTAAAATAATATATTTACACATATTTTAATTTAAATGTTATATATTCTATTTGTATTTACATTTATGTAGGATGACAGACATGGATTTTTAAAGTGCTGTGGAATATGTTCGGTGCCATATAAATAAAATTCTTTTACTATATCTATCTATTCTATCTGTTACATATAATATAATATATATATAATATATATATATATATATATTATATATATATATATAGTATAGATAGATAGATAGATAGATAGATAGATAGATAGATAGATAGATAGATAAATAGATTAATAGATAGATATAGATATATTAACATTTTGTTCATATAAAACACACATAACCATTATTTTAACTAAATGCTATATATACTATATATATATTCTAATGCACATAAATATTTATATATATTCCTGTGCACATATATATTTGTAAATATATATTCATACACACATATATATTTTTTTTACAATATGAGTTTCTATATTTCTTATTTCAATTCTATGTACTATATATGTATATTTATATATATATATATTATATACACACACATATACATATGCAAACATACATATATATGGAATGCATTATTCCTAGTTTATATATTAATTATTGTAACAATTTATATTATATTTACTTTAAAAATACACTAAAATATGGAAATATTCCAGTATTAATGTACATCCACATTATGATCATAGTATGGTATAAATTTCCTTTCAATATCAGATGCTCATTAACACTATAAATGCCCCTTAGCACAGCAGATTGATGTAATCTTCAGTTTAATGCAGGGTTTGTTCTTATTTTGGAGAGTTCTGGTGAATATGCAGTGACAGCTGATCTCCTGAGCATTGTCGCTGTGTACACATTGATCACATTGATCGGAGGGGGCACTGTCACCGGTGCACACACTGTATACCGGACTGTATCAGTGGCACACAGCAGTATATACCCCGGGGCACAATACATCATGTATTTTACGTTTGCTCTGTGTTCCCTACGTGAGATCTAAGCACCACACTGAACCCTGTCCAGAGCCCGGGGTAGCTGGCACACTGGCACAGACTATTCATCCATAGTAGGAGGAACCTACACAACAAATAAAGGTGGCTTTCATGCCCCTGACTGCAGCCTATTTATTATGTGTTTTATTAACAACGCAGGAAATATACAAATATTTGGCACATAGATGATAGCAATGTAATATAGAGCGACAAAGCGCAGTATTCATGGCAGGAGCAGGCAGAGTGTGAGCTGGGAGCAACGAGGAGGACAGAAGGACAGACGTTTATAGGAGAAGAAGGTTATTCTATAGGCAATGAATGGAACTAGAGAACTTATAGCCATATGTGCTGGAGATCACAGGGCTACAGTCACTGCTAAAGAGGCTGTCAATGACTAGAGAGAGGCTCTACAAAGGTCTGATGTGATAGAGGAAATATCACCAATGCTTCTAATCATGTACTATGCACACTTTAATCATATCTATTGAGTCATCAAATATCTATTATCTGTCTAATATTTATCTGTATAGCTACGTTATTTATTTGCCTATCGGTCTCTCTGTCTATCTGACTATTTGTCATCTCTCTAATTCATAGCTATCTAATAACTATCTATATCTCATATCTATCTATCTATCTATCTATCTATGTATCTATCTATGTATCTATCTATCAATATATGTATTTATCTATATCTATCTATCTATCTATCTAGAAAAAGGCACCATTCTAATAAGTTGCAAAAAGTGAACTTTTGCATCCTTTTTTTGATTGCTATCAGATTACACACGTATTAAAGATTGTTTAGGCTGACACTGACTTTACTACACTGTACCGATGCTGCTCTAACCCTATCAATGCCATATCTATCTATCTATCTTCTATCTATCTATCTATCATATCTATCTATCTATCTATCTATCTAACCTACCTACCTATCTATCTATCTATGTATCTCTCTCTCTATCTATCTATCTCTCTCTCTCTCTCTCTCTCTATCTATGTATCTATCTAATGTTTACTACATATCCATTTTTCTAGAGTATTAGATTTCATTCTTTTTATTACATAGTAATATAACTTGTGTCATGCTTTAGGATAGGGGGTTTGTCCGATTTAGATTAGACAGTAGTTTCCAGAAATGTATCCCCAATATTGGATTTACAGAACATGATATCTATCACCTGGAGCAGCTTTTCCCTTCACATCCCATTCTGTATAGTTTGAAAGGCTTGGATTCTCCAGTATCACAATTAGTGCTGATGATACATTGACATTCATTATTTCCACTACTGATTGTCAATGCAATGAAGAGGTTTGTGTTTTTTTCATAGGACTGCACATATCTCTCTCACATATGAGAGTCTTTACAATGCAGCCTATATGAAGTGAATACCACATTGTGCTTTTCTCCCTATAAGTAGCACTGTAGCAGTGGAGAAGTCAATGTTCCTGACACGTGTACACTGCCAACTTCTTAGCTCTCAGAGATCCAGGGAAGATTCATGTTGGACTTTAGAGGAATGTGAGCTCAGCTCCAGTCTGTGGGATGTCAGGGATAGTTATAATTATGGGTGTTGTCTTAATCGCTGCTATTTGCTTCTAACTAGATTACTGCACATCAGACACTGACTACAGTAGGCTCAGTGTAGTGAGGGGATATGAGGAGATGGGCACATGACAGGGAAGAGACTGAAGGGCAGGATCGCTGTCTGGACTAAGCTCAGGAGACACCTACAGGATGTGCAGACTACAGAGGGATTACCGGGGGACACCAGGAGGGATCTCATCATCCTGATCAAACCCTGCAGCTAAACTGTCACTAACTGCATGTGTCTGACACACAGCTGTCCAGCACCAGGGGCTATGCCACTCATAGCACAATGAAGAGTGCTCACAGCATGCAAGCAGGTGTATGCAGCTACATGATATCACAACAAAGCACTGTTACCTTCTTCACATAACTACTGCCAGTGCCCCTCAATATCAGCATAGCCTGATGTGTACCTGACCCCTAGCATCCACAGTAAGGATCAGATACCAATTCTAGCAAAATCGCACTAAACAATACTGTAGCCCAGGCCAGCCATTACTGGACATGGCAGAGCCCACAGTACCACACACTGGACATGGCAGAGCCCACAGTATCCACACACTGGACATGGCAGAGCCCACAGTATACACACACTGGACTTGGCAGAGCCCACAGTATACACACACTGGCATGGCAGAGCCCACAGTATCCACACACTGGCATGGCAGAGCCCACAGTATCCACACACATGGACATGGCAGAGCCCACAGTATCCACACACTGGCATGGCAGAGCCAAATGTACCACACTGGACATGGCAGAGCCACAGTATCCACACACTGGACATGGCAGAGCCCACAGTATCACACATGATGGCAGAGCCACAGTATCACACACTGGCTGCAGAGCCCACAGTATCCACACACACGGACAATGGCAGAGCCCACAGTATCCACACACTGGACATGGCAGAGCCCACAGTATTCACACACTGGACATGGCAGAGCCACAGTATCCACACACTGGACATGGCAGAGCCCACAGTATCACACACTGGCATGGCAGAGCCCACAGTATCACACACTGGGCATGGCAGAGCCCACAGTATCACACACTGGGCATGGCAGAGCCCACAGTATCCACACACTGGACATGGCAGAGCCCACAGTATCCACACACTGGACATGGCAGAGCCACAGTATCCACACACTGGACATGGCAGAGCCACAGTATCCACACACTGGACATGGCAGAGCCACAGTATCCACACACTGGCATGGCAGAGCCCACAGTATCCACACACTGGACATGGCAGAGCCCACAGTATCCACACACTGGCATGGCAGAGCCCACAGTATCCACACACTGGACATGGCAGAGCCCACAGTATCACACACTGGACATGGCAGAGCCACAGTATCACACACTGGACATGGCAGAGCCACAGTATACACACACTGGACATGGCAGAGCCACAGTATCACACACTGGACATGGCAGAGCCACAGTATCCACACACTGACATGGCAGAGCCCACAGTATCCACACACTGGACATGGCAGAGCCACAGTATCCACACACTGGACATGGCAGAGCCACAGTATCCACACACTGGACATGGCAGAGCCACAGTATCCACACACTGGACATGGCAGAGCCCTACAGTATCCACACACACTGGACATGGCAGAGCCTACAGTATCCACACACTGGACATGGCAGAGCCCACAGTATCCCACGGACATGGCAGACCACAGTACACACTGGACATGCAGAGCCCACAGTATCCACCACTGACATGGCAGAGCCATAGTATCCACACACTGACATGGCAGAGCCACCAGTATCCACACACTGGACATGGCAGAGCCACCAGTATCCACACACTGGACATGGCAGAGCCTACAGTATCCACACACTGGACATGACAGTATCATACCTACAGTTTTACCATATGTACACTATAGTGTCACTGTGGTATATACACATCATTTGTATTGTCCCCATTGTCGTCTGGTTGGTTGGTGCTCTTTGAGGGAGTATAAATGAGTTATACTACTATTGTACATATAATACCTGTGATAAGCCACACAAGTAATGTTATACTAATAAAGACCACCGCATCTCTCAAATATAATATTACACCATACTCACACATACCCCATACCACATATGCAGCCCCCTGCACATCTACCACATGTATCACTGCACATTGGTATACCCATAGTAAATGCCTTTATGAATGGCATAGTCTGCAGGTAAGGTGGTGGGGCCACTATACACACTGAGCCAACAGTATGGATCGCTATAATGAACCAAGCCTGTCTCATGGGTAGTATAACCCGACATACATAGCAGTAGTAGTATAATCACACCTAAACTAATCTATCAATGCTACAGAGTACAACACATATCCCCACTATATACTACTATGTACTGTATGTATCATATCTGCACTTCACATCCATTCCTGCATGTGTACAATTACATCCATATGTGCCCTCATATCTATCACATCCATACCTGCATTAATAACTATCTCATCCATACCTGCACTTATAACATCTCATCCATACCTGCACTTATAACATCTCATCCATACCTGCACTTATAAACAATCCATCCATACCTGCACTTAATAACAATCTCATCCATACCTGCACTTAATAACATCTCATTCCATACTTGCAACTTAATAACTATCTCATCCATACCTGCACTAATAACAATCTCATTCATACTTGCACTAATAACATTCAGCCATACCTGCACTTTAATAACAATCTCATTCCATACCTGCACTAATAAATCTCATTCATACCTGCACTAATTATCTATCAATCCATACCTGCACTTATACTATCACATGCATACCTGCATAATAACTATCTCATCCATACTTGCACTTATTACTATCACATCCATACCTGCTAATATAACTGTATTCTATACCTGCACTTTTATCTATCATACTTGCACTAAAAACTATCATCATCCATACATGGACTTATATCTATCACATCCATACCTGCACTTTTACCTATCACTACCATACCTGCACTAATAACAATCTCATCCATACTGCACTTATACTATCACATCCATACCTGCACTAATAACTATCACATCCATACCTGCACTAATAACTATCTCATCTATACCTGCACTTATATCTATCACATCCATAACTGCACTAATAACTATCTCATCCATACCTGCACTTATATCTATCACATCCATACCTGCACTAATAACTATCTCATCCATAACTGCACTTATATCTATCGCATCCATACCTGCACTAATAACTATCTCATCCATATCTGCACTTATTATCATCACATCCATACTTGCACTATTACTATCACATCCATACCTTGACGTATTAAATATACATCCATACCTGTACTTTAACTTATCATATCCATACCTGCACTAATAACTATCTTATCCATACATGGACTTATACCTATTACATCCATACCTGCCCTTATACCTATCACATTCATATATGTACTTATTCCTATCACATTCATATGTGCTTATTACCTATTCACATCTATACCTGCACTTTCCTATACTGCACTTTCCCATATCACTTTCATATCTGCCCTTGTATCTATCTCATCCATACCTGCCCATGTATCTATCTCATCCATACCTGCACTCATATCTATCACATTCATACATGCACTTATTCCTATCACATCTATACCTGCACTTTCCTATCACTTTCATATCTGCCCTTTTGTATCTATCTACATCCATACCTGCACTCATATCTATCCATTTCATACATGCACTTATCTATACCTGCACTTACACCGATCCCATCCATACCTATCCCCTCCATATGTACTGCACTTGTACCTATCACCGGTCAGTGATGCTGACACTGACAGTTCTCCCACTTATAAATAGCCTGTGTCTTCATGACACCGGTCCTGTGACAGCTACCCCTTCCTCTACCTCCCACTCTACATACTGATCACACAGAGTAACTTTGCAGCAGACAGTATGTAGACGAGCTTGTGCTGCCAGTGCCATCCTCTGCACAGCCTGACACGTGCTCAGTGACAGCACACACGGTGCGGCGCACACACTGTACCTTCCTCCGCTGCCTTCATGATGAATGGGAAGAAGGGCTGGAACTCCACTGTGTCTCTGGCGCCGGCCAGCGAGCCGAGGGGAAGACTGCAAGGAGCGGCAGCTGCTACACTAGTGCGTGGCATCCACTTGGTGATCGGAGCAATAATGTGGCTGGCTGTTACCCTGGGATCCTCCACCTGATCAGCAGGAGAGAACAAGGCTGTGCTGCACCTAGGAGCAGGGGATAGGACTTCTACGTGGCTACAATGCAATGTGCAGAACTGGGCAGAGTCCTGCAGACAGGTGACAGCAGAAGCATTGGCACTGGGTGTATGAGTGGATGTGAAGTGGCATGCACTTTCTGCAGGCTGTGAGTGTGGATGGGGGGCAGTGTGTGACTTCTTTCCCTCTGTAGCTGTTTGTGTTAAGCTGGGAGTTAAGTAAAGTCTCCAAGTCTCTCTCTGACGCAGGGCTGCTATGTGTCTGCTGCCTTTTTAAAGCTGGAAAACACCCCCTACACACAGCACCTTCCTCTGTCCCTCCTTCTGCTCCCTCCCCCAGCCCTGAAGGCAATAGTGACGTCCTAGACACTACAGTGAGTGCTGGGAGTGTCTGGGGACAGGGATCCAGGCTGTCACTAGTCAGCTGGTAGTTCCCCTTCTCTCATGTTCATTGATGAGGAGATTGCAAGGCTTTTTCCTTGCCTCTAGCACATTTATCCAAACTTGGTGACATCACATCTAACCATTTGTTTCTATTTTGATTGAAAAGTTACAAATCCTGCAACAGAATTTAACAAGTGTTTACCAAGGAAAATTAGCAACCTCTAATTAAAAGAGATTTTCCAGGATTGTAAATTATTCCCTATCCATTTCTCTTTCTCTGGCAATCTCATATAGAATGAATGGAGCAGAGGTGACCATGTGTAGCTCCAGTCTATTCCAGATAGGGCTGAAGAGCTGGCTCCCAACACTGCAGATGGCCCCAACAGTAAGATCCCCAGTAATCACTCATTAATTACCATCTTTCCAATGGAGAAAACCCTTTATGTAAACGATTTGATGTCATGAATTGTTTTGAATGGTTGTTCCAGGAAAAGACGAATCGGTAAAATCCTCATTCATTGGTGCTAATGATTTTTAAGCTGGATGTGTAAGGAGGACATGTGCTGCTGCTAACATAAAAACAATACATTTTTCTTGATGTAGCGCTGACATATTCCGCAGCACTTTACAATTGAGCATGGGGCAATGCAAAGACAATAACGACAGTACAAAGTAATGTATAATTCAACAGGAGGGGAGAATGGTGTGAGAGACAATCCCCGTATTTTGTAGTAATGCAGGGGTGATGTCAGGAGACAATGTGTATGATTAGGTGTCATCAGCATAGAGATAGTACTGAAAACCAAATCTGCTGATAGTTTGTCCAATAGTGGAAGTGTATAGAGAGAAAAAAAGGGGACTACACCCTGAGGAACTCCGGCAGTAAAGACCCCGTTACACACTACAATATCACTAAAGATATTGTTGCAACATCACCGGTTTTGTGACGTTGCAGCGACCTCGTAGCGATGCCGCTGCGTGTGACATGTACCAACAACCAGCGATCAACTTGCTAATCATTGGTAAATGGCCAGGGCCATTTTTCCGTCGTTGGTCTCCCGCTGGGCGGCCAGCATCAGATGCGTGTGTGACATCGGGAGACCAATGAACAACAACCTCCCAGCGCCGCATAGTAGACGCAGGAACAGGTAACCAGGGTAAACATCGGGTAACTAAGCACAGCGCTATGCTTAGTTACCCGATGTGTACCATGGTCTTGCTGGTCGCTGGTGAGTCTGCCTGTGTGACAGCTCACCAGCGATCAAATAGCGATATCCCAGCGATCCCGATCATTGGTCAGGTCACTTGGACATCGCAGTGTGTAATGGGGCCTTTAAGGAAAGCGGAGAGGAAGAGGAGCCAGCAAAAGATACAGTGAAGGTGGGTCAGAGGGGTAGGAGGAGAACCAAAAGAGCTAGCATGGTGAGGAGGAGCTGGAGATCCACAGTGTCCAGAGCGGCAGAGAGATCCAGGAGGAGCAGCGTATTAACACATTAATGATCATTCTATGTGCATGAGAGTTCGCAGGAATGTGGTCAATTTATGGCAACGTCAAATGTAATCCCACCCTAAGACTTTTCCAAAATGGATGTTGATTATTACTGTCCATTCCTGAATTAGCACATGTAAACCTGTATCTGGAACCTTTATATTAAATGTCATGGCCGTGTAGATTATGGGTAGGGATATATATTGAATATACAGTTGGCAGCTCCTTGCGGTTTTACGCCCACATGTGGTAATCCTCCAAATCAATTAACACATCCAGTGTATTCCTTATTATTCACTCACTATAGTCAAAGCGAGGATCCCTTCATGGAAAAAATATATTTTAAATATATAAATAAAACCTGCATGCTAAAGTCATTATGTAAGTCATAGGCTTCCCCTGCTGTGGAAATTTGGAAAAGAAGAGCAACTGGCAGGCAACGGAAAGGAAAATCCCATTCTGCTAAATTACTTACAGATTTAGTGGATTTAGTTTCAGACACTGAGGATTGTTATTATTGTGCGTACACTGTAAATATCTGACTTGTGACTTTTGCCATATTAATCAGTGTCAGTCTCACAATATGAAGCATAGGAGAACAAGACCATCCAATAGATGGACAGGTTAACTGTAACATTGCCAGAAATGATCCTTGTTTGCTTTTCTAGATATATCCTATTTATCTCATGGGTCCAGAATAAAGGGGTTAATGTAGTTAGTGCTACTAGTACCTGAAGTCCTGACACACCAAGGTGTCTGCCTGCGGTCATGAAATGATTTGCACTTTGTGAACTTGTCATGAGCTTGGCTTCACTGGGCTTTATTTCTCTTTTCTATATGTTTGTATGGAATCATATCCCACAGTTTTACATACTGTAGTCCCAGATCCTGCGGGAGTAATGGTAGGCATTTAGCGGTTTTACGTAGGAACAGTTGTGTTACTCACCTAAGCCATTATTACTAAAATAATCTTTGTTGGTTTACTAATGTTACAGTCCTTTATTACGTCTGTATATCACTAAACACTTAAACACATGTAAAAAAGTTTCTCCATATAAGCTGCTATGTAAAAAAAGTCTTCCATGAAAGCATTTCATGATAATTTAGATACAAACTCCACTCCTGAGTAGTTTTTGATACATTTACAACCAATGGAGGGGACTGGTGTATTTTATACCCACACACATCATATAACTAGTACAAGAACATAGTCATAACTATAGTGAGCTGCACGGGTGGAGCCTAACGGGCTCTAAAAGGTCTTTTTGACGCATATGAGAGGAATATTGCTGTTAATGGAACTAACTCTGTCTCCAGGTTTTTGTAACCTAATCTGAGAGCAGGATAATATGAAGACAGAGATCCTGTTTCCAGCAATATTTGACATGTTAGACTACTTGCTGTAGTATTGACAAGATCACTGTTTTATTAGCAGGAGATTATCAATAGAAATTAATAAACCTGATATAATGGAGCTTTGTGTTATCTTTCACCACCACTGATTGGCAGCTTTCTGCCTATGCATGGTATATACAGGAAGATACCAAACAGTAGTGTGGGCAGAGTTATACAGAGTTCAGAATTCAGAGAACTGGTAGATCTGCAGCAGATATATATTTTATCAAATATGGATAGTGTCTCGCCCGCCGGGACCGTGGGGTACTCGGAACTGGGCCCTCTCGCCGTCGTCGTCTGGGGCTGCGGGATGTCACGGTGTCCTGGCCCTGCTCCGTGGTCCCGGGCGAGTCAATTAAAAGGGGGCTGTAGAAACAGTTTTAGAAGTGAATCGTGATGCCACCTGTGGTTCGTGGCCAGAGGCAGCCACAGCTGCACTTGGGACCCCTGGGGATGATGTGAGTTGCAGCAGAGGTGATGCGCCCTCCACGGGTAAGGCTGGTCCCCAGGGCTACCGTGTAGAAGTGTAAGTGTAAAGTTTTCTGTACCCTCAGGCAGGCTCCTGCGACTCCGGTGCAGTATCAGCAGCTGGGATGGCTTGTCTGCGACACCCCCTTTAATGTTCCTTTCAGGCCTCTTTCTCTCTGTTCCGCACACTAGCTACCATCCAGCAGTCACGGGCTACCTTCCGGGTTCGACGGCCTTCCTCTCACTGTGTTGGAGGTTGGGTATCGGGACATGAAGACCCCGCCAGGATTCGTGGTTGGGGCATGCAGCTTCGCTGCCACTTCAGCAGAGCCGTCACTCTGGTTCCGGCCTGGTCCCTCGGTGTCCCCGCTGACTTGGACACACCTTGGACCCCCTCTATCTTCCCTCGAGTTTCAGCCTGGAACCCAGGAGCTAGCCATATGGAGGCACAGGCTGCCGAGTCCAGATTCTTTCCATCTGGTCTCACTGACTGTTGGCTGTCAGGTGTTACTGTTTTTCTCAGAACTTAACTTTTCTGCTCCCGACTCCCTCCTACACTAAGAAGAACTAGAAGCCCTGCTGGGTGTTGTGCGTTCCCTTTTATTGTGTCATTTCCACCCCTTCCCGGGCTCTGTCCTAATTCTCCACCCTCTGACTGTCTCCTTCCGCTATCCCCTTGCTAGACATGAAGTAACTAGTCTTGGGACCGGGGGATGTGTCACTTTTGTGTGTGGAGTGACCGACTTACCGATCCCAGCTGCTGCGCCATCCTGTGGCGACCGATCCACAGGGGCGCCACAATAGCAATTTCTTAAGACTAAGTTTACAAGAGCTTATAAAAAAAAATTGACTGATTTTTTTCCACAAGAAATACATGACTTTTCATCTGTGCTGTGATCTTTATGGCTTTCATTTTAACAAATATATATATATATATATATATATATGTATATATATAAAACTTTATATATATATGTATATATATAATATATATATATATATATAAAGTACAGAGTTTGGACACAGCTTCTCATTCAAAGAGTTTTCTGTATATTCAAGACTATGAAAATTGTAGATTCACACTGAAGGCATCAAAAGTATGAATTAACACATGTGGAAATATATACTTAACAAAAAAGTGTGAAACAACTTAAAATATGTCTTATATCAGTGATGGTGAACCTATGGCACGTGTGCCACAGAGGGCACACAGCGCCCCCTCTGGTGGCACGTGGCCTCGCCGCTGCACTGCTGCTTTGAACTGCTGGTGCTATCGCACCAGCAGTTCAAAGATGTGGCAGAGCGGGAGAGTCATTTCTCCTCGCTCCGACAGTTTCCTAGCCCCGCACACCCAGCATCATGTGACCACGGTCATGTGACGTGCAAGCGTCACATGACTGTGCTCAGCGCGAGAAGAACAGCCGCAGCTAAGAGGAGCGGGAGCCGGCGCTGGAAACAGGACTAGAAAGGTGAGTATGAGTTTTTTTTTTTTTTTTAAGCTATAACAAGCGCTATAAAATTACAAGGATGGGGACATCTAAAGGAGTGGACATTACAGAAAGAGAGGCATTACAATGATGGGGCATCTAAAGGAGTGGACATTACATAAAGAGAGGCATTACAATGATGGGGGCATCTAAAGGAGTGGACATTACAGAAAGGGAGGCATTACAATGATGGGGGCATCTAAAGGAGTGGACATTACATAAAGGTAGGCATTACAATGATGGGGGCATCTAAAGGAGTGGACATTACAGAAAGGGAGGCATTACAATGATGGGGCATCTAAAGGAGTGGACATTACATAAAGGGAGGGCATTACAGATGCCAGGGGCATCTAAAGGAGTGGACATTACATAAAGGGAGGGGACATTACAATGATGGGGGCATTTAAAGGAGTGGACAATACAGAAAGGGAGGCATTACAATGATGGGGGCATCTAAAGGAGTGGACATTACATAAAGGGAGGCATAACAATGATGGGGGCATCTAAAGGAGTGGGCATTACAGAATGGGAGGCATTACAATGATGGGGGTATCTAAAGGAGTGGACATTACAGAAAGGGAGGCATTACAATGATGGGGGCATTACAAGGAGGGGGCATTACAAGGATGGGGGCATTACAAAAAGGGAGGCATTACAAGGATGGGGCATTACAAGGATGGGCATTACAAGGAGGGAGGCATTACAAGGATGAGGGCATTACAAGGAGGGGGCATTACAAAAAGGGAGGCATTACAAGAATGAGGTCATTACAAAGAGGGGGCATTACAACGATGGGGCATTACAAGGATGGGCATTACAAGGAGGGAGGCATTACAAGGATGAGGGCATTACAAGCATGGGCATTACAAGGAGGGAGGCATTACAAGGATAAGGGCATTACAAGGATGAGGGCATTACAAGGATGGGGGCATTACAAGGATGGGGGCATGATGGGGCATTACTACAAGTAGGGGCATGATGGGGCATTATTACAAAAGGGGGCATGATGGGACATTACTAAAAGAGGTGGCATTATGGGGCATTGTTGCAAGGAGGGGGCATGATAGGGCAATACTACAAAGAGCGCATGAAGGGGCATTTCTGCAAGGAGGGGGCATGATGGGGTATTACTAAAAGGAGGAGGCATGATGGGGCATTACTACAAGGAGGGGGCATGATGGGCCATTACTTAATGTAGGACAAGGATAGGACATTACTACAAAAGGACAAAGATGGGAATATTACTAAAATAAAGGGGCAGAATAGAGACATTACTGAAAGGAGAGGGTCAGGATAGAGCACATAGCTACAAGGAGAGGGTCAGGATGGAGCACATAGCTACAAGGAGAGGGTCAGGATGAAGCACATAGCTACAAGGAGAGGGTCAGGGTGGAGCACATAGCTACAAGGAGAGGGTCAGGATGGAGCACATAACTAAAAGAAGAGGGGTCAGGATGGAGACAATGGTACAATATAGGGACAAGGATTACAATGTGGAAAATCTATCTATCTCTCTATCTCTCTAATATTCTTCTATTTTTTTTCTTCATACCGATCCATCCACCTGCTGTGTCTGGAAAGGGCAGTGAGAGCAGCTCAGCTTTAAAGTGAAGTAAGTTCCCATGAGCTGTCTGACCACTGCTGAAGAGAAGAGAAGACTGCAAAGGTAAGTTTAAAATCAATTAATTGTTAAAATAATAGAACTTTTCATCAGGCTGTCAGGACTACAAGCTCTGTACAGGTAAGAGAGTTGTCAGCTGCTGACTCTCCCCCTGTGCAGCTCTTGTGACGGCGACTACTGTCATTTAGGGTAAATTGCCCTATCGGCACTTCGCTATAAAGAATTAGGTTTTGAGTTAGAGATTGGGCATTCGGTCTCGTAAAGGTTCGCCATCACTGTCTTATATTGTAGGTTCTTCAAAGTAGCCACCTTTTGCTGTGATTACTGCTTTGCACACTCCACAGTGCCAGTCCTGAACCCAATCGAGATGGTTTGGGGTGAGCTGGACCGCAGAGTGAAGGCAAAAGGGCCAACAAGTGCTAAGCATCTCTGGGAACACCTTCAAGACTGTTGGAAGACCATTTCCGGTGACTACCCCTTAATTATCAGCCTGACGAAGAGGCCTAAGTGTCTCGAAAGCTTGCTATGTTTACCATCTTTTCAGTTAGCCATTAAAAGGTTTCAACCACTGAGGACTCTCAGATTCCAATATATTTTTCTATCTACTGGCTAACACGGTACACACATTTTTACCTCTTGAAGCTCATCAAGAGAATGCCAAGAGTGTGCAAAGCAGTAGTCATAGCAAAAAGGTGGCTACTTTGAAGAAAGCTAGACTATAAGACATATTTATTATTATTATCATTATTATTATTTATTTATATAGCGCCATTGGTTCCATGGCGCTTTACATAAGGAGTGGGGGTAACAAGGACAGGCACAGTACTTATGAGCAGTCAATGCTTGCTGATACACGACGGGAGAGGATCCTGTCCACGAGGGCTCACAGTCTACAGGGTGGGGGAGGACACGATAGGGGGAATATTTTCAGTTGTTTCACACTTTTTTGTTAAGTATATAATTCCACATGTGTTAATCATAGTTTTGATGCCTTCAGAGTGAATCTACAATTTTCATAGTCATGAAAATACCTTCTCATTCAAAGAGTTTTCTGTGTGTCCAAACGTTTGGTCTGTACTGTATATAGATAAAATACAGAAAGGATGAAAGTGATATATATGTAGAAAGGATGATATCTACAGGTGAGAGAAAATGTATATGTTCATATGGATGTTTATAGGTAAGCTGTAATGTATAACTGCTGACCTGATATCTATTGGTTAGAAATTGTATATTTGTAGATTAGATATCCATGTCTGTAGATGAGATGATTTACATGTATATACACTGTGTGCAGAATTATTAGACAAATGAATATTTTAATCACATGCAGTGGCGTAACTAGAGTCTGGTGGGCCCCGGTGCGAAATTCAGACCTGCCCCCCCCCCACCCCCCGCACGAGCACACACTGATCAGAAGTATGGGCCCCGCCCCGTGTAACGTTCTAAGTTCTATAAAGACTCACAAATTGACCCCTGCTATATATGGTCCTCCTCCTGGAATATGGCCCTTATCATAGTATAAATGGTCTTCCTCCTGTCACCATAGTCATCCCATTATTATAATGCATCCCCATATTCCTCCATATATTACAATATACCCCCATAGTCCTCCATGTATTATAAAGCATCCTATAGTTCCCCATTCATAAGGTAGTCCCAATAGTCATCCAATTATTATAATGCACCCCCACTATCCTACATATAGTAGCCTCATAGTCCTCCATATAGTATAATACAGTTTCACAGCCCTCCATATAATGTAATGCAGCCTCACAACCCTCCATGTAGTCATCCAATTATTATAATGCACCCCCACTATCCTACATATAGTAGCCTCATAGTCCTCCATATAGTATAATACAGTTTCACAGCCCTCCATATAATGTAATGCAGCCTCACAGCCCTCCATGTAGTATAACGCAGGCTCAGTTCTCCATGTAGTGCAGCCTCTATAGTACAGCCTTATATATGCAGCCTCATAGCTCTCCTTATAGTACAGCCTCATTTAGTGCAGCCTTATATCTCTCTATATAGTACAGCCTTATACATGCAGCCTAATAGCTCTCCATGTAGTACAGCCTTATAGCTCTCTATATATTGTGTTATATATGTGGCACCCCGCCAATGCAGGTGTCACAGAGGAGTATTACACCCGTAAAAGAGGTGTAAATGCTCCAGCTGCAGGTGGACCCTAGGATGGTGGGTGGAACCCATTCCCAACACTCCCACATTAGCTTACAGGGTGGGAGGTTACCCAGGAGGGCATATAATCACCTCTAGGGGGAAAAATTAGGCCTTTGCTTTGGAAGGTCGCTCGGCTGAGGGACCTGGAGGAGAGATGGAAGAAGAAGAGAGAGTTTAAGGAGAATATGAAAGGAGCTTTCCAGGAGAGCAGCCAGTCTGGGAAAGAGGAGTCAGCGAGATAGGTTCTCCTAGACAGCTTACCGGGCACCGGAGCCCGCAGACTGCTGGAGCTATATGCACAGCAGAGAATCCAGATTCCCGTGGAGTCTCCAAGTCTCCTGGGCACCAGAGCAGTCTATAAGAAGGGTACCAGGCACCGCCAAGTGAATGAGCGGCCAGCCAGTAGAGGGTTACCCGGTGAGAGAGGACAGGAGGCCAGGTCAGATTCTAAATCAACCAGGCTTCACAACAAACTGGAAAGCAAGAAGGAACATACACGGGTTAGTTAATGAAGGCACACCAAGGGTTCCACCATACCACCTGGGATCCACTTGCAGCCACCCGTTAGCTACCTGTTCTTGTAACATTTAAAGTGCTGAAACTGTGAACTGTAACTGTAACTGCCACAACCAACAATAAAGTACCCGGAGGAAAAGTGACTTTGCCTCTGCCTGTGTTTCCTTTTTGCATGAACTTGTTTCCTTCACAGGAACGCTTCCCCAGAGGTCCAGCCCTACCTGTAGGGTACTATGCCAACTAAGCCGTGATACCATCTACCTCCGGCGGACTGTGGCGGTGCTGGCGACTCCTCACCAGAAACTACAGGTGGCGTCACGACAACTTGTAAATATAATCCCCTGTAAATATACCCTTTTTCAAAGAAGTCCCCCAGGACACGGGATCAGGCGCGGCCACCACTCCCCGTGACAACAGGAGCGTTAACCCCTTGGAGCCTGATACCCGAGTACCCCAAAGCCTGGGGCTCGACTTATCTTTTCTGGCAGTCATGAACAGGATATCGTGTCCGGTAACACCTGGTACTGTGCGCCTTGTACTTGAGAAAATAACTTTTTCCGCCATTGCTTGGCGCCAAAATTGGGTTCCCGCCATTACTGCAGGAGGACCCAAGATGGCGCCATAGCCATGTACTAAACGCCATGTGCAGGCCCGGGGGTGTGCCTCAGCCCCTAGAAGAAGGAAGTTCCCTGGGAGTGGCTGCCAATAAAGAGACAAACCAGAAGATAAGGACAGAACGACCAAGGCTCCATCGTACCCGGCAGCATGGCGGCACCCTGTTGGAGAGATGTACTGCGTGAACTTGGGGAGCAAACCTGAACCGCACAAGGCGACCCGGCAGCGGCGTCCCTTAACACTAGAGGAGGATGCTGACTACTGGAGGGAAGCGTTTGGACGGCTCCGCCAGGACATGGAAGAAGCCCTGGTGTGGGTGTGCCGACGGTGGAGCGTGGAACGGACATATAAACTTTCGTCTATGAGAGCAGAACGCGAAGCACAAGAGGCAGCAGTAGCAGAGCAAGCCGTTGTGGAATACTGCGCCTCTCTACCACCTGTACCGCCACCCGTCCAGACCCCGGGACATGGGAGTTCAGGCCGAACCCCCGACAACACTGCCGTACCAGCTGTTGTCTCCGGCTGGAGGCAGCGTAGACGTCCCCTACAGAACGGAGCGTCATCGTCGAGGAGGAGTACGACGAGAAAGATGATGAGGAACCGGAGGACGTCGAAGGAGCATCAGGAGGGAACACCTCAGAAGCTGTATGGTGGACCGCGTGACAGCGGCAGCAGCGAGGAGCCCCCGCCATTGTGAGCTCAGCGGAGACGAGAGTGAACTCAAGAGTCCCAACCGGGAACTCACCACCCCACAGTACCAGTCACCCCAGCCATCTCAATCAGCCTTAAATGAGAGAGACCAGGTGGCTAGACAAAGACGCCGAGAGGAATGGTTCCAGCGAGAGCAGGCAACAAGGCGACTACGAGATGAGGCAAGATCACAGACCCCGCTTCCAGTAGAACTTCGCCGCCAAGGAACCGACATCTCCGTGTACCAGGACGAAGGCTGGGGATTTCTACGAGAACCTGGACTTTCAGACTATGTATTTTTCGCCAGACGCGACGTAGAATTCTACTTGCGGCGAGGACACCCGGACAGAGATCTTTACCGAGGTGAGCAGGTCACTTATGAGCGGTACCCCGGCCCCTTAGGCTGGTTCGCCATAAGAATTTCCCGCCAGCAATAGACTCCCGTCATAGAGACATTGCACCCAGTAATAGACTGTTGAGACATTGCCCTGTACATAGCCCCTTTTTCCAGCAGCCATGCCCCTTTTATTTTTGCCTTTCCCTTTTTGCAAGCCCCTGAATGAAGAGTGTGTCCCCTTGAATTTTGTCTTCGGCTGAAGACACAGAGACTTTTATTTTGAACTTTTATTCCCTGTTGATGTGTGCTGTATGAGGCCCAGTGGTGATAATACACACTGGACTGTGCTGGACAATACATTACCGCTGAGCCCGCGTAGGTAGTACCGGTCCCTGTTGGGCCAAGTTGGATTATGTCTTTTATGCAGATAGTCATAGCCGGAGAATAAGAACTTTGCCAACAGGTGACCCGAGGACCGTGCGGTCTATAATTTACTAACTACTGCATTGTCATATATGTGTAACGTTTAAAGAAAAATGCCTCCCAGCAATGGGAAGAAAATTAAATATGCTTATTGTAAATAGTTTACCCATTGATGTTGAATATAAAAGAAAATGCTTTTTCACTTCCCAGTAACAGGTACAGATACTCGTGGATGAGTATATTCAATCCAGGGGGTATGTGGCGCCCCGCCAATGCAGGTGTCACAGAGGAGTATTACACTCGTAAAAGAGGTGTAAATGCTCCAGCTGCAGGTGGATCCTAGGATGCTGGGTGGAACCCATTCCCAACACTCCCATATTAGCTTACAGGGTGGGAGGTTACCCAGGAGGGGATACAATCACCTCTAGGGGGAAAAAGGAGGTCTTTGCTTTGGAAGGTTGCTCGTTTGAGGGACCAGGAGTAGAGATGGAAGAAGAAGAGAGAGTTTAAAGAGAATATGAAAGGAGCTTTCCAGGAGAGCAGCTGGTCTCCAAGTCTCCCAGGCACCAGAGCAGTCTATCAGAAGGGTACCAGGCACCGCCAAGGGAATAAGCGGCCAGCCAGTAGAGGGTTACCCGACGACAGCGAAGATGAGAGAGGACAGGAGGTCAGGCCAGATTCTAAATCAACCAGGCTTCACAACAACCTGGAAAGCAAGAAGGAACAGACACGGGTTAGTTAATGAAGGCACACCAAGGGTTCCACCATACCACCTGGGATCCACTTGCAGCCACCTGTTAGCTACCTGTTCTTGTAATATCTAAAGTGCTGAAACCGTGAACTGTAACTGCAACTGCTACAACCAATTCACATAAAAAGATCAGGTATCTTTTTTCTAATCTCAGGAAAGATTCATACTCCAGATAATTAATTTAATTATCCTTTATTAAATCACTAAAACAATGTAAAAACATTTAGAACATTCCCTCCGGGGAAAACATCAGAAACTGACCAGACAACTATAATTTCATAGTATTACATCCATTGTCCTCAAATATATACATGCATATCAACATATACAAGGGAATACCAGAATCTACAATGATACAGCCAACACCAATTAGTCCATTCACACCTCAATCTCTTTGGAGTAATTTATATTTAACCCAGACTCTATGCTGTGGCTGCACACCTCCTACTACTTCTCTATAAGGATTCCCATGCGATATGCATACTAATAATCCTCACCTATGGACAAGGTTCATACCTGCTTATAGTTTTAGGCAGCGTCTGTGGTTCCTCCTCCCTATAGCTGTTTCGCAACCCGCTTTTTCCGGGTATCATATTTTTCAGATTATAAAATGCACTTTTGTTCCCCAGAATTTTTGGGGAAAGTGAGGGGGAGCATTTTTTAATCTGAATCTGTTGTGTGGTGGGGGAGGGAGGTCTGTGGAGCGGTTTCCAGGGGCTGGAGGGGACCAGGAGCAGGCTGCAGCTCCGGGCCGTGGTCATGTGGGGCCGCTCATTATGCTCATGTAATATGCACTGCATCCTGCTGTCAATCATTGGCGAGGGAACAGCTCATATGACAGCAGTGTACGAAGCAGGTCCCCAGCTCAGCGGCTGCAGCCTATGTGAATAGTCAGTGCTTTCCAGGCTTTCATTGCATGGAAAGCACTGACTAGCGATGTCATGCTCACCTTACCATCACTCCGCAGCCTCTTCCAAACAGCGGTGTGTCACCCCCAAGTACCTAGGTGTACCTGGCTGGCAAGAAAAAAAATGGTATGGCGCTTCGCCATATTTTTGTTCGCCAGCCAAGTACAACTAGGCAGCTAGGGGCTGGAATCCTCAGTGTAGGGAGGCCCAAGCGTTCTGGGCCCCCCCAGCTAAGAATTGCAGCCTGCAGACACCCCAGAAAATGGCACATTCATAGAAGCACAATATTCTGGAGCTGTACCCAGCTCTTCCAGCTGCCCTGTGGCGGTGGCAGAATGGGTAATAAGAGGTTAATACCACCTTTGTACTAGCAGCTGGCAATAAGCCCGAGTTTCATAATGTCGCGCCAATGTTAGATACGGCCATTATGAATCTCTATTAAATAGTAAAGAAGAAAAAACACAACTTTTTTATTACAACAAAAATCACAAACGCATAATTAGACTCTATCTTTATTACTCCCACATACCCATCCAGAATCCCGGTAGATGATCGTCCGTTAGTGGCGCTAACTGAAAATTAATAATTGTCGGCTTGCGCCGTGAAGGTTGAGAGTTCATGGTCTGTGTCACCTGAGGTTAAATAAAGCAAGGTGGTTCTCTGATCTCATGTGAAACTTCCCGCTTCACAGTGGACCCGAATGGAGTGAGTTTCCTGTCACCGTTGTGAGCAGGGTGACTTCAGTGGAGATCTCCCAAGATTAGGTAGAGTGACGAGGATTAACTCTGACCTCAGGTGAACTTTACCAAGTCACCTGGGTCCCAGCGTGACACAAAACTCACAGACCCTCTCTCCCTCAGGCTATATCTCTCTCTACATATATACACACATCCACATACTAAGGGCCACGTTACACACACAGATAATTGCGCACAGATTGTTCGCAGATCTCTGGTTGCAGTGAAATCATGGACACATTGTTACATTTTGTGGCTGTGTACAAATGGGACAATGAGTCCATGATTTCACTGCAACCAGAGATCTGCGAACAATCTGTGCGCAATTATCTGTGTGTGTAACGTGGCCTTTAGTTACATATCTGTATTTATTTATATATATGCACACACACATATACGTATACACACATATATCTATAGGCAATATTTATACACATATATATGCACATATGTGTGTATAAATATATATATATATATATATATATATATATATATATATATATATATATATATGTCACATTAGTAGAAGGTTACCGGGCACTAACCAATTATGCACTGGCCTGTGCCACTCTCGTGGCTGTCAGCTGCAGGTAGCCTGGTGGTGCTGGCATTAATGAGATTCACGTATAGTAGCGTTTAGCAGAGAAGAAAAGTAGCCGCACTCACCGAAGCAGGGTTTTTCATTCTTTATTTGCTGAAACAATCCTTGCGGTACAGCAACATAGCGGGGAGGGGTGCAGGAAGGCGGACGACGGTTCACCGTTTCGCGGACGATACCGCTTCTACAGGTCCTCTAGAGGACCCGTAGAAGCGGTATCGTCCGCGAAACGGTGAACCGTCGTCCGCCTTCCTGCACCCCCTCCCCGCTATGTTGCTGTACCGCAAGGATTGTTTCAGCAAATAAAGAATGAAAAACCCTGCTTCGGTGAGTGCGGCTACTTTTCTTCTCTGCTAAACGCTAATATATATATATGTAACATAAAATAACAAAGAAACGGAAAAGCACAAGAATTCTGTAGTCGGGTGCAAGGCCCTCCTACTACAGTCCAAGGTTTCAGATACTGGACAAAAATGGACGACAGCTTTAGAAAATCAATTGTGGATTTTATTCACCTAGAGACTGCAACATTTCAGTTGGAAGCTTTTCTCAAGCAGTGACAGTCAACTCTGGGGTACAGATATATATATAGGATCCATGCAATGGGCTTTCAATTATACAATTAGTGGAAAAAACTTTATAATATTTCCCATTAATATAGAATAGGACCGGTTAAAGTGGTAACCACACAAAACAGCGAGCCGTCGTCCGTCAATTCCTCACTCCCTCTCCCCGCAATGATCATCTTGCTGTGACACTGGCAGCTTTGATCAAATAAATGGAACATTTCTTCAAATGGTGAGTGCCGCTTCTTTTCTTTCTTGGAATAATCAATTTCCCATAAATACACCACAGTATTTAAATGCATATAATACAATTTTACATAAAGTGCTTAAAGGTTTCACTAGTTGTTTACATTAGTAAAATACACCTCTGAAACATTAAAATCGGACTAATGTCCTAAATTGATTAAATAGTGCACAGGTGTTATGTATTAATAGGTTGGACTCACCACACTAGTATAGTCATGTAGCATTGATTGCCATATTTACAGCATCCGGCTGAATGCAGAGCGCATGCTCAATTAGAAAAAAATGGCAATAATGACGTATGTGGACTCGTCACATGACTCATCAAATCCCACGCATGTGCTACAGGATTCTCGGCCGCCATCTTTTTAGTCCCGCGGTTGCCCAAATGAGATATTGCGGTCTTAGTGGCAACTACACCCTTTAGAACCCATGCATGCATATTACTGCAATGGGATTCTCGGCCGCCATCTTTCAATTCCACAATGTATGTTATTAATATGCGGTCTCAAACAGCAAATACCTTTTATACCAAGATCAAAAATTAGGGGTTAATGGTTCCCAATAGGTTAACACCAAATAGCCTCTATTTAATAACAATTCTTCTTAGTACAGGTTTTATATCATACTATAACTGGCAAAGTATGATGTCACTGGGAAATCATTAGGTCATAGTCCGGCGGACTTATCATAACAGTTGACTGTGTTGGATCACCAACACACAAATGACTTTGACACAAAAGAAAGTAGATGTAACCTACCCCCTCATGTGTCAGCCATCCTGTCTAGATGTCCAGATAACCCTAACCCACGGCCTTTTTTTTATATAATTCCAATTACATCAGACCAAGATTCTAAAAGTATTAATCTTTTATTACAGAAAATTGATAAGTGATGTTAAGAGCCCACACATACAATTACTAATTAAAAAAATAATAAGAAAAATACAGTGATCGTGCCACTCCAGGGTACTGTGAAATATCCCATTATAATGTAATCTGTGGATATAAAAAAATGTAAAAATTAGTATAAAAATATGTATACATCATTTATATCATCATAACCAAATTTAAACTGCAAAAGAGTTAAAATGAATAAAAAAAAAAAATGGGAGAGGGAGTCCCTCTGTCCCAATTATAACAAACTATTAATCTTGTAGTCCACATTTCAAGTGTTTAACCTGTGGATCCACTCGAGCTCACGTTTTTCAAATGTCGTATGCAATCTCCACCTCGTCTCTGCACAGGGATCATATCAATCAACTGGAACCATAATTGGTTCTCTGTGTGACCCATGTCCATAAAGTGCTTTGGTACCGGTAAATCCTGTCTCATCTTCATTATGGTATGCCGGTGATGATTTATTCTCGTCTTGAAACCCCAAGTTGTCTCACCGACACACCATAAGGAACAAGGGCACTCCAAAAGATACACCACATAATCAGATGAACATGTCAGATAATGCCTTATGTTATATTGCACCATAGTCGTTGGATGTACGAAAGTCAAACCTTTTAAGATCAAGCTACAGTTAACACAAGAGAGACAAAGATAACATCCTTCTTTTTGATCCTGTCAAATATCTTTGTGTTTCTTTTTTCAAGGAACCAATATTGGAATGATTTGTCTCCCAAGTTGTGGCTACGTCTATAGGAAAAAAGGGGAGGCAGCTCAAATTCTTTAACATTAGGGAGGCATTTGTATAACATACCCCAATGCCTCTTTATGATCTTAGCTACCTCCTCACTTTCATCACAAAAAGTAGTCACTACTGGAATACGTTAAATTTTCTTACTTTTTTGTTTTTTAGACAAAATATCTTTCTATCTCATCTACTTTTTCTATTTGACCCAATAGCAATCCTCTCGGGTATGCTCTCTCTGAGAATTTTTTCATAATTTTATGCAGAGATCTATCCTACTCATTCTTTTAACTCACAATCTTTTTTACCTGAAGGAATTAACTATAGGGTATTGGTTTGAGAGTACTCTTTGGATTGTGGTTGTTGTACATTAAAAGGTCATGTTTATCTGTTTGTTTCACATCCAGCTCTGTTTTAAAATTGTTCACCAATACATCTAGAAACTGTAATGAGGTTGTTGATGATACCAACATGAACTTAATTGTCTCATCAATCGTATTTAAAAACCTCTGGAATTCGGTCAAGGCCTCTTCAGATCCAGTCCATATGAGAAAGACACTGTCTATGTACCTCCGCCACATAGCAACCAAGTAAAAAGTGGTGAGACACATAGACGAAGTCTTCCTCAAGTACCCTCATAACAATATTTGCATAAGCTGGCACCATATCAGTGCCCATTGCGGTGATATGGATCAAAATTTTATAATATTAATTAGTTGCCTGCTCCTTGCCTAATCTGTTATGATCTGGTGACCTTGGAGCCACATGAATATTTTTCACAGGAGTAAGTGGTACATATACTGACGGCAGTTCCTGATCTAACCCCGCAACTAGAAGTAGCCGTGGGATGTGACTAACCATACCCTAGACACCTCAACACGGCCGGAGAACTAGCTACCCCTAAAGATGGAAACAGGAATTCTATCTTGCCTCAGAGCAGAACCCCAAAAGGATAGAAAGCCCCATACAAATATTAACTGTGAGTAAGAGAGGAAAAGACACACTCAGGCAGAAAACAGCATCTAGCAAATGAGGCCACTTCTAGCTAGATAGATAAAGACAGGACAGAATACTATTGCAGTCAGTATAAAAGTCCTTTCAAAAACATCCACAGCAGATAATACAAAAATACCCCCGAGTCTACTCAAGACTCGGCGCCCTCTAAATCTGCGGAACTCCTGTGAATCCAACTATGCTAAATATATGCTGACACAATCAAAAACTGAACAAGCCAATAACAAATGAATAGCACATAAATCCTAGGAAGAAAACTTCCTAACAGAGAGCAGGTTAAGACAGACATGCACTCAGAGCAAAAATAGAAAATTTCAAAACAAGCACACAGCATGTGTGCCACAAGAAAACAAAACCGTTCACTCAGCTTGGAAATTTTGCAGCAGGGCAGGAAGAGACCAGGCAGAGGTGAAACACCTCTAGGACAATTGACAACTGGCAAAGACTGAGGAAATTCTGCAAACCTAAATACCCCAGTCAGAATTGCAATTATCCAATTCACCTGACCAAGAGTGCAAAACAGGATCAACTACATTACCAGCCACAACCACAGGAGGGAGCCCACAAGCAGAATTCACAACACTAATCAATATGGACCAAGTGCCAGGGTGAAAATTATATCCGGGACCAAGTGCCTCTATGTCCGCGCCGCTGCTCCAAATGAATATCAGAAACACCGGAATGTTTTAAGCAAGTAATCTTCAGCTTTATTTTCCGACGCGTTTCGGAGCTAACACCCAGCTCCTTCCTCAGGGAATGACCTGAGGAAGGAGCTGGGTGTTAGCTCTGAAACGCGTCGAAAAATAAAGCTGAAGATCACTTGCTTAAAACATTCCGGTGTTTCTGATATTCATTTGGAGCAGCGGCGCGGACATAGAGGCACTTGGTCCCGGATAGAGTTTCACCCCCACGCTATGGAAGTGCGGTCCCTGCTGTGGCTGCTGTGTTTGGGCGATTGAGCTGGTTGTGGGCTGCACAACCGAATCAGGTGAGCAGTTTTCATACTGTATGGGATTCACCTCCTATATTAGGATAAGACCCTATGCACATTCTCATTTTTTAGATAGCGTGAAAATTATGACACCAGACACACAGAGTCAGATGTACACTCTCCCTTGGTCAGGTCCCAAGTAAGGTTTATTTAAACAGGCATGAAAATATAAAACCTCAGTAAGGGGCTTGGCCATCCTATTCAGATGTATTCATTGGTTAGTGGGTTGGATAATGGGCTAGTCCATTGCCGGATCCATGAGGTCATCAGGGATGTGGTCTTGATCAAGGGTCTCCAGGTGAGGTGGCATTCTGTGATTTCTGTGATTGGTCAGTACATCTATGGAATTCAGCTTCCTCCAGGAACTTCTTATTAGAAGCAGGATGTAGTCATAGATCCAGTCACCATCTTGCATACCATGGCATGGTGTGATGAAACAGGAAATGGCAGCCATGTTTAAGTCACAATTATGCTTATGAAATGTGAAATAATACACTCTATGGGTTGTTTCTTTCAACCCCTAAGGTTAATTAAGTATTTGACCCTATGGCTCTCCTCAATAGCAGTACCTCTTCGTTGTAAAAAGAAATCGTCACCAAAGAGAAAATAGTTATTGGTCAACACCAATCCGAGTAGCTCAAGAATCAAGTTACATGCATCATTTGTCATGTCACTTCCCCTCAATTTCTTACCAACCGCTGTTAAACCTCTTAAATGGTCTATTGAGGTATAAAGTGACATGACATCAAATGATGCCAATATCACTTCACCAGTTACTGATAACTCCTGTAATTTACATAAAAAAATCGTTTGTGTACTTAATGTATGAGTCTGCTTCCTTTGTCAGAGGGTTAAAGGGAACCAACCACCGAAAAAACCCTATGTAACCTATAAATATCTGTCCCTGGAGCCTAAAATGACTATTCTAACCATCCCTGACTGACTAAATGTACCTAACCGCATGCACAATAAATCACTTTTTAAACTTACCAAATCCTTGCCGGATGGGCATTCCTCCAGGGTCTTTGTCAGAGAGGCGGGTCTCCTTGCTGCGCTCGCACCCGCCTAGCTGCTGTCCATCTTCTTCTATGATTCAAAGTACCCGCCCATCGCGTCCTCGCAATGAGCGGGTCATGTGCTGCAGGCCCCGCGTCACTTCCGCCCGCCGCGTCACTTGTACACCCAGGTCGGCTTCAGAGCATGCGCAGATGGCATGCTGAAGCCAGCCTGGGCGTGTCATAGACCCAGTGACGCGGCGGGCGGAAGTGACGCGGGGCCTGCAGCACGTGACCCGCTCATTGCGAGGAAGCGATGGGCGGGTAAATTTGAATCATAGAAGAGGATGGACAGTAGTAAGGCGGGTGCAAGCATGGCGAGGAGACCCGCCTCGCTGACAAAGAGCCTGGAGGAACGCCCATCCGACAAGGATTTGGTAAGTATAAAAAGTGATTTATTGTGCATGTAGTTAGGTACATTTAGTCAGTCAGGGATGGTTAGAATAGTCATTTTAGGCTCCAGGGACAGATATTTATAGGTTAGATAGGGTTTTTTCGGTGGTTGGTTCCCTTTAAGGCTGGTTTCACACTACAGATTTTCTAAATCCGATGCTATCCGATAAAAATCGGACAGCATCGGACCGATTTTGGGCCCCATGCAGCCCTATGGGCATCGGACCGAATCGGATGTGCACTAAATGACATCCGATTTGGTCCGATCCGATTCTGTCCGATTTTTTTATCGGTGCAAAAATCGGAGCATGCTCCGATTTTTGCACCGAAAATAAAATCGAACAAAATTGGATCGGACGAAATCGGATGACATTTAGTGCGCATCCGATTTGGTCCGATCAATTTATCAAGGGGCCCTATGGAGCAGGGTCCGAGGAAACATCTGAATTTCTCCTCGGACCCGATTTTACTATACTGAGCATGCTCAGTACAGTAAAACTTCTCCAAACTGGGAGAGAAGGGGTTAAAAAAAAAAAAAGTTTATGCTCACCTATCCTCGAGGCACCTGCCGTCTCCCGCCGTCTCCTGCCGACTCCCACAGGCTCCCGGTGTCTGGAGAGGTCTTCTTCATCTGTACAGGACCTGCCGTGATGTCACAGTCACGTGACCGCAGGTTACTGTAGCTTGCGGTCACGTGACTGTGGCATCACGGCAGGTCCTGTACAGATGAAGAAGACCTCTGCAGACACCGAGAGCCTGCGAGAGCCGGCAGGAGACGGCGGGAGACGGCGGGGGCCTCGGGATAGGTGAGCATAAACTTTTTTTTTCTTTTTTTTTTTACAGACCGGAGGCAACGATTTAATGCCGGAATCGGATGCCTATTTGGCATCCGATTCCAGGCATCAGAAGGGAGCCGATGCTGTCCGAATTTATTAGCATCGGCTCCCTTCAAAATCGTTATGTGAAAGTAGCCTAAGAACCTTATCTAAAAATATTCCTATATTTGAAAATATAGAATTTGTTCCTGAGACAAAGACTAGGAAGATCAACCAGAGACTTATGGATCTTGGGCAGTACATATAGTACTGGTATACAAGGATGTTGTATAGTCATAAAATTGAACAGATCCTGATTAATCATTTGTTTGTTCTACGCCAACTTAATGACAGATTAGATATTCCCTGCAAAGTAAAATTTTGGATCCCACACTAGTCTCTGGTATACCTCCCGGTCATCCAACTGTCTCCTTATACTTTATATAATTGACCTTGTCCATGACGACAACAGCTCCACCCTCATCAGCTTTCTTAATAATTATGCTGTTGTCATGGACAAGGTTATGAAGAGCCTCAACCTTTTTCATCTTCATATTAGGTTTTTTAAAATCCTTTTGCTCTGTATCCCTCTTTTGCTGTTCTATATCTCTATTAAGAGCAGACATAAACAATTCAATTACAGGAAAATTTAAAGGTGGAACAAAGTTTCTCTTCTTTTTTTAATCCCAAGATACTCATATCAAATTCACTGTTTATAATTCTAACCCTCTCTTTCTTGGTGCTAAACCATTCCTTTAACTTTAGTGACCTATAGAATTATTGCAAATCCAATGACAGTTGTAAAAAATCAATATGCATATAAGACCCAAAACCCAATCCCTTATTCAAAACAGACAATTACATCGCAGTTAGTATCTTACTTGACAAATTAACAACCAAATTTTCCCCTAGTTCTTTGGAGTTTTCTTCGGCTCTTCCCCTTTTCCTCGCTTGTCTTTTTTGTTGCCGGTGATGTCTCCTTCCTCCTCTTCTTTTGCTTTGTTCTTCTTTGGATCTATGTCTAGAAAAAATGTTAGTTACTGGGAGTATAGCACCACATTTACAAGTAATGTCTGGATAGTGATCACCTTTATTTCTTCACTTTGCAGCCCCATCTTTTTGCCAGTTATAGATGTTTCCACTGGCATAATCCTCTGAGTCTCTTAACCATTTTCTTTTTTGGCCTTTCTTTAAATCAGCACGCAATTTATTGAGACGAGTAGCAACTAGTTCCTTGAACTTGACAAAATCTTCCTCCTTTAATAATTCCTATATCTTAGTTTCCACATTTGAAAAATTCCAATTGTATACTATTTAGATCCTGCTGTATAAATTCAATATTCAACAGATTTTATCCAGTCCATACTTATTTGAGATCTTGCAGAACTGTGAGCAAAAAAATGTATCCCCATACATCAAGTTAGGTCGGATATTGGACCGTAAACCCCTAGGGATTATTTTAGCTTTAAAATACTCTGATAGTGTAGATAAATGCAGCTGCAGTGTCACAGTCTTTTTAGATAGATTTTCAAAGTTCTGTTTTAAATCTACTATAGAAGGAGTGCTTAAAAAAACTGCATTCACATCTATCCCTTTAAAAATTCGATCTTCATCCTCTGCAGTATAACTAAATATCCCTGGTTCATAATTCTTATCCATAATCCACTTCCAAAAATTTACCTAAACAAAAAAATAAAAAAGTACAAATCTCTGTGGATTCAAAATGCAAAATAACAAAAAAAACGGAACAGCACAAGATTTCTTTAGTCAGGTGCAAGGCCCTCCTACCACGATCCAAGGTTTCAGATTCTGGACAAAAATGGACGGCAGTACTTCCTTTAGAAAATCAATTGTGGATATTATTCACCCAGGGACCGCAATGTTTTGTCTGGAAGCCTTTCTTAAGCACTGACAGTCAACTCTGGGATACAGATATGCATAGGACCCATGCAATGGGTTTTCAATTATACAATTAGTAAAAAAACTTTATAATATTTCTCATAAATACTCCACAGTATTCAAATGCATATAATACAATATTACATAAAGTGCTTAAAAGTTTCACAAGTTGTTTACATTAGTAAAATACACCTCTGAAACATTAAAATCGGACTAATGTCCTAAATTGATTTATTAAATAGAATTATACATATATATGCATATATGCATATGCATATATATATATATATACAGTGCTTTGTGAAAGTATTTGGTCCCCTTGAACTTTTCAACCTTCTGCCACATTTCAGGCTTCAAACATAAGGATTTCAATTCTAATTTTTTTGTGAAGAATCAACAACAAGTGGGACACAATCGTGAAGTTAAACGAAATTTATTGGATACTAGATGGTGGCCCGATTCTAACGCATCGGGTATTCTAGAATGTGCATGTAGTTGACATACTGTGACTGCAGAACTTGTTAAGTCAACGTGAGTGAACTACATATATATATGTATATATATAACATATATATAGCAGCGCTATGGTATATGGTGGTACATTACAGCACATGTATAGCAGCACTATAGTATATGGCGGTACATTATAGTAAATGTATAGCAGCACTATAGTATATGGCAGTACATTACAGTACATGCATAGCAGCGCTATGGTATATGGCAGTACATTACAGTACATGTGTAGCAGCGCTTTGGTATATGGTGGTACATTACATTACATGTATGGGTCATTCCATGTCAAGTGAACCAATGATTATTACCTCTATATTTTTAATTCTTTTGAGATTTTGTTATTTGATAATAGCATGTCAGACAATGCAAAATGTGAAGAGAAAATTTAAAAAAAAATTATTTTTTTTTAAATGATTTTCAAAGTTCGGAGAAAGTGCGAATTTCGCTGTTGCCTGCCTTTACGTTTCTCCTCATAACTAAGGCTAGGATTAAGATAGAGAGACAAAATAAACACCATTCTACTCAGAACTATACAGGCTTTCACCAGATATTAACAAAGATCCTCTTGTGACATATTTTACCCATGTGATCGCAAGCGCAAAACTTTAAAACGCATTTCCGAAAAATCGGCTATCTTTAAATATTTCAAAAACTGCCCATGTGTCTGCTTTGCTCTTAGCCACATCTGTACCAAATTTCAAGTTGGGATCGCGATGGGATCATATTTTAAAATATTTTACTATTAATAGCGTCAATGGGTCATTCCATATCAAGTGATCTAAATATGAATATTTTTTTTTACCTGACGTCTTTAGATTTTTTTTATTTTTTGTCCTTTATGAAGTACTACCTTCAAATTAAAAGTTTAGAATTTTTTTCTTCATCAGTTAATTTTTTACAGATTTTTAAAGTTTAAAAAAAGTGTGAATTTTGGCCTGGATTTTTTTATCTTGGGCTAGAAATAAGATAGAGAAACAAAATAAACTTTACATTTTTTTATCTTGGGCTAGAAATAAGATAGAGAAACAAAATAAACACCATTCTACTCAGAACTGTCCAGGCTTTCACCAGATATGTCACAAGAGTATATTTGTTAATTTTAATTTTTACCCATGCGAACGCAAACGCAACATTTTGAAACGCATTTCCGAAAAAAAGTTTTAATAAAAATTTTCCAAAACTGCCCATGTGTCTTTTATGCTCTTAGCCACATCTGTACCAAATTTCAAGTTGGGATCGTGATGGGATCATATTTTAAAATATTTAACTATTATAGTGTCAATTCAAAAATCTTGAATTCAGATCTGTTCAACCTGTGGTCTAAAAGCGTGGGGTCTATATTTATCAAATCCATTATTTTTAGACATTACTGTATTATTTTGATATGTTACAGCTTAGAAGCAGGAGAGGACATATAGGAAAAAGCTTTGTTAGGGCTCAACCTGAGAAAGCACAGGGATAGACAGTGAATGCAGAGCAGATGATAGGCTCTGTCAATCATGTTAAGTGTCTACCCACTGCATTCAGGAAGTAAGACAGCTCGTTCAGACCTTTCATGTCCTGACATGTCTGGACATCTTCACTCCTGAACAAACAATAGTCTGTACAAAGCCATCAAGGCTGTGTACTAAAATATGGGTGAGTAAACATATTAATAGTTTAATGCTTTTATTATTAAGGGCCAATACACACCGTGCTATTCTTAGGGATCATCATTCAGAAAAACAGCCCCCTTGATTTCTATGGGGTTCACCACATGCAGTGTTTTTGGAAACACTCAAGAGTGAGTAAATCACTGCTTGAACTACTTTTTAATCGCTGCAATAAACGCAGCATTTATCATTTATATAAAAAAAGCTGCCATTTTTTTCACTAGCGATTAAAAAAACTAACGCATATGTGGTAAAAACTTGGTAGAAAAACAAGCTGCCAAAACTGCAGCGTGTATCTGCAGACAGAAAAAACTGTGCGCGCTAGCCCTAAAACTCACTTTATAGTAATACAGTTCTATCTCAAGTGTACTGTAAATCTTTATTTTTATTACCTATCTTCCTTACTTAATATTAACTGTATTTTTCCCACACAGCAATGGCTGCTACTTCTCAAGAAACAGCATTTTATCATAGACACTGTTGCAATCCTTTTGAAAAAATATGAATATGATTGGCGCTGGTGGCTGGCTACTGTACTCTCCAAAGATTGTGAAAATGAAGAAGTAGAATTGACTTTATTGCATCCTTCTGGTCCAGCGTCATCCTTTGTGTATCCAAGAAAGCCAGACATTTTAAAAGTGCACAAAAATCAGATATTAACTCAGGCGGAGCCTAACACCGTGACAGGCCGGACATACTCTTTGACACACAAGGAAATGGCGATTGCTAGTAAGCGTTTATGGACAAGATTACATTTCACCCACTAGAAGGGACAAATTGATAAAATGCCACTTTAAAAACATACTATTAATTGTTTGATTAGTTCATAATTTATAGAACGATGATTTAACTATTGTACTATTCTTATTAAACACTTCATAAATCACATGTTTAGTGATAGAATAGAAAACAAATTTATATGTATAAATAGGGGTTAACATTTTTGGTTCTTTTAATCTTGTTTAATCAAGCTTGAGGATATGATCACCTTTCTTCTTTTGGTTTGTTCAATACATTCAAGTTGAAAATGCAGAGCGTTGTGTTCTGATGATTAAGATGGATTTATCCTGGCACTTATGGGATTTGTTTTTTGTGTTTCTTTTTTGTTGCATATAAATGTTTTATTCAATAAGTTGTGATAACTCATACAATCATAAAATAAAAAATATATAAATTTGACAGGTCCCAAGTTGAATCTCTGCACAAATATAACCAAGAACACAATCAGTCATTTTTTCACAATTGCCCGTCAATAGTTTGAATTTGATATAAAGAAACATAGTCTTGTAACATATCAAATGAAAGCTGTTACCGTTCTGAGTAAAATGATGCCTCTCCCACTTCATTATCTTATTTCTAGCCTGAGATAAAAAAATGTAAAGTCATACCAGGCCAAAATTCACCCTTTTTTAAACTTTAAAAATCTGTAAAAAATTAACTGATGAAGAAAAAATTCTAAACTTTTAATTTGTAATTAACTAAAGTTGTACTTCATAAAGAAAAAGAATTTAAAAAATCTAAAGATGTCAGGTAAAAAAAAATATTCATATTTAGATCACTTGATATAGAATGACCCATTGACGCTATTAATATTAAAATATTTTAAAATATGATCCCATCGCGATCCCAACTTGAAATTTGGTACAGATGTGGCTAAGAGCAAAGCAGACACATGGGCAGTTTTTGAAATATTTAAAGCGCGCCGATTTTTCGGAAATGCATTTTAAAGTTTTGCGCTTGCGATCACATGGGTAAAATATTAACAAAGATCCTCTTGTGACATATCTGGTGAAAGCCTGCACAGTTCTGAGTAGAACGGTGTTTATTTTGTTTCTCTATCTTATTTCTAGCCCGAGATATGATAGAAAATGTAAAGCCATACCAGGCCAAAATTCACCCTTTTTTAAAACTTTAAAAATCTGTAAAAAATTAACTGATAAAGAAAAAAATTCAAAACTTTTTTTTTGTAATTAACTAAAGTTGTTCTTCATATAGAAAAAAAATAAAAAATCTGAGGACGTCAGGGAAAAAAAATATTCATTTTTGGATCACTTGACATGGAATGACCCGTATAGCAGCGCTATAGTATATGGCGGTACATTACAGCACATGTATGGCAGCACTATGGTATATGGCGATACATTACAGCACATGTATAGCAGCACTATGGTATATGGCGGTACATTACAGTACATGTAAAGTAACACTATAGTATATGGCGGTACAGTATAGCACATGTATAGCAGCACTATAGTATATGGCAGTATATTACAGTATAAGTACAGGTACACTATAGTATATGGTGGTATTTTATAGCACATGTACAGCAGCACTATAGTATATGGAGGTACATTATAGTACATGTATAGCAGCTCTATGGTATATGGCGGTACATTACAGTACATGCATAGCAGCTCTATGGTATATGGTGGTACATTACATGTATAGCAGCGCTATAGTATATGGCGGTACATTACATCACATTTATAGCAGCACTATGGTATGTGGCGATACATTACAGCACATGTATAGCAGCACTATGGTATATGGCGGTACATTACAGTACATGTAAAGTAACACTATAGTATATGGCGGTACAGTATAGCACATGTATAGCAGCACTATAGTATATGGCAGTATTTTACAGTATATGTACAGGTGCACTATAGTATATGGTGGTATTTTATAGCACATGTATAGCAGCACTATAGTATATGGAGGTACATGATAGAACATGTATAGCAGCGCTATGGTATATGGTGGTACATTACAGCACATGTATAGGAGCGCTATGGTATATGGCGGTACACTACAGTACATGTATAGCAGCACTATAGTATATGGTGGTACATTACAGAACATGTATAGCAGCACTATAGTATATGCAGTATATTACAGTATATGTACAGGTGCACTATAGTATGTGGTGGTATTTTATAGCACATGTATAGCAGCACTATAGCATATGGCAGTATATTACAGTATGTGTACAGGTGCACTATAGTATATGGTGGTATTTTATAGCACATGTATAGCAGCACTATAGTATATGGTGGTACATTACAGCACATGTATAGCAGCACTATAATATATGGCGGTACATTACAGTACATGTATAGCAGCACTATGGTATATGGTGATACTCTGCTCCCTGCAGCCCCCCCACTCCTCCACAGTGAAAGTTAAAAAATCCTCAGTGAGGATACTCACCTGTCCACCTCCGTCTTCTAGGTCCTACAGGCCTTTAAGATCCGTCGTTGCCTGGGACACTGGTCAGCAGATCGGTCACATGGCCGCTAACTGCCGGGTGGGCAGGATGGAGCAGGGGGGCAGGATGGTGATGGAGGGGGGGGAGGGGGGCAGGATTGTGTCATGGGGGCAGGATGGAGTGAGCGGGGCAGGATGGAGCTGGGGCAAGATGGAGCTGGGGGGGCAGGATGGAGTTGGGGGGCAGGATGGAGGCGGTGGGGGGGGCAGGATGGAGCCAGAGGGGGGGCAGGATGGAGCCGGAGGGGGGGCAGGATGGAGGCTGAGGGGAAGCAGGATGGAGGCGGAGGGGGGGCAGGATGGAGGCGGGGGCAGGATGGAGGGAGCGGGGCAAAATGGAGGGAGCGGGTCAGAATGGAGTGAGCGGGGCAGGATGGAGCCGGAGGAGCAGGATTACAGGGCAGGATGGTGGCAGGGAGGGAGCCAGGATGGTCGCGAGCGGGGCAGGATGGAGCCGGGGGCGCAGGATGGAGCCGGGTGGGCAGGATGGAGCCAGGGGCAAGATGGAGCTGGGGGGGCAGGATGGAGTCGGGGGGGGCAGGATGGAGCTGGGAGGCAGGATGGAGGCGGCGGGGGGGGGCAGGATGGAGCCGGAGGGGGGGCAGGATGGAGGTGGAGGGGAAGCAGGATGGAGGCGGCGGGGGGGCAGGATGAAGCGGGACAAAACGGAGGGAGTGGGGCAAAACAGAGGGAGCGGGTCAGGATGGAGCGAGCGGGGCAGGATGGAGCGAGCGGGGCAGGATGGAGCCAAAGGAGCAGGATTACGGGGCAGGATGGTGGCGGGGGGCAGGATGGTGGCGAGCGGGGGAGGATGGAGCGAGCGGGGCAGGATGGTGGTGGGGGGCAGGATGTAGTGAGCGGGGCAGGATGGAGCGAGCGAGGCAGGATGGAGCCGGAGGAGCAGAATGGAGCCAGAGGAGCAGGATGGTGGCAGGGTGGAGCAGGATGGGGGGGGGCAGGATAGAGCAAGTGGGGCAGGATGGTGGCGAGTGGGGCAGGATGGTGGTGGAGGGGCAGGATGGTGGCGGGGGGCAGGATGGAGCGAGCGGGGCAGGATGGAGCCGGAGGAGCAGGATGGTGGCGAAGGGGGGCAGGATGGTGGCGAGCGGGGCAGGATGGAGCGAGCGGGGCAGGATGGTGGCAGGGGGCAGGATGGTGGTGGGGGGCAGGATGGAGACGGCGGGGCAGGATGGTTGCGGGGGGGGCAGGATGGTGGCGAAGGGGGCAGGATGGAGCTAGCGGGGTAGGATGGAGTGAGCGGGGCAGGATGGAGCGAGCGGGGCAGGATGGTGACATGGGGGCAGGATGGAGCGAGTGGGGCAGGATGGAGCCAGAAGAGCAGGATGGTGGTGGGGGGGCAGGATGGGGGGGCAGGATGGTGGTGGGGGGGCATGATGGAGCGAGTGAGGCAGGATGGAGCCGGGGGGCAGGTTGGAGTGAGCAGGGCAGGTTGGAGCGGAGTGGGGCAGGATGGAGCCGGGAGGGTCAGGATGGAGCCAGGGGGGGCAGGATGGAGCGAGGGGGGCAGGTTGGAGTGAGCGGGGCAGGATGGAGCGAGCGGGGCAGGATGGTGACATGGGGGCAGGATGGAGCGAGTGGGGCAGGATGGAGCCAGAAGAGCAGGATGGTGGTGGGGGGGCAGGATGGGGGGGCAGGATGGTGGTGGGGGGGCATGATGGAGCGAGTGAGGCAGGATGGAGCCGGTGGGGCAGGTTGGAGTGAGCAGGGCAGGTTGGAGCGAGTGGGGCAGGATGGAGCCGGGAGGGTCAGGATGGAGCCAGGGGGGGGCAGGATGGAGTGAGCGGGGTAGGATGGAGTGAGCGGGGCAGGATGGAGTCGGGGGGTGGGGCAGGATGGAGCGAGGGGGGCAGGATGGAGCCGGAGGAGCAGGATGGTGGTGGGGGGGGAAGGATGGGGGGGCAGGATGGTGGTGGAGGGGCAGGATGGTGGCGGGGGGCAGGATGGAGCGAGCGGGGCAGGATGGAGCCGGAGGAGCAGGATGGTGGCGAAGGGGGGGCAGGATGGTGGCGAGCGGGGCAGGATGAAGCAAGCGGGGCAGGATGGTGGCAGGGGGCAGGATGGTGGTGGGGGGCAGGATGGAGCTAGCGGGGCAGGATGGTGGCGGGGGGGCAGGATGGAGCTAGCGGGGTAGGATGGAGTGAGTGGGGCAGGATGGAGTCAGGGGTGGGGCAGGATGGAGCGAGGGGGGCAGGTTGGAGTGAGCGGGGAAGGATGGAGCGAGCGGGGCAGGATGGTGACATGGGGGCAGGATGGAGCGAGTGGGGCAGGATGGAGCCAGAAGGGCAGGATGGTGGTGGGGGGAGCAGGATGGGGGGGCAGGATGGTGGTGGGGGGGCAGGATGGAGCGAGTGAGGCAGGATGGAGCCGGCGGGGCAGGTTGGAGCGAGCAGGACAGGTTGGAGCGAGTGGGGCAGGATGGAGCCGGGGGGGGCAGGATGGAGCCAGGGGGTGGGGCAGGATGGAGCGAGCGGGGTAGGATGGAGTGAGCGGGGCAGGATGGAGTCGGGGGTGGGGCAGGATGGAGCGAGGGGGGCAGGTTGGAGTGATCCGGGGCAGAATGGAGCGGGTGGGGCAGGATGGTGACATGGGGGCAGGATGGAGCGAGTGGGGCAGGATGGAGCCGGAGGAGCAGGATGGTGGTGGGGGGGGGCAGGATGGGGGGGCAGGATGGTGGTGGGGGGACAGGATGGAGCGAGTGGGGCAGGATGGAGCCAGCGGGGCAGGTTGGAGTGAGCAGGGCAGGTTGGAGCGAGTGGGGCAGGATGGAGCCTGGGGGCAGGATGGAGCCAGGGGGGGGCAGGATGGAGCCGGGGGGGGCAGGATGGAGCAAGCGAGGCAGGATGGAGCCGGGGGGGGCAGGATGGAGCCGAGGGGGGCAGGCTGGAGTGAGCAAGGCAGGATGGGATGGAGGCGGGGGGGGGGGCAGGATGGAGTCGGGGGGGGCAGGATGGATCTGGAGGGGGCAGGATGGAGCTGTGGGGCAGGATGGAGCCGGAGGGGGGGGCAGGATGGATCCGGGGGGGCCAGGTTGGGATGGGGCCAAGAAGGGGCAGGATGGATGCAGGGGGGGCAGGATGGAGCCAGGGGGGGCAGGATGGATGCGGGGGGGAGCAGGATGGAGCCGGGGGGGGCAACATGGAGCTGGTGGGGGGCAGGGAGGCAGGGTGGATGCGGGGGGGGGCATGATGGATGTGGGGGTGGGGCACATGGAGACGGGGGGCAGGATCCCCCTTGACCTCCTCTGTTCTCACCCGCCTTCTGTAGTGGTCGTCATGTGACAGGGCGGGCTGTGTGATGTCATATCAGCCCGCCCTGTTACATGACCGCAGTGTTTTACAGACGGAGGAGACGGGTGAGAACAGCGGGAGGCGAGGGGGGACAGTATGGATGCGGGTGAGGTGGGAGGCGGGGGGCAGTATCCCCTTCGCTTCCCGCTTTTCTCACCCGTCTGTACACAGGGTGGGCTGATGTGACATCACACAGCCTGCCTTGTGTACAGACGGGTGAGAAAAGCGTGAGGCGAGGTGGGGGCGTGGAGGGAGAGTCGAGGTGGGGGCGGCGGGTTCCCTGTGTATCCCGGCAACAGTGGCGTGTTGGCGCCTATCGACGGGCTGCAAATTGGCGCGCAATTCGAACTTTGAATTCGCGCGCCAATTTGCATAGTCTGCGCTCATTGGTGCCCGCCTCTGGCGGGCACCAATGAGCGGCCTCTGTCTGGCGCGCGATTTCTGTGACCGACAGACGCCGTAGACAATTATATTTTAAACTTTTTTAACAAATAAAAAATGAAAAGTGGGGCGTGCAATATTATTCAGCCCCTTTATTTTCAGTGCAGTAAACTCACTTCAGAAGTTAAGTGAGGATCTCTGAATGATCCAATGTTGTCCTAAATGACTGGTACTGATAAATAGAATCCACCTGTGTGTAATCAAGTCTCTGTATAAATGTACCTGCTCTGTGATAGTCTCAGGGTTCTGTTTCAAGTGCAGAGAGCATCATGAAGACCAAGGAACACACCAGGCAGGTCCGAGATACTGTTGTGGCGAAGTTTAAAGCTGGATTTGGATACAAAAAGATTTCCCAAGTTTTAAACATCTGAAAGAGCACTGTGCAAGCGATTATATTGGAATGGAAGGAGTATCAGACCACTGCAAATCTACCAAGACCCAGCCATCCCTCTAAACTTTTATCTCAAAAAAGGAGAAGACTGATCAGAGATGCAGCCAAAAGGCCCATGATCACTCTGGATGAACTGCAGAGATCTACAGCTGAGGTGGGAGAGTCTGTCCAAAGGACAACAATCAGTCGTACACTGCACAAATCTGGCCTTTATGGAAGAGTGGCAAGAAGAAAGCCATTTCTCAAAGATATCCATAAAAAGTCTTGTTTGAAGTTTGCCACCAGCCATCTGGGAGACACACCAAACATGTGGAATAAGGTGTTCTGGCCAGATGAAACAAAAATCAAACTTTTTGGCCGCAATGCAAAACGATATGTTTGGCGTAAAAGCAACATAGCTCATCACCTTCAAAACACCATCCCCACTGTCAAACATGGTGGTGGTGGCAGAATCATAGTTTGGGCCTGCTTTTCTTCAGCAGGGACAGGAAAGATGGTTAAAATTGATGAGAAGATGGACGGAGCCAAACACAGGACCATTGTGGAAGAAAACCTGTTGGAGTCTGCAAAAGACCTGAGACTGGGACGAAGATTTATCTTCCAACAAGACAATGATCCCAAACAGAAAGCAAAATCTACAATGGAATGGTTCAAAAATAAACATATTCAGGTGTTAGAATGGCCAAGTCAAAGTCCAGACCTGAATCCAATCAAGAATCTGTGGAAAGAGCTGAAAACTGCTGTTCACAAACGCTCTCCATTCAACCTCATTGAGCTCGAGCTGTTTTGCAAGGAATAATGGGCAAGAATTTCAGTCTCTCGATGTGCAAAACTGATAGAGACATACCCCAAGAGACTTGCAACTGTAATCGCAGCAAAAGGTGGAGCTACACAGTATTAATTGAAGGGGGCCGAATAATATTGCACACACCACTTTTCAGTTCTTTATTTGTTAAAAAAAAGTTTAAAATATCCAATAATTTTCGTTCCATTTCACAATTGTGTCCCAGTTGTTGTTGATTCTTCACAAAAAAATTTGAATTTATATCTTTATGTTTGCAGCCTGAAATGTGGCAAAAGGTTGAAAAGTTCAAGGGGGCCAAATACTTTCACAAGGCACTGTATATATATATATATATAGTGAGGCATGCCGGCGCTATGGCACGTGGCCGACATGACTCACATGGCCTGCTGCAATCAGTCGGTGCATGAGTGTGTGCTGATTGAAAACACTACATTGCAGGTGTGGCTCTGGCAGGCTGGATAAGGGCTGTCTAGAGTTGAGTACTGGGAGATTTGAGATTAGCCATTCAATCTGAGTGAGAGCAGAGCAGAGCCTCTGGGAGAGATGAGTCCAATTCCTGTGTGAGTGGAGCCATGAGGCCAGAAGGCAGAGGGTTTTGCAGCACCTGCAGTTGGGAAGACTGGTTGACCATGGAGGGGCTCGCGATGGCGTGTTTGGTGCAGCTGCTTGCCTGGAGGTCTGGGCCTGTGATGGCAGACGTGGTAAGGCACGTGCTGAGAAGTCCTTGGGGATGCCTTGGCTTGCCCTGGAGCTTAGGTAGCTAAACCCGGGTCTGGGCCTGGTTCTGACCAGTGTAATATACCAATGCCGATGTGTGTGTCCCAGAATGTGTGCGGGGACAGTATGGAGAAGTAGGAGCTCTGTGTAGTGGCTGTGAGCACCTTAGCAGCCTGTATGCATGGACTGAACTCCTCCAAGGGAAACTAGGCCAAGGAAGAGCCTGGTCGTGGGTCAGATACTATTATGGGTGAACAGGGATATACTGGCTGTGCCCGGATCCCTGTGGGACTGTGAATGACCCGTATGTTCTGTGTGTAAGGAGCACTGTAATCCTGTTAAGAGTTGTACAGACTGTCCTGTGTATATGTTGCGTGGGTGTAAATAGTGCCTCCGCCATTGGGACTGTCTGTAAGGTCGTCAGGGTCCCATTGACCAGTGTATGAGATGTGTGCAGTGTAACAGCCTGTCTGAGACTGGATGGCCTGTGTCAACAAAGATGTATTGACTGCGAACCGGATCCCTGCGGGTCCATAAGCATCTTGTGTAGATATATGAATATGTACTATACGTTGTTAAGATGTAAATACTGCTATGTATGTGTTCTGATGTAAATACTGTCATATCTGGTGCACAAAATGTAGATAAGGCAAGGCAGCCATAACTGCCATAGGGAGCTACACTGTGTGCAGAATTATTAGGCAAATGAGTATTTTGATCACATGATACTTTTTATACATGTTGTCCTTCTCCAAGCTGTATAGGCTTGAGAGCCAACTACCAATTAAGTAAATCAGGTGATATGCTTCTCTGTAATGAGGAGGGGTGTGGTCTAATGACATCAACACCCTATATAAGGTGTGCTTAATTATTAGGCAACTTCCTTTCCTTTGGCAAAATGGGTCAGAAGAGAGATTTGACGGGCTCTGAAAAGTCCAAAATTGTGAGATGTCTTGCAGAGGATGCAGTAGTCTTGAAATTGCCAAACTTTTGAAGTGTGATCACTGAACAATCAAGCGTTTCATGACAAATAGCCAACAGTGTCGCAAGAAGCGTGTTGGGCAAAAAAGGTGCAAAATAGCTGCCCATGAATTGAGGAAAATCAAGCGTGAAGATGCCAAGATGCCATTTGCCACCAGTTTTGCCATATTTCAGAGCTGCAACGTTAATGGAGTATCAAAAAGCACAAGGTGTGCTATACTCAGGAACATGGCCAAGGTAAGAAAGGCTGAAAAATGACTACCTTTGAACAAGAAACATAAGCTAAAACATCAAGACTGGGCCAAGAATTATCTTAAGACTGATTTTTCAAATGCTTTATGGACTGATGAAATGAGAGGGACTCTCGAAGGGCCAGATAGATGGGACAGAGGGTGGATCAGTAAAGGGCAGAGAGCTCCACTCCGACTCTAATGCCAGCAAGGTGGAGGTGTGGTACTGGTATAGGCTGGTATCATCAAAGATGAACTTGTGGGACCTTTTAGGGTTGAGGATGGAGTGAAGCTCAACTCAAAGACTTACTGCCAGTTCCTGGAAGACAACTTCTTCAAGCAGTGGTACAGGAAGAAGTCGGTATCGTTAAAAAAAACCATGATTTTTATGCAGGACAATGCTCCATCACATGCATCTGTCACGCTTCTGGGGGAAGGCGCCCTAGAGTGGACCCACTGGGCCGTGGTACCGAACTTCCCTGGGTGAGCTGATCCTAGTTTACCCAACCCCTTTACAGGGATTGTCAGGGGCAAGCCCAGGGGGTCTAAATGCCACAGCAGCTAGTACCAGGGGGGCGGCTCTTAAGGTTAGCCTATACTAAGGAACAGAGAAGTATTCCAGGTAACAGGGTACAAGGCTAGGAGGCCAGGAATGATGCTACCGGGGATGAGCACAGCAAGGGTTCCAGGACACAGAGCACGAAGAAGGCCTGACCAACAGTGAGCAAGGCAGAAGCAAACTGACTTAATAATCAGGCACCTCCCATCAGAGGAGGTGGCCTGATATACTATGGGAAGAGCAGCTATTGGTCAACAGGAGTGTCAGGTTGGACCTTGCCGGCCCATAGAGTCACAGGGAAGGAGTGCACCTAGCGCGCCGCTGATTAGGCTCATGAAAATGACCATACTAATGTGCTCATGTGCGAACCCGGTGGTCAGCTGACAGGTAGGGAACATGGCCACGGTTCCGAGCCACAGCACGCCTGGATGCTGGATGCCCGGTCGGCAGAGGAGTAGGAGATGCCGACCCGGGAGAAGAGGTCAGCTGGGAAGTGGTGCCAGGGGGCCTGACAGCATCCAACTTCTCCACACCGTGGCTGGCCAGTAAAGGTCTAAGGGCCGCTTTACACACACCAACTTCTGTGTCCAACCTCTGAACAGATCTCTGGTTGCAATGAAATCATGGACACATTATTCCATTTTTAAAAAGCCACAAAATGGAACAATGTGTCCATGATTTCACTGCAACCAGAGATCTGTTCAGAAGTTGGACACAGAAGTTGGTCTGTGTAAAGCGGCAATAAAAGAAGAAAAAATAATGACATGGCCCACTTGTTCACCTGATCTGAACCCCATAGAGAACCTGTGGTCCCTCATAATATGTGAGATCTACAGGGAGGGAAAACAGTACACCTTTCGGAACAGTGTCTGGGAGGCTGTGGTGGCTGCTGCACGCAATGTTGATCGTAAACAGATCAAGCAACTGACAGAATCTATGGATGGAAAGCTGTTGAGTGTCATCATAAAGAAAGGTGGCTATGTTGGTCACTAATTTTTTGGGGTTTTGTTTTTGCATGTCAGAAATGTTTTTTTTCTAAATTTTGTGCAGTTATATTGGTTTACCTGGTGAAAATAAACAAGTGAGATGGGAATATGTTTGGTTTTTATTAAGTTGCCTACGGTAATAATTCTGCACAGTAATAGTTACCTGCACAAACAGATATCCTCCTAAGATAGCCAAATCTAGAAAAAAACACTCCAACTTCCAAAAATATTAAGCTTTGATATTTGAGTCTTTTGGGTTGATTGAGAACTTACAGTAGTTATTGATCAATAATACAAATAATCCTCTACAATACAACTTGCCTAATAATTCTGCACACAGTGTATGATTGGTGCTCCTTGTGTTCTATGGAGCTGCAATCAGTGCTCCCATGTATATAAGCCTTTTTAAAGAGGTACATGAGAATTGTAATGTGCTCTTATGTGAGATGTAATGTCATGTTACTATGTGAGTGTATTATTTATTATATGTGATGTGAGTGTGGCACCCCTGCGGGGGATTGCCACAGGTTACACTGGTGCAAGGAAGGATTGACACCTTGGTTTGTTCAGCACACAACACCTTCCACTCCAGACCTGAAGGGGGAGCTCTACTGGCTGCATGGAGTCAGTTCCCCTTTAATGAGATCCAGGCTGAGAGGAGGAGACGGTTGGTCCTAGGAGACAGTGGTTAGGGAGTGGTTCGTGTGAGAAGAGGAGGAAGGAGAAGGCTGAGCTGCTGGTCTCTGGAAAAGACAGATGCCAGGACCAGAAGGGACCATTTTGTCAGCTGTTCACACCCCAGGGAAGGGGTCGGAGGCAAGGAGAAGAGGTAGGGAATAAGAAGAGGGACTAAAAGTTATTCCCCCTTGAGAACAAACGGACACTGGAGTCCGATGCTGTGGGCTTGTATAGCCACAGTAAAAGCCCAGCAATTTCAGGAGAAGTTTAGCCCTGAAGGTAGAGAATAGAGACATTAAAAACTAACTAAACAGAGGACCAGGGGCCACAGGATAAACCGGGTTCCCGCAGAAGGGCCTGATTGTTAGTTTTAGACAATAGAGAATTGGAGAGCTCAAACTCAGGCAAGACTCATCCCTCAAGAGAAAGAATAGAGATAAAGGAGGCCTCATATCTTTCTAAGGAGTTGATCCTAAATTGCACCAGGGACCCGGTTATTACTCAGAACTGTACCTGTTTTGTGACTACCAGTAAAAGGTACCGGAACAACTATCCCTGTGTGTATGTGTGACTGTTCATCGGCTATAACCCACATCTTCCTCCTTCACTGCTCTCCCTCACCATCTTCCTTTATTGCTGCCCTGAGGTAAAGCTCCACCTGTGGGGAGCTGTACCACACTTTGCTGCCCCCTCCATCACCTCAGCGGCTGGCTGGCAGTGCCGGTACCACCTTACCGGACTCTACAGGTGGTGTCACGTTCCCCTGTAAATAACCCCTTTCACCCCCACCGTTTACCATCAACACCTGGTATAGTTGTTCGCCAGGGCACGGCACCGGGGATACCGACCATCCGTGACATCCCACACAGAAGCCCCGGTGACCGAGTACCCCATGCACCCCAGCTCTGGTTGAAACATGAGCAGTTTATGAGTGATAATAAACTGCTACATAATGGTTTACGTTAAAAAAAAACCATTGGTTTGGTGTCATTCCATTGCCAAGCGAGCCCTTAGATGAGCGCTACCTTACAATATATCTATATATATTTGTCGAGCCCCAGGCCCTGGGGTACTCGGGTATCAGGCTCGGTGGGTGTTTTCACGGGGATGTCACGGGTGGGAGCGCCTGAGCCTGTGGCCTGGGTGACACTTCAATAAGGGGTTATGTACAGGGGATAAGAGTTTGTTGTCACGTGACAACACCTGTAGTACCTGGTGATGGATCATCAGCGCCGCCACAGTCCTTTCTTCCCCGCCTGGGATGAGTATAGACCTAATTGCTCCTTAAAGGTAGACTTGGGGCTCCCCTCCCTCGTGGTGAGGAAGCAGGTAGACCGCTCCGTCTGGCAGGGTGCCGTAGCTGGTGAACAGACCGCAGTAGCTGGTTAACGACTTCAGAGGTGGACTCTGGCCGTTTCCTCGGGTCCAGCGTTCCCGTGGTGGACTGGGGAATTCCCTGGAGTATGGTCACTTCACGCTGGGGTTCCCCCTTTCTCTCTAGGGCCCAGACTCCCACGTTAGGCACCCTCTCTCAGGATCCCCTCAGGATTCTCTCATCTTCCCTCCGAATCAGCGTAGAGCTGTCCGGATTAACCTTCCGCCTCGCTCCAACCTCCAACTCTCTCTGACTTTCTCTAACTCTCTTCTACTCTTTGTTCCCCCCTAGAGGTGAATATATCTCCCTCCCGGGTAACCTCCCTCTCCTATTCTAATGTGGGAGTGCAGGAATGGGTCCCACCCACCAGCCTAGTATCCACTTGCAGCTGGGGAAGATTACACCACTTTTACAGGTGCAATACCCCACTGTGACGCCTGACCATGTGGGGCGCCACATATGTATATATATATATATGATAACATAGAAACACAAATAATATATGTATATATACATATGTGTGTATTCATATAATCTCAGTGACTAAGGGCTTTTGCCTGAAAGATGTTGAGACAATAATCCAATCACTATGATATTTTAATAATTTTTATTAAAGATGAAGATTTTAATCAATATGGGTCTCGCCACTATATCCTTTACGTGTGTATACATATATATCTATATACTGTGAGACAGTGCGTGGGATCATATGCGAGGGGCGCTATGTCTCCCCCAGAATGCGCACTGTCACGTATTGAGCCCGGTATAGGGTGTGAGAGAAAGGGACGGTCCGCTCCGGGTCTTGCAAGGTCCCGGAAGTAGACACGGAGTTAAAAGCCTGGTCAGGAGGCAGGGCGGGGTTCCCTGTACACAGATTTGTGCCTTGGCTGCAGCAGCAGCAGATATACAGAAAGGAGAGGTCTAGAGTTCCAGGAGGCCGTGTGCTAGACTAACACGGCCTAGCCCCGGAGGGCTGGGGAACTCGGGGTGGCCCATAACCGAGGCCTTTGGCCTGAAGGACCCGGGGTACGTTATATGAACTGTGTCTTGTGTACCCGGCTGCGACCCGGATTCCGGCAGACTGTGCCATCGCTGTGTGTACCAGCAATAAACACCGGGTCCTGTTTGAACCACTACCGGGCTCCACGTGTTTCCTGACTTGCAATCCAGGCGCTGCCCCACATATGGTGGAGAATGCGGGCAAGCAGGCCAGCCCGGTGAAAGTGACTGTTTCATGAGGCCAATGAGCGGCGACTAAAGTGAGAGGAGCAGCAGTCAGAATAGCCGACAGTCTTGCGGGGTGCCCGGCACTGTATGTCCATACTTAAGCCGGCCACGCTACAGTTCAGGCCTGCCGCTGATATGGAGGAAATCCTAAGGCAGCTGGTACTTACCCAGCAGCGGCAGCAGGAACAGCAGCAGCGACATGAAGAGCAGCAGCTCCGACAGCAGGAGCAGCACCAGCGACAGCAGGAGCAGCAGCAGTTGCTACAACAGGAGCAGTTACGACAACAGCAGGAGCAGCAGCAGCGACAGCAGGAGCAGCACCAGCGACAGCAGGAGCAGCAGCAGTTGTTACAACAGGAGCAGTTTCTACAACAGCAGAAAATGAATGAACTGCTCCTGCAGCAAATTGCGGCCTTACGAGACCCGCCAACAGCGCCTCCCCCGGAGCGGCGTGAGGCCCGGGACCGGGTCCGATCGGCCCTGCGGAAGCTGAGTCCAGAGGACGACGTAGAAGCCTTCCTCACCGTCTACGAGCGCACCGCAGAACGAGAAGGCCTCCCTTCCGCTCAGTGGGCTGAAGTGGTGGCGCCATTCCTGATGGGCGATGCCCAAAAGGCCTACACGGACCTCAGTTGGGAGGAAGCACAGGACTACGCCAGACTCAAAGGTGAGATCCTTGCTAGACTGGGGGTCAATACTTATGTCCGAGCCCAACGGGTGTTTTCCTGGTCCTATGTGGAGTCCAAGCCGGCTCGCTCCCAGGCATATGACTTATTGCAGTTGGTGAAACGGTGGCTCCAGCCTGAGAGCTTAACTCCGGGACAGATGGTGGAAAGGGTGGTGGTCGACCGGCTGGTTCGGACTCTGCCGGTTGCGATACAGCGTTGGGTGGGGCAAGGGGACCCAGGTACCTTGGACCAGGTGGTTAGCTTGATAGAGCGATATACAGCCACCGAGGAGTTCATACGGGACTCTGCCCCACTGCGGCAGTTACGCCGGCCTCCGGAGCCGGGTAGAGGTATGCGTTCATCTACAGGGGACTCTCCTAAAAACGTACCCGCTGAGAGGATACCCCAGAAAGGGGCTGGCAAGAAACCAGGCTCCCCAAGAAGGAGCTTCCGACCCGGCGCTGGCACCGCTACGTGGTGCTGGCGGTGCAAAGGGCCGGGACATGTGGCTACCTATTGCCCACTAACAGCGGACCCCATGGACTGTGGGTTCACACGCCGGCTCTCGATGTATGCCAGCCCCGTGTTCACCGCAGATGTAGTGGTTCCCCTAACGGCACCACCTCTGTGTCCGGTGCTCGTCAATGGACACAGAGCAGAAGCTCTCTTGGACTCTGGCAGTTGGGTGACGCTGGTTCGTGCGTCCTTAATCCCCAGGTTGCAACTCACTGGGGGATTGGTCGGGGTCCGGTGTATTCACGGGGACCTACGCGAGTATCCGACCACGGAAGTGACTCTATCCACTCCCTGTGGAGAGGTGACTCACGTGGTCGGAGTGGTAAAGGCTCTACCCTACGGGACGGTGCTGGGAAGAGACTTACCGTTGTTTTGGTCCTTATGGGAAAGGAGGAGTAGCCCTGTCCTGAAGCCAGGGAACCCGGGTGCTGAGCCCGACGACCCTGAGACCGGGACACCTGCCGTAGGGGTCGCCAACATAGGGCTAGAGTGTCACCCCGATAGGTTCCCGCTAGACGTCTTGGCAGGGGAGGTCGAGGAGACCCCACCGCTTCCAGAGTTGGAAGTATCCCGGGGAGCGTTTGGGACAGCCCAGCTACAGGATCCCACACTGACCCGGGCCCGAGAAAGGGTAACTGAAATAAACGGGGTAGCTCAGCATCCGGGGGCAGAGAACGTATTTCCACGCATGGTGCTTAACCAAGAGTTACTCTATAGGGTGGACAAAATCCGGGATGAGGTTGTGGACCAACTGGTAGTACCGCAGCCACACCGCCGGGCGGTCCTAGAGATGGCCCACTCCCACCTGCTAGGGGGCCACCTTGGGGCTAAAAAAAACGCAAGAACGCATCTTGCGAAGGTTCTTTTGGCCGGGCGTGTATGCGGATGTCCAGAGGTACTGTGACTCCTGCCCGGAATGTCAGCTGACCACACCCATTGCCACCTTCCGTAGTCCATTGGTACCTCTACCAGTTATAGAGGAACCTTTTGAACGGATCGCAATGGATTTGGTGGGGCCTATAGTGAAATCAGCACGAGGCCACCAACACATACTCGTGGTTGTCGACTACGCCACCCGGTACCCGGAGGCGATCCCGTTACGCCACCCCACGGCGAAAATAATTGCCCGGGAGCTGTTTGCCATGTTCTGTCGCCTAGGACTACCTAAGGAAATCCTCACAGATCAGGGGACTCCTTTTATGTCCAAAGTGACCCGGGGAACTGTGTAAATTACTCAACATCAAACAGCTGCGCACCTCGGTGTACCATCCCCAGACCGACGGGTTAGTCGAGCGGTTTAACAAAACCCTGAAGTCCATGCTGAAAAAGGTGGTGGCCAAGGATGGAAAGGATTGGGATATGCTATTACCATATCTAATGTTCGCCATCCGGGAGGTACCACAGTCGTCTACGGGGTTTTCCCCCTTTGAACTGTTGTACGGCCGACATCCTAGAGGGCTCTTGGATGTCGCCAAGGAGACGTGGGAACAGGAACCCACTCCCTATAGGAGCGTCATAGACCACGTGGCGAAAATGCAGGACCGGATCACGGCGGTCCGGCCTATTGTGACAGAGCACCTGATGGATGCTCAAGGAGCTCAAAGCCGCACGTATAATACACGGGCCACCGTTAGGACCTTTGAGGTGGGAGACCGGGTATTGGTCTTAGTGCCCACTACGGAAAGCAAGTTATTGGCCAAATGGCAAGGGCCATATGAAATCCGGGAAAAAGTAGGGGAGGTGAATTACAAGGTATACCAGCCCGGGAAAAGGAAACCCGTGCAGCTATACCACGTTAACCTGCTCAAGGCGTGGAAAGACCGGGAGTGCATGATCATGGAGGCATCCGATGCACCCGGGGTCCCTTCCCCTTCGGCCCCCAGGGATACCGAAGGCGTACGAATAAGTGACACCCTCACTAAGGCCCAACGACGGGAAGCTCACAAATTGGTACAGCAGAATCCCGATGTGTTTTCTGACCTGCCCGGGCGGACTTCGGTCATTCAACATGACATTGTCACTGAGCCCCGGGTAAAAGTGCGGGTGAAACCGTACCGGGTACCCGAGGCCCGACGGCAAGCCATCGCGGCCGAAGTGAAACACATGCTTAAGTTAGGGGTGATAGAAGAATCCCGGAGCGAGTGGGCTAGTCCCATCGTGCTCATTCCAAAACCGGACGGATCGCTGCGGTTTTGCAACGATTTCCGGAAGCTGAATGAAGTATCTAAGTTTGATTTATATCCCATGCCCCGGGTGGACGAGCTGATCGAAAGACTGGGGCAAGCCCAGTACTTTACGACGCTCGATCTGACAAAAGGCTACTGGCAAGTGCCGCTGACAAAATCGGCTAAGGAAAAAACCGCCTTTGTTACTCCGGAAGGCCTCTATCACTATGTTGTGTTGCCTTTTGGGTTGCATGGAGCCCCGGCCACATTCCAGCGGCTCATGGACATAGTGTTAGAACCCCATCGGAAGTACGCGTCCGCTTACCTGGATGATATCATCATCTTTAGTCCTGATTGGCATACCCACTTATCCCAGGTACAGGCCGTGGTAGATTCGCTCAGGGCCGCCGGCCTGACGGCGAATCCAAAAAAATGTGCCATGGGGCTCGAGGAGGCCCGGTACCTGGGGTATGTGATTGGGCGAGGGGTTATCAAACCCCAAATAAACAAAATCGAGGCCATTCAAAATTGGCCCCGACCAGTGTCTACCAAACAGGTGAGGGCGTTTCTCGGCATTGTTGGGTATTACCGACGTTTCATACCCAACTTTGCTGGACGAACGGCGGCCCTATCCGACCTGTTGAAAGGGAAGAAAACTGCGTTGGTGCGGTGGAATCCCCAAGCAGAGGCAGCCTTTCAGTCCATGAAGTTGGCCTTGTGCGGACAGCCCGTCCTCATCAGTCCTGACTTCAAAGGCGCCTTCGTTGTACAAACAGACGCCTCGGAGGTGGGGCTGGGGGCTGTGCTGTCGCAGGAAGTGGACGGAATCGAGCATCCGGTCACTTACTTGAGCCGGAAATTGTCCCCGGCGGAAAAGAATTATAGCGTAGTGGAGAAGGAGTGCTTGGCCGTTAAATGGGCCTTAGAGTCCCTACGTTATTATTTGCTCGGGCGACAGTTCCGGTTAGTTACGGATCACGCTCCCTTGGTCTGGATGCGAAATGCCAAGGAACGGAACGCTCGGGTCACCGGTGGTTCCTGTCCCTCCAAAACTTCAATTTTACGGTGGAGCATCGGGCTGGCAAGTTGCAGGGTAATGCGGATGCCCTGTCCCGGGCACCCTGTTTGATGGCTGGGGTTCAACCCCACAAGTTTGAACCGAGGGGGGGGGTGTGTGAGACAGTGCGGGGGATCATATGCGAGGGGCGCTATGTCTCCCCCAGAATGCGCACTGTCACGTATTGAGCCCGGTATAGGGTGTGAGAGAAAGGGACGGTCCGCTCCGGGTCTTGCAAGGTCCCGGAAGTAGACACGGAGTTAAAAGCCTGGTCAGGAGGCAGGGCGGGGTTCCCTGTACACAGATTTGTGCCTTGGCTGCAGCAGCAGCAGATATACAGAAAGGAGAGGTCTAGAGTTCCAGGAGGCCGTGTGCTAGACTAACACGGCCTAGCCCCGGAGGGCTGGGGAACTCGGGGTGGCCCATAACCGAGGCCTTTGGCCTGAAGGACCCGGGGTACGTTATATGAACTGTGTCTTGTGTACCCGGCTGCGACCCGGATTCCGGCAGACTGTGCCATCGCTGTGTGTACCAGCAATAAACACCGGGTCCTGTTTGAACCACTACCGGGCTCCACGTGTTTCCTGACTTGCAATCCAGGCGCTGCCCCACAATACACACATGCACATTTTACACAATTATAACAATTTTATATATATATAAATTGTTTTTCAATTGCTATATTCTGAGAGCTATAGATTTTTTATTTTTTCCCTGAAGGAGCCTGTGTTTTGTTTTTAGCTGTACTATTAACCTTACATATGACTTTTTTTCCATTTTTATGTCTGCTGTATGAAGAAAAGACATAGTTCTTGCTACGTTTATTTTTTTTTACCATGTTCACTGATGAGGTTAACTAGTATAAATCTGTTTTTCTGGCTACAGCGATACCAAATGTGTGTACTTATTTTTGTATATCTTCGAATATAAATATATTCATATTTAGTGGTATTTTTTTCTGATTTTTAAAAAAATAGTTTTACAGCTTTTTGTTTCCCTTTTTTTTTACTTAGTCCCTATATGAGACATTACCTTTTAATATTCTGATTGCTAGTACAATGTATAGCAGTGCATTAGCATTGCAAAACATTATAGCTGTCAGTGCTGCACTGAGAGATTGCATCTTGGATCATGCTCCTGGCATGGTCTGACAGGCTTACTGTAGCTTACTGACCCAGAGTTCATTAGGACAACCTTGAGTTACCATGGCAATGATCAGGACCCCATGATCACATTGCGAGGGTCCTGATCAGGTGCCGGAGGTCGGCTATAACTTACACCGATCTCCCGATGGCGATGGTGCGTGCATTGGTCCTGTGCCTGTGTGATTTGCTATGACATACATTTACATAATATTTCAGGCACCCCTTCCAGACCATGACATAATCTTACATGAAATGATGGAAAGCGGTTAAATAAGGGTGCTATCACACCGGCGTTTTTGAAAAAATGTGGCAGATCCGGTCAAAAAAAACGAAACCGCACTTGCCGCGTCTGCTGCACACTTACCGCAAGCCCCATAGACAATGCATGGGGCTTGCCACAAGTGTGCCGCAAGTGCAGCTGTTAGGCAGAAAATGCAGCAGATGCATTTTTTTGACCGGATCTGCTGCATTTTCAAAAAAACGCCTATGTGATAGGGGCCTTAGGGACATTATTTTCACAATCATTATGATTGGACTTTCCTTTAATTTTCCATCCAAGCGAGACTATGTTATTTCCCTTAAGAACTGCAGCGTTTACTGCTCAGACATTCTTAACACCATCTAGCTGCGGTCAGTGGCGTTTTTTTTGCGGCCGCATCTGACAAAACCACACTTGCCGCATCTGTCGCACACTTACCGCAAACCCCATAGACAATGCATGGGGCTTGCCGCAACTGTGTCGCAAGTGCAGCCGTTAGGCGGAAAATGCAGCAGATGCAGTTTTTTAACAGGATCTGCCGCTTTTGGAAAAAAACGCCTATGTGAAAGGGGCCTCAGGGACATCATTTTCACTTGTTTTTTCACAGAGTGAATGACCTAATTGAACTCTGCACCTAAATGAATCAATTACACCCAATTAGCAGAAAGCATGCCATAAATGTTGATTCTGTTGGTTTAACTGCCTTAGGCCGGTTTCACATTGCGGTTCTGATCCAATCCGTGGCTGTCAGGGTGAACCTGACAGCCCCGGATCGGATCAGCACACAGAACCGGAGGGCTAATATGCCCTCCGGTCCGGTGTGCACCGGACGCAGCTGCCGCTGCTGATGAACCAGGACCACGAATGGCAAGGAGCTAGCCGCGGTCCTGAAACAACAGCGGCGTGCAGCCGCAGGTGTCCGATTCCCGGATCCTCCGGGCAAATTCGGGAGAAGGCAATTAGAGGAGATATTCTCCTCTCGGACACAAAAACGTTGCAAGCAACGTTTTTGTGTCCGTGAGAGAATTCTGAGTTCTCCCGGATTGTCCCGGAGAGATGGAAACCAGATGGCAGAGAGCTGTCATCCGGCTCCATCCAGCCCCATAGGACACTATGGGGACAAAAACCAGTCACCCTGACAGCCACGGATCGAATCAGACCCGCAATGTGAAGCCGGCCTTAGCCTAGTCATTAATTTTTTCCCATGTTGTATGAACTTTTCTACTAAAAACTTCATTAAATACATAAGTGAGGTTAGATTGCGATTATTTTGCATATAACTGTCACCTTCTTGGCTCAGAGGAATCAGAATTTCAAAACTACCTTTCTTGCTGAACAGATTTAAATACTTTTACAAGATGAAGACCCAGGATCAATATCTATTAAATGCAGTAACCCACTTGTGATATCATTATGATTGGACTTTCCTTTAATTTTCCATCCAAGGGAGACTATGTTATTTCCCTCAAACACTGCAGACTTTACTGCTCAGACATTTTTAACACCATCTAGCTGCTACTTCTATAACTCCCATTTCATTCTAAATACCCAGCTTGACTATCCCACACCAGTGTTATGAACAGAGGGGGAGTGAGGGGGATAACTAGAATTTTATGCAGTTCCTAATAATATTGTATTCAGATTTCTGTTTCTTTCATAACATAGGCATACATTACAGGCATTCTCATTTCTCATATCAGAAAGTTTCCATAAAGCATACAAAGATGTCCATGGATATCTGAATTCTGAATTTGGGGTGTGCCAACCGATACGCTATTAGCACCACGAATAGGTGTGCTCCCGTATCCTTTATATGAAGTACAAAACAGCAAAGTTATGTGTACATGTAAGGGCAGTTTCAAATATTCAATATTTAGGCTGGCTTCACACCACGGCGCAGTACGGTCCGGGGCCGTCCGGTGTAAACCAGACAGCCCCGGACCAGTTTTTGGTCCCATAGTAGCCTATGGGGTCTGATGGAGCCGGATGGCAGCTCTCTGCCATCCGGTTTCCATCTCTCTGGGAGGATCCTTATAGGAAAATTGGTGATGCACTGCTCTCAAAATATATTGGGGTGCAAAAATAACAATGTTATAATTAGTGACCAAAGGATTGATACAACAACAACAGGATTATAAATGTCAACTCATTAGTGTTTGAACAAAATGTCACAGTGACCCCCCATATCAGGCTACAGTTATCCAACACAAAGGGGTAATGAGGGGCCCACCATCCCAGAGGAAAAGAAAGGAGTTTTTCCCCCCAAGGCCAGTGAGCCCCTCCACACCCCAATGTATCCATTAGTGGGATTTTAGCCCTTAGATCCGTATAGGATCCCCCAACAGAAAAGGATGTTACGATGGTCCGGACCTCATGCTACCAGAGTGGGATCCAAATAGAGGGTCCCTTCAATCCTGCCCCACAAGTACGAAAATATGGGCAAAGGGTGGGCCCCACCAGCCCAGAGGAACAATGATTTTCCAATCCGACCTTCCCCTGAGGAAGCTGCCTTGCGCAGCGGAACGCGTGGGGCCCCCAGATACCCAAGTTGCAGCATCTATATTGGTATGACATATGATACTGGAGGTTTTCTTGGTTGGTATAGGGTCTGCAAACTATTGCATAAATTGGCACCATCTCATTTCTGTTCACCTTACTGAGGGCTATTGAATTTGTTCAGATATGGCTGAAAAAATTTCCCTAACCTACTGAGTACCTATGCGCCAATTGGATGGTACATTGATTATTTTGCAGCTGGCATGCTGGGACCTACCTGATTTTAAATGGTTTTAATATATGTGTTGTTTTGCCAGTTTTTTGACACTAATAAAATTTAAATATAAATATAATTTTTTTTTGATTAAGGGTGTGCATTAATTCTTTGCATGATCTTTTTTTATGTTCTCAATCTCTGGGAGAATCCGGGAGAATTGGGATTTTTCTCACCGGACACAAAAACGTTGCTTGCAACATTTTTGTGTCTGGGGAGAAAAATCTCCCCAAAAACCCGTATCCCGGATTCTCCCGGATCCTCCCAGTTCCGGGGCAATCCGGTGCTTCCTGACATGGGAGCCTATGGGGCAGGATTGCCCCGGTCCGGGAGGATCCGGGAACCGGATACCAGCGGCTGCACGCCGCTGTTCTTTCAGGACCGCGGCTAGCTCCCCGCGAGCCGCGGTCCTGATTCATTAGCAGCTGCAGCTGCGTCCGGCTGCACACAGGACCGGAGGGCATATTTGGCCCTCCGGTTCAGTGTGCTGATCCGGTCCAGAGCTGTCATGTTCATGCCTGACAGCCCCGGACCGGACTGCGCCGTGGTGTGAAGCCAGCCTTATCATCCAGTTTCGGACTGCAATGTCTGGAGTGGCCACAGGTCTCTTGACCCAAACTCAATTAGGATGGCTTCACACCATGGCACAGTCCAGTCTGGTTTTGTCAGGCATGAATCTGACAGCCCCGGACCGGATCAGCACACAGAACCGGAGGGCCAAATGTGCCCTCAGGTCCTGCGAGCAGCCGGACGCAGCTGCAGCTGCTGATGAATCAGGACCGTGGCTCGCAAGGAGCTAGCCGGGGTCCTGAAACCACAGCGTTGTGCCGCCGCCGGTGTCCGGTTCCCGGTTCCTCCCAGACCGGGGCAATCGGGCCCCATAGGCTCCCATGTTAGGGAGCGCCGTAGTGCCCCGCATCCAGGAGGATCTGGGAGAATCTGGGTGAATCCGAGATACGGGTTTTTGGGGAGATTTTTCTCCCCGGACACAAAAACATTGCAAGCAACGTTTTGTGTTCGGTGAGAATAATCCGAATTCTCCCAGATTCATCTGGAGAGATGGAAACCGGATGGCAGAGAGCTGCCATCTGGCTCCATCCAGCCCCATAGGCTACTATGGAGCCAAAAAACGGTCCAGGGCTGTCTGGTTTACACCGAACAGCCCCGGACCGGACTGCGCCGTGATCTGAAGCCAGCCTAACCCATATATTCAGATCTGCATTAGGGAGAGCATGTGTGCTGGTTGAAAGTGTGCAATATCTATTACACAATTATATCATATCAAAATGAATAAATATTATTGTATCTTTGAAGTAATATAAGAGATCTCCAAAGGCACAGGTAATATCACATAAAACACAAAAAGAAATAATGCCATAACATACTGGGATTACCACTTTAGATTTAGGCTGGTTTCACATCACGATTTTGTGGTATCCGTGTGTATCTGTTTCAAAATGGATACACATGGATCCAATTTTGCCTTCCATGTATCCCTATATGCAATGGATGGGCTTGGATGTTTGGCGCCCTGCTAACCACAGGCTACCACAGACTCACCCACAGCATGGATGGGTTTCCACAGCGGGTACACAGTTAACACACATCTTCCAACCCAGCACAGTAGGGGGAGCTCAACCTGATGCCTTAGGCAGGATCCTCCATAAATACTGGTGCTGGGGGCAGAGTTAGACAGTGAGTATGCAGACGCTACAAGAGCTGCGAAGAAGTACTGGTATTCGGTGCTGCGTTAGGTCCCAGCCAGTCACCCTGACAAGTCTCCGATAGCCCTGCAAGGCCCAAGAGTGGGGTCGAGAGGCAAGGAGAAGAGATAGAACAGTGGGGACCGTGGAGCCAGCGTTAGGTTCACCCCCGAGCAACCCACCAGACACCAGAGTCTGCATCTACTGGAGTGCACTAGGCCCAATAGGAAACACCGGGACACCGTGGAGACTTCAGTCTCCCGGAATCCTGCGCAGTCACATACCAGGGAGCCAGGCACCGCGGGGAGAGAATCAGCGGTAGTCAAGAGAGGGTATCCTGACAACAGCACAGGTGGAGAAAGAGAGCAGACGAGGCCAGCCAAGTTCTACACAGGCAGAGGCTTCATACACACATGGGGAAAGCAAGAAGGAGGCCTTATACCCACACGCTGTGGGGACCCAGAAGTGCATCCTGAACACCTGGCGGTACTCTGCACGTTTTACCTGCATCAACACCAGTAAAAAGGTAAAGAACAACCAGCGGTATGTGTGTCAGTTCCTTCCGCGCGCCCCTGCCAGCTACAGAGACTGTCTCATAATTTACCATTCCGGCCAAATCCCTGCTCCGTCCATCCATCTATCCTCTGCACCTCAATCATCCCCAGTGCACCCCTGCCCCGGAGGTTCAGCTCCACCTGCAGGGAGCTGTACCACCTTGGCTGCTATACCATCACCCTCCGGAGGTCTGAAGCGGCGCTGGTACTCAATCACCAGAAGCTGCGGGTGGCGTCATGAGAAACTATTCATCAACTCTATTCCCTGTATATATCCCCTTCTTTAAGTTTGGTCCCCGGGGCCACGGGTCTGGGCAGGCCACCAGTGATATCCCCGACTACAGCGCGGGCCTGGATACCCGAGTCACCATACCCTGGGCGGCTCATAACTTTCTGTCAGCACGAACAGGATCCCGTGCCCCATGCTACCGGGTACTGTGTGCCGTGTTTTAACCGTAAATTGTGACTGTTAAATTAAACTGCCATTACTGCACTGCGGAGCGGGAAGAAAGAGGGCTTGACAGCTTGCAGAGCACGAAAAAGAAACGCGCCCCTCGCTCTGCCGAATTCTCCCGAAACGCAGTGGCCTAATCTGGAAATTCCCGAATTGTTTAACTGTTTAAAGACTTGCCGTGATTTACTAGGGGGGGGGGGGCAAAAATGTCTGCTACGTCCAGTGACTACAAAAACACCTCCACCTGCAACTTGTGGAGCCGCTGACCCACCAGGCGCAGTAGCCCTGATCATGCCGATCTCGCTACCGTATGTCCTGGGTGCTAAGTGGTTACCCCGGTATGATGGTCGCCAAGATACCTTGCCCGCCTTCAAAAGGAAAATCTGCAGTGTACTGGTTATGTATGCAATGACTTGCAGGCAGCGCGCACGGCTGTGGTATTGGGACAGTTAACTGGTGCAGCAGAGAGAGAAGCTGAATCCTGGTCCACCACTGAAAGGAGATCAATAGCTGTAATTTTGTACACATTAAAAGTTGCTTTTGAGGACTGTAATGAGACTGACATAAGAATGAGCTTCTACCATTGCTATCAAAAACCGGAGGATGATATCCGGACCTATGCCTGGCGCCTACAGGAGGCGCTGCGAACCCTAAAACAAGTCAGCCCTGCTAGTGTCCCTGATGAAAATAACTATTGATCGAACAATTTACCCGGGGGCGCTTATCACCAGAGGACAACAAGACCCTGCGCTGGTGATCCCGGAGTAACCCGGATGCCGACTTTAACACTTTAAAGAACATGGCCATAAAGGGGTTACAGCCAGTGGAAACCCCTGAAGCTGGGTAAGAACCTAGCCACAGTCATGGAAACCTTACAGCTGCAGCAGGTGTCGAGCAGCTATAGGTCTGAGAGGGCAGGACTATCAGGCGGTAGTGGAACCGATCAGCTCGGAGCATAGGCCTACACTCTTGACAGCCGGGGGGTAGTTGATGTACACAAGGGAAGAGTACCGGTTCACATCTTAAACTGTGGCAGCGAAGAGGTCAAACTACCCAGGTATTCCACCGTTGCTAAGCTGTACACTGTAAATAACAACGAGATGCAAGCAGTGGCACCCTTACCTCTAACCAAAGAGGCAGAGGATAACCACAACGCTAAGGTGCAGCTAGGGGACTGGTGTCGGCAGCTCCATGTGGGAACTGACTCCACTCCTGTGCATCAAAAGCAAGGTGTTTACCGTGTAGTCCAAGAATTTGAACAAGTATTCAGTAAGCATTCACTTGACTTTGGTAGGATCAAAGGAGTACAACACCACATCCCCACAGGTACACATCCACCAATCAAAGAGCAATACAGGCCTATTCCACCTGCACACTATCAGAAAGCCAAAGAGATGTTACAGGACATGAAGGACACAGGGGTCATAAGAGATAGTTGTAGCCCCTGGGCCGCTCCACTAGTCCTAGTCAGAAAGAAAGATGGCAGCATGAGGATGTGTGTAGATTACAGGCAAATAAATTGCATAACACACATAGATGCTTACCCGCTACCACGCATTGAAGAATCCCTAACTGCATTGAAGTCTGCCAATTACCTTTCAACCCTAGATCTCACTAGCGGGTACTGGCATGTTTCCATTGCAAAAGAAGACCGTGAGAAGGTGGCTTTTACCACGCCCATGGGCATATGTGAATTCAACAGCATGCCCTTCGGTCTATGTAATGCATCCGGAACGTTCCAGAGGCTGATGAAGTGTTGCCTGGGGCACAAGAACTTCAAGACGGTGCTGCGTTACCTGGATGACATCATTGTGTATTCTAAATCCTATGAAGAATACCTGACTCATCTAACGGAGGTATTTGAAGCCTTGTCCAAATATGGGATGAAGCTGAAACTATCCAAATGCCACCTGGTAAAACTGAAAGTTCAGTACCTGGGACACAGTCAGTTCTGAAGGAGTGGCCCCAGATCCAGACAAGGTCACTGCAATCAAGGAATGGCTGAAACCCAAGACCCTCAAGGAAGTACGTCAATTCCTGGGATTGGTGGGATACTATCGGAGATTCGTAAAGGAGTACACGAAGAAGGCTGCACAGCTGATGGGGGTGGGGAATAGGAAGCTGTTCACCTCAACACTCATCGGATTCCCAGGCACCTGGAACAGTGGCTGGCTCCACCAATCAGTTCAGAAGAATAAAGGTATTTTCCAGGGCCACTGGACCATACTGACAGCAACTTTATTAGAACATATTTAAAAACACTTACATCCCGCCGGACGCGTTTCGGACAAGGTCCTTACTCACGAAGAAGGCTGCTCCACTGCAAAACCTCCTAGTAGGCCAACCCCAGAAAGGCAAGTCCAGAGATCCACCCTTGGAATGGGGCAAGGAACAAAGAGTCGTTCCAACAGATGAAAGAGGCCCTAACAGGTGAAGAGATCCTGGCTTACCCCGACTACAACCTACCATTCCTACTGTACACCAATGCCAGTAACGTGGGGTTAGGAGCAGTACTCTCCGAGAAGCAAGAAGGCAAAGAATGAGTGATTGCCTATGCTAGTCGGAAGCTTCGCCCTACAGAAAGGAACCCTGACAATTACAGCTCATTTAAGTTGGAGTTCCTGGCCTTCGTCTGGGTCGTCACTGAAAGAATTAAACATTCCCTGGCATCAAACAAGTTTACTGCTTACACAGATAACAACCCCTTGACCCACCTGGAAACTGTGAAATTAGGAGCCATGTGTGGCACCCCAGGAGTTAAGTGCCACAGTAACATCAACAAGGGTTCACTCCCACACAACACCTGACACTGCACTAGCACCTCTAGGCTAGAAGGGGGAGCTAAAGCAGCTCCCTTATATATTCTGGTGTCAAGAGGAAGTAGTAAGTTCAGTTCCTGGGAGAACTGAGAAAGAGAGACTGTGGTGTAAAGGAGCTGTCTTAGGCTTCTCCACAGTCTGCTACTCAATTCCAGGCCTAGCCAGGGTCAGAGGAGAGGAGTTACAAGGAACAGAGGAACACACCTGGGAGATTGAGTTACCTCATAACTCGCCCCGGAGGAGCGCACAGACCGGATACCGGATCCGAAACTGTGACTGACACATGCAGCACAGTAAACACCAAAATAGTGGAGGATATAGATCTACACTGTACCGCAGCAAAGCAACACGGCGGGGTCAAAAGCACACGGAAAGACTCAAGTTGCCTAGCAAAGGGGGTACCCGTGAGGAGAGACAGGGCCAGCAGCTCAGCTAAAGCAGCAGCAGGGCCACACACAAGGCGCAGGAGTAGGAAGCCAAGGACCCGGTCAGGGTGGGAGCAACCCGGCCCCGGTACAGACTCCTTGGACAAGAGGAGGTGTGCAGCTGGGGCTCCTAGTTCTGGAGTTATTGGTCTGTTTAGGGTCTCTTCCATTTTGAACCCTTTGTTGAACCAACTCGAACTACCCCCAGTCCTAAACACCCGTAACATCTCCCACATATCGTCCCTTCTGGTCAAGCTCGGTTTAGAGTCTGGAGGACTCTCATGGAAGGTGGGTACTGTCACATTTTGACTGCTTTACAATCCATTAGTGTTGCTGCTGTGTTTAAACAGTTTTTTCCCTAGTCTATGCTGTGTGCTGGAGCTGCAATTGGAGGAGCGAGTCATAGCATTTGGGTGAAGGTAGAGGGGTGTGTCTTACTATTCATATCTCCACTCCCTCAGCCTTTAAATAGCTTCACTTCCCTCAACTAGGTGTTGCAGTTAGAGCTCATTTCTACCTGTTTTGTGAAGTTGTGCTCTGCTGAGCTGTGCTATTGCTACCATTGACTTCCATGAAAGCTGCTGGGTTTCCCAGTTCATGGGTGAAGGTAGGAGCCCTTATTCTAGGGCTGATCAGGAGTGAAGGACTAAGGTGGCGACGCGAGCCTACTCACCTTCAGAGGTACCTTAGGAAACAGGGCTAGTCAGGGAACCCAAGTCCAGGGCCAGACTAGCTCCAATTAATGCCCTTGCCTATTTTACCATCTTGCCTCTTGATTCCCTATCCTTTATACCACCTCGTAAAATTTTGAAGTTTTGGTTCACCGAACGGGCATATGTCCACCGAATGGACTGGTGAACAATTCGCCGAAATTCCAAGCCCATTCAAATCTATTCAAATTCAAATCAATGGGATCTTGGGTTAATGGGTTAATGTCATCTGAGGATTAGCCAGCTGACACCAAGCTGTAGAGTGATAATGTCACGCCTTTCTTAGACCTGGTCATAGGATTGAGATCAGGGCTTTCTGATGGCTACTACAAAACATTGACTATGTCATCCTTATGCTTCTTTGTAACAAGTTTGGCAGTATGCTTCGGGTCATTGTTATTTGGAAGACCCCTTTCCGCTCAAGCTTTAACTTCCTGGCTGATGTCTTGAGATGTTGCTTCAGTATAGCCACATAATCTTCTTTCCTCATGATACCATCTATTTTGTGAAGTTCACCAGTCCCTCCTGCAGCAAAACAGCCCCACAACATGATGCTGCCTCCCCCGTGTTTCACAGTTGGGATGGTGTTCTTAGGTTTCCACGCTTCTCCCTTTTTCCTCCAAATGTAACAACGCTCATTATTGCCAAACAGGTAAATTTTAGTTTCATTAGGCCACGGGACATGTCTACAAAAATGTAGGTTTTTGTTCCTGTGTACGTTTAAACATTACATGGCTTTTTTATGTTTCTTTTGTAGTAATGGCTTCTTCCTGGCAGAATGGCCATTCAGCCCATGTTGATACTGCGATGTTCATTTCACAGGTTTTCTTTATCCTATAATATATAGGGTTAAAAATGTTTTGACTGAAGTTCATGTGTTTCATGGTCGAGGGTTTTATTTGGTATGCAGGAACTGGGGGAATGTATTTTTTAGATGTTGTAGACTAAGGACACCAGTCTAAAATCCGTCCTGCAGTGTGGGACTGTGTTCCCTCTACATCGTGTTTTTTATGCCTATAGAATAAAGCATATTATTTTAATATGAAGATATGAGTCTGGTGCCGGATTCCTTCCATTGATTCTATTACCAAGTGGATTCCAGACGTCCTATCCAGCCACCAACGGCTGTGAGTGAGTCCGGTTGAGCACATTCCCCTTCCCCCCCCTTTCTGCACTATTATCTTTATGTCTGTGCAAGTGCTCCTGGAACCAGTATTATATTTGTTAAAGTATGGCAGCCGGGACTAGCAATTTTACTTCTGCATGTGAGCAAAGGAAAGTGAAAGCTGCAGACCTTTTTTCTAAAGATCCCATTGCTGGCTGTAGTCTGGATTTGAATGATATGAGGGCTCTCTTTGTGGGACTTAAAAAATCTATGACTCAACATGTCAAAACTTGGTGGGACTATACCATGTTGGAAAAATACGTGGGACACATGATTCCCAGGGGATTGTGTAGAGCCCAGGCTTTGGGGTACTCGGGTATCAGGCTTCAAGGGTTTAATGCTCCTGTTGTCACGGGGAGTGGTGGCCGCACCTGATCCCGTGTCCTGGGTATAACTTCAAAAAGGGGGTTATATTTACAGGGGATGCTATATACAAGATGTCGTGACGCCACCTGTAGTTTCTGGTGAGGTGTCACCAGCGCCGCCACAGTCCACCGAAGGTAGATGGTAATGCGGCTAGTTGGCAAGTCCTCTACAGGTAGGCAGCGTTCCTTCATACAAAGAAGGAGGCAGGCACTCTGTCTTTGTTCATGCATCAGTATCAACAAGTCACAGTTCAGCACTTTTGATGTTGCGAGACAGGTAACTTATCGGGTGGCTGCAGGCGGATCTCAGGTGGTATAGTGGGACCCTTGGTGTGCCTTCCTTCTCTAACCCCGCCTGTTCCTTCCTGCTTTCCAGTTGTGGTATGAAGCCTTGTGACTTGGAATCAGCCTGACCTCCTTTCCTCTCTCACCTTCACTGCTGTCGAGTGACCCTCTACTGGCTGTGTGCACGTTCCCTTGGCGGTGCCTGGTACCCTCTTTCGGTCTGCTCTGGTGCTCGGGAGAATTGAAGACTCCACGGGGATCCAGATTCTCTGTCGTGCTTATAGCTACAGCAGTCTGCGGGCTCCAGTGCCCGGTAAGCTGTCTGGGAGAACCTAACGATGGCCCCTCTTCCCAAACTGGCTGCTCTCCTGAAAAGCTTCTTTCTCCTTAGACCCTTTCTTCCTATTCCATCTCTCCCTGGTCCCTCAGCCGAGCGACCTAGCCGCAAAGACCAAGAAGGTCCTAAACTTAGAGGCAAAGACCCTCCTTGTTCCTCCTAGAGGTGTTTTTATTCCCTCCCACCGTGTAAACTAATGTGGGAGTGCTGAAAATGGGTCCCACCCACCATCCTAGGGTCCACCTGCAGCGGGAGTATCTGCACCTCTTTTACGGGTGCAGTAACCCTCTGTGACGCCTGCTTGGCATGGGCGCCACAATTGCAGTTAAAAAAGATCGCCATGACAACATATAGCGATTCTTTTATCGAAAAATGGCATTCCATACTTACGGAAGCCTCTATTAAACTGATGAAACTAATTATCAGCGAGGAGGCCGAGAAATTTAAGATCCTAGAGGAATCCATCAGGGAAATGGAGGTCTCTCTTTCCCAGTTTAACAAGCACCCTGAGTATGAGGGACTAAATCAGCAGCTGCAACAGAAAGTCACTGATGTGGAAGCAGCCATCACAGAGGTAAAGAGGAAAAAATGTGTCCGTGACTGTAGAGACCACGAGGAAAATTCTGTTTATGTGTGGAAAAGGAATACTTAAGAAAAATCGCTATCAATTCTTAGGAATAAGAACACTCCTACTAACTCAAACTGGGTTAGTTTTTCCACACCAGAAAGAATTGATCCCATCTTCACTTCACCAGCCTCTTTAAGGTCTTTTCCATGCTCTGTAGAATTTGCATGCCACCCTTTACGCCATCCTCCAAAAAACGGAGGCAGAAGAGGGGAGGAAGGATGTGTAAGAGGAGACCACCAATATCCTTGCGAAATCGGAGGTAAAAATCCACTCAGATTTTGAAATGACTTTACTGTGATTAATTTGTCTGCTTCCAGTATATCACAGACTGAAATTGATGTGTTGTAAGGGGGTTAAATTTTGTGCCGTCATATAAGGGAAAGCTTATTAATACCTTGTGTGATGTAAATAAATTTATAAGAGCATTGACGGTGAAAAAACATTTTTTCTGTGAGAATCCGCAAGATATGTATCACCAGGATATAGTAAAGTATGTGTCTGGTAATAATCCGGTCCCATTGTCTATCTGATTGAAGGATCTGATTGTTGCCCCCAATCAAGATCAGATTTTTGGCTCCCCAATCCCTCTTTCTATCCACTAATATCACATGTGCCTGCAATGGATCAATTCCAATTTACATTGGAAAGGGAAATTAAAATCATCCTCTGCACATAACAATTTAAGTAGATCTGGAAAAGAAGCTCTAGATCATTTGAAAAATAACCCTCATATTGTAGTTCGTTCTGCAGATAAGAGCGGATTGGTGGTCCTTATGGATAAGGATCTTTATCTTAGGGAGGTTATGTCCCACCTATAATATGACATTACAACTTGCCGTTCCTTATTTGCAGATCCAACACCACAAGTGCAACAGGATTTGTATAAGCTATTAAATGAAGGTTTGTCATTGTGGGTTATGGCCACTTTAAACGTCCCAACATCGGTCCGATGTTGGATACAACGACGCAGGAGCGCGGATTTTTTGGGCAGAATTCCAAGAACGTATAGGAGCTGTTACACAGCGCGATATCGGCAGGCAACGCAACTGCGATGTGTACGCCCCCTTGTACGAGTGACCCAGGAACGACCATTTTACATGGGAGAGAATAGGGGAAGTTGTACTCCAAATCGTTGTTGGGCTTTCACACAGCACGATCCGGCCAGATCGTCTATCCAATATCGGGCCGCTGGAGAGCCTGCTCATTTCTTTCCCGATATCGTTTTGGCATCGTTCTTGCATCGAATTGGACATTTACACCATACAACGCATGAACAATATCGGGGACAATGCACGAACCACGTGATGTTTAATTGGAGTTTGACGCCGATATCGGGACGTGTAAAGTGGCCATTATATCCAAAAAAATGATGGAGTATATGTAAGTAGAGAAGCCTGTATGCCCTCTTTTTCATGCACTGCCAAAAACTTTTTATAAATAGTGTTTTCCGCTTCCATTAAGACCAATTGTGGCTGGCATGGGGGGGTTAATGAGAGGCTCTCAGAATGGCTTGATTCTATGCTTCAGCCATTGCTGTGTGAGTCTATCAGATACATTAAATATATAAAATATTTGTTGAGTGAGATGCAGGAGATGACCTGGCAAGAGATTTCCACCTGGGTTACATGCGATGTCATCTCACTGTATTCATGCATCCCTCATGAATGTGCAATAGAATCATTATGAAATATTTTGTCATCTTCACAGCTCTATTCTTTAGGCACAAAGAACTTCATAATTATGTGCACCATACATTTATTGAAATCAAACTCTTTCCAATTTGACATGCAATATTTCATTCAATTGTGTGATTGCCTGGTGGGGGCTAATTTTTCCCCATCACTGGCTAACCTATACATGATGCATTGGGAGTTCCTGTAGATCCATTGTATTGATAATCCATTTCTTGAATGGGTGAAATGGTGGGGGAGGTACATACAGTAGATGAGGTCGTCCTTATTTGGATGCTAAACTGAGGGGCTCTTGTGAGTCAAGTAGCATTCACACCATGCTATATCGTAAGCCTGTTAGAGGCAATTCTCTTCTACATGCCGAGAGTTGTCATCCTCGGCATGTGGTTAACAATTTACCTGTGGGGGAAATTATTAGGGCTAATAGGGTGAGTTCCACCACTGAAGCATATGATGCTGAACTTGGTTGTAACAGTAAGCATTTGCTAAATCGAGGATACACTACTCACTGTGTGAACAAGGCTATATCCAAGGTCCAATTACGATCTCGTGATTTCCTTTTGACAAGTTCTGGTAGCATGAATACTGTGCAAAACACAACCAATTCTGCCCTGAATACTGCAGGGAATATTGGGAGCCACAACACTGGCCACCTTAATGGAAGAAAACGGAAGTATAATAAGGATATTCCAACTTTTTCAACCAACTATAGCAAGTATTATTATGGCATAGTTGGATTGATTCATAAATATATACCAACTAGATGTGGGCCCTATGCTATTGCATCGAGAAGGTGGTGTCTTTGCGCTGTCTCTCATCTCTGCGCCTGTCTCCCCCTGTGCACTGCCTCCTCTTTGCGCTGTCTCACCCCCTGTGCACTGTCTCTTCCTTGTGCCTTTTTTTCCGATGTGTGCTGTCTCCCCCATTCTTTGTCTCTCCCTTGTGCACTGTCTCTCCCATCTGCACTGTCTCAGTCTCCCCCATGGGCGCTGTCTCAGTCTCTCCCATGTGCGCTGTCTCCCCTGTGTGTGCTGTCTGTTCCTCCCCCATGTGCGCTGTCTCTCCCTCCCCCGTGTGCGCTGTCTCTCCCTCCCCCGTGTGTGCTGTCTCTCCCATGTGCACTCTCTCTGTCTCCCCCATGTGTGCATTTGTCTTTGCCTCTGCCCCTGTGTGCGCTTGTCCCTGCCTCTCCCCCTGTGTCCCACTGCGTCTATGTCTCTTCCACTGTGTCTATGCCTATTCCCCTGTGTCCCACTACATCTATGCCTATCCCCCAGCATCTATGCCTATCCCCCTGTGTCCCCCTGCATCTATGCCTATCCCCCTGCATTTATGCCTCTCCCCCTGTGCTGTGTCCTCCCCCTCGCCCCCTCCATTCTCACCCCCTCCTGGGGTTACCGATGGCGGCTGCTGAAGGCTCCAGTAAGACACTCTCACTGTGTGGAGCTGGTCATATGACACGGCCTGTGTGACGTCAAATCAGTCTGCCCTATCACATGACCCACTCCACAAAGAGTGTCTTCCTGGAGCCTTCAGCAGCTGGCATCGGTAACGCCAGGCGGGGGTGAGAACAGAGGGGGGAGGATGGAGAATGTGGGTTGTTGGGGGTGCCAGTGCCGGGGTTCTGCTGGCAATGGTGTGTTGCAGGCAGCACTACAGCCAGCGGACGCCATATTGTTACACCCAAGTGGGTGTATAATTGCCCTGTCGCTTCCGGCGGAAGTGACGTACTGTTACAACCGATCAGAAGCGGGAGCCACAAGGCAATTATGTAAGTAGATATTGTACCAAGTTCCCATGTTCTAAAAAATTCTCTCAGGTGGCTGCAGGTGTGTCCCCAAGAAATCCTTGAGTCTGGGTAATATATTGTCTCCGTCCCAATTTATCAGGGCGCCAAGAAGTACAACATGGTTGTCCACGAAAGGCAGTTTTAACTGTGGTGGCAATATATTCATGTTACAAAACAGTTTACTAACAGGACCACTAATCATACTTTTGACATACAGGGATACATACATTGCAAAACGACCCGGTGAACACATTTCTGCTTCCAATCGCAATTCACATAGGAATTTATCTGGATTGCCCAGACACTTTAAAGAGGAACATAGGGGAGATATGAGCAGTTTATGTGTTAAAGGCATTGAGAGAGTCTTTAGGAACAAAAGCGGTGGAGACTGGGAAAGAACAGTCCGACGCGTGAAATTTATTGGATATTGGCCCTGAATGGGAGAGCCCCAGAAGGGTTAAATCTCAGATCATACTTGTCATATTTCTATTGAATAAAATATGTGGTATGTGTTTTAGCACATTGGTATAGTCTCTATGTAATTGGTGATTTCAACATGAAAATTTCACTAGTTTTTTGTATTACCGTATTTTTCGCTTCATAAGACACACCTGATTACAAGACGCACCTAGGTGTTTGAGGAGGAAAATAAGAAAAAAATATTTTGAGCCAAATAGTGTGGTGACGCTCTGTTATGGGGGATCTGTGGTGATGCTCTGTTATTTGTGATCTGTGGTGACGCTCTGTTAAGGTACCTTTACACACGGCAACTTTTCTAGGAATTTCACTGGCAACTTACTGGTTGCAGTGAAATCATGGAGACATTGTTCCATTTGTACACAACAACAAGATAGAACAATGTGTCCATTATTTCACTGCAACCAGAAAGTTGCCAGTGAAATTCCTAGAAAAGTTGCCGCGTGTAAAGGTACCCTTATTGGTACCTTTACACGCCGCTACCGAAGGTAGCAACAGGTAGGGACCGCACTTGCACGCGCGCATTTTCAACGGTTGCTAACGGTACCTGATACCGCAAATACACGCCACCACAAGGTGCTCCACAGAAGGTATTTTCATTCCCTGGAAGTGCCGACGGGTGCCGCAGATTACCTTCTGTGGAGCACCTTCCCTGATTTACACGCCGCTACCACAAGGGAATCTGGGCGTACATATTGTGCGCCGTAACTACATAGGCGTGCCAGAGTTGTTATTTCGCGATGCTCGTACGGTGATTGGACAATGCAATAACATCATGATTGGCCAGCCAGCACAGGGAAGCTGGCTAATACATGACGCTATAGCAAATGTGTAGTGTGACTGGTCAGATCGTTAAATATGCTGCCCTGTGCAGGGACAGCCAATGGGTACACCGTAGTCCCCACCAATGATAGCTGATGGGGCGTGGTATACATGACGCTGTGGCACGCCCCAGGGAACTCAAATACCGTACCTGTGCCCCAATTACACGCCGCTACCATAGGGGTTATACCTGCTTATTTTTCAGCACGGCTAAAAGACAGGTATCCAAAGAGACAAGAAGGTACAACCTGAATTACACGCCGCCACTTCGCGGTGTTTTGAAGGTAAAAGGTACAATTGTCTCCGATACCTGCCGGTTTCTACCTTTCGGTAGCGGCGTGTAAAGGTACCATATGGGGGATCTGCGGTGACGCTCTGTTATTTGGGATCTGTGGTGACACACTGTTATGGGGATCTATGAACTACAATACAGTGCCTGGAGTACCATATATTGTGATTACTATTCCCCTCATCCTTAGGAATACACCAATGTACTGTATACATGGGTGTATTCTGAAAGATGAGGGACGTGGTAGGCACAGATTGAATAAACACTTTGGCCACATTACAATCCCTCCCTATTTAGACCAAAAATGGCTACAACCCCCATCATCCACCAGAATGCAACCACTGGTACAGTATATTCTGAAGGCTGATGGGGGTTGTGTTTCCCTTTAATGTGTGCTCACCTCTCCCAAGGAACTCGGACTAGTGTGTAAACAAGTGTTTCACTATGCATTGTACAGGGATAGATATCTGATTGGTGGAGGCAGCTCAACAACAGTTCCTCCACCAATCAATATCCATCCCTGCAGAGGAGGAGAAGAATGATTCTTCTCTCCCTCCTCTGCTTTAAGGCTCCGTATGCAGCGGAGCCCCGAAATCCTACTGCTGCCAGCTATTTCCGCATAATGACTCAGCGCATGTGCAGATCGAAAGCTCAGTAACCGCAAGCTCTATCTGCACATGTGCTGGTTCGGCGGCCATTTTCTTGGAGTCCTGTGTGGCAGACACAGGCGCCAATACGAGTTTCCCTCTGCAAACCGGAAACTCGTATTGCAAACCGGAAACTAGTCGTCGGCGCCCAGATTTTGCAATGACGCCGGCCTGTGCAGTGGCGCCGCCGCAACAGACTTCCACAATGCCGCCCGCATACCTCCGATCACCGCACCGCTCCAGGCCAGCTGCATTGCCCTACCGGCGACCCTGCCTGCTACCAGTCTCCCCCACATCTGCCAGCCGCTGGGTAAGAAAGGTTTTTTTAACTTTTCACCCTATTTTTTCACTATTCGCTTTGTAAGACGCATCCCCATTTTCCCCCCAATTTGGAAGAAATGAAAGTGCGTTTTAAAAAGTGAAAAATACGGTATATTTATTCTTTTGTGAACAACTTGTATATTATTTTATGTCACTGTGTCAAAAGAGGTTTGCAGCGTTCATTTCACAGGTTTTCTTTGTACAGCCCAGGCCCTGGGGGTACTCGGGTCACTCAGGCGCGGTCTCTGGGGGTAGTCACGGGTAGCGGGGCCTGAGGCCGTGGGGCCGGGGGATGCAGATGAAAGGAGGAGATGGCAATGAAATAATAAAAGTGTCTGTCGTGACGCCACCTGTAGGGGTCCGGTGATGGCACCGGCGCTGCTTGGGCCTCCGGGGTGATGGGCGGCAGCAAGGTGGAACCGCTCCCTACAGGATGAGCGGGGGTCCCCGGGGCTGTGGGTTGTAGTGAGGGGAATAGGGTAGCGCGGTCAGTGTGGTGTAGATGGAAGAAGGGACACGCACACATAAAGTATTTTGGTAACTTTACTGGTGTTCTTCACGAGTACACTCGACCGGAGATGAGGTAAACACTTCATGATTTCCACAGCGAGTAGGGTTGTAGGCCTCCTGGTTTCAGTTACTCTGTCAGAGTCTGGCAGGCTTGGAACCCGACCAGACCGTTACTTCTCTTTCTGTGTGACTCTCCACACCTGGGTTTTCTGCACTGAGGGCACTTCTATGGGACTTCCTGTCTGGCCTAGACTCCTGGCTCTCATTTGGTGGTGCTTCGGGTATCCTGGAAGCTAAACCTCCTTGTAGTGCTGGTTTCTCTGCAGGGCCTATTCTTCTTGTAAAACGTTTCTCTCTCCTCTGCCTGCGACCCCTACTCTGCGGGTCTCCACTGTCTCAGGTGGATGCTGGTATGGACCTAGCACGGCTCCAGTACCAGCTCAGCTCACTCAGCTCTTCACAGTTCTGTAGTGACTGCACACTCAGGTGTTTTCCCTCCAGAACCCGTATTTATAGGGGGAACTGGCTTAAGGCAACCAGTGGAGCTCCCCCTACAGGCCTGGGGTAAAAGGTGTTGTGTGTTTAGTGGATTACTCGCTGTGTAACATCCTTCCATGTCCCAAGGGAGTCTGTGGTGACCTGGCACAGGGTGCCACATCCCCCCTAGTTAACCTCAGTTCTCCCGAACGGAGCAAAAGTTTTTGTTTACAACTTCACACATCTATACATGTAATAACGGGTATTTACAAAGTCTTAAGGTCAAAATTCACAAAAATCACTGAAAAAGAAGGAAAAATTTGAAAAAGCAGTCCTTACAGCATTAGTTCATCAGGCTGGAAAAAGGAGGAAAAAGCAGTTTTTGTCACACTAGTCCTGTGACTGTAGTCCGGGTTCAAGTAAACGGGAAAAAGGTAAAGTCCAGCAGTAAAGTCTCTGATGGCTTTGGACACATTTACGGGTTAACACACTTCATACTTTACACTTTACACAAATTCCCTATGGGTGTCTCTGTTTAGGAGGCCGGGTCCTTCCTACTTTCTCTACCCCTGGCACTTTCTATTCCCAACTTGATATGCTTGGGGCTGTGCCCAGTTCCTCCACCCTTGTATACACTATTATTCACACTTACGGACTAAAGTCACTATTTACACCGAGTTACTGGCTACTGTGTTTTTATACATCTTAAACCCAACCTCCATATCTAGATGGGGCCTGTCCTTGGGTACTGCGACATGACCTACGTGGACTAGGTGTTGCATGTGTACTGATTTCTCTTTGAGCTGGTAATGCAGGTAGCTGTCTGCAAATTATTGGTCTTACTGTAAGACTAGCAGGTTCACCGATCGTAGGAATCTCTGGTTCCGGTACAACAGGCTGCACTTCTCGCAATTGAACGGGATCTTCTGGTCTTCCTGGTTCTGGTATTGGTTCTTGATTTTCTACAGGTTGATAGAATGAAATGACTGGTATGATAGCTGCTCCATTGTATTGATAATTGGTAAATCTCCAATTTCAGTGTGGATTACTTTTTCTTTTGGTTCTTCAACTGTCGATAAGGAATAAGCTGTTTGTTGGGGTTTCAATTGATCAGGGCATCTCTTTAAATGATCTCTTGATACGGTTGCAGTTGTTATTCCTCCATCTTTACTGATTACGCAAGTCTTGGAATTGTCAAAATTGGATTGCATAACTGTGTAGGGTTCTGATTCCCAATGGTCATCTAGTTTGTGTGTTTTTCTTTTTCTCTTGAGGACTAATTCACCTGGTTTAAGGGTTCCGCTGAGGCGTGTTTGTTGAAGTCATGTTCTTGCTTGCTTCTGCTTTGGTCTAAATTCCTCTTAACACTTTCTTGAACTTTCCTGTATTGTTCCTGGCGATGATAGTTCCAATCTTCATCTGGAGAATCTTGGGTTGATTCTACTGTCCCCATTTCTATGTCAATTGCTAGTTTTCCTGGTCTTGCTCGCATTAAGTAAGCTGGTGCGTAGCTGGTAGAGCTGACCGGGATATGATTGTAGATATCAACTAAGTCAGGTAGCTTTTCTGGCCACAGATTTCTCTCGTCAAGTGGTAAGGTTTTCAACATATCGATAATGATGTTGTTCATCTTCTCGCACAGACCATTTGTTTGTAGGTGATACGGTGTGGTCCTTATCTTCTTACACCCATATAATCCTAAGAACTCGTGGAATAGTTCTGACTCGAATTCTGGTCCTTGATCAGTCAACACTTGATCTGGATACCCATGTGGACGACAAAAGGAACTCTGGAAGGTCTTGGCTGTGACTTCTGCAGTTAAGTCTTTAACTGGTACTACTACATGGAACCTTGAGTAGTGATTAACCATTGTGAGTGCGTAAGTGTAAGTTCTGCTAGGTGTTAGCTTCACATGGTCTAGAGCTACGATTTCAAGAGGTCTCTTGGTAATGATTGGGTGTAGCGGAGCTTTCTGACTTTGCTGATCTTTTCTTCTAAGGTGACACGGTCCACAGTTCTTACACCATCTTTCAATAGAACCTCTCATGCCGAATCAGTAGAAACAGTCCTTTAACAGCATCTCTAGTTTCTTCCAACCAAAGTGTCCTGCATCATTGTGGTAGACTTCTAGTATCATCTTGATATCTTTCTTTGGGACAACTATTTGCCAGATAAGTTCATGAGTTCTGGGGTTAAGGTAACATCTGCATAGTTTCCCTTGATAGACGAACAGTTTTCCTTTTTCTTTCCATAGGCGTTTGGCATCTTGTAAAGCAGCTGAACTCAGACTGGAGTGCTCTTTGGTTATTAGTTCTTTGATCAAACTAACATCTAGGTCACCGTCTTGAGTCTCTTTCCAGTCATGGTGGGACAACGGGTTCACGGTTCTCTCTTTACGCCTTTGACTTGCCTGATGACATGAGGCTGTACTTGTACGGTGGAAAGCTGGTAATTCTACTTCTTCCAGTTCATCTATGTCTTCTCCTTCTTCTGGGAGATTAGGCATTCTGGACAGGGCATCAGCGTTGCCATTCTTGTGACCTGCCCGGCACTTGACAGTGAAGTCGTAGTTTGACAATCTTGCCATCCAACGTTGCTCCATGGCTCCCAGTTTTGCAGTCTCTAACTGGGTTAGAGGGTTGTTGTCAGTGAAAGCCGTGAACTTGGAGGACGCCAGGTAATGCTTGAAACGTTCTGTGATTGCCCAGACCAGGGCTAGGAACTCCAACTTGAAATAGCTGTAATTCTCCAGGTTCCTCTCTGTTGGACGGTGTTTTCTGCTGGCGTAGGCTATCACTTTCTCCTTGCCTTGCTGTTTTTGTGCCAAGACAGCTCCTAAGCCTTCATTACTTGCATCAGTGTATAACAGGAACGGTAGATTATAATCAGGGTAGGTTAGGATCTCTTCTCCAGTTAAGGCATCTTTCAACTTCTGGAAAGACTGTTCTTGCTCTGGTCCCCACCGGAATGGAGGGCCTCTGATCTTGCCTTTCTTAGATTGACCCACCAGGAGATCTTGCATGGGCGCTGCCATTTTCGTGTAGCCCTTGATAAACCTCCTGTAGTAACCGACCAGTCCCAAGAATTGACATACCTCTTTGAAGGTGGTTGGCGCTGGCTAGTTCTTGATGACTGTAACCTTGTACGGGTCGGGTGCTACACCTTCTGCACTGACCACATGTCCCAGGTACTGGACTTTGGGTTTCAACAAGTGACACTTTGACGGTTTCAGCTTCATACCATACTTGGACATCGATTCAAATACTTCACTCAGGTGTTGCAGGTAATCTTCATAGGTCTGGGAGTATACTATGACATCGTCCAGGTATAGCAGCACAGTCTCGAAGTTTCTGTGGCCTAGGCAACACTCCTTCAGCCTCTGGAATGTTCCTCGTGCGTTGCATAACCCGAATGGCATGCTGTTGGACTCGCATAACCCCATTGGTGTCGTGAAGGCTGTCTTCTCGCGATCTTCTTCTGCAACGGAGACCTGCCAGTACCCACTAGTAAGATCCAAGGTTGAGAAGTAATTGGCAGACTTTAATGCAGCTAGTGACTCTTCTATGCGTGGTAACGGGTATGCATCCTTGTGTGTTACTCTATTGATCTGCCTATAATCTACGCACATACTCATACTACCGTCTTTCTTTTTAACCAGGACCAGTGGTGCTGCCCAGGGGCTACAACTATCTCTGATGACCCCTGCATTCTTCATGTCCTGTAGCATCTCTTTTGCTTTCTGGTAGTGTGCTGGCGGTGTAGGCCTGTATCTTTCTTTTATGGATGCATGGTCACCTGTAGGTATATGATATTGTACCCCTTTAATCCTCCCAAAATCAAGTGGATGCTTGCTAAACACTTGTTCGTATTCCCGAACTACCATTTTTTTGGTGAGAAGATGTGTTGTCAGTTCCTATACTGAGCTCCTGACACCATTTCTCTAGCTGACCCTTGGAATGATGGGGTTCGTCTGACACTGTCTGAGCGAATGATTTAGCTTCATGTATTGCGTTGTTATCTACATGGTACAGTTTTGCGACAGTGGAATATCTTGGCAGCTTTACTTCATGATCACCATAGATAAGTACACGTACAGGGACCCTTCCTTTTCTTACATCAATCACCCCCCTGGCTGTCAGGAGTGTAGGACTACTGTCAGACATCACTGGCTCCACTACTGCCTGGTAGTCCTGCCCTCTGATGCCTACTGCTTCCCGACACCAGATCATCATTTCACTTCTCGGTGGTACTACAATAGGAATTGGGTCTGTCACACGTACGCTACCAATTTCACCATTTGACATTGTTACCTGCTGCTGATATACCAGAGCTCGGATCTCCCTCTGAAGAGCTCTTCTCTCGCTTGGCTTAGCGGTATCTGCACTCTGTTGGAGCAAAAACAACACTTCATCTAGGCAGTTAACCATTACATTGGTACCCAATATCAGATGTGCATCCCGCTCATTTGGTATGTCCTGGACCACCACGATTCCCTGGTTCTTTAACTGTACCCTTCCCACCTTTATTGTTACCTCCCACTGCCCTTCTATAGTAACAAGCAACCCATTGGTTGCTTCAGTGTTCAAGTCAGGGTTTGGGGGTTCCAGTTCGATGTTGGACCAGAACCGTTTGTAAAGGATACTCGGGATGGTGGTCACCTGGGATCCCGTATCTACCAATGCAGTGGTAGTAGTACCGTCAATGATGATGGACAAGTACGGACGATCTCCCACATACTTGCGCTCCCAGCTGGACGGGCCTGGACTGTCTATTCCTGGGGTTGGCCCTCCTGTCCCAAGGTCTGCTCGTTTAAAGGGCAGAATCGGTAGATGTGTCCTTCCTTGTCGCACTTGCGACAGATGGGCTGTCCATCGGCGCTGTAGCGATCTGTGGTCTTCCCTCGAAGCAGTGGTGTCCTCTTCATTCATGGGACGTCGTTGGGGCTGTCAGCGAGCTGGATCTTGTCTGATGGCCTTGCTTCTGTCTTGGGTCGCCTTGCACCTCTGAGCTTCACCACCTCTTTGCACCTCTGAGCTTCGCCACCTCGGAACACAGACTGTCAAACCGGTCGGGTGTCACAGTCTGCACACTGGATTGTGCTGCTGGGGATGAAGAAGGTGCTTACGGCACGGAAGTGGTTTTAGTCCATTGCGGCTGTGGGGTTAAGTCTGGTACTGTAGGGAGCTGCTGTCCCCGAACAGTTAACTCTTTCAGCGTTGCAAACTCTGCATCAGGGTTTTGAAGAGCCCACCAGCGTGCTTGTTTTCTGTTATCGGGTAACTTAAGGCCTATAACAAACTGTTCAATTAGCATTTTGTTTTCATCACGAACGCCACCGGGATCTGCTTGTTTAAGGAGTCTCAGCGCCTCTTGTAGGCGTAGGGAATAGTCTAAGACACTTTCCTGTGCCCCTTGTTTGCAATGTTAAAACAATAGTCTTAATTCAGATTCAGTGTGATGATCAAAAACTCTCTTTAGCTTTGTAAATATTTGTTCAACAGACTCCTGATCTTCCACAGACCAGTTTTGGGTTTCCAGCTCTGCTGCATCTGTTAACTGTCCCATTACTACTGATGCTCTCTGCTTACCGGTCATCGCGTACATATCCAGCACGGTACATATCTTCCTCTGGAACGCATCTACTACTACTTGGGTAGCCAGGCTGCATTCAGGACGTACGGCAGAGATTTGGGCATTATCGGAGCTACTGGTGCAGGCGCCGGTGGCAGCATGACGCCGCCAGGTGGATTGACGACTGTGGGCGGTAAGTTCTGGGGCCCTGCCGGGGCAACCGGCAGGTTCATTGGCGTGGCTACCGTGACTTTGGGGTCCGGGTTACTCATTCTCGCTCCCCCCTAGTTAATCGGTGCCAGTCTCTTACAAATCAATGGAAGTAGTCGGCTCGGCGGGCAGGTAGCACCACGGGAGTTTCCGGATCCAACTGCTGCGTCCAGAGGATCTCGTCAGAGTGTGGGGCGGGGCCTATCTTCGCGCCCTTGCACTGTAACGCCCCTTTCTTTCCCGCTCTGCGGCGCAGCAATGGCGATTCAAATTTACAGTTCACAATCACAGTCAATAAATGGCGCACAGTACCCGGTTACACCGGGCACGGGATCCTGTTTGTGACGCCAGAATCTGTCCAGCCCAGGCCCTGGGGGTACTCGGATCACGCAGGCGCAGTCTCTGGGGGTAGTCATGAGTAGCAGTGCCTGAGGCCGTGAGCCCGGGGGATACGGCTAAAAGGAGGAGATGGCAATAAAATAATAAAAGTTTCTGTCGTGACGCCACCTGTAGGGGTTCGGTGATGGCACTGGCGCTGCTTGGGCCTCCGGGGTGATGGGCGGCAGCAAGGTGGAACCCCCCCTACAGGATGAGCGGGGGTCCCCGGGGCTGTAGGTTGTAGTGAGTGGAATAGGGTAGCGCGGTCAGTGTGGTGTAGATGGAAGAAGGGACACGCACACATAAAGTCTTTTGGTACCTTTACTGGTGTTCTTCACGGGTACACTCGACCGGAGATGAGGTAAACACTTCAGGATTTCCACAGCGAGTAGGGTTGTAGGCCTCCTGGTTTCAGTTACTTTGTCAGAGTCTGGCAGACTTGGAACCCGACCAGACCGTTACTTCTCTTTCTGTGTGACTCTCCACACCCGGGTTTGCTGCACTGAGGGCACTTCTATGGGACTTCCTGTCTGGCCTAGACTCCTGGCTCTCATTTGTTGGTGCTTCGGGTATCCTGGAAGCTAAACCTCCTTGTAGTGCTGGTTTCTCTGCAGGGCCTATTCTCTGTGTCCCTGTAGCTTGGACCCAGTGACCGGAACTTTGCTGGGGTGAGTCGGTATGACTCCTCTGCCCCCTTCTTGTAAAACATTTCTCTCTCCTCTGCCTGCGACCCCTACTGTGCGGGTCTACCACTGTCTCAGGTGGATGCTGATATGGGCCTAGCACGGCTCCAGTACCAGCTCAGCTCACTAGCTCTTCACAGTTCTGTAGTGACTGCACACTCTGGTGTTTTCCCTCCAGAACCTGTATTTATAGGGGGAACTGGTTTAAGGCAACCAGTGGAGCTCCCCCTACAGGCCTGGGGTGAAAGGTGTTGTGTGTTTAGTGGATTACTCACTGTGTAGCATCCTTCCATGTCCCAAGGGTGTCTGTGGTGACCTGGCACAGGGTGCCACATCTTTATCCTGTAATATATAGGGTTAATAAATTAATTAATCTTAATATGAAGATATGAGTCTGGTGCCGGATTCCTTCCATTGATTCTATTACCAAGTGGATTCCAGACGTCCTATCAAGGCACCAACAGCTGCGAGTGAGTCCGGTTGAGCAGATTCCCCTCCTCCCCTTGCACACTATTATTCTCCACCACTGCTTTCCCCCCATCACCCTCATCACCCCCTTTAGGAGGCATGGGAGAAACTCAAGTAACCCCAACAAGCACTTCAAGGCTCTCTGGCCACTGTTCTTTTCTCTGAAACTGGCTGGCTGATAAGATCAGGACTGGATAGCATCCAACGCTGCATCCTTTCCATGTCGGCCCACTGCTGCCAGTTTTGGAATTCCCCTGCAGTGGGGAACCGACTTACCCTACAGCATACCACCCTTTGCTACTCTTCACCTTCATGAAGGTGACCACTTCCCCAATATAGAGAGTTTGGACTCGTGAATGCAGATGGTCATGCAGCAGGGTAGACCGATTTACATAGCATCTATCACCAGTCCTGTGTTTGGCTAGAAACCCAAACCCTCTCTTCTGAAAGAAGGTCATAACCCGGCCCTGGGTACATTGTTCCTCAAAAGCATTACACTTAGCTACCTGCAACCACTCTCAAACGAGGGTATCTGAGAGCCTAATTTCTTTTAGAAATGACAAGGGCCAGCATGGGTCATGCCTGTAAGGATACTTGCTGGGACGGGGTAGGGGACCCCATATGGCATTCTCCCAGTCAAATGCCTCTGGTGGGGGTGCTACAGAAGTCAGGGACACAGGAGCTTCTTCCACTACTACCTCCTCCTCATCCTTCTCCTCAATTTACCAATCCACCAGCTGCAGGTTTAATAAGGCTAGGCATGCTGCCTCTGACCTGTGGTGGTCCCGGCTGGCATTCGGAACAGCTAACCTCTTGAATCTGAGCTCTGTTTCAGTGGGACCTCTTTAGGCATGCGTGAAAACCCCTAAATCCTGACCTCGCTGCATATCAGGCCCAATGTGGGGAGCTCACATATGCAGACATCTCCTCTGTGGACTGCTCTGGTTGTTGTGATGCACCCTAGACCCCTGGGTGGGTGAGAGAGATCATGTCCTCCAGAGCAGGCATCTGTTTAGATGAATCTGTCACGTCTCCAAAGTGCGGACTGCAGGCACATGGTAGCACAATGTTGCTGCGTTGCACAGCAGTACCAAGATGGCGTCAGCCTCCGCAGTGGAGGGTCTTTCTTTTGCCTAGGGTTCCGCCTCTTCCAGCACCAGGACCCAAGCACTTACAGGACATTATTGTTTGCCCAATCTTGTTGCCTAGCTCCTTATTAACTCCTTTACCACCCGGCGATTTTTCATTTTCCATTTTCGTTTTTTGCTCTACTGCTTCCAAGAGCCATACCTTTTTTATTTTTCCATCAATATAGACATATGAGGGCTTGTTTTTTTGTGGAAAAAGTTGTACTTTCAGAAGAAATTATTTATTTTATTATATAGTGTACAGAAAAATGGGAAAAAATTCCAAGTGCAGTAAAATTGCAAAAAAGTGCAATTACACGTTTGTTTTCTGGGTTTTATATTCACCATGTGCACTATATGGTAAAACTGACATGAGGGTATGATGCCTTGGGTTGGTACAAGTTCATAGATACCAAACATGTATACTTTTACTGTTATCGAAGTGGTGAAAAAAAATTCAGAAGTTTGAAGAAAAAAAAAAGAATCACACTTTTTGTGCCATGTTCTGCAACCCATTGCATCCTCATATTTCAGGATCTGGGGGTGTGTGACAGCTTATTGTTTGCGGCTTGAGCTGATGTTTCTAATGATACTATTGTTGGATGGATGCGCTGTTTTAATCACCCGTTATTGCATTTTATAGCAATGTTGCAGCGACCAAAATAACGTAATTTTGCCATTTGGACCTTTTTTTTTTACATTACGCAGTTTACATCTCTGATTAATTGATTTTATATCTTGATAGATTGGGAATTTCTGAACGTGGCAGTACAAAATACAGTATATGTATTTTTTTTATTTTTTTTTCATACTTTTATTTTGAATGGGGGGAAAAGGGCGTGATTATATCTTTTGTGCTTTTTTTCTTATATTTTTTAAAACTTTATTTTTCACTTGATTCTTTATTTTACACTGCCCCATAGGGTGCCACACTGCTGCAGCATCCGATCGCTTGTGACAGGTCCCGATGAGTTGCAGCACATCGGAAACTGTCACAAATGACCTCACAGGAAGTTATCCATGATAGCTTCCAGGGGAACACCAGGACCCCAGGCTATCAATTGATGGCCGGAGATCCCGCGATCTCATCCCCACGCCCCAGCAGTCCCCACCGTGGCACCTTTAGATCGCACTGTTAGTGAATGACAGCACAATCTAAAGGGTTAACAGCACCGATTGGATGGCAGACCCCATCGGTGCTGTAGGACCGACATCTCAGCTGATGAGATCAGCTGATATGTCGGGGAAATAAAGTGAGCTCCATGGAAATGTTACCTTTCTGCCAGGTGGATACAGACGGTTTCTGAAAGCTGAAGGCCATTGCAAGTGACCATTATCAGTTGCCCTCTCATCACTACTTCTCAAAACAAGCTGTGTCTGCATGTCACAGACAACATCACCTGTTCCTTGAGAAACTTTGTGTGTGACAGGGTACATATCACCACTGACACCTAGACGAGCAAACATGGCCAGGGGCATTGCATTTCTCTCTCTCTGGCCTCTGGGTCAATCTGGTGGCTGCGGGGCCATTTGGGTAAGTGGCTACTCCCCAAGTCTTCAAATCCCCAAACCTTTTGGGACAAACATCTGCCTGTACCTCTTCATCCACTGTTTCTATCTTGTCCACCTCCTCTAGGGCCTTCATCTCTGTCCTCAATCTCCCCCTTAATACTGCAACTGTTTAGACAGAATCCCTGCCACCTCCGCTGACTTCCACTATTCTCATCCCATAGCTTATTGACTAGCATAGCTACAGAGGTGTTTCAGAAAACTGGTTAACCGTTTGCGTTTGATATGTGATGTACCGACATCCAACACCGGAGGACCAACTCCGAGGCAGTGCGGACGTTTACTCCCAAGCTGCAGAACTGGTCGGGACACGGACTCCTTCAAGAAGTTGTGGCCCAGTCCTGCATATCCCCATTAGGCCTGCAGAGGGTAAGGAGTCCTCTGTCCCGTAAGTCCCGTGAGCGGGCGCTGGGCTTTGTGCAGAGCAGTACTGGAAGAGAAGGAGTGAAAAAGCAGAGAAAGTAAGGACAGAGTGAGAATCCTGAAGGAACACCACTGAGGACTTCAAATAGACATTCCATCCCTTGGTGACTACCCAGGCCAGCTACCCGTGACTGTGTAAACCTGTAAGCTGCCTGAAGGTTACCAGTAAACCCATGTAGAGCCTAATCAACGTGTGGTGTCTTATTCCATTGCACTGGGGAAAGCTGCATTCCAGTCTTCTCAGGCAGACTGCATCAAGCCTCCACCTGTGGAGCCGCCTTCCTGTGTGAGTTCCCCATTTCCATCACTGCTCCAGGGATTCAGCTCCACCTTCAGGGAGCATTACCCTCTGGCTTCCTACCATCATCCCTCGAGGTCTGAAGCAGTGCTGGTAACATTACCAGGTACCGTGGGGGGCGTCACGAATAATTTATTTTATTATTTTATTTCTACACACTTTTCAGCGACCACCAAGGCCACGGCCCCGGGCACCAGCCACTACTGACAGCAACCTTGATCAACGCCCGGGATCCGAGAGTCAAACACATATAAAATACAGTTTAAAAATCCTGGAAAAAAAAGAATTTCACTCAAATCAAAAGTAAGATAAAAACCACAGAAAAAGTAGACAGATGTTGTAATTGCAGTAGTGAATAGGGTCCAAAGCCTGTAGTGAATGTTGCTCTCAATATTAGCCAAAATAAATGACGTAGGAATACACCAATATAAATGAGGCGCCCCCAGGCCGTGGGGTACTCAGGAACCGGATTGCTGCTACTGTCGCTGTGGATTCAAGGGGGTCGTGACCCAGGCCTGTGCCCTGGGCGTCAATTGAAAAAGGGGATATGTGCAGGGGATGTTGTCGTGACGCCACCCGTGGTATGTGGTCAGTGGGGACCACTGCTGCTGCAGAACCTGATGGGTAGCAGCTGAGATGGGACGGCTCTCTACAGGTAAAGCCAATCCCAGGGGCAGGGTAAATAGTCTATGTGTGAGTTGCAGGATGGAGGGTGCGCAAAAATAACTGGAGTCCACAGCAATAAATGTTTCATTTACCTTTACTTGTCCTTTAAGGGTACAGTCCGGGGCACTGATTTAGATGTTACTGGGGACCCGGGTGGCCTGGAAGCAATCGGGAAATCCACCTAGCCGGGTGGGTTGGACGCCTCCCTTCTGCGCTTTTCACTTGTAAGCTCCTGCTGCTGCTTGAAGCTAAGCTGCTTGCCCTCTCTCTCCTGTGTGTGCCGTATGACAGGCAGCTCGAGTCCTGTATCAGGGGTCGCTCTTCCTTCGGAGAAGACCCCAGGCTCTAGTATGCTGCTTTGACTCCTGACACTGTGTGGCTAGGAAACTTGAAATTCCCCACCTTCCGTTATTGATTGCCGGGATGTGTGACTCTGCACAGCCTCGAACCCGGTGTCTGTTCTCTGCGCTTTCCTCTGAGGCGAGCACGATGCTCCTCGGCTCCCCCAGGTTTCTCCTCTCCTTCCTCCTCAGACTCACTCCATGGCTGTTCTAACTAACTTCTCCTCCGGCCAGAACTTTATACAGGGAAGCTCCCCTTAAGACAGGTTCTAGAGCTCCCCCTTCTGGTCTGGAGACAGGAAAGTGTTGGATGCTGTGCCACCTGAATAGGGAACTCCCTTTTTGCTTCCAGCCGTACAATCGGGACCCTGGGGTGCTACATACAGTTAGGGCCAGAAATATTTGGACAGTGACACAAGTTTTGTTATTTTAGCTGTTTACATAAACATGTTCAGAAATACAATTATATATATAATATGGGCTGAAAGTGCACACTCCCAGCTGCAATATGAGAGTTTCCACATCCAAATCGGAGAAAGGGTTTAGGAATTATAGCTCTGTAATGCATAGCCTCCTCTTTTTCAAGGGACCAAAAGTAATTGGACAATGGACTCTAAGGGCTGTAATTAACTCTGAAGGCGTCTCCCTCGTTAACCTGTAATCAATGAAGTAGTTAAAAGGTCAGGGGTGGATTCCAGGTGTGTGGTTTTGCATTTGGAAGCTGTTGCTGTGACCAGACAACATGCGGTCAAAGGAACTCTCAATTGAGGTGAAGCAGAACATCCTGAGGCTGAAAAAAAAGAAAAAATCCATCAGAGAGATAGCAGACATGCTTGGAGTAGCAAAATCAACAGTTGGGTACATTCTGAGAAAAAAGGAATTGACTGGTGAGCTTGGGAACTCTAAAAGGCCTGGGCGTCCACGGATGACAACAGTGGTGGATGATCGCCGCATACTTTATTTGGTGAAGAAGAACCCGTTCACAACATCAACTGAAGTCCAGAACACTCTCAGTGAAGTAGGTGTATCTGTCTCTAAGTCAACAGTAAAGAGAAGACTCCATGACAGTAAATACAAAGGGTTCACATCTAGATGCAAACCATTCATCAATTCCAAAAATAGACAGGCCAGAGTTAAATTTGCTGAAAAACACCTCAAGAAGCCAGCTCAGTTCTGGAAAAGTATTCTATGGACAGATGAGACAAAGATCAACCTGTACCAGAATGATGGGAAGAAAAAAGTTTGGAGAAGGAAGGGAACGGCACATGATCCAAGGCACACCACATCCTCTGTAAAACATGGTGGAGGCAACGTGATGGCATGGGCATGCATGGCTTTCAATGGCACTGGGTCACTTCTGTTTATTGATGACATAACAGCAGACAAGAGTAGCCGGATGAATTCTGAAGTGTACCGGGATATACTTTCAGCCCAGATTCAGCCAAATGCTGCAAAGTTGATTAGACGGCGCTTCATAGTACAGATGGACAATGACCCCAAGCATACAGCCAAAGCTACCCAGGGGTTCATGAGTGCAAAAAAGTGGAACATTCTGCAATGGCCAAGTCAATCACCAGATCTTAACCCAATTGAGCATGCATTTCACTTGCTCAAATCCAGACTTAAGACGGAAAGACCCACAAACAAGCAAGACCTGAAGGCTGCGGCTGTAAAGGCCTGGCAAAGCATTACGAAGGAGGAAACCCAGCGTTTGGTGATGTCCATGGGTTCCAGACTTAAGGCAGTGATTGCCTCCAAAGGATTTGCAACAAAATATTGAAAATAAAAATATTTTGTTTGGGTTATGTTTATTTGTCCAATTACTTTTGACCTCCTAAAATGTGGAGTGTTTGTAAAGAAATGTGTACAATTCCTACATTTTCTATCAGATATTTTTGTTCAACCCTTCAAATTAAACGTTACAATCTGCACTTGAATTCTGTTGTAGAGGTTTCATTTCAAATCCAATGTGGTGGCATGCAGAGCCCAACTCGAGAAAATTGTGTCACTGTCCAAATATTTCTGGCCCTAACTGTATATAAATCCATAAACCCCATTTATTTGAGTGTATTGATTAAATAAAATTGCGAATGAATTGTCATTGCCTACTGCCAATAGCATAAAAATGAAATGCTAAACACTGCATCCTTTCATTTTGTGCAACTCAAGCATAGTTATGATATTAATTTAAGATTTTCATCCGCCCTGGTTTACTGTACAATGGTTTTCTTGTTGGAGAGAGGCGTGTAGCGATGGATGTGTGTTTTATGCTCTTGATGTAATACTGCTTCTATTACATTTAGTCACAAATGTATATGAAAACTGAAACCATGGTGATTGTATCATATCATAAATGGCATCATATCAGTTTGCATCATATCATCAGGGCCGGTTTTAGGCAAAGTGGGGCCCTAGGCAAAAGGTTAAAGTGGGCCCTAAATGCTCAGGCCACTTTCACATCTAAGCTTTGCTGCATTTTGCTCAATTTGCATTTCCATGCGTTTTTACGCAAAAACGCATCAAAACGTTTTTTGGGGTTTCCATTGATTTTAATGGAAACACATGCAAAAACGCATGTAAAAACGCATGTGTGTTTTCAAAAACAGAAAACGCATGCGTTTTTGCCAACGCTGCCCAAAACATTGGGGAAGACGTTTTGTGCTGCGTTCGCAAAAATGCATGCGTTTTGCGTTTTTGAAAACGCACATGCGTTTTGAATGCGTTTTTACATGCGTTCCCATTGAATTCAATGGGGGAAAAAACGCTAGCGTTTTTAATGCGTTTTTAGCGGTAAAAACGGCTAGAAAGGCAAATTTAGCAAAACGCACACCAACCTTAGATGAGGAACAGGCCGTAGTTATATGGTAAGAGTGACTTCATAAGTTGATTATCTAGGTCAGAATAAGAACATACTGAACATCATTTTTATTTCAATCATAAAAAAACAAAACAGAAATTTGTAAAAAAAAAAAATATTTTTTTTTTATTTTCCGAGACCCATGATGTTTTAATTTTTGAAGATACATAGATATGTGAGGGCTCACTTTATGTGCCCTGAGCTGACATTTTTACTGATACCATTTTGAGTCAGATACAACATTTTGATCGCCTTTTATTGCATTTTATTGTAACAACGTGGTGGCCTAAAAAAACATAATTCTGGCGTTTTTATTTTTTTCCCATTACGCCATTTACCAATTGGATTAATTTACTTCATATATTGATAGCTTAGATTCTTACGAACGCAGCGATACCAAATATGTCTATTTTTACATTTTTTTCACTGTTTTATTGCTATTTTCAGTTCAGCTCCTTTGGGGGCCCCTAAGAGAGTGGGGGCCCTAGGCAACTGCCCAGTCTGCCCCCCCTAACGCCGGCCCTGCATATCATAAATGGAGGTATTTAACCCCTTTCACGATCATGCCTCTTCTCTTTTTTGCACTTGTTTTTTACTCCTCTTCTTCCAAGAGCCATATCTTTTTTTATTTTTATGTCAATATGAGGGTTGGACGAGTTGTACTTTTCAATTAAACTATTCATTTTACCATATAGCATACTGGAAAACAAGAAAAAAATTCCAAGTGCTGTAAAATTGCAAAAAAAAAGTGTAATTCCTCAATTGTTTTGTGAGTTTCTTATTTACAATGTTCACTATATGGTAAAACATACCAGGCAGTATGAATCCCCAGGTCAGTACATGTTTGTAGATACCAAACATACATATGTAGTTTTTATTTAATTGGTGGGGGAAAAAAACGGCCCATATGTTACCTTTTCTAAGAACCATAAATTTCTCATTTCTCGGGATCTGGGACTGTGTTACGGCTTATTTTTTGCATCTTGAGCTTGCGTATTTAGAAATAGCATTTTTGGGTAGATGCGATGTTTTGATCGCCCTTTATTCCATTTCATTGCAATGTTGTCACGGCCAAAAAACATAATTCTAGTGTTTTCAATTTTTGTTTGTTACGCTATTTAGTGATTCATTTATTTAATATTTTGATTGATCAGACATTTTTGAATGCGGAGATACCAATCTCTGTGTTTTTTTATTCTTTTATTTCCCATGGGGCATATGGGGGTGAATTGAACGTGTGTTGTTTTTTTTTCATATTTTTACAAACTATTATTTTCCTATTAATGTTTTTACTAGTCCCCTTAGGAGACTTGAAGTTGCAATCATCCTATTACTTGTCCGCTATAGAGCAGTGCATTAGCACTGCTTTGTACAGCACAAATACTGTCTTCCTATGAATGTAGGCTCTCAGCTGGCATTCATAGAATCATATAAAGATAGACCTGGAAGGGATCTCCTGGGTCATCTGGTCCAACCCCTTGCTCAAAGCTGGATTCACTAAATCATCCCAGACATATGTCTGTCCAGCCTCCGCATACAGATATCCATTGAAAGAGAACTCACCAGCTCTCCTTGCAGCCTGTTCCACTCTTTCATCACCCTCAATGTAAAAAAGTTTTTTTCTATTACCTAATCTCCTCCCATTAAGTTTTATCACATTGCTTCTGGTGTTTGCTTCCAAATGTGAATAAAGTGATCCTTCTACAGTGTGACAGCCCTTGAGATATTTGGAGATAGCTATTAAGTCTCCTCTAAGTCTTCTTTTTTGCAAGCTAAACATTCCCAAATCCTGTAACCGTTCTTCATAGGACATGGTTTACAGATTAGTCACCATTCTGGTCACTCTTTTCTGAACTTGCTAAGAGTGAGCCCTTACAGAAGTATGCCAACAATGTTGTTCATGTGTGTATATACAAGCTCTCCAACTATATGAAATTGCAGACAAAGAGGAAGAGGTTATCTAATTATGAAAATCACAGGTCGATAGACATGTTAATGATATGCAAATGGTGAAAATATGGAAGCAAAATATTCAAATACAGTATGTATGCTGAGTTTGTGCTGCAGATTTTAGACTTCCAAAATCTGCACCTACTGGCTGAAAAATGCACCCAAACCATCCTTGTCCGCACGCTGTGTTTTTGATGCATTTTTGGTGTGGATTTGATGTGGATATTAAAATGTTTCTGACTGTTTAAATAAGGCTTGGATAGTTTGGTAAAAAAAAGATGATATATCCTGCTTCCCCCTTCAAATGCTGTGGATTTTAAGGCAAATTAGGCACAAAATAAGCAACACATACACAGAGTGCGAACACTGCTGTGTGTCTGCTGCGTATTTTCACCTAACATGAGGGGCTATGGATAAAAACCTCAGTAAAATCCACAGCAAGAATTGACATCTGCAGATTTTACTGCAATAAAAGACGCAGGGGATCCACTACGGAAAACAAAACGCACCATCTGGACAGGACTTCACAAATCACATAGACTATGCTGGGAAAACACGCTGCTGCCTATGTAGTGCAGATCTGCTGCAGATCCACACCAAATATGCCCCAAATACGTGGCAAAATACGCATCGTGTGAACATACCCTTAATGTCATTCCAGATTAGCTTTTCTTAAAGTGATTCCAAGATTGAGTACCACTTACATTTATAAACAGATACATTAAATATATATTTCTAAATAAATATGTTTTAGGTTTATTAATAAATGATATGTAAACTGAGGACACACATAAACATAAGTGGTGATATTGACAAATGAAGAGGAACTGATCAATCAGTGGCACATAGGACCTTTGACCAGTTGAACCCCCTCTTCTGTATCCTGTGTTTGAACAGCAGTGACATTGTGCCCAGACAGAATAATTCAGCTCTTGTCATTGGCCTTGCATACATGTGTTAAGTAATGTATGTAAACCTTGTCATTATTGTGACTAGTCCTATTTGTTTTCATTTGATGAGGCAATGTCAAGGGCAAAGGGTTTCTTATACAGATATGTATTTTTTGCTTTCCTGTCTGCTCTCAATGCCTTCCCTTTTCTCTCCATTGCAATGACGGAATCCCCAGTCTGTTTCCTCCTGTTTAATGCCGTTGCCTGGAGCACCATGGCATTGCTCCAGTTCACAAGGGAGTTCTCTCTGTAGATTGCTAGAGTTGTCTGCAACCTTCTCCTACACTGTCCTAAACGTTCCCATCAGTTTCCTGCAACCAAACTGTGTCTTCACATAACAATCATATCTCTCGCCTCCCATTCACTAGAAATACTCCTCCACCTCCTCCCAGCATTTTTTTTATTCCCAATCCTTGTCAGTGAATGTTACTTTGTGGAGTAAATGCTACGTCACTTTCTGGAAGACGGGTGTTTTTTGGCTTCTTATGTATCTGTATATGTCATCTGAAGTAGTAACCTTCGCTAATTTGAAGCCTCTGTTTTACTATGCAACTGTTTATGCAGCTGTGGAATGAAAACATGATTCTTTAGCTTTATTTAAAAGGCTATGGTGGAGGCCAGTGCTGTGACTTTGAGTTTAGATATATGCCTGCCTTCACAAATCACTCCCTAAGGAGAAAATCCACAACTTCAGTCAAACTGTAAATCATTCCCATGGCCATTGGACCAAAATACAGGAATACCACCAATGAGCTTGTCACGGTATAGGGAGAAGTCCAGGCTGAAGATTTCAAAGGCTTTTACAGCTCTGGTGGTCAGTAGTCAGTTACACAAAAGGAACTAGAAAGATTAAATTGTTCACATGTAATTATAATTAGACGGTCAGGTATTACATCTGAGTATTCCTGTTATATCTCTACCATATACATTACAGTATTTCTGTAGTATATACATATTATGAGACACTGCTCCCTGACTGTGTTGGGGGACACTCATTTGGCATCGAGATTAAGGCACACAGGAACAGTTTCTGTTTAAGTAAGTCCAGCCGGTTATTTATTTGGACAAAGCATAAACCGCTCGATGTAAACCAACATGAGCCTTCCTTCAGAATAACAGAACAACCGTGACACAAAGTCTATTTCTCAGCGGGTTTTCACATAAATGTATACAGTTAAAACCAAAGTTTACTTACACTATGTAAAAAGACTTATGCATGTTTTCTCATTATCTGACTTGAAATCAAATAATGTTCCCGTTTTAGGTCAGTTAGGATTACCATAATTATTAATACTTGCCAATACCAAATGCCAGAATAATGAAAGTCAGAAAATGTTTTAAGTCATTTTTACTACTTTCTGCAAATTCACAAATTTACATACCGTACATTTCATTAGTATTTGATACAATTGCCCTTAAGCTGTATGACATGGGTCAAACGTTTTGGATATCCTTCCACAAGCTTCTCACAATAGTTGCTATTTGGGCCCATTCCTCCTGATAAAACTGGTGTAACTGAGCCATGTTTGTAGGTCACCTTGCTCGCACCTGCCTTTTCAGCTTTGCCCATAAATTTTCAATAGGATTGAGATCAGGGCTTTGTGATGGTCACTCCAAAAGATTGCCTTTGTTATGCTTAAACCACTTTGGCAGTATGCTTCGGGTCATTGTCCATTTGAAAGACCCATTTCCACCCAAGCTTTAACTTGGCTGATGTCTTGAGATGTTGCTTTTAGTATTGCCACATAATCTTCCTTCCTCTTGATACCATCTATTTTGTGAAGTGCACCAGTCCCACCTGCAACAAGACAACCCTACAACATCAAGCTGCCACCCCCGTGTTTCACAGTTGAGATGGTGTTTTTAGGCTTTCAAGCTTCTCCCTTTTTTCCTTCAAATGTAACGATGGCCAAACAGTTCAATTTTTGTTTTGTCAAACAACAGAATATGTCTACAAATTTTAGGTCTTTGTTCCTGTGTGCATTTGCAAAAATTAATCTGGCTTTTTCATGCTTCTTTTGGAATAATAATATATTAAAAGGACGGTGCACCACCAGCAATAATAATACTGTCAGGAAGGGGGTGCTGCTTTGTCAACAAGAGCATATGTAAACAGGAGAAAAGGAATTGACAAATAAACAGCAGCACACCACCAATGCATAAATGAAACAACATCAAGTTTATTAAACACGAGAGACATACATATAAAAACAATTAAAACCATACAAAAACCACAAACCAAAAATGGTGGAAGTAGTCCCCCAAAATAATAATGCATTATCACAATAAAAGCACATCCAAATGCAAAATGACAGATATGGCAATAACAACAATAATCTAGTTGAAAAAACAATATAATATAACAGTGAAGGCACAAGAATGGTTAGCAAGTACATTGAATGGCAATAGCAGCAACAGTGAGATGTGCAAACTGCGCACTATAAAGTGCGTTTGTGCAAGCCCTCAATGAGAGAAAAGTGCACCTGTTCCCAGTAGGGAAAATCATCAATGACCCCTGAGAAATCTGCTCAATGTCAACTAGAAATAATTGTGCAAAATGCAAAGTAAAGCACTGGATGATGCCCAGAGTACTACAAATAATCAGCCATGGCAAAAATGAAACAGCCCAGACCTCAGAATAACTGAATTGCTCTCACCTAATAATAGTCCAAAATAGGGTCCCTCTCCACTATACTCAGCATGGCTTGGTCACCACTCCTGGTTCTGCTCCTCTGATCAGGGATTTCCCTGGATTTCTCCTATTACAGGACTATTATGATTAGGTGAGAGCAGTTCAGTTATTCTGAGGTCTGGGCTGTTTCATTTTTGCCATGGCTGATTATTTGTTTGCACAAACGCAAATAAACTTGATGTTGTTTCATTTATGCATTGGTGATGTGCTGCTGTTTATTTGTCAATTCCTTTTCTCCTCTTTTGGAGTAATGCATCTTTCTGGCAGAGTGGACTTTCAGCCCATGTTGATAAGGTACTCATTTTACTGTGGATGATGACACATTTTTGCCAGATGCCACCATGATCTTCACAAGGTTTTTTGCTTTTGTTCTTCGGTTGATATGCACATGTTGAACCAAAGCACATTCACTCTGAGACACAGAACCCATCTCCTTCCTGAGCAGTGTGATGGCTGGACATTACCATCTTGTTTGTATCTGAAAATTGCACTAAAGGATGAACCAGACTTGTGCAAGTCCACAATTCGCTTCTTGATACCTTGGCTGATTTCTTTAGATTTTCCCATGATGCTACACATAGAAACAATGTGTTTCAGGTGTGCATAAAAAAATTCACAGGTGTGTAACTAATTAGCTCGGATGTTGCCACTAAACCTATCAGAAGCTTCCAAACACATGACATCATGATATAGGCTGTCCCAAATTGTTTAAAAGCATAGTAATCTTAGCATATGTAAACTTGTGAGTTTGCAGAAATTAATAAAAATGCCTTAAAACATTCTATTAGGTATGAGCGAGTATACTCGCTACTATTCGGAACTCGCCGAATAGTAGCGGTATTCAGGTACTCGCTACTCTCCAAGTATTTATGAGTACTCGGGAGTAGCGAGAAGTCCCATTACTTTCGCAGTGTATTATAGATACACTGCGAAAGTAGCCTAAAAGTGACTAAAAATATTAAAAATAATAAAATTACATACTCACCTGTCTGACGCCTGCACAGGGACCGTCCCAGAAGACCTGCGATCACAGGACAAGGACCTGTGATTTTCAGCCAATCAGATGGCGACACGTCACAACCACGTGATCGTTAGTGGCCACCTGATTGGCCAGATTGCAAGGTCCTGGAAGTACACCTAGGACCTTGCAATATGGCCGCTAGCGATCACGTGGTTGTGACATGTCGCCATCTGATTGGCCAGATCGCTACCGGCCATCTGATTGGCTGGAAATCACAGGTCCTTGTCCTGTGATTGCAGGTCTTCTGGGACAGTCCCTGTGCAGGCGTTGGACAGGTGAGTATGTAATTTTATTATTTTTAACAACTTTTATTCACTTTTAGGCTACTTTCGCAGTCTATAGATACACTGCGAATGTATTCGACTCGCTATACTCGCAAGGCGTACCGAGTACCGGTACCTACTCGTTGCGAGTATAGCGAGTCCGAATATTAAGGTACTCGCTCATCACTACATTATATCCCTCATTATTCTGGCATTTGGCAAATATTAATAATTATGGTAATCCTAATTGACCTAAAATGGGAAAGGTTTATTCTGATTTCATTTCAGATAGTGAGAAAAAGATGATATGTCTTTTTATATAGTGAATGTAAACTTCTGTTTCAAATGTATTTTACTGTCTGCTGAAATATGGGTGCGCCTGCACACTCCGGCTATAGCTCCGTAGGGGTATCTCTGGCAACCTTCATTATGGTTAACCTGTGAATCCAGCTCTTAATGCATTAACAAAGCTTGTGGAACTACAAATCGCAGAGTAAACTGTGATGGCACAGCATTTGACCACTTGTGTCGTGGGTTAACTATATTTAATGAGGACAGACGTATAGTATTTCTGTTTGGTAAATCAATAGGAGTTAGTAATTGTTTCTGACCAGGCTGATTGGAGACTCATTGCCTTAATTTGTGGATTAATAGCTAAATGTCGATTGCCTTAGCCCCTCTGTCTACATTATTAAGATGAAAATGTTGCAGTTTGATCAAATATATAATGAGCGGGGGGCACGTGACCACTGGAGGAGGCTGGAACAACCTGTTTTAGACTCTTCCAGCCCTTGGAAACTGCTCCAGAACACCCCCCTCCTCTAAAGCACAGCATGTATTCGGATTATAAAACGCACCCCCCAAATTTTGGGGGAACACAAGTGCATTTTATATTCCGAAAAATACAGTAGTTTAAGTTTAAATGTGGTTTCATTGTGTCTGCATAGTTTTATCTCTATTGTGCAGGGTTTGAATAACGTAATATTGTTCCTGCATTTTACGCCTGCATGTTGTGCCTACATACCATATTTGCATATTGTGTTTACATATCATGCCTATATATTGTATTTGCATACTGTGACTATATGTAGTAGGTTTGCATTTTGTTGCACTTTATGAATGTATTTGCACTTTATGTCCATATTGGGTGATTAGTTTGTGTCTGCATGCATTTAATTGTATCATGAATTTCTGGGGTATTGGTGTCATCATAGCAGTTTGGCTTTTTTAAGTGTTTTTATAGATTTGTGTGTTTTGGCATAATTGTCAATAAAATTAATTTTATTATGTAGTTTTGGTGATCCCCTATTTTGTGTATGCTTCTTTTTCACATGATTCTCTTAGCATATACTGGGTTGATCACCTTAGTATTAACTGGTGCCCTCTATCTTTTGTTGCTTACACATGTGTGCAGAAGTGCTGCAACTTCAAAAACTCACCAAATAACCATCATGAGAATATAACAACTCTCCAAATCAAAAAGCCAAAAAGCCAGCGCTGTCTGTGGTTATCACGCAATACAAAAAGTTCATGTGCACATATTAATTTGTAACGATATTTTAAAACTGAAACATTTGGCAAACAATTGATCAATTTTTTGAGCTACCCCGCCACTTCACGGCATCTCAGATGGACAAGTCCTACTCTACATTATTTAAATATGCTGTGCTATTACAGCCTCCTGAATGCATTAAAAGCAAGACCATATTGCATGCACACGTACCTGAAGCATTTCTGAGCCACTCCCATGGCGCCAGAAGGGCAAGCGGAGATTAAGGCCAACCAGGTCTGGATATGACATCCGGACATTATTAGATCTGACCCCACATTGCCAGACCAGCAACCATGGATGAGGGCAGAACAAGTCCAGACACATGTGCAAAAATCAAGCAGAGTCTATGGGCTTGGTGCAGCCTCTGTATGTGTGTACTGTGGCCTAGATCATTCACAACAAACACAGATAGAATGGCATACATAATCAAGTGCACTTGGCAACCAATAACAAATAAAACTGCCAAAAAGCCAGCACCCCCTGTGGTAAGCACTAGTGATGAGCGAGTACTAAAATGCTCGGGTGCTCAAAGCTCGGGCCGAGCATCCCGAGATACTCGTGTACTTGGCCCGAGTACCGAGCCCAATGTTATCCTATCGGAGACACGAGTATTTTTATGAAATGACTGCCGGCAGCATGGAAAAACCCTAAAAATGTCACAAAAGTCTCAGAAGAGTGCTCAAATGACATGGCAACACCATGGGGAAGACCCCTGAAAGCATTTCTCACTCAAAAGTCACAGCTGTGAACAATGTTGTCCGAGTTTCACGCCAATTTTACGGAATCTCCAGAAAATCTTCCAAAATGACACCAAAATGAATATTTAGGGTGGAAATGTTAAGGGCACATACCCAATAGTGAGATACAGCTGGTGTATGTTACTTTTTGTGAATACATGAAAGATTTTAAGTGAAAACATTGTGCGGCACTCCGATGACCCTGAGAAGAGACGAACATGAAGCCCTGTCTTGAAATAATGTGCCCATTTTGAGGAACTGGGTCTATTGTAGTATAGCCCTTTGGCCAGGGCAGCCAAAAATTGGGAGGCTCCTCATTGTCCCTGGATAGAGACGTGCAGGAGGGCCTGTAAACAAGAACTGGGGGTGTATTGTAGTATAGCCCTTTGGCCAGGGTAGCCAAAAATTGGGAGGTTCAACAATGACCCATGCATACAGACATGTAGTAGGGCCTGTAATCCTCAAGTGGGTGTATTGTAGTATAGCCCTTTGGCCAGGGCAGCCAAAAATTGGGAGGTTCAACAATGACCCATGCATTCAGACATGTAGTAGGGCCTGTAACCCTCAAGTGGGTGTATTGTAGTATAGCCCTTTGGACAGGGCAGCCAAAAATTGGGAGGTTCAACAATGACCCATGCATTCAGACATGTAGTAGGGCCTGTAACCCTCAAGTGGGTGTATTGTAGTATAGCCCTTTGGTCAGGGCAGCCAAAAATTGGGAGGTTCAACAATGACCCATGCATACAGACATGTAGTAGGGCCTGTAAACAAGAACTGGGTGTATTGTAGTATAGCCCTTTGGCCAGGGCAGCCAAAAATTGGGAGGCTCCTCATTGTCCCTGGATAGAGACGTGCAGGAGGGCTTGTAAACAAGAACTGGGTGTATTGTAGTATAGTCCTTTGGCCAGGGCAGCCAAAAATTGGAAGGTTCAACAATGACCCATGCATACAGACATGTAGTAGGGCCTGTAGCCCTCAATTGGGTGTATTGTAGTATAGGCCTTTGGCCAGGGCAGCCAAAAATTGGGAGGCTCCTCATTATCCCTGGATAGAGACGTGCAGGAGGGCCTGTAAACAAGAACTGGGTGTATTGTAGTATAGCCCTTTGGCCAGGGCAGCCAAAAATTGGGAGGTTCAACAATGACCCATGCATACAGACATGTAGTAGGGCCTGTAAACAAAAACTGGGTGTATTGTAGTATAGCCCTTTGGCCAGGGCAGCCAAAAATTGGGAGGCTCCTCATTGTCCCTGGATAGAGACGTGCAGGAGGGCCTGTAAACAAGAACTGGGTGTATTGTAGTATAGTCCTTTGGCCAGGGCAGCCAAAAATTGGAAGGTTCAACAATGACCCATGCATACAGACATGTAGTAGGGCCTGTAAACAAGAACTGGGTGTATTGTATTATAGCCCTTTGGCCAGGGCAGCCAAAAATTGGGAGGCTCCTCATTGTCCCTGGATAGAGACGTGCAGGAGGGCCTGTAAACAAGAACTGGGTGTATTGTAGTATAGCCCTTTGGTCAGGGCAGCCAAAAATTGGGAGGCTTCTCATTGTCCCTGGATAGAGACGTGCAGGAGGGCCTGTAAACAAGAACTGGGTGTATTGTAGTATAGCCCTTTGGCCAGGGCAGCCAAAAATTGGAAGGTTCAACAATGACCCATGCATACAGACATGTAGTAGGGCCTGTAACCCTCAAGTGGGTGTATTGTAGTATAGGCCTTTGGCCAGGGCAGCCAAAAATTGGGAGGCTCCTCATTGTCCCTGGATAGAGACGTGCAGGAGGGCCTGTAAACAAGAACTGGGGGTGTATTGTAGTATAGCCCTTTGGCCAGGGTAGCCAAAAATTGGGAGGTTCAACAATGACCCATGCATACAGACATGTAGTAGGGCCTGTAATCCTCAAGTGGGTGTATTGTAGTATAGCCCTTTGGCCAGGGCAGCCAAAAATTGGGAGGTTCAACAATGACCCATGCATTCAGACATGTAGTAGGGCCTGTAACCCTCAAGTGGGTGTATTGTAGTATAGCCCTTTGGACAGGGCAGCCAAAAATTGGGAGGTTCAACAATGACCCATGCATTCAGACATGTAGTAGGGCCTGTAACCCTCAAGTGGGTGTATTGTAGTATAGCCCTTTGGTCAGGGCAGCCAAAAATTGGGAGGTTCAACAATGACCCATGCATACAGACATGTAGTAGGGCCTGTAAACAAGAACTGGGTGTATTGTAGTATAGCCCTTTGGCCAGGGCAGCCAAAAATTGGGAGGCTCCTCATTGTCCCTGGATAGAGACGTGCAGGAGGGCTTGTAAACAAGAACTGGGTGTATTGTAGTATAGTCCTTTGGCCAGGGCAGCCAAAAATTGGAAGGTTCAACAATGACCATGCATACAGACATGTAGTAGGGCCTGTAGCCCTCAATTGGGTGTATTGTAGTATAGGCCTTTGGCCAGGGCAGCCAAAAATTGGGAGGCTCCTCATTATCCCTGGAGAGAGACGTGCAGGAGGGCCTGTAAACAAGAACTGGGTGTATTGTAGTATAGTCCTTTGGCCAGGGCAGCCAAAAATTGGGAGGCTCCTCATTGTCCCTGGATAGAGACGTGCAGGAGGGCCTGTAAACAAGAACTGGGTGTATTGTAGTATAGTCCTTTGGCCAGGGCAGCCAAAAATTGGAAGGTTCAACAATGACCCATGCATACAGACATGTAGTAGGGCCTGTAAACAAGAACTGGGTGTATTGTATTATAGCCCTTTGGCCAGGGCAGCCAAAAATTGGGAGGCTCCTCATTGTCCCTGGATAGAGACGTGCAGGAGGGCCTGTAAACAAGAACTGGGTGTATTGTAGTATAGCCCTTTGGTCAGGGCAGCCAAAAATTGGGAGGCTCCTCATTGTCCCTGGATAGAGACGTGCAGGAGGGCCTGTAAACAAGAACTGGGTGTATTGTAGTATAGCCCTTTGGCCAGGGCAGCCAAAAATTGGAAGGTTCAACAATGACCCATGCATACAGACATGTAGTAGGGCCTGTAACCCTCAAGTGGGTGTATTGTAGTATAGGCCTTTGGCCAGGGCAGCCAAAAATTGGGAGGCTCCTCATTGTCCCTGGATAGAGACGTGCAGGAGGGCCTGTAAACAAGAACTGGGGGTGTATTGTAGTACAGCCCTTTGGCCAGGGCAGCCAAAAATTGGGAGTTTCAACAATGACCCATGCATACAGACATGTAGTAGGGCCTGTAAACAAGAACTGGGTGTATTGTAGTATAGCCCTTTGGCCAGGGCAGCCAAAATTTGGGAGGCTCCTCATTGTCCCTGTATAGAGACGTGCAGGAGGGCCTGTAAACAAGAACTGGGTGTATTGTAGTATAGTCCTTTGGCCAGGGCAGCCAAAAATTGGAAGGTTCAACAATGATCCATGCATTCAGACATGTAGTAGGGCCTGTAACCCTCAAGTGGGTGTATTGTAGTATAGCCCTTTGGTCAGGGCAGCCAAAAATTGGGAGGTTCAACAATGACCCATGCATACAGACATGTAGTAGGGCATGTAACCTCAAGTGGGTGTATTGTAGTATAGCCCTTTGGCCAGGGCATCCAAAAATTGGGAGGTTCAACAATGACCCATGCATTCAGACATGTAGTAGGGCCTGTAACCCTCAAGTGGGTGTATTTTAGTATAGCCCTTTGGTCAGGGCAGCCAAAAATTGGGAGGTTCCTCATTGTCCCTGGATAGAGACGTGCAGGAGGGCCTGTAAACAAGAACTGGGTGTATTGTAGTATAGCCCTTTGGTCAGGGCAGCCAAAAATTGGGAGGCTCCTCATTGTCCCTGGATAGAGACGTGCAGGAGGGCCTCGAAACATTTTTCCCATTGAAAAGGAGCGGGTCTCCTGTCGTTGTAATGCCCATTCTAAAAGAATGGGCGAAAAAATTTACCACTGCGGGTATACCACAAACAACAGCCTAACTATTGTAACGGTCATCATGGTGTCACATGAGGACAAGGAGGAGCAGTCCAGCGATTAGCCAAAGTCCTGAAGTGTGTACCCATGGGTGAGTGGAGGTACATGGCAAATTCACATAACAAAATTTTAATTCAGTTGTCATTTGCTGGTGGTGTGGTGAAGTGTGGCCCAATCCAACCCTTGTTCATCTTGATCAGAGTCAGCCTGTCAGCATTTTCAGTTGACAGGCGGGAGCGTTTATCAGTGATGATTCCACCTGCAGCACTGAAAACACGCTCTGATAAAACGCTAGCGGCAGGGCAGGCCAGGACTTCCAAGGCGTAGAGAGCCAATTCATGCCACGTGTCCAGCTTGGAGACCCAATAATTGAAAGGCACAGAGGAATCTCGCAATACAGTTGTTCGATCTGCAAGGTACTCCTTCAGCATCTGCCCAAACTTAGCATTTCTGGTGGCACTACCCCCACCTCAGGGGCTGTGGTACGTGAGGGGCTGAGAAAACTGTCCCACATCGTAAAGACAGTTCCCCTACCTCTGGCGGATTGGACTTGTGCCCCTCTTGGACCGTACGCCTTGGTTGTCCACCGAATCCTGACCTATGCCGCTAGCGTTTTGTGAGGGGAATGATTTGACTACTTCCGTGACTATGGCCCTGTGGAACTGCTGCATTTTGGCTGACCTCTCCGCCTCAGGAATGAGAGACATAAAGTTCTCCTTGTAGCGTGCGTCTAACAGTGTTGCCAACCAGTACTGATTGTCGGCCAAAATGTTCTGAACGCGAGGGTCACGAGCCAGGCAGCTTTACCATAAAGTCAGCCATGTGCGCCAGACTCTTAACAGCCATCACTTCAGTATCCAGACCAACACGATGACTGAACATGCTGTCCTCCTCCTCCTCATCTCCCCTGTCCTCTGGCCAGCCACGCTGAATCGAGGGTATGAGTGGTGTGCATGTCATATCCTCAATTTGGCCAGAGAGTTGCTCCATGTCTTCATCCTCCTCCTCCTCGTCATAGTCCTCCACTGCACGTTGTGATGAGATGAGGCTGGGCTGTGTGTTTTCACCCACACCCACTACTGTTTCTTGCTCCAAGTCATCGCGCTCGGCCTGCAATGCATCCTCTTTTATTTTCAGCAGAGACCGTTTTAGAAGGCAGAGTAGTGGTATGGTGATGCTAATAATGGCCGTCATCGCCGCTCACCATCTTGGTGGAGTCCTCAAAGTTTTGGAGGACGGTACATAGGTCCGACATCCATCTCCACTCCTCAGGTGTTATGTGTGGAGTTTGACCCATTTCCGACGCTTAGGTGATGCAGGTAGTCCACAACTGCCCTCTTCTGCTCACATATCCTGACCAACATGTGCAGAGTTGAATTCCAACGCTTGGGGACATCACACACCAGTCTGTGGGCCGGAAGACACAAACGGCGCTGAAAGCCGGAAGGCCGGCTGAAGCAGCAGGTGACTTGCGAAAATGTGCAGACAGACGGCGAACTTTTACCAGCAGTTCAGACACCTCTGGGTATGACTTCACAAACCTCTGAACCACCAGGTTGAGCACATGGGCCACGCATGGAACATGCGTCAGCTGGTCTCGCCTCAAAGCTGCCACCAGGTTCCGGCCATTGTCACACATGACCTTTCCTGGCTTTAGGTTCAGAGGTGTGAGATAGTGATCTGCCTGCTGTTTCAGAGCTGTCCACACCTCTTCTACATTGTGGGGTTTGTCACCTATGCAGACTAGCTTCAGCACAGCCTGTTGCCGCTTTGCAGAGGCAGTGCTGCAGTGCTTTCAGCTTGGGACTGGTGTGGAGGGTACAGTGGATGAGGATGCGCAGGAGGAGGAGGCTGAGGAGCATGACATTCCGGAGCTGTAGAGTGTCGGTGAAACCTGACAGAGGTAGGGCCTGCTATCCTTGGTGTGGGAAGGACGTGTTCCGTCCCTCACTCAGACTGGGTCCCAGCCTCCACAATATTAATCCAGTGTGCCGTCAAGGAGATGTAGCGGCCTTGCCCACAAGCACTTGTCCACGTGTCTGTGGTTAGGTGGACTTTGGCTGAAACAGCGTTGTTCAGGGCACGTGTGATGCTATTGGACACGTGGTTATGCAATGCGGGGACGGCACATCTGGAGAAATAGTGGGGCTGGGGACCGAGTAACGTGGGACAGCAGCCGCCATCAGGTCGCGGAATGCTTCCGTCTCCACCAGGCAACATTTCTAGCGCTATCAGTCGCGAAATGTGATCATTCAGGACATTGGCATGTGGGGCGTTGGCAGCGTATTTGCGCCTGCGTTCAAATGTTTGCTGAATGGATAATTGAACGCTGCGCTGGGACAAGGACGTGCTTGATGGTGGTGTAATTTGTGCGTGGGCAACTTCAGGTGCAGGGCCGGAGGCTTGTTCGCGGCCAGCATGGACAGGGATTGGCTCGCACGCACAACAGGTGAAGACGTAGCAGTGACATCAGCAAGCACCGCTCCTCGACTCTGTTGTACTTCCCACAAAGTCGGGTGCTTGGCTGACATGTGCCTGATCATGCTGGTGGTGGTCAGGCTGCTAGTTTTCATACCCTGCTGATACTGGCATGGCAGGTGTGGCAAATGGCCTTTTTAGAGTCTTCTGGAGCCAACTTAAAAAACTCCCAGACTCGGGAAGACCTAACATTTGCACAGGCACCTTGAGTCGTGTTGTTGTTCCGGGGAACGGTTGCCTGCCTTCTGCCTGCGGACACGACCCTGCTTCGTACTGCCTGTTGGGATGCTACGCCTCCCTCCCCCTGTGCACTGCTGGCCTCGCTTTGTATATCCTCCTGCCATGTTGGGTCAGCTACTGGATCATCCACCACGTCGTCTTCCTCTTCCGCACCCTGATCCTCCTCCTGACTTCCTGGCAATTGTGTCTCATCATCGTCCACCCCTTGTTGAGACACTTTGGACAACGTTTCGTTCGTGAGAACGTGGCTGCTCAAATATTTGGGCATCTGTACATACCATCTCCTCATCACCCACTTCAAGAATAGGTGGCGACAGGCCAGATTCTGTGAATGGATACGTGAACAGCTCTTCCGAGTGTCCTAGTGTGGGATCAGTAATGTCCGTGGACGTGTACTCGGCCTGGTGGTAGGAAGGAGGATCAGGTTGGGAAATGTGCGGTGCAGTATCACGGCTACTGACACTTGACCGTGTGGAAGACAGGGTGTTTGTGGAGGTGCCCATCTGACTTGAAGCATTATCCGCTATCCAAGTAACAACCTGTTGACACTGCTCTTGCTTCAACAGCGGTGTACTGCTGCGGGCTCCAAGAATTTGGGACAGGACGTGCGACGAGGAGATGTGGCCTTTTGTTGTTGCGAAATTAGTGCTTGCACACGACCTCGGCCTCTGCCTGCACCACCATCACGTTCACTTCCTTGTTCCTTGCCAACGCCCTTGCCAACGCCCTTGCGCATTTTGCCTGTATAATGCGACAACTGTCTGGTGACAGGAGAGGTCACAGGAGATTAGGATTTTAGTCCCTAACCTGTATCAAGGTATGACGTACAACAGTCTGGTGACTGTAATGGTTTCAGGAGAGGATTTTAGTCCCTAACCTGTATCAAGGTATGACGTACACCAGTCTGGTGACTGGTCAGATCACAGGAGATTAGGTTTTTCGTCCCTAACCTGTATCAAGGTAGTACGTACACCAGTCTGGTGACTGTTCAGATCACAAGAGATTAGGATTTTAGTCCCTAACCTGTATCAAGGTAGTAATTACACCAGTCTGGTGACTGTAATGGTGACAGGAGATTAGGATTTTAGGCCCTAACCTGTATCAAGGTATGACGTACACCAGTCTGGTGACTGGTCAGATCACAGGAGATTAGGATTTTAGTCCCTAACCTGTATCAAGGTAGTACGTACACCAGTCTGCTGACTGTTCAGATCACAAGAGATTTGGATTTTAGTCCCTAACCTGTATGAAGGTAGTAATTACAACAGTCTGGTGACTGTAATGGTTTCAGGAGAGGATTTTAGTCCCTAACCTGTATCAAGGTAGTAAGTACAACAGTCTGGTGACTGTAATGGTGTCAGGAGAGGATTTTAGTCCCTAACCTGTATCAAGGTAGTAAGTACAACAGTCTGGTGACTGTAATGGTGTCAGGAGAGGATTTTAGTCCCTAACCTGTATTAAGGTAGTAAGTACAACAGTCTGGTGACTCTAATGGTCACAGAAAAGCTTGGATTCCGATCTGTATCACCCTGCCTATATCCTCCTAGACTAGTCCTGAGAAGGACTGTTCTGGTCACTGGAAAGCTTGGACTCCGATCTGGATCACCCTGCCTATATCCTCCTAGATTAGTCCTGAGAAGGACTGTTGTGGTCAGCAGCAGTTTGCAGCCCTGCTCCGGATCTACCTATAAGGGCCGCAAATCTGTCCCTAAGCAGCAGCAGACACTCTCCCTACACTCACTGTCTGGATGGCTGTGTGCCGAGCACAGCGCGCCGGGAGTTATAAAGGTTCGGTCACGCTGTGCAGGGCGGCCAATCACTGCTATGCCACAACTAACAGGGCTGTGGCATTGCAGTGGTCTGCCAGCCAATCCCTGCACGTGGGCTGGCTCTCAAAAGAGCGCCAACATGCAGAGATGACGACCACGAGCACAGCACGAGTATCGCGAGATTACTCGGTGCTCGCCAAGTAGCCAGAGTACAGTGATACTCGTGCGAGTACCGAGTAGTGGCGAGCATGCTCGCTCATCACTAGTTAGCACGCAATACAAAAAGTGCATGTGAACATATTCATTTCTAACTGTACTTTTTAAGCTGAGACATTTGGCAAACAATTGATCATTTCTTTGAGCTACCATAACACTTCACTGCATTCTCAGATGGAGCAGTCCTACTCTACGTTTTTTATATACGCTGTGCCATTACAGCCTCTTGAATGCATTAAAAGCAAGACAACATTGAGTGCAAACGTGCCTGAAGCATTTCTGAACCACTCTCACGGCGCCAGAAGGGCAAGCGCAGATTAAGGCCGACCAGATCCGGACATGACATCCGGACATTATTATTATTTATTTATATAGCGCCATTAGGTTCCATGGTGTTTTACATGAGGAAAGGGCAGACGAGGACAAGTACAATAAATGTGGACAATCAAGTCATACAGGTACAAGAGGAGAAAGAATCCTGTCCGCGAGGGCTCACAGTCTACGAGGGGTGGGTGGGGATACAGTAAGAGGAGGAAGTGCCGGTCCTGAGGCGGTGCGGTGGACCGGGTCTCATTGCAGGGTGTAAGCTTGACGGAAGAGGTGGGTCTTCAGGTTTCTTTTTAAGGAGTCCAGGTTAGGAGAGTGTCTGGTATGGTGGGGGAGAGAGTTCCAGAGAATAGCTGATGCACAGAAGAAATCTTGTATTTGGTTGTGAGAAGAGGAGATGAGGGGGGAGTGGAGAAGGAGTTCTTGGGAGGATTGCACAGGTTGCATGAGGGTACATATCAGGAGACCAAGTCGGAGATGTATGAAGGGGACAGGTTGTGGATTGCCTTGTATGCCATGGTTAGTGTGTTAATCCGGGATCTCTTTAAAGTGGGGAGCCAGTGAAGGCTTTGGCAGAGGGGGGAGACAGGGGAGTAGCAGGAAGACAGATGGATTAGTCAGGCAGCAGAGTTTAGGAAGATTGGAGATGTGCAAGGAAGGTAGCAGGAAGGCCAGTGACAAGGAGGTTGCCGTAGTCGAAGCAGGAGATGATAAGAGCATGAATAAGTATTTTAGCGGTGTCATGGTCAAGGAAAGTGCGAATCCATGAAATGTTTTTGAGCTGGAGTCAGCAGGACATGGCGAGGGCCTGGAAGTAGGGCTTGAAGGAGAGGGAAGAGTCAAGGATTACCCCGAGGCACTCGGCGTGGGGGACTGGGGAGAGTGAGCAGTCGTTGACAAGGATGGATAAGTCAAGTAGTGGGGGAGAATTTCTGGGGGGAAGACGAACTCAATTTTGTCCATGTTCAGTTTGAGGAAGTGATCAGAGAAGAATGATGAGATGGCGGACAGGCATTGTGGAATTTTGGATAGTAGGGAGGTGATGTCAGGTCCAGACAGGTAGATTTGGGTGTCATCGATGTAGAGGTGGTACTGAAGGCCATGGGACTCAATAAGTTGCCCTAGGCCGAGCGTGTAGATGAAGAAGAGTAACGGTCCCAGAACGAGCCTTGTGGGACCACGATGGATAGGGGGTAGGGCGAGAAGGAGGTGTGGGAGTGGGTGACGCTGAAAGTCCAGTCCGCTAGGTATGAGGAGATCCAGGAGAGGGCTAGGTCAGTGACGCCAAGAGATTCCAGGGTCCAAAGAAGAAGGGAATGATCAACAGTGTCAAAAGCGGCAGATAGGTCGAGGCGAGGAGGACGGAGTAGTGAATGCTTGCTCTTGACAGTCAGTAGGTTGTTGGTGACTTTGGTTAAGGCTGTTTCAGTGGAGTGGCGGGGTCGGAAACCGGATTGTAGGCGGTCAAAGAGGGAGCAGAAGGAGAGTACTGAATTTACTTGCTGTTCAAGTAGTTTAGAGGTGAAGGGGAGGAGAGATATGGGGCGATAGTTAGAGACAGATGTTGGGTCTAAGGAGGGTTTTTTGAGGATGGGTGTGATCAGGGCGTGTTTGAAGGCTGAGGGGAAGGCGCCAGTAGTAAGCGACTAGTTGAAGAGATGGGTTAGGGTTTGGATGAAAAGAGGTGCGGTTAGGAATGAGGTGGGATGAGAGCAGGTCGTGGGAGCTGGTGGTGAGGTGCGATTTCGACAGGAGGCAGAAGAGCTGATCTTCAGTTATGGGGGGAAGCAGCTGATGGAGAGGGCAGTGTAGGTGAGAGGGAAGTTGTGGGGACAGTGGGTCAAAGCTGTCTCCGATTTTGTCAATGTTCTCCTTGAAGAAGGAGGCAAAGTCTTCAACAGAAATAAGGGGAGAGGGAGGAGGAACGGGCGGACGGACTAAGGAATTGAAAGTTTTGAAAAGCTGTTTAGGATTGTGGGACAGGGAGTTTATTAGGGATGAGAAGAAGGCTTGTTTGGGGGTAGCAAGTGCAGCATTGAAGTCAGTGAGGGACTGTTTGAACAACGCGAAGTGCTCAGTGGAGCGAGACTTTTTCCATCTCCTCTCGGTGATCCTGGAGGCTCGTCTCAGGTCTTTAATGAGGGTGGTGTGCCAGGGTTGCCTGTTTGTGCGTGGAGCGTGGGATGTGAGGGGGCGGCTGGGTCGAGGGCCTTATTAGAGCTGACCTCCACACTGCCAGACCAGCAACCATGGATGAGAGCAGAACAGGTCCACTCCAGACACATGTGCAAAAATCAAGCAGTGCCTATGGTCAGGGTGTGACCGCTGTATGTGTGTACAGCGCCCTAGATCAATCACAATAAGGACAGATAGAATGGCACACATAACCATGCGCACATGGCAAAAAGTGGGGGTCAGCCACAAACCAATAAAAAAGCCAGAAAGCCAGCGCTAGCGCTGCCTGTGGTTAGCATGCAATACAAAAAGTGGGAGTTTCTGTTTAGTGGCTATGGGTATCCAACATCTTTTTTATGCGGATTATGCAGCGGAAAATGCTCATTATAATGAAAATATGAATTTGCTTTGAAAAAAACAGCTTGTTGTGCTCATGTTCAGTCTTCAGGTTTCTAAATTTTTCTTGCATGTATTGCTATGAATATGCTCTATGAAAGATGCTTAATAAAAAAAAACTTCAGAGTTTCCTGAAGCGTTTTGTGCTTGAAAAATTCATTGGATTCATCTAACAACGCAACAGTGAAACGCACGTCAGGTGCTTAGTGGATGAGCGGTCAATGTTTAAAGATTACTTTCAGCAATTTATTATCATTCTTATTGTGGGTCATATACAGTTAGGGCCAGAAATATTTGGACAGTGACACAAGTTTTGTTATTTTACCTGTTTACAAAAACATGTTCAGAAATACAATTATATATAAATGGGCTGAAAGTGCACACTCCCAGCTGCAATATGAGAGTTTCCACATCCAAATCGGAGAAAGGGTTTAGGAATCATAGCTCTGTAATGCATAGCCTCCTCTTTTTCAAGGGACCAAAAGTAATTGGACAATGGACTCCAAGGGCTGCAATTGACTCTGAAGGCGTCTCCCTCGTTAACCTGTAATCAATGAAGTAGTTAAAAGGTCAGGGGTGGATTCCAGGTGTGTGGTTTTGCATTTGGAAGCTGTTGCTGTGACCAGACAACATGCGGTCAAAGGAACTCTCAATTGAGGTGAAGCAGAACATCCTGAGGCTGAAAAAAAAGAAAAATCCATCAGAGAGATAGCAGACATGCTTGGAGTAGCAAAATCAACAGTTGGGTACATTCTGAGAAAAAAGGAATTGACTGGTGAGCTTGGGAACTGTAAAAGGCCTGGGCGTCCACGGATGACAACAGTGGTGGATGATCGCCGCATACTTTATTTGGTGAAGAAGAACCCGTTCACAACATCAACTGAAGTCCAGAACACTCTCAGTGAAGTAGGTGTATCTGTCTCTAAGTCAACAGTAAAGAGAAGACTCCATGACAGTAAATACAAAGGTTCACATCTAGATGCAAACCATTCATCAATTCCAAAAATAGACAGGCCAGAGTTAAATTTGCTGAAAAACACCTCAAGAAGCCAGCTCAGTTCTGGAAAAGTATTCTATGGACAGATGAGACAAAGATCAACCTGTACCAGAATGATGGGAAGAAAAAAGTTTGGAGAAGAAAGGGAACGGCACATGATCCAAGGCACACCACATCCTCTGTAAAACATGGTGGAGGCAACGTGATGGCATGGGCATGCATGGCTTTCAATGGCACTGGGTCACTTGTGTTTATTGATGACATAACAGCAGACAAGAGTAGCCGGATGAATTCTGAAGTGTACCGGGATATACTTTCAGCCCAGATTCAGCCAAATGCTGCAAAGTTGATTGGACGGCGCTTCATAGTACAGATGGACAATGACCCCAAGCATACAGCCAAAGCTACCCAGGAGTTCATGAGTGCAAAAAAGTGGAACATTCTGCAATGGCCAAGTCAATCACCAGATCTTAACCCAATTGAGCATGCATTTCACTTGCTCAAATCCAGACTTAAGACGGAAAGACCCACAAACAAGCAAGACCTGAAGGCTGCGGCTGTAAAGGCCTGGCAAAGCATTAAGAAGGAGGAAACCCAGCGTTTGGTGATGTCCATGGGTTCCAGACTTAAGGCAGTGATTGCCTCCAAAGGATTTGCAACAAAATATTGAAAATAAAAATATTTTGTTTGGGTTATGTTTATTTGTCCAATTACTTTTGACCTCCTAAAATGTGGAGTGTTTGTAAAGAAATGTGTACAATTCCTACATTTTCTATCAGATATTTTTGTTCAACCCTTCAAATTAAACGTTACAATCTGCACTTGAATTCTGTTGTAGAGGTTTCATTTCAAATCCAATGTGGTGGCATGCAGAGCTCAACTCGCGAAAATTGTGTCACTGTCCAAATATTTCTGGCCCTAACTGTAGCTTCTGCATCATTGAATACTTATTCATGTATTCTATCCATATTCATCCTTTTATCCACTATGTGATGTATTTGTATTATCATTGGGGTGTCCATGCTCACTCCCCCACCATAATCTGTTTCCATACCTGTATTGCTAGAATTAATTGTATTTGATTTTTAAAATTAATTTAAAAAGTCTCTTTTACAACTGTTCAGAATATTTATTATTATTTTTCTTCTCTCGTCATTATTATTTTGTTGGTTACATTCTTTATTACTCAGCATAAACTGATCTTTAGTGTGTGTTTCAAATCCGTAATATGTCAATTTTTTTCAGGATACAAGGAGTACTATGTGCAGATTTTACCTATAGAATTGCATTATATGTGGAAAATCCATAGGTAATAATGCATATGCAAATGGACAGAGTCAAAAATGTGATAAGAATGCATGTAAAAAAACAACACAAAAATGCAAGGAAATAACACTACATGTAACCTAATTTGCATGATAGGTACAGAAATACTGAAACATCAAAAACTAAAAAAAAAAAAACTTATTGTGTGAATATAACCAGAGTTTCCAAATTCTCTTCAAAAACTGGAAGCTTCTGTTTAGTGACTAAATAATGACTTAAAGAACAAAAGAAAAAAAATGAGCAAATACCCTAAAATAAATGAAGTAAAATTCTATAGTGCAGAAAAATAAGTAAGATGACATTATTTTGATAAAAAAATGCGCAGGCCATCCCACCACAAAACAGGGGCCCTGTCGGGGCGGTCCCCACCTAGCAATATTAAAAGCCTTACCATATGTCTGCGACGTCTGTATGGCAAGGAGTGAGTAGGCCTGGGTCCCAACAGAGAACACCAGCAGTAGGAAGCTATGTACATTAATTAATGTCCGGATCATAAGGCCAGTGTGAACATGCACCTACTGCATGCTTATATTTGAGTTCCAACTCTGATTTTTGTTTCATTATGTTTAGTTGTAGTAATTGCAATCTGAGGTGTGACCTCCTTATGAGCAGGACATTATGTAATGTGTACAGACCCTGACAGAAGTTATGTCGCTTATCCATGTTATGTAAATAAAAGCTTATAACCTGATGTTAAATTCATCCATTGGCTGTATAAATTACTCTTTTGAAAGCTGAAACCCTCTGAAATTTGGTTTAGGTTAAGAAAATAAATTGGCATCAATGCTGAAATATTGATCATTTAATGAACACAGAATGGTCAGATTTTAGCAAGATAAAAGTTTTGTCGCCTGGTCATATAATGCACCCAATCCTAGTTTACATCCTCACCTGTGCTCAGTAAATGATCGGTTAATTAGTGGGTATGTCTAAAAAGAAAACCAGCACCCCAGACCTTCACTTGAACTGCAACTTGAGCTCTGACAACATGCCAAAAATCCACCCTGTGACCAAAGCCTTGATTATCAAAAGGCTGAAGACCAGATCCACTGCAGAGGTGGCTGGCACCTTTAATGTGTCTCAGCGTCAAGTGCAAAGAATTAAAAAAAGATTTAAAGAGACTGGAGATGTCCAGGTCCGGCAGACCACGCAAGAGAACTGCTCAGGAGGAACGTTTGTTGGTTAGAAAATCCAAAGCAAGCCCCTCTTCCACTGCAGCAGAGCTCCAACTGGCCTGGTCCCTCAAGTCCCTGTGTCAACTAAAATAGTTTGTAGGATCCTGTCTCGAAATGGCCTCCATGGTCGAATCAGTGCCCAGAAGCCAGCACTGAACAAAAGGCAAATAAAAAACCGTGTTGCATTTGCAAAGTCCCACAGCCTGCTAAACAGATGGACGCTGGAAAAGTGGCAGAAGGTGGATTTCTCTGATGAATCTTCAGTAGAATTACACCACAGCTGCCACAAATACTGCAGGAGACCTACTGGAGCCTGTATGGATCCAAAATACACCCAGAAAACAGTTACATTTGGTGCTGGAAAGATCATGGTCTAGGGTTACATTCAGTATAGGGGTGTGCAAAACATTTGCAAGGTGGAAGGGAATATCAATAGCCTAAAATATCAAGGAGTATTAACTACTTCATATTCCAAATCATAAAAGGGTCAAATTCTGCAGCAGAATGTTGCTCCATCTCATATATCCATCTCTACAACAAAGTTACTCCAGGCAAAAAAGTTCAAGGTGCTCAAGGACTGGCCAGACCAGTCACCAGACATGAACATCATTGAGCATGTTTGGGGTAGGATGAAAGAGGAAGCTTGGAAGCCAAAACCAAAGAATCTAGATGAACTCTGGGAGGCATGTAAGACTGCATTCTTTGCTATTCCTGATGACTTTATTAATATATTGTATGAATCTTTGTTGAACCACATGGATGCAGTCCTTCAAGCTCATGGAAGTCACACAAAATATTAAATATGTCTCTATTAGCACCACAACTTCATTCACCAATGTTATGCAAAATATATTTGTATTTTAAGTTAATTTTCTGTTTGAAAATCACATTACTTTCTGTGGGCGACAAAACGTTTGTAACCACATTTCGGAGGGTTTCAGCTTTCAAAAGAGTAATTTATACAACCAATGGATGAATTTAATGTCAGGTTATAAGCTTTTATTTACATAACATGGATAAGCGACATAACGTCTGTCAGGGAGTGTATAGCTTCCTACTGCTGATGTTCTCTGTTGGGACCCAGGCCTACTCACTCTTTGCCATAAATACGTCCCAATACATATGTAAGGTTTTTAATACTGCTAGGTAGGGACTGTCCCGACGGGGTCACCGTGTCGTGGTGGGATGGCTTGCACATTTTTTGGATCAAAATAATGTCTCCAAGTACCCTATTTATTTTTCTGCACTTTAGCATTATACTTTATTTATTTTAGGGTATTTGCTCATCATTTTTTTCCTTTTTGTTGTTGTTCTATTATGTGACCAGTGTAAACATGCACCTACTGCATGCCTACATTTGCGTTCCAGCTCTGGTTTTGTTTCATAATTACTTTTTCAGGCAGATTACGCAGCGGAAAATGCTCAAAAGTTCCAAGCAGTTAAAAAGAAGTGGATTGTCCATTCTTCTGGTGTTTTCTGATATGAAGATGCTCTTTACTTTACAATTCAAGTCAATGGGAAATCTCAAAAATTATCAGTCTTTTTTAAGCAAAAAAAGGAGCAATAATGCACCAAAAAAGACTAATTTATTTAATGGAGTGAAATAAACCATGGGAAAATCATCCAAAAACCTCAGGTGACCAAAACCAGAGGAATATCACTCAAGAAAGGACAAAAAAAGATACAAAAAAAGACACTACAGATATAAAAAAAAACTACAGTGTTTCCTGAAGACTTTTGTGCTTGAAATATCAGTCAGATTTGCCAGAGTTTCATACACTTCATATGCATCATAGCCAGCTTGTGCTCCAGAAACTCAGCAAAAAGAGTGCACATAGCCTTAAAGTCAAAGTCTGTATACATGACTTAATGCTGAGGTAGCAGAGTCCAGGGCCTGTGGATGAAACAAAAAAATAGACATCCATATTTGGACACCCATTGTTCTTGCAGATATTCAGGAGATGATTATGAAAAACCCAAGGAAATCAACCTGAAAATGTTCCTAAGTCATGTGAACAACAAGTGGAAGTGCATTGAAATAACTTTACCTGAGGCCAAACTGAGTGCTAAGCTCCCGTTTACACATAGCGAGATCACTAGCGAGATCGCTGTTTCGTCACAGGTTTTGTGACGCAACAGCGACCTTGCCAGCGATCTTGCTATGTTTGATACGTAGCAGCAACCAGGCCCCAGCTGTGAGATCACCAATCGTGTCGAAGTGGCTTGGAACATTTTTTGATCGTCGGGTTCTCACTGGGCAGCATGCATTGGTGTGTTTGACACCTTAACAATGACCTCATTGGCGGCTCAGAACTTAGCCACGTAGGTCTGAGTTTTCAGACTAGCTGCTGTGTGACAGGGTCCCAATGACCGCCGAGGTCGTTATACAGGTCGCTGTATCGTTGCTGCGCCTTTGAGTAGATCTGACTTTTGACATCTCACCAGCGACCACGTACGAATGTTCCAGTGATCCTTACCAGGTCGCATCGTTGTCGGGATCGCTGGAAGTCGTCAAGTGTGACAGGACCCTTAGTTGTAAAAAAGTTTAAAGAGTAGAATCAACTGAAGTAGAGGGCTACTGGATATTGTTGTGGTTGGCCATTTAGACTTGTTTCAGGAAATCTTGTCCATGAAGTTCTGGCTCAAGCTTACTAGGTGTATAATTTTCAGAACAATAGGTTCTGGCACATAGGATATTCACACAAACTGCTCCAGACGGAACTTTAGAATTTATAAATGGGCTATGAGTAGGCAGATTGTGGGTCATATACAAGGATATGTTACAGCAATTAACTGAGCATATTTCTTTTTGTAATAAAGTGTATAGGTTGAGCACAGGGTTGTGTCCTAACCTGACATGACCGTTATCTGTAATGTTACCTTAAGTTTATAAAAAAAGTGATTCCCAAATAAAGACGCAAAGGACCTTTGACTTGTTGGACCCCGCTTTTGTAACACCAGTTTGAACAGCAGTGACATTGTGCCCAGACAGAATAATTCAGCTTTTGTCCCTAGCCTTGCATGTATGTGTTAAGTAATATATGTAAAGAACGTCATTATTGTGAGTAGTCCTATTTGCTTTCATTAGATGATCAATGTCAAGAGCAAAGGGTTTCTATGCAAATATATATTTTTTTGCTTTCCTGACTGCTCTAAATGCCTTTCTTTTTCTCTACATTGCAATGATGGAATCTACAGTATGTTTTTCATGTTTAATTCCAAAGTGAAAATCAAATTGAAATTCATGTCTGGAATATTGAATGTGGGATGTGGGAGATTGTGTTCTTGAACATGATTTTGTATATTCACTGGTGAAAACCACTTTTAGTGTCTCCTATATGGGTAAGTAAATCATTCCGTTATTGATCATACTGCAAAAACTAAACACTGGAAACAAGGTTGTTTTCTCATGGACCACCCTGCAGTTTTATTGTAGTTCTACCTTGTTAGCCATTTAGGCTGCCTTCACATTTGCGGAACCCTCCGCAACGTTCTGCGGAGGGGATCCGCAATGCGACTGCAGCACCGCAAACCCCTATCTTTATAATGGGAGCACACGGTGCTGCGCTTGACTGCGCATGACCGTGCGCACCCATTCATTCCCATAAGTGATCTGTGCGCAGGCGGATGCCTGCGCACAAATCACCCAGTCTCGTCCGCACCTGAAATGCAACATGTCGCGTTCGTGGTGCGGATGAGACTGGGTGATTTGTACTCAGGCATCCGCCTGCGCACAGATCCATATGGGAGTGAATGGGTGCGCACGGTCATGCGCAGTCAAGCGCAGCACCGTGAGCTCCCATTATAAAGATAGGGGCTTGTGGTGCTGCGGTAACATTGCGGATCCTCTCCACAGAACGCTGCGGAGGGGTCCGCAAATGTGAAGGCAGCCTAAATGGCTAACAAGGTAGAACTACAATAAAACTGCAGGGTGGTCCATGAAAAAACAACCTTGTTTCCAAGGAGAAGGAGAGAGTGGGGGAGGGTCTGCCTGGGGACAGCTGCTGGGAGCAAGGGAAGCTGGATATGTACCCCTTCCTGCAGCAGAAAGAAGTGTATGTGTGAGGTATCTGTAAAATGTGTGTGTGAGTTGTGTGTCTGTATGTGTGTTTGAGTGAGTTGTGTGTCTTCTGTGTGAGTTGTGTCTGTGTCTTCTGTGTGAGTTGTATGTGTCTTCTGTGTGAGTTGTATGTGTCTTCTGTGTGAGTTGTGCGTCTTCTGTGTGAGTTGTGTGTCTATGTGTGTGAGTTGTGTCTTCTGTGTTTGAGTTGTACGTGTCTTCTGTGTGAGTTGTGTGTCTGTGTGTGATGTGTCTGTCTGTGTGTGTTGTGTGTGTGATGTGTCTGTGTGTCAGTTGTGTCTCTATGAGTTGTGTCTCTGTGTGCGAGTTGTATCTGTGTGTAATGTCTCTGTGTGTGAGTTGTGGGGTGCAGAAGGACAGAGGAGCAGCAGGAGGGACAGCGGAGAGGAGGACAGGGGTGCAGGAGGACAGAGGAGCAGCAGGAGGGACAGAGGTGCAGGAGGACAGAGGAGCAGCAGGAGGGACAAAGGAGAGGAGGACGGGAGTGCAAGAGGAGCAGCAGGAGGGACAGAGGAGAGCAGGAGGGGGTGCAGAAGGACAGAGGAGAGGAGGACGGGTGTGCAGGAGGACAGAGGAGAGGAGGACGGGGTGCGGGACGGGGTGCAGGAGGACAGAGGAGCAACAGGACGGGGGTGCAGGAGGACAGAGGAGCAGCAGGAGGGGCAGCGGAGAGGAGGATAGGGGTGCAGGAGGACAGAGGAGCAGCAGGAGGGACAAAGGAGAGGAGGACGGGGGTGCAAGAGGAGCAGCAGGAGGGACAGGAGAGGAGGACGGGGTGCAGGAGGACAGCCGAGCAGCAGGAGGGACAGGGAAGAGGAGGACGGGGGTGCAAGAGGAGCAGCAGGAGGGACAGAGGAGAGCAAGACGAGGGTGCAGGAGGACAGAGGAGCAACAGGACGGGGGTGCAGGAGGACAGAGGAGCAACAGGATGGGGGTGCAGGAGGACAGAGGAGCAGCAGGAGGGACAGCGGAGAGGAGAACAGGGGTGCAGGAGGACAGAGGGACAAAGGAGAGGAGGACGGGGTGCAAGAGGAGCAGCAGGAGAGACAGAGGAGAGAAGGACGGGGTGCAGGAGGACAGCTGAGCAGCAGGAGGGACAGGGAAGAGGAGGATGGGGGTGCAAGAGGAGCAGCAGGAGGACAGAGGAGAGCAAGACGGGGGGCAGGAGGACAGAGGAGCAACAGGACGGGGGTGCAGGAGGACAGAGGAGCAGCAGGAGGGACAGCGGAGAGGAGAACAGGGGTGCAGGAGGACAGAGGAGCAACAGGACGGGGGTGCAGGAGGACAGAGGAGCAGCAGGAGGGACAAAGGAGAGGAGGACGGGGGTGCAAGAGGAGCAGCAGGAGGGACAGGGAAGAGGAGTACGGGGGTGCAAGAGGTGCAGCAGGAGGGACAGTGGAGAGCAGGACGGGGGTGCAGAAGGACAGAGGAGAGAGGATGGGGGTGCTGGAGGACAGAGGAGCAACAGGATGGGGGTGCAGGAGGACAGAGGAGCAGCAGGAGGGACAGTGGAGAGGAGGACAGGGTGCAGGAGGACAGAGGAGCAGCAGGGGGGACAAAGGAGAGGAGGACGGGGGTGCAAGAGGAGCAGCAGAAGAGACAGGAGAGGAGGACAGGGTGAAGGAGGACAGAGGAGAGGAGGATGGGGGTGCAGGAGGATAGAGGAGCAGCAGGAGGGCAGAGAGAGAGGAGGACGGAGGTGCAGGAGGACAGGAGCAGCAGGAGGAACAGAGGAGAGAAGAACGGGGATGCAGGAGGACTGGGGCTGTGGCTAGCGCTGTGTGTGGTGATAATGGCGGCTGTACCGTGTGTCTGCCTCCATGCAGCTGCCACCACCTTCCTGTGTTGGCAGGGTGTGGCATGCTGGGAGTTGTAGTTCTCATGCCTGTCCTATATGATTTCTGTGCAGTGTGTTGGGTGTTGGGTGCTGGGAGTTGTTGTTCTTCCAGGTGGGGTCAGTGTTGTCCCGCCGACCGTTTGTGGCCTGTCTGTCTCTTCTGGGATGTCCTCAGCTCTGTGCTGTGCACAGACAGTGTACCACCAGCTCCGTGCTGTGCACAGTGTACCACCATGTCCTCAGCTTCGTGCTGTGCACAGACAGTGTACTGTACACTGTCTGTGCACAGCACAGAGCTGGGGAGATGGTGGTACACTGTCTGTGCACAGCACGGAGCTGAGGATATGGTGGTACACTGTGCACAGCACGGAGCTGAGGACATGATGGTACACTGTGCACAGCACCAGCATAGAGCTGAGGACATGGTGGTACACTGTCTGTGCACAGCACGGAGCTGAGGACATGGTGGTACACTGTCTGTGCACAGCAGGAAGCTAAGGACATGGTAGTACACTGTCTGTGCACAGCAGGGAGCTAAGGACATGGTGATACACTGTGCACAGCACGGAGCTGGGGACATGGTGGTACACTGTGCACAGCACGGAGCTGAGGACATGGTGGTACACTGTGCACAGCACCAGCATAGAGCTGAGGACATGGTGGTACACTGTCTGTGCACAGCACGGAGCTGAGGACATGGTGGTACACTGTCTGTGCACAGCAGGGAGCTAAGGACATGGTAGTACACTGTCTGTGCACAGCAGGGAGCTAAGGACATGGTGGTACACTGTGCACCGCACGGAGCTGGGGACATGGTGGTACACTGTGCACAGCACGGAGCTGGGAACATGGTGGTACACTGTCTGTGCACAGCACGGAGCTGGGGACACGGTGGTACACTGTCTGTGCACAGCACGGAGCTGAGGACATGATGCTACACTGTCTGTGCACAGCACGGAGCTGAGGATGTGGTGGTACACTGTCTATACACAGCACGGAGCTGCGGACATGGTGGTACACTGCACAGCACGGAGCTGGGGACATGGTGGTACACTGTCTGTGCACAGCACGGAGCTGAGGACATGATGCTACACTGTCTGTGCACAGCAGGAGCTGAGGATGTGGTGTGTGTAGAAGTGAGTGCAGAGAAGCCAGAAGGGAGCTGCACAGGCTGTGCAGCACGGAGAGAGGCAAAGTGAAAGTAGCAGATGAAGCAGAGTGGAAGGAGTTGAAGAGGAGCACTGAGACAGCTAACAGGGAGGGCACCAAAGCACTGGTGACCCAGAAGAGAAAGGGGCCAAGAGAGAGAGAACGGGTAAAACAATACCCGAGCCCAGTCCACAACCCGGAGTACTGGCTCCGAGGTGGTTCAGACTCAGGCTCGGACTGGGCCGCCGGGTAACCGGGTAAAAGTAATGGTGGGCCCCCAGGCATTGTGGCCCCGCCCCCTTAGCCCCGCCCCCCAATGGGCCTGAACGGGTCCCCCTGGAGCAGCGGTGGGGTGGAAAACGTCTGGCCATCTCAGTGCACAGCGTTAGCTAGCAGCAGGTAACGCTGTGCACTGCGATACTGCTCCCTTGGCAACCCGACGTTTACCTTGCCAACCGGCTCCATTCAATGCTCCCGGATGTATGCTTTAGGACAGTGCACAGGAAACGCGGTCTGCAGCGTTTCCTGTGCACTGTACTAAAGCATACATCCGGGAGCACTGAATGGAGCCGGTTGGGAAGGTAAACGTCGGGTTGCCAAGGGAGCAGTATCGCAGTGCACAGCGCAGCACACTGACCGCTGCCCCCACACGCTATCCTGGGGGTCCCCTTACTGCTGCCTCCCCCCTCTCTCCATTACCGGCAGACACGCTGATCTGCCTGTCATGTGGGCTGTAGCCGGCGCCGCTCTATTTCCTGTATCGCGCCGGCTGCAGCGTCACACTATGACAGGCTGCGCTCAGCGCGACTGCCTGCAGGTAATGGAGAGCGGGGGACGCAGCACTAAAGGAGGCAGCGGTAAGGGGGCCCCGAGGATAGCTTGTGGGGGGCAGCCGTCAGGGACCCCCTTGAATAACATGTGGGGGGGGTTGCTCAGGGGATGAGTGTGGGGGCAGCTCTCATGGCCCCCCCCCCCAGGATGAGTGTGGGGGCAGCTCTCATGGGCCCCCCCCCCCCCAGGATGAGTGTGGGGGAAGCTCTCAGCTCTCATGGGCCCCTGAGGCTGAGGTGTGGGGGCAGCACTCAGGGGCCCCTGAGGTGTGGGGGCAGCTCTCAAGGGCCCCTGAGGTGTGGGGGCAGCACTCAGGGACCCAGAAGAGCCCCCTGGTGGTGCTGGGCCCCCCTGGTGGTGCTGGGCCCCCCTGGTGGTGCCTGGTGCTGCCGGCCCCCCCTGGTGGTACCTGGTGCTGCCGGGCCCCCCTGGTGGTGCCTGGTGCTGCCGGGCCCCCCTGGTGCTGCCGGGCCCCCCTGGTGGTGCCTGGTGCTGCCGGGCCCCCCTGGTGGTGCCTGGTGCTGCCGGGCCCCCCTGGTGGTGCCTGGTGCTGCCGGGCCCCCCTTTTGCTGCCGGGCCCCCCTGGTGCTGCCGGGCCCCCCTGGTGGTGCCTGGTGCTGCCGGGCCCCCCTGGTGGTGCCTGGTGCTGCCGGGCCCCCCTGGTGCTGCCGGGCCCCCCTGGTGGTGCCTGGTGCTGCCGGGCCCCCCTTGTGGTGCCTGGTGCTGTCTGGTGCTGCCGGGCCCCCCTTGTGGTGCCTGGTGCTGCCTGGTGCTGCCGGGCCCCCCTGGTGGTGCCTGGTGCTGCCGGGCCCCCTAGTGGTGCCGGGCCCCCCTGGTGGTGCCTGGTGCTGCCGGGCCCCCTGGTGCTGCAGGGCCCCCCTGGTGGTGCCTGGTGCTGCCGGGCCCCCTGGTGCTGCCGGGCCCCCCTGGTGGTGCCTGGTGCTGTCGGTCCCCTGGTGGTGCCTGGTGCTGTCGGACCCCTGGTGGTGCCTGGTGCTGCCGGGCCCCCCTGGTGGTGCCTGGTGCTGCGGAGCCCCCTGGTGCTGCCGGGCCCCCATTGTGGTGCCTGGTGCTGCCGGGCCCCCCTTGTGGTGCCTGGTGCTGCCGGGCCCCCCTGGTGGTGCCTGGAGCTGCCTGGTGCTGCCGGGCCCCCCTGGTGGTGCCTGGTGCTGCCGGGCCCCCTAGTGGTGCCGGGCCCCCCTGGTGGTGCCTGGTGCTGCCGGGCCCCCTGGTGCTGCAGGGCCCCCCTGGTGGTGCCTGGTGCTGCCGGGCCCCCCTGGTGCTGCCGGGCCCCCCTGGTGCTGCCGGGCCCCCCTGGTGGTGCCTGGTGCTGTCGGACCCCTGGTGGTGCCTGGTGCTGTCGGACCCCTGGTGGTGCCTGGTGCTGCCGGGCCCCCCTGGTGGTGCCTGGTGCTGCGGAGCCCCCTGGTGCTGCCGGGCCCCCCTGGTGGTGCCTGGTGCTGCCGGGCCCCCATTGTGGTGCCTGGTGCTGCCGGGCCCCCCTTGTGGTGCCTGGTGCTGCCGGGCCCCCCTGGTGGTGCCTGGAGCTGCCTGGTGCTGCCGGGCCCCCCTGGTGGTGCCTGGTGCTGCCGGGCCCCCTAGTGGTGCCGGGCCCCCCTGGTGGTGCCTGGTGCTGCCGGGCCCCCTGGTGCTGCAGGGCCCCCCTGGTGGTGCCTGGTGCTGCCGGGCACCCCTGGTGCTGCCGGGCCCCCCTGGTGGTGCCTGGTGCTGCGGAGCCCCCTGGTGCTGCCGGGCCCCCCTGGTGGTGCCTGGTGCTGCCGGGCCCCCCTTGTGGTGCCTGGTGCTGCCGGGCCCCCCTTGTGGTGCCTGGTGCTGCGGAGCCCCCTGGTGCTGCCGGGCCCCCCTGGTGGTGCCTGGTGCTGCCGGGCCCCCCTGGTGGTGCCTGGTGCTGCCGGGCCCCCCTTGTGGTGCCTGGTGCTGCCGGGCCCCCCTTGTGGTGCCTGGTGCTGCCGGGCCCCCCTGGTGGTGCCTGGTGCTGCCGGGCCCCCCTGGTGGTGCCTGGTGCTGCCGGGCCCCCTGGTGCTGCAGGGCCCCCCTGGTGGTGCCTGGTCCTGCCGGGCCCCCCTGGTGCTGCCGGGCCCCCCTGGTGGTGCCTGGTGCTGCCGGACCCCTGGTGGTGCCTGGTGCTGCCCGGCCCCCCTGGTGGTGCCTGGTGGTGCCGGGCCCCCTGGTGGTGTCGGGCCCCCCTGGTGGTGCCTGGTGGTGCCGGGCCCCCCTGGTGGTGCCGGGCCCCCTGGTGCTGCCAGGCCCCCTGGTGCTGCCGGGCCCGGCTGTTGTTTCCACCTCTTTTTGAAACTCCCGTCTCCTGTGGTACTCTGACCTGCCAGCCAGAACGTCATATCCGGTCCTGTGCATTGTGGGGGTTTATGACATGTACGGGCAGCTTCAATATGTGCACTGGACATGCGCCGGCCGAACATGTGATCAGTCCCCACAATGCATCGGGCCGGATATGACGTTCGGGCTGGTGTGACAGAGTACCATAGGAGGCGGTAACAACCATGGCTTGACCCCCCCTAGTTTTGATCCTGGGTACGCCCATGGCTGCACACCAGCGGCACTATTCTGTTATTGAGACCCGTGGTGCTGTCGGGTGTCAGCTGTGCTCAGTGGCGTAGCGGGGGGGCGGCCCACAGGCGGCACTTGTGTGGGGGCGGCACACGGCAGCAGCAATTCCTCTCCGTCCTTGGGAGAAGCGCCACTGCAGGACCTGTCAGAGCGGCCGCGGTGATCACTTCATGATAGGACCTGTGCGGTGACGTCACTTCCCGCACAGCCGCACGCGGCCCGCACTTCACTTCCGGCCGTTCTGGATCCTGGAGGGAGGCTGATATTCATTTAATTTAACCGGTGACTCCTGACTCCCTGACCTTAACAGGTACACTAAGTGGCTCCATGGAGATGAATGCTGTATATAGCATATGGGATATGCGTCATATGCTATATACAGCATACAGAGGAGAAGAGGACAGCGGGGCAGAAGGACAGGAACTGGGGGGCAGGAGGACAGGAACAGGGGGGCAGGAGGACAGGAACAGGGGGCAGAAGGACAGGAACAGGGGGACAGGAGAAGAGGACAGGGGGCAGAAGGACAGGAACAGGGGGACAGGAGAAGAGGACAGGGGGGCAGAAGGACAGGAACAGGGGGACAGGAAAAGAGGACAGGGGGACAAAAGGACAGGAACAGGGGGACAGGAAAAGAGGACAGGGGGACAGAAGGACAGGAACAGGGGGGCAGGAGGAGTGGGGCAGTGTATGGTGATAGTGGCGGCTGTACCAGGTATCTCTGCCTCCATGCGGCAGCCTCCACCTTCCTGTGTTGGCAGGGTGTGGCATGCTGGGAATTGTAGTTCTCCTGCCTGTTCGGACGTTATTGTATGGTTTCTGGGGAGTGTGTTGGGTGCTGGGAGTTGTAGTTCTCCTGGGCAGGCTCAATGTTCTCCCGCCGCCTGTCTGTGGTTATTGTGCCTCTTCTGGGATGTCCTCAGCTCCGTGCTGTGCACAGATAGTGTACCACCATGTCCCCAGCTCCGTGCTGTGCACAGTGTACCACCATGTCTTCATCTTCGTGCTGTGCACAGACAGTGTACCGTACACTGTCTGTGCACAGCACGGAGCTGGGGGACCTTGGGCGGTTACACTGTCTGTGCACAGCACGGAGCTGGGGACTTGGTGGTACACTGTCTGTGCACAGCACGGAGCTGGGGACTTGGTGGTACACTGTGCACAGCACGGAGCTGGGGACTTGGTGGTACACTGTGCACAGCACGGAGCTGGGGACTTGGTGGTACACTGTGCACAGCATGGAGCTGAGGACATGGTGGTACACTGTCTGTGCACAGCACGGAGCTGGGGACTTGGTGGTACACTGTCTCCCACCGCCTTAAAATCGGTCTGTTTCTCATCCAGGAGAGTCGGATGAGTGACATCCGTTTTTTGGTCTGTTTGGCAACTGCTGTGCGAGTGTCCGTCATTTTTCTCAGATTCTCAGATCACATCCGTGTGCAATCAATCTGTTCTTTCCTCAGCAGCTATTACTGTATAATAATTTACAGGAACATTTTGCAGTGTTCTGAGCTATAGAATGATAATGTATCCGTGAAAAAAACAGATGCCTCTCGGATGGTCCGTGTGTGCGGTCCGTGATTTTGTCAGACCCATAGACTTGCATTGGTGAGTCTCGTGCGGGAATCACATACTGTCGCAGCATGTTGCAACTTTTTTCTCATCCTGAATCTGGATGAGAAAAAAGCATCTGACACTCACCAATCTGCTCTCAGAGATTGATTGCAATGTGAGAAAATCACACATTAAACTCATCAGAGTTTCACCCCAGTGTGTCCGTACCCTAATACTAAAATCCATATAGTAATCCTATGGTGTGGGGAGGATTTATGGCTCAGTTAGTACACTCCATACTTCTTATTATTAACCAGTTAATGCTCTCTTGTCCACCACACTGCAGTGTCAAAAGAGGACGACAGCGAGACAGACAGCAACATGGCATCAGAGAGCCCCTGACCTCGAAATAGAAGATCCTCAGATCCCGGTATTGTGACATAATATTAAGAATAAAGTTTTTTGCATTGATATTGCATTATGAACTCCACAGCACGGCGGCGAAAATTGCTCCGGCCCCGGGCCCTCCTTCACTCCTGCTTGTTGCCATACACTGGGGTTGTGCAGAGGTGGCAATTGCACCCCTTCTCTTTATGTTTTAGTATAGTAGTTATATTCTTGTATATAGGGGCAGACAGTGTATGCTATGTACACTTCCAGATTATCAACAACCAAAGTGGCGGCAAATTTTACGACCGCCACGGGCGCCACAAACAGTTGCTACGCCGCTGGCTGTGCTGCACACCCGCGGCACTATTCTGGCACTGAGTTTCAGGAGGCGGGGGGCCCTCAAAAAATTTCTTGCACCAGGGCCCACTACAGTCTGGGTCCGCCCCTGGCACAGCGTTACCTGCTGCTAACGCTGTGCACTGAGGAAGACATGTCTAAGCTTAGTAGAGAACCTGCCTAACTGCTGCCTGTACTCTGCCTTTACTAGGGAACCTGCCTGACTACTGCCTGTACTGTCTATACTGGGGAACATGCCTGACTGCTGCCTGCCTGTACTGTACTGAGGAACCTGCCTGACTGCTACCTTTGCTGGGGAACCTGCCTGACTGCTGCCTGTGCTGGTGAAAGTGCCTGCTGCCTGTGCTACCTGACTGCTGCCTGTGGCTACTGCCTGTGCTGCCTGACTGCTGCCTGTGGCTACTGCCTGTGCTGCCTGACTGCTGCTGGGCTACTGCTGTGCTGCCTGACTGCTACGTGTACTGGCTACCTGCTGCCTCTGAGCACTGCCTGACTGCTGCCTGTCACTACTGCCTGTGCTGCCTATGCTTCCTGACTGTTATGTGTGACTACTGCCTGTGCTGGCTGCCTGTGAATGCCACCTATACTGCCTGACTGCTACATGTGACTATTACCTGTGCTGCTTGACTACTACATGTGACTATTACCTGTGCTGCCTGACTGCTACATGTGACTATTACCTGTGCTGCCTGACTGCCTACATGTGACTATTACCTGTGCTGCCTGACTGCTACATGTGATTACTGCCTGTGCTGGCTGCCTGACTGCCTGTGAATGACACCTAAACTGCTTGACTACTACAGGTGACTACTACCTGCGCTGGCTGCCAGACTGCTGCCTATGACTACTGCCTGTGCTGCCTGACTGCTACATGTGACTATTGACTGTGCTGACTGACTGCTACATGTGACTACTGCCTGTGTTGGCTGCCTGTGAATGCCACCTATACTGCCTGACTGCTACATGTGACTATTACCTGTGCTGCCTGACTGCTACATGTGACTACTGCCTGTGCTGGCTGCCTGACTGCCTGTGCTGCCTGTGAATGCCGCCTAAACTGCTTGACTACTACAGGTGACTACTACCTGTGCTGGCTGCCAAACTGCTGCCTATGACTACTGCCTGTGCTGCCTGACTGCTACATGTGACTATTGACTGTGCTGCCTGACTGCTACATGTGACTATTGAATGTGCTGGCTGGCTGACTGACTGCCTGTGACTGCTGCCTGACTGCTTCATGTGACTGTTGCCTATGCTACCTGATTGCTGACTGTGACCACTGCCTGATTGCTGGCTGTCACTACTGCCTGTGCTTTATGACTTGCTACATGTGACTGCTGCCTGTGCTGGCTGCCTGACTGCCTGTGCTGGCTGCCTGACTGCCTGTGACTGCTGCCTGACTGCTACATGGGACTACTCTCTGTGCTGCTGCCTGATTGCTGCCTGTGACGGCTGCCTGACTGCTGCCTGTGACTACTGCCTGTGCTGCCTGACTGCTACATGTGACTACTGTCTCTGCTAGCTAACTGCTGCCTGTGCTGCCTGACTGCTACATGTGACTACTGCCTGTGCTGCCTGTGACTGCTGCCTGACTGCTGCCTGTGCTGCTTGACTTCTGCCAGTGACTGCTGCCTCTGCTGCCTGACTGCTGCCTGTCTGGGACTTATCTTCTCCTCCTCTTCCTGACTCTCTGCTCAGCTCCTCTGTTCACAACACCATGCAGGGCTGACGACAGATTTTTGTGGGCCCCGGGCGAAAGAGTCTCAGTGGGGCCCTTTAACACTCACACACAGCACTGCTACATGCCCAATACATGCACATACAGATACGCAAAGCTCTGCTACATGAACTCTACATACCCAGGTCTGCTACATGTACAATACATGCACATACAAACACACACAAAGCTCTGTTACATGCACATACAAACACCCAGCTTTGCTCACATGTACAATACATGCAAATACAAACACACAGCTCTGTTACATGCACATACAGATACACACAGCTTTGTTACATGCAAACACAGATACACAGCTCTGCTACTCGGACACTATATACTCAGCTCTGCTCCATGCACAATACATGCACATACAGATATACGCATAGACATACACACACAGATATACACACACATACAGATAGACACACACACACACATATACAGATATACACACAGGCACAGATACCTACAGATAAACACACATATACAGATATACACACACATACAGAAATTCACACACATACAGATATACACACATACAGATTATAATTGTACATTGCAGTTCTGCTGAGTGCACAGTGATGTGCAGGAGCCGCCAATATAATGGGTATAACAGCTGCCAGGTATTTACATATAGCTGAAGGGTGGGTGGGCCCCTGAAATCAATTTCCCTGGTGGGCCCCAGACACCCCAGTCCGACCCTGTTCAGACTAAACCCTGCACCACAGAACCCGGAGTGGTTGAAGGCTTTACATGAGCACAACTCACAACTTCACCATCACCGCAGCTATACCAGGGTTACCCACCATTGAGGGTCAGGGACCTAACGAGAGTCGTAGGCCAAAGGCTCGGGACCCAACAGGGGATCCTCAGTACCTTGGCAAGGTATACTAGAGCTGCGAAGAGAGAGGGACAGTCAGGATAGAGAAGGACACCTGTGGAGCCTCAGAGGGACACTTCACCGCAGGGACCACCCGGTCCGTTACATGGCATTGAGAACCGTTATACCTGTCTGCCATTGAAGAACTAAGTAAACACCCGTTCAGAAGAGCAACGTGTCTGAGCTTTACTTCGGGACTACCGTTTAATCGCCTTGCCTTACAGAAACAACCGAGCTGCCCTATTACTCTACTGCAGCTCTCGACTCCGGGGACCCTGCTCGTCCTGTAGGGAGCAGTTCCATCCTGCTGCCGCCTATCACCCCGGAGGTCCAAGCAGCGCTGGTGCCATCACCGGAACCCTACAGGTGGCGTCACAAACTAACATCCTTATCCTTTTTATTACTTTACTTGCACCCTTTTATTGACCACCGGTCCCGCAACCTCAGGCACAGAAACCGTGACTGACAGCCAGCGCCTGAGACCTGAGAACCCGGCCCACGGTGAGTCAGATGCACAAATAAGTGAGATTGCTAGCGACACAAGTTTTGTGACGCAACAATGACCTCAGCAGCAATCTCGCTACGTTTGACACGTAGCAGCGATCAGGCCCCTGCTGTGAGATCGCTGATCATTACAAACCTTTATGGACTTTTTTCGGTTCTCGTGCTCCACTGGGCCAACAGGGACAACGACCAATGACCTCAATACTACGCCTGAGAGTGACAGGTTCCCAACGACCGCTGTATCGTTGCTGCATCGCTGGTGAGATCTGACTGTTTGACATCTAATCAGCGACCACGTAGCGATGCACCAGCGATCCCTACCAGATCGTATCATTGTCGGGATCGCTGGAGCGTCACCAAGTGTGACGGTACCCTTAGACTTTGCTATCACAAGATCTAACAGACTGTATCAGTAAAACATTGACATTTAGCACATGAATTTTGTAGTGTGAGCGAACAATCAAAGTAAAAAAAAATCACAGAACACTTTCACAACTAGAAAAGTTACATAATTATATAGATTGAAAAAAAAAACGGAGGTCCATCAAGTTTCTCCATCAGTTTATACATTTTCTATTGCTAGATTACGTATAACCCAGAATTCCATTTGTTGTGAGAAAAGCATCCATTTTTTAAATGGTGTTATATTATAACCATTAATACCTCTTTCTATATGACAGTGTCTCTTCATACATTTTTTCCTGCCAAAACTGTCTCCTCATTTGTTTCTCCCTCCATATTGTCGCCGCAATCATTTCTCCCCCATATTGTCTCAACAAAAATTTCCACCCATACTTTTGTGGCGCCCTGTGCCAGGTAAGCCACAGAACCAACTAGTTTACTAAGGGATTTCCACATCTGGTACTCACATACACCCAACACCTTCCTCTCCAGACCTGTGGGGGTAGCTCCACTGATTGCTGTTAAGCCAGATCCCCTATAAATACAGGTGCGGGGGGCAGAGTTGGCCAGAGTGTGCAGTTGCTAGGAGAACTGTGAAGTTCAGCTCAGAGCCTAGTGAGCTAAACTGGTCACCGGAGCCATGCTAGGCACGAGATCGGTGCACCTCCAGAGCCAGTGTGAGGTCCAGAGGCGAGGAACAGTACAGCGGGGGCAGAGGAGCCATCCTGGCTCACCCCAGGAGAACACCGGTCACTGGAGTCCGAGTCTGCAAGAGAAAGAGGTTAGCCCAGCAGAGAATCCCAGTAAACTGTGGTGCTTAGCATCCTGGACACCCGCAGCACCCACATTTGAGAGCCAGGAGCAGCAGGAGAGATAGCGGTAGCCAAGCGAGAGTCCTCGGTGCAGCAACACGGGTGTAACGGACGCAGAAAGGTCAGGTCTGGTTTTACACATGTCAAACCCAAGACAAGGGAGCAGGACAAAGAGGTCTATACCTCGCTCAGTGTGGAGATCCCAAAGTGCACCCTTCAACCCTGGATGTGTACCTCGAGAACCATCAGTAAAGGTACCGGAAACACTTTCTTGTGTGAGTGTCCATTCCTTCGACCTGTCCCTCACAGCAAAGACTGTGCAGCCCCATTCCAACTGCGCTGCCCTATTCCCCATTATTACCCTACAGCCCTGGGGATCCCGCTCTTCCTGTAGAGAGCTACAACATCTTGCTGCCGCCCATCAGCCCGGAGGTCCCAGCAGTGACGGTGCCATCACCGGACCTACAGGTGATGTCACAACTGACAGTAACATTAATCCCTGTAAATATACCCCCTTTTTATTTTGTCACCAGGGGCACGGACTCGGGCACCGACCACCCGTGACATCCCCGCACCAGTACGCCCGAGATCCGAGTATCCCAATCCTTTGGTGCAAGACACTTTCCCCACACACACTTCTCCCCAATACTGATCCCAATAATACTTCTACTTCTGCATCTTCAATTCTTTTAGAGCACTTATGTTACCATCGGTTACTATGGTTCCATTGGAGTGCTTACCTTACCACTGGTATCCACCCCTGTGGCGCAGGAGTGGCATAATCACCTGACCTTACCACACTGCTGACATTGCCCTGACCCAAAGATATTGCCGGTTACTGTTTCAATTGCACTCATACCTTAAAAGGTTGCCAGAGCTGGCTGGAAGAACAATCATTTCTCAACCCCAATAGCAGAAAAATGCTGCCATTTTGTGGCACCTCAGACTGCTGCTTCCAGGATACATCCCTGTTTTAGAGGTAAAAGTTTTTTTTTACTATTATTATTTTTTCCACAACAAAATTTTATAAACCTCTGAGAACCTTTGTAGGTTTAAAATTCTCTCTCTGTATATATAGGTACATTTTAAGTTCCTTAAGCAGTGAAGATTCCAAAATAGGGTCACTTGTGGAGGTGTTTCAACTGTTTGGCTCATCAGGGCATTGCCACTAGTGACCACAATATATTTAAACAAAATCAGTATTCCAAAAGCCAATTTGTGCTCCTTCCTTTCCAAGCCTCACTGCGTGTTCAAACTGTAATGTACAACCTCATATGGAGTATTGCCACATTCTGTAAACATTCCATAATAAATTGTAGTGTCCATTCTCTCCTATTACCCATTTTGCTAAATAAAAATATGAAACAAAAGGATAATTTTAGCAGAAAAACATTACTTTTTTTTTTGCTTTCATTGCTCCATCCTATAAAATTCTGTGAGGCATTGGGTTAAAAATCCTCACCACACCCCTAAATGGATTCCTTGTGGGAGTTTATTTTCTTAAATGGGGTCAATTGTCGGGGAATCTGGTTATCTGTCACCTCAGGGGCTATGCAAATACTACATGGCATCAAAATTTGCCCTCCAAATAATTTATACTACTTTATCCTATTTAATCTTTGCAGTGTCCCCAAACATTAGTTTCTTACCATATATGGGGTATCAACATGTTTGGGATAAATTGCATAACAAAGTGTGCAGCCCACATGGCCCTATGAATTCACAATGCTCAACACCCACTCAGCTGAATTACTTGAGGGCTGTCTAGTAACCAAAGTAGGGTCTTTTATGTGGGGGTTTCTATTGATCTGGCATCTCAATGGCTCTGAAAAAGGAACATGGCATACACAGTCTATACCAAATGTGTGCGCTAAAAATCAAATAAAGCTCTACTATGTGCCAAAAAATATAATTTTTGTTTGCAGGTACAAGTGTTATAAAATATTGTGAAGCACCTACAGATACAAAATGGTTAAATCAACTCTACACTTAAAGGGGTAATCCAGCACCTAACAATTGATGACCTTATTCATAGGATATCTATATGGAAAAGGTCCTCAAAATAGGATTAACACCTGGCACTCAACTGATTTACTAAAGTCTGCTCAAAGAGAGCCTGGAACTAAGGCTAGTTTCACACTTATGTTCCCGAAAACGCGTCTGACAGCATCCATTATTTTGTGCAATCAGATGCAACCATAGCAGTATTATGCCGGAACCGAGAATCGGAGAATCCGGCATAACACCGATGTGGTTGTATCAGATATTTTGCTGGATCCAATTTTTTGCAGCTTTTAATAGGACACGTCTAAGGGGTGCGTCATATGAAAAATGTATATATACATTGTTCTAGGTGAAATGGAGACGCCTTGTTCTTAAAATGAAGTTGTAAAATGGATCTATCATATCAGGCTTTCGATTTTAATGTGGATTTGTTTTTTGAAGTGGCATGATTTCTAGTTATGGAATGGGAAAAAGAATGTAGAAGATTGAGAGCGAGATGACACCATTGATATTGGATGCACCCCCTTACTTTGCGACAAGAGATACAGTTGTGGCCAAAAGTATTGACACCCCTGCAATTCTGTCAGATAATACTCAGTTTCTTCCTAAAAATGATTGCAATCACAAATTATTTGGTATTATTATCTTCATTTAATTTGTCTTCAATGAAAAAACACAAAAATAATTGTCCTAAAGCCAAATTGGATATAATTCCACACCAAACATAAAAAAGGGAAAAGACAAAAGTATTGGCACTGTTAGAAAAATCATGTGATGCTTGTCTAATTTGTTTAATTAACAGCACCTGTAACTTACCTGTGGCACCTAACAGGTGTTAGCAATAACTAAATCACACTTGCAGCCAGTTGACATGGATTAAAGTTGACTCAACCTCTGTCCTGTATCCTTGTGTGTACCACATTGAGCATGGAGAAAAGAAAGAAGACCAAAAAACTGTCTGAGGACTTGAGAAACCAAATTGTGAGGAAGCATGAGCAATCTCAAGGCTACAAGTCCATCTCCAAAGACCTGAATGTTCCTGTGTCCACCGTGCGCAGTGTCATCAAGAAGTTTAAAGCCCATGGCACTGTGGCTAACCTCCCTAGATGTGGACGGAAAAGAAAAAGTGACGAGAGATTTCAACGCAAGATTGTGCGGATGGTGGATAAAGAACCTCGACTAACACCCATACAAGTTCAACCTGCCCTGCAGTCCGAGGGTACAACAGTGTCAACCCGTACTATCTGTCAGCGCCTGAATGAAAAGGGACTGTATGGTAGGATACCCAGGAAGACCCCACTTTTTACCCTGAGACATAAAAAAGCTAGGCAGGAGTTTGCCAAAACTTACCTGAGAAAGCCTAAAACGTTTTGGAAGAATTTACTCTGGTCAGATGAGACAAAAGTAGAGCTTTTCTGTGTTGTACCCAATATTGATAGATACCATTTGTATCTCTGTAGTTTTACCGTGCATGTGTATTGCCACATGTACTGTCATGTGCATCGTCATATGCATCTTCATGGTATCACACCAATAAACTAGAGACTACTCAACATTACAGTCCATTTACTTGGGATGTGAAGAAAGGTTTAGCTGTATGCTGGAATCCACACAGCACCAGACATGGAAAAAAGGCAGAACAGTAAAACAGATGCTAGTCAGAAGCGATAGTGGATTGGACTGTATGGGACAGCTACCACCTACACTGCATCGCATATGGGAATTACAGCAGCCGCAGTCACAAGTAACAAGAGTGCAGCCCTACAGCAAGCACAACACCATTCCCACCACACTGAAGTCCATTCACACATAGACTCAGATCCCCACTGAACTACCCAGCAGTCTGCAGGCAAGAACACAGTGTCTGTAAGCAAAACATCTTCACTCAAGATGAGGTCACGAACAGGCTCCATCAAGTCTTCAATAGCAGAGCTTGTTGCTGTCACTTGTGCCGAAGCCAAGGCAGCCAAAGAGAGAACCTCCTTTGCCACACAAGAGATGCAACTAAGGCTGAGACAAGCAGAGCACAAAGCTTCGCAAAGGTTCGCTTGCATGCAAAGCAAGATGCGTCTACGAGTGTCTCCAGAAAGACTTGTCACAGACAAAGAGACAGCAGCTGCAATAGCTAAAGCAGAGTACTTGGAAGCTATGGAGAACCTCGATTATAAGAAATGAAGCAACATTCTCGGATCAGATCTAGACCAGCAGGATCCAGCACAGTGCATCGCAGAGTACCTCCATCAGCAGTCCGAAATCGACGACAGCCCTGACACACTACATCAACCAGCCTATGCCGATTACCAGCGATCTAGATCTAACATTGAACTTCACTACTGCAAACAACAAGGCGTACAACACACAGACATTTGCCGCAGCTACTGTTAGGCTGGCTTCACACTACGTTTTTTGGGATCCTGTTCTGTTCGTTTTTGAAATGAACAGAACAGGATTGTTTTTTCCTCCCATGTATCCCTATGATGCTGGATTGGCCATATTTGGCCATCCGGTTTTGTTTATTGAGTCCCGGATTTGTTTCTGTCCTGTGTTTCCCCAGTCCCAAAAACAAAGTGTACACCGTTTTTGGGCTCCAGTGACAAAACCGGACAGAAACTAATCCGGTCCTGTCTGGGACACTAAACATGGGTGCCTATAGAGCCAAATCCAGGATAACACAGAATCGTTTTCCGGTTCCAGGGTACAGAGCATGCTCAGAACAAGAGCACTGCTCTGTACCCATGGTACATGTGTGTAATTTCACTTTAGCAGTGTATTTACATACACTGCTAAAGTGAAATAAAGTCAAGCAATAGTTAAAAATAAAATAATTAATTCTCACCTGACTGCCGAGTGTCCCGCGATGCATTCATCACCGACGACTTGAGGACCTGTGCATCAACTGACTGGGAAGGGGTGGGGCAACCCAATCAGCTGATAGGTCAAATGACCGCATCAGCGTGGTTTAAATCTTTAAACCGCACTGATGCGGTCATGTGACCACATCAGCTGATCGGGTTGCCCTGCCCCTTCTATGTCAGCTGATGCACAGGTCGTCAAGTCGTTGGTGATGAATGCTTCGCGGGACACTCAACAGACAGGTGAGAATTTATTATTTTTTTATTTTTAACCATCGCTTGACTTAATTTCACTTTAGCAGTGTATATAGATACACTGCTAAAGTGAAAGTGGTCAGCGCCAACAGCACTTGTCTGGCTCGGCTTCCCCCTGCTCTGTCTGTGTCCGGATCCCGGATCCCGGACACAGAAATGGCATCCGGAGTTGCCAGTCCAGTGCTGTCTGTTCCTGTTCGTGGGGACCTGCAAAAAACAGGATCCCAAAACCAGGAACCAAAAAGTAGTGTGAAGCCAGCTTTATACCGAGCAGAAGGTACAACTTCCATCCTGCCTTAAAGAGACACCTTTCTCATCAGGAAGGTACTATACAGACTACCAGATGCCAGAAGCGTCTAACAGGTATGATGATACACCACACACTCGACATGAGAACAACACACGGGTTCGTATCAGCACTAACCAAGCCACCATGGACTTTGCAAAGTTATTTGCTCGCTGAGAACTGGTCACAAAGGGACTAGTAAAGTTCACTAATCGTGCTGAGAACTATAGGCCATGGCAAGCCTCGTTCCAGAATGCCATCAGAGGTCTTGACCTTTCTTGTAGCGAGGAGTTAGATCTCCTAGTAAAGTGGCTTGGGAGTGAGTTGGTTGAGCATGCCAAAAGAATAAGAGATATTAATGTAAAGCATCCACACACAGGTCTGTGGAAGGTGTGGGAAAGAATTAAGTGTTATGGGTCAATAGAAGACATAAAAAATGCTTTATACAAAAGAATTAACAATTTCCCTAAGATAATGTCTAAGGGTTACCAAAGGCTCAGAGAATAAAGTGATTTGTTAGTAGAGCTACAGGTTGCTCAAGCAGAAGGAGACTTGCCCAGATTGGCATTCTTGGACATCGCCAGGGGGCGAATCCTAAATTATTCGGACTCGCTAGACTCTAACGAGTCTGAGTCCAGGACTCGCTACTCGTTACGAGTCTAGCGAGTCCAATGTAAATGAATGGGGAACGAGTATTGCAGCGATTCCTCTGCTGCCGGACCCTATAAGGGGTCTGGCAGCAGACGAAAAACCTGCCATTCCCCATGTTATTCTTTAAAGCCAGCGTCTACTTACCGCTGCCTACGCCGGCGCCGGCAGACTCGCTCCCCGCCTCTCTGCTGCTCTTTCCGGAGATTCCCGAGCGCTGACAGAAGCAGTGAATAAACTTACGCCACCGTTCGGGAATCTGCGGTCTGCGGCAGCTCCGGGGTCCTAGAGCCCCCCTGCTCTCCCTGTGTACAGACATACATGTCTGTGCACAGAGATGTAGCAGTGCTGAGATTGTTCTCAAGCCTGCTATCCCTGTGCACAAACATGTATATCTATGCACAGGGATGTAGCAGAGTGGACATCGCGTTTTGGACTACGTCGGACGGAAGAGGATTTTTTTAATTAAAGATGGAGTCCCTAATGGCTTTTTTTTTTGTTTCTAATAAAAACAATTTTTTGTTGTGTTTTTTTTTAAAACAATTTAATAGAAATTCATGGTGGTCTTGTCTAATATTGGCGTGACCGCCATAAATTTCGGTCTTAGTGCCAGCTGATAATACAAAGCTGGCCCTAACCCCTTTATCACCCAGTGAGCCACCCACCACCAGGGCCACTGGAAGAGCGGGGTTCAGCTCCAGAAGATGGCACTTCAATGAACGCGCCATCTTCTGGGACGGCTGCGGGCTGCAATTTGCAGCGGTAGGTGCCCAGAAAGCTTGGGCCTCCCTGCGCTGCAGATTCCAGCCCCCAGCTGCTTAGCTGTACCTGGCTGGACATAGAAATTGCGCGGAGTCCCACGCATTTTTTTTTTTATTATTTCATGAAATTCATGAAATAATAAAAAAAGGGGGCTCGCCTATATTCTTGTGTCCGGCCAGGTACAAATAGGCACCTGGGGGTTGGGGGCAGCCCATCGCTGCCTGCTGGATCTGGCTGGTTACAAAAATACGGAGGAGCTCACGTCATTTTTTTTTTTTTTTAAATTAATAAAACAATCCTAAAAAAGGATTGCATCTTTACTAACCCCTCGACCATGGTGGAGGGGTTAATAAAGATGCAGTCCCTTTTATTGATATTGTTTTATGGATTTTTCAGAAAAATTTGATGTGGGCTTCGCCGTATTTTTGTAACCAGCCGGATCCAGCAGGCAGCGACGGGCTGCCCCCAACCCCCAAGTGCCAGACACAAGAATACAGGTGAGCCCCCTTTTTTTTTATTATTTCATGAATTTCATGAAATAATAAAAAAAGGGGGCTCGCCTATATTCTTGTGTCCGGCCAGGTACAAATAGGCACCTGGGGGTTGGGGGCAGCCCATCGCTGCCTGCTGGATTCGGCTGGTTACAAAAATACGGAGAAGCTCACGTAATTTTTTTTTTTTTTTAAATCAATAAAACAATCCTAAAAAAGGATTGCATCTTTACTAACCCCTCGACCATGGTGGAGGGGTTAATAAAGATGCAGTCCCTTTTATTGATATTGTTTTATGGATTTTTCAGAAAAATTTGACGTGGGCTTCGCCGTATTTTTGTAACCAGCCGGATCCAGCAGGCAGCGACGGGCTGCCCCCAACCCCCAGGTGCCAGACACAAGAATACAGGTGAGCCCCCTTTTTTTTTATTATTTCATGAATTTCATGAAATAATTAAAAAAAAATGTGTGGGGCTCCACGCAATTTCTATGTCTAGCCAGGTACAGCTAAGCAGCTGGGGGCTGGAATCAAACAGCGCAGGGAGGCCCAAGCTTTCTGGGCACCCCCCGCTGCGAATTGCAGCTCGCAGCCGTCCCAGAAGATGGCGCGTTCATTGAAGCGCCATCCTCTGGCGCTGAACCCCGCTCTTCCAGTGGCCCTGGTGCGGTGGCTTACTGGGTAATAAAGGGGTTAGGGCCAGCTTTTTATTATCAGCTGGCCCTAAGCCCGAAATTTAAGGTGGTCACGCCAATATTAGACATGACCGCCATGAATTTCTATTAAATTGTTTTAAAAAAAACACAACACAGAGAAATTTTTTTTTATTAAAAATAAAAAAAAAGCCATTAGGGACTCCATCTTTAATTAAAAAATTCCTCTTCCGTCCGACGTAGTCCAAAACGCGATGTCCACTCTGCTACATCCCTGTGCATAGATATACATGTCTGTTCACAGGGATAGCAGACTTGAGAACAATCTCAGCACTGCTACATCTCTGTGCACAGACATGTATGTCTGTACACAGGGAGAGCAGGCGGGCTCTAGGACCCCGGAGCTTCCGCAGCCCGCAGGACCCGGAGCCCAGCACAGAGCAGACAGCCGGAATAGAGGTAAGGAGCATTTCTCCCCCCTCCCTTCCTTCGCTCCCCGCTCGCTCCCCCCAGCCCAGTCCTAACTTAGGACCGGGGGGATGAGGGAGGGCGGATTCGTTACTTTGCGAGTAATCCCTGGAGAATGGCGGGTGAGCGGGAGTGCCAGCCATTCTCCTCCTTGCAGCATTAAGCTCCGAAATCCCATGACAGCTGGGGGTGGAGTTAACAAACAGCGTCATAATGGGTGTGACCGAGGACACTCCCACCACATAAGGGCAGTGGCTCTCAGTCATGCCCATTATCATGCCCCTATGTTAACTCCGTCTACCTCGCCCATTGCTTTTTCCACCTCAATGCTGCAAGAAGAATGCAGGGCAGACCTGCAGCATGCACCCTACTGCTACTCACCCCCTACTGCCCTTCTCATGCCCCTGATTACCCCCCCACTCACCCACACTGCCCCTGCTTACCACCCCCACTCACCCACACTGCCCCTGTTTACCCCCACACTGCCCCTGCTCACCCCTCTTATCCCCCTATGCCCTCACTCCCCACACTGCCCCTGCTTACCCCCTACTCATCCACACTGCCCCACTCACCTACACTGCCCCTGCTTAGCCCCCCACTCACCCACATTGCCCCTGCTTACCCCCCCACTCTGCCCCTGCTTACCCCACACTGCCCCTCCTCACCCCTCTTACCCCCCCTATGCCCTCACTCCCCACATTGCCCCTGCTTACCCCCTACTCAACCACACTTCCCCCACTCACCCACACTGCCCCAGCTTGATTATTGGTGCCTGACATATTTGGAGAAGAAATAAGAAAAAGAAAATAGTTTTTTTAGCTTACCACCAATTCATCTGGAATTGTAAATAAGGCTAGTGGGCAATGCACGGACAGTCACCAGACCTGAACCCAATCGAGATGGTTTGGGGTGAGCTGGACTGCAGAGTGAAGGCAAAAGGGCCAACAAGTGCTAAGCATCTCTGGGAACTCCTTCAAGACTGTCGGAAGACCATTTCCGGTGACTACCTCTTGAAGCTCATCAAGAGAATGCCAAGAGTGTGCAAAGCAGTAATCAAAGCAAAAGGTGACTACTTTGAAGAACCTAGAATATAAGACATATTTTCAGTTGTTTCACACTTTTTTGTTAAGTATATAATTCCACATGTGTTTATTCATAGTTTTGATGCCTTCAGTGTGAATCTACAATTTTCATAGCCATGAAAATAAAGAAAACTCTTTGAATGAGAAGGTGTGTCCAAACTTTTGGTCTGTACTGGATATATAGTTGTGCTAGTGTGATGGATTGGGGCTGTTTTCCTGCTCCAGGTCATGGAAGACTTGCTGTGTTTAATGAAACCATAAATTCTGCCTTCACCTGCTGTATCCTCACCCATCCCTTGTAGACTATGAGCCCTCCTCTCTCCTCCTGTACCTGTGTATGCATTGTATTGTTCATGATTATTGTACTTATCTATGTATTATTATTACTAGATTATATTATTATTATTATTATTATTATTATTATTAATTCCATGGCGCTTTACATGTGGAAAGGGTAAATAAAGACAAATACAAGGTACATGGACAACATATGGCACACAGGTACAGGAGGAGAGAGGACGCTGTATGTATGCACCTTTTCACATGTAAAGCGCCATGGAATAAATGACACTATAATCATAATAAATAATAATAAGTCTATTTATCGAAGAATCCTAAAGGAGAATATTTGGCTAAGTTGAAGTGCACTTGGGTTATACAGCAAGAAAATGATCCAAAACACACCAGAAAGTCCACCTTTTAATGGCTTGGATAAAACAAAAGTAAGACTTTGGAGTGGCTTAGTCAAAGTTCTGACCTTATTCAGATTGAGATGCCGTAGCCTCACCTTAAAAAGGTGGTTCATGCTAAGAAGCCTATCAATGTGAATTACAACAATTCTGCAAAGATGAGTGGGTCAAAATTCCTCCACAGCATTGTAAAAGATTAATTGCCAGTTATTGCATATGCTTGATTGTAGATATTGCTGCTAAGGGTGGCTCAATCAGTTATTAGGTTTAGGGGACTAGTCTCCCAGGAGTCTCTTTGTAATTAGCTCAATGTCCAGGGACGATTTTTACAAGTATGATTTGTCCAGTTCATACAACCCCATTAAGAATATGCTTAATTAGGAAAAAAAAACTCAGGGAATATATGTACGAGTATATGATTTCATTATTGCTTCTGACCCTGACCTGTGAAAGTAGTTAACTTCAAGTTTAGCTTCAGTTAGCCTGCCTCTCTGTCCGTTCTTATGACAAATCTCTACTTGATGTTATATATAGTAACAGGTCCCTTTTTCCATACTGTCTGCCAGGATGAGCTGCACATTGCTTGTTCGTTGAAAAGGAAGATAGCTGTTTTAGAGGAGTGATTAAATAACTGAATATATGTCTGTTTTGTAGGAATGTTTAGTGGAAAAAACTAATTGAAATAAATGCTGAAAAGGAAGCCAAATGTGTGAATAAACTGGAGTCTATATATGATGACATAAGCCTCATATGCATGCATATGAGGCTTAAAATCATTATTGCAAGTGGGTTACATTGAAAAGTTAGCACCGTTAAGCTTATACGGTCTATATGTTGTTACAACTACGTATGGTGAACACCGGAGCTAGCTAAGTTGCTGAGTTGCTGCTATAAGCCCAGGTGACACTGTATAAAAAGTCACCCTATAGAGAAATTATGCTAAGATTATAGATTGTTGTTTTAGTGCTAATTCTTTGGAAATGGCTTTAAGAAAAACGTACTAGGGATATGTGATTGACCCTTCCACGGGATGTTTATTAAAACAAACTTAATGTTGACACTTCATTGTAAAGTAATAAACTTCTATGTACATTTAAAAAATTAAAATCAAACATAAATGGGAAAACGGCCTCATGTAGGTGCATGGTAGCGACCCTGTTATACACAGAGGCGTTTTCTTATAAGGTATCTTAAAAGTTAAGTTATCTTGAAACTTAAGTTAAAAGAGTGTGGTAAAAAGATTATTAAGGTAAGAATATCAAGCTCGCAGTTGCCTTGAGGAAAATATTAACTCTTATGGTACCTTTACACGCCGCCACCGCGGGTAGCAACAGGTAGGCACCACACGTGCACGCGCGCATTTTCAAACGGTTGCTAACAGTACCTGATGCCGCAAATACACGCCGCCACAAGGTGCTCCACAGAAGGTATTTTCGTTCCCCGGAAGTGCCGACGGGTGCCGCAGGATACCTTCTGTGGAGCACCTTCCCTGACTTACACGCCGCTACAACAAGGGAATCTGGGCGTACATATTGTGCGCCGTAACTACATAGGCGTGACAGAGTAGTGTATTACGCGACGCTCGTACGGTGATTGGACAATGCAATAACATCATGATTGGCCAGCCAGCGCAGGGAGGCTGGCTAATACATGACGCTATAGCAAATGTGTATTGTGACTGGTCAGCTCGTTAAATATGCCGCCCTGTGCAGGGACAGCCAATGGGTACACAGTAGTCCCCACCAATGATAGCTGATGTGGTGTGGTATACATGACACTCTAGCACGCCCCAGGTAACTCAAATACCGTGCCTGGGCCCCGATTACATGCCGCCACCATAGGGGTTATACTGCTTGTTTTTCAGCACAGCTGAAAGACAGGTATCCAAAGAGACAGGAAGGTACAACCTGAATTTCATGCCGCCACTTCGCGGTGTTTTGAAGATAAAAGGTACAATTGTCTCCGACACCTGCCAGTTTCTACCTCTCGGTAGCGCGTGTAAAGGTACCATTAGGTGCTTCCAGGCTATGCTTGTACCTTTCTTGCATATACTCCCAGGTGTAGTGGATGGCTGGTTTTTCTTCTCTATTTTCTGTTCCCAATGAGCTGAAAGCCTATCAGCGCTACCGAACGATATGCTTCATGGGATTCTATGTGTGACTAAAAGAGAGGTTTTCAATTAATGTTTGACTTACCTCAAGATGGAGTGGTGTTTATTATTAAAGGAATAATTTCTTACGTTTAGAGGATACTTTCTGAGTTGTAGTTTTTGAATTAGTAGGGTGGTGTCCCTCAAGAGGATTCTCAGGAAGGAATGCCTGGTTCCAGGGGATCAGGTACAATGTGTGTTAGGAAACATTGTGTGGTAGCTGTATTGTGGTCCTGAATTGAAGTCCTCTAATGTCCCGTATCTTGTTGTGGCCATTTGTTGGTTAGGGCTTCAGTTTTGTGAGGTATCGTGTCAGGTTTCCTGGGTGTTTTTTTTATGCTAAAAGGTGTTAAAAAGTGAGGGTGAGTACCAGTTTGTTGGTAATAAGAGATTCCTTACTATAATCTATGGATAGGTAGCGGCCTGGTTTACCTGGACCATTTGTTGATGTAGTTATCCTGGTAGTATCGGTATTCTGCTTGCTTGTGCTTTTTTCAGTATGATACATTGCCCTGGTCTTCCTATACCAGAGGCCTTTCATGAGTAATGGATTTGCCCAGTGTGATTTTGCTGGAAAAGAAGAGGGAATTTATAGTGTTCTCTGTAGGGTGCTTAGTGTTAGTTACGTTTGTTTTTAGGTTGGTTACCTGTTGTATGCTTGGAAAACGTGTTCACTTGGATATATGTAGAGACAACTAGTTGTGGTTGCCCATCTCTAAAATAATGAGACAAGAGTTTTGGTTATATATTGTCTCCTCTCGCGTCAAAATTGTGAGGTGTATTATGTATCTATTGAAATTGTGTCTCTTTACACACTCTGTTGTTAACACTTATTTGTACATCCTGAGGTGTATGCACCTATTTGATTTGATTGGAGCACTGGAATATTCTACAATTTGTTTGCATTTCTGTGTATTACAATGTGCTTTGTTGCTTACAAATGTTTGTGCAGGCTTGGAAGTCACTTATAATCTGTGCCTCATATAAATTTAGTAAAACTACTTATCATCCACTGTAATGAATATTGTATTCTAATTGTAATCAATCTTGGTCTCTTTCTCCTCTGTGTTCCTATGTAGTACTACGGTATAATTAATCCTATATTATCTTTATACAGTAATGTGTGTCATTGGTGAAACTTATTTGTATAGTGTGTCTAAGGTTGTCATGCACACTGCTAAAAATATTTAATCCTTAATTGAATCTAAAGGCAACCAGGTGAACATAGGTTGTAATATTAAATGTGGCTGTTATGAGTAGCGAAATACATACATACACTAACTATTGTGGGCATATGGGCACATTCCATCTATATCTCGCCTGGTTCGTCTTGTCCCATCGGGTCTTTCAGTTCCAGTTTGATTCTGGGTTATTTCCCGCGGTGTGAAGGAGCGCACGCCGAGGCCTACGGTCGTGCACTTCCTACCTCTGCATCACCTGGTGTCCGCGTCACTGACATGTCAGAGGTCTCGTGACCAGGTGGGCGGGATTGTAACTGCGATGCCGCCGGGCAGGCAGGGAACTATCCAGGAGGGCAGGCTGTCTGTCAGATCTGTCCTTACATCACTTATGCATTTCGGAAGCGTCGGCCTCCTTCCTCAGGGTATCTCACAGTTTAGCTTAGGTGACCATCTTATAAAGGGAGCGTATTGACCCTATTGGCTGTTGGTATCTTTAATGTATATGTGCTTAGCCCCAGGGGCGTATCTAGGGGGGGGCAGCCGGACTTTTTGCACCGGGCGCCGCTCAGTGGGGGGCGCCGGTGCCATCATTAGGTGACCAGGCATTCGGCGCTGCTGTAATGGGACAAAATGCCGGAATGCCCGCGCTGCCACCAAGAATCACCAGGAAACAAAGAGTTAACTGGGCAGATTTTTCTTTTATTCTATCCTACGCGTTTCAGAGCCTCTATCCGAGCTCCTTCCTCAGGGATTCCCTGAGGAAGGAGCTCGGATAGAGGCTCTGAAACGCGTAGGATAGAATAAAAGAAAAATCTGCCCAGTTAACTCTTTGTTTCCTGGTGATTCTTGGTGGCAGCGCGGGCATTCCGGCATTTTGTCCCATTACAGCATTCCTGTTTCCACGTTCATCGTGAAGGTGCGGCCCTGCAGCAGCCATTCTACAAGCCATCTTTCAGGCGATTATACCGGTTGTGGGTGACACAACTGAACCAGGTGAGCAGTTCCTGATATTTACCGCTATAACCCTTTGTAAAAAGGATAAGACCCTATGCGCATTTATCTCACGTTTACAGGCATTCGGCGCTGGCACTGCAGCGCCGCTGCCAGAACTAATCTCCTCCTCGCCTCATATTAGCACGGGCGGCCGTGGAGAAGTGTGTGCACACACAAGCCCTGCTGCTGGTCCGCCCCCTGGCAGTTACCACCCCCCCCCCCCCCGGCTGACGTCACCCGGCACCGCACAGTGGGACAGAGAGGACTGGAGAAGAAGAAGAGCCTAAACAGGCGAGAGGGAAGGGGGGCTGGTGGCTGACCCGGCTGGGAGTTATGAGGTGTATATATGTATACATCAGGGGCAGGCACACACTATGAGGTATAATATTATACCTCATAGTTTGTGTGCCTGCCTGGTGATGTATACATATATACACCTCATAGTGTGTGCCTAATATATATACAGTATATATACACCCCATAGTGTGTGCCTGATGTATACATATATATACCTCAGGTATATATATGTATACATCAGGCACACACTATGGGGTGTATATATACTATATATATATTAGGCACACACTATGAGGTGTATATACTGTATATATGACACACTGTATATATAATGTGTATATATATATATAGAACTGACTGCACACAGCACAGCTGTATATAGAGGACAGGCTGCACACACAGCACAGCTGTATATAGATGACAGTCATCTATATACAGCTGTGCTCTGTGTGTGCAGCCTGTCCTCTATATACAGCTGTGCTCTGTGTGTGCAGCCTGTCCTCTATATACAGCTGTGCTCTGTGTATTATGTGTTTCACTGCTTAGTGTCCCCCCCTTCTCCAGGGCCAGCAGGGCTCCGGAAATAGTCTGGGGTCACCACCTGCAGAACCGCTACTTTGATGGGGCCGTTACACGGGACGACATCGCCGGATTTATCGCCGGATTTATCACTGGGTGGGGGGGGCGCCGAAATAAATCCTTGCCCCGGGTGTCAGAAAACCTAGTTACACCTCTGCTTAGCCCACATATTTCTCACCTAGGTTTCTAATTACTTGATTGATAAGTTGTGTGTTTACCTCTGTGTGTGTTGCTTTTTGTAGTTGGTGGCTTCATGTGGGGGTTGTGGCTGACTCTTGGTCCATTGTGATCCTGGTATATGGTCCTAATTGTGATAGTGTAAATCTGAGATTCCTTATTATGGCTTTCTCCAAACTACCAGTGATGTGTCATATTGTGGTTATCTTAAAATCTTATATTTGGCTGGGGTTCTGAGTATAATTGGCTAGCTCTTACCGACTATTGTGTGGAGCTTTATTGTATAAAACAAGGTGCTTTTTTATTTTTTATATAAATCAATGGTGACTGTGCTCTCCCTATTTCGTGATGTTGATGTATGGTTAAGTTTTTTTCTCCTTCCAAAGATGGAGTTCAGGGTTATCTCTGATTTATGTTATTTCTAGCTTTGTCACATAGATGGCTCCTAAGTAATATACTTATAATGTTGACTGTTCAGTGTTCTCTCTGTTGGTGAGCGTATTATGCTCAGTTTGGGGTCTTTTAATACCTGTGTGGGTGATGGTTTTTGGGTTTTTGGTGGTATCTATTTTTATTTTTATCTTTATTTGGGGGCCTCTCTCTTTTATGGATGGTTTATTTGTATTACCGATATTCTTGTTCTGTGTGTCCTTTTGCTGCTGGAGTATAGGGATTGATATATCCACTTGGGAGTTCAATGATCTTATGTGTTGACTGTATCAGATACGTTAGGTTTGTTAATCTTTTCATGTTCTTGTGTGGTACAGTAGAGTGGATCGGAGGCTTGAATGCTCTCCTATCTCTTTCTTATAACTGGTGTATTCTGGGTAATTGTAGGTGCACTTATAAGTTTCTGGTTATGGTTGCTTTAAAACCCAAAGATTTCAAGTTCATGGTTCAACCCTTTAGGGCTTATGGTCCACTTGGATTCACACCTCGACATTTTAGCTATAAAGTCTCCCCCCTTGGGTCCTTGTTCACTTTTTGGATAGCGCAGAATGTGAGGTTTTTCATTTTGGAATTGTGAAAGTCCTTGAAATGTTTAGGCAACAGATGTCCCACAAAACCTTTCTTTAGATTGCGAATGTCCTCGGACATACGCACTTCCAGTGTGTTTATTGTTCTGCCCATGTAGATTTTCTTACAAGGGAAGGTGATCATCTAGATAACCTGTTTTGATTGGCAAGTTAGTGTCTGTCTAATTTTGAAGGTTTTGTCGCCTATGGAATTGGTGAATTCTGTGGTGAATCTTGATGAGATGTCCGTTGCCTTTCAATTTGAGCAGAGTCTACAAGGGCGAAAGCCAATGTTTGGATGGTTCTGTCTTTTGCTTGATGGTTTGTTCTGAAAGGTGTTTTTGTATCTCAGTGCCAATTGTTGGCTTAAGGAGCCTGCTTTGCTGAAAATAAAGCTTGGATTCTGGGGTAAGAGCTCTCCTATCCACTTGTCCAATTTCAGAATATTCCAATGTTTCCTTATTATTTTGGTAAAGTTCTTGTAATTACTATGGAACTGGGTAACTGGATCGTTGGTTCTCCTGGTTCTTCTCTTTGTGTACAAGCAATTTCAGGCGGTCAGATTTCTCAATCTGGGCTGTGGCTTCCTTTATATTTGCTTCATCGTAGTCCTTTGATACAAGTTGGTCTTGTAATATCTTTGCTTCTTTCTTGTAGTCCTAGATGTTAGAACAATTTTGGTGGAACCTGATCAATTGGCCCTTAGGGATGTTCTTAATCCAACTGGGAAGGTGGCAGCTGGTTGTGTGAATGTAGCTGTTCGCATCTGTGGCTTCCTGTATGTTCTTTTACATATGGTTCCAGTTTCAATTTATATCTCTAGATCTAGGTATGGTAATTAACGTTCGTTTTGCTCATTTCCCCCCGAAAATTCCAGACCGAAGCTATTGTTGTTAATCTCCTTTAGGAATACACCAAGGGATTCTTCTGATCCTTCCCAAACGAAGAATACATCATCAATGTATCTTTTCCATAGGTGGTTCTGGTTGTAGATATATTCTTGCTCCCCCCTCCCCACATAGAGGTTTGCATATCTCGGACACAAATCATCGTTGTCCCCCGTTCCTGGCTGTAGAATATGTCACCATTTTTTAAATAGTTGTGGGACAAGATAAATGCAATACTATCCACAATAAATTTGGTTTGTAGGTGCACTATACTGATGAGGGACAGTCACCCCAAAATGCAGCGTCTGCAGTTTAGGGTTCTGATCTGGCACAAATCCTAAGTCATATTAAAAGGCTTGTTAAATAGTCGATTATGACTTCAAGGATTGCTACCCTTATTGGGTGGCATTAGAGATTTTCACTTCCTCACTGAAGTGATAATTTGCATATTTCCCAGAGGAGCTTTGCAGCTATAACTCTCCTTATCAGCTTATCTGTCTTCTTATGTTGGTAGGCAGATTCCTCACCATGAGGAGAATAGCTAGTCCCCTAGACCTCGTCTCAGCCTCTCATACAGCCAGATCAGAATTCCCACACACTGCACTGATGAAGGGCAGTCACACATGGTCATAAGTATTCAGGGAGGGAGGTTATACGTGAGTGCTGTAGTGCTGTTAGAGAGAGGGGGTGTGCAAAGTCCTCCAATGAAGAGTCTGACAAATACAGGTATGATTTCAATCATTGTTGGAGTCAGGTTTTTCCTTACCTAAGTGCTTTTTTCTATAAATCTCAGGTGCATTAATTATTTTTTTACACAGGATTGTAAACACAATATCCTTCCCTTGTGGGATTCTTTGTTCCTTTACCTGTGGCATAATGATCACATATCATCACTTACATTGATCACAGGTATGCAGATCTTGTATGCTAGTATTGTTTGTAACACATTGTCTACATGAAATAAGCATGGATTTCATTGTCTTTTATAATATTCATAGTATCCGGTTAGGAGAGTAAATTAGTACTGTTAAATTTCCTTTACCAAATACAGATATACAATGTATATGTACTTATTGTTTTCCTTTCTGTTTTTTTGACATAGTTGTATAACTGATGAAGGCTATGAAGCCGAAAAAACGTTTTTTTTGTCAACATCTGTGATTTCAACGATTGTGATCAACTGTTGAACTTTCATTAAAAACCACTTTATCAGCACTAAGAGACTCCATTTTTTCAATTTTGATGTGCCAGAGCTCTTCTATAATTGTTTATTCTATTTCCTCTGTGCACCCTTTCTACAATTTTCAGATTGGTTGAGCCAAGCACTCTACTTTTTGATTACTAGTCTTTTTGCTTGGGCTCCCGTTTTTCATCAATTTTTGCATTATGGCTTTTCCTTTGGTATCTTATGATGACAGTGAGCGACTCAGCGATACTAGCAAGAGTTACCTCGTCTACCCAGTTCCTTAATCTTTCACCTGAAGATCTACACAAAGATTACGAAAAAGAGATGAGACGCCACATAGCATTGGATTTACATCTAGCCACACTGTCAGAATACTTGAGACAAAAGAAGATCCCTAGGGGACTGAGGATTCACCTCCGTCCCACACTTTTTTCTGATAACACGGTATTTTGTGATCGTTTTGAGGGGATCTTGAATAAGTGCTCTCTAGACCTGATCACGCTTACCATAGATTTTTTGCATAATGAGGTCACTACCGTTAAGGAAAATATCAAGTCTTTAGAGGATCAGTTAAAAGATTCTATGTCTTCAAGTGAGTTTACTTCCTTAAAGTCAAGGATGAATAAAACAATGGGGGACTTCCGTAAGAATGTCCAGGAAAGGAAGAGGAGGAAGTTTAACCAGGATTTGGAGGACTACTCCAAGAACACTGTGTACAAATGGCGTAACCCAGAACCACAAATGCATTTCTATCCACCAAGATATGATCCTTATGGTTCAGGCGGCAGCCTCGACAGTATCAATTTTACATATTTAAATTAGGGTCGTTTTTTAGGCGATACTTCCGAGGAAGACGAGGAGGGGGAAGAGGACAAGGAGCAGGGCGGCACCCAATGCAATTGAGATCTCAGGTACGGAGAATATAGTCTTTAATATATCTTCATGTAGCTTATCACCTGTTGATCTCCAGGTGCTTCAGAAAGGATTGTCGTTCAGTCGAACTCTTAATTATGATGCCTTCTCTGTTGATCAGGATCTGAGATGGTTTTTCCGTAAATTAAGATTGAAAGTTTATTTTGATAAACAGAAAGGTTCACCTGCACCTTTGTCCTCTACCTCTTCTATTTCCTTACCTAAGTTTTCACTTAATGGTTTAAACTTGCGACTCCCCAGTACTTTTCATCCTCCACATTCATACCATGCAGTGGAGACATTTTCCTCATTGGTTCTCAATGAGGCAGAGAAATTATGGTCTGATATTGAGTGTGGTGATTATAGGATCAAACATAACCTATCTACACTAGAATCACAGGCGATTCGCCAGTTGAGACAAAATAAATTAATCAAAATAAAACCAGCAGACAAGGGTGGGGCCATTGTGGTGATGGATCGCAGTAAATACATAGCAGAGATTGAACGTCAATTGCAGGACACTACTACTTACTTACCTTTGGCACGTGATCCATCCAAATCCATTAAAGCTTTAGTTAAGGACAGAGTGGATCACTATCTGATCAATTCAGTGATTGATTCCAAGATTGCTGAATTTTTACAGCCTGCACATTGCTCAATCCCTGTCTTTTATGTTTTGCCAAAAGTGCCCAAAGATTTACTTAATCCTCCAGGCCGTCCCATAGTGGCTCTCACTGACTCACTCTTATCTCCACTAGACATTGTGGTAGATAAAATAATTTCTCCTTTAATTCCACAAATCCCCTCTTATATCAGAGATACAGCTGATTTTCTTTCAAAATTGAGAACATTGGGTAGAATACCTCCCTACAGTCTGTTGGTGACACTCGATGTTAATAATTTATACACGAGTATAAAACATGATTAGGGTTTACTGGCCATGAACTCCTTCTTAACTAAATTTTCGACTTTGACTACCTTACAACGTAATCTGTGCCTTGATCTTTTGGAAATTATGCTCACAAACATTTTTTTTATGTTTCAGGATCAATTTTTTGCTCAAGTAAAGGGCACAGCGATGGGGAGTAATGTTGCCCCCTCGTACGCCAATGCGTTTATGGCGTTTTTTGAGGATACATTTTTGAATCATATTTCTCATATGCCTCAATATGGCTTGGCATAGTATCGTTATATTGATGATGTTTTCATGGTATGGACCGGCTCCATAGATGATTTACATATATTTCATAATATTCTTAATTCTTAACACCTGGCTTGACATTCACGCTCAGTTTTGATTCTACTCAGATCAACTTCTTGGATACTCTGGTTTTGAAATCTAGCGAGGGCTTTTTGAGTACAGACTTCTATCGTAAATCTACTGATAAAAACAGTTTATTATTGTTCAGTAGTAGTCATCCTCCACATTTGAAAGAGTCTTTACATCATTCTCAGTACGTTCGCATTGACAAAATTGTCTCCGACCCTGAATTAAGAGCACAGAGACATGCAGATATGACACGTAGATTTATTGATAGCGATATCCCCCTTCAGTGGCGGCACCATAGACACATGTAGCGACCACTTCTCGACCTTCTCATCCACGCATATCCTTTGTTAACAATTTTCATTCCTTCAATAATTTGATTAAGAATATCATAATCAAACATTAGCACATTCTAACAGAGTCATACCCTTCTATACCAGAATTTAAATCATATCCATTATGGTCATATAAAAGTGCACCCAATTTACGTGATCGCTTAGTAAGAGCTGATGTGGGTTCACAAATGGTGAAATCTAGGCAAACTTTTCTTTCTATCCCAAAGAAGGGCAATTTTCCGTGTAGACACTGTTTGCAGTGTTCCAACTTAGTGAAGGGTAATAATTTTTCTCACCCTAGAACCTGTCAAATATTTGAGATTAACGAATTTCTCACTTGTGAGTCGTCATTTGTGATTTACTTTATCAAGTGTCCGTGCGGTCTCGGATATGTTGGGGAAACTACTCAGCATGTCCAAGACCGCATTTCCAAACATAAATCTACAATTCGTTGCAAGTACATGCTTTTGCCTATCCCTTATCATTTTATTACAATTATTTATTGGGCCACTCTATTGCCCAATTACGGTATCATATTCTTGAGCATGTCCCCCCTATTAGAAGGGGCGGAGACCGTATTAAATGCCTCAAACAACGCAAAGCATTTTGGATATTCAAACTACAAACACTTGAGCCCAAGGAGTTAAACCGTGAATATGAGGTGTTCACATGATTATATGATATTCATCTATTTACTACATTTTTGCATTTATATATCGTCTGAGATTGTTTAGTCCCACATTGATAATATAATGTTCCTTAGCTGATTTTATAACTATATATTGTCAATTGACTATTTAGATAGGCTCTCCAGCCTGCTTTGTTACTTTGGTACAATCACTTTTTTAATATCTTTCAAATTCTTATTTTTTCTCATCTAATACATGTTTCTACTTCCCACAGCCTGTTTGACCACTATATTTTCATTTTTTGAACCTCCAGCTAGACTTTCCGCTATACAGTATCCTTTTATTTACTATCAGCGATCAGTTCCACAAAAGTGGTCTGCGCAAGCGCGGCTTGCGTTCCGCGGCGCAACTTCCTGCGTTCCAAAGGCAGGAAGCAGGAATTCGCGTCACATCCTGCTGCATGATAAAATGGGCAGCGAGGCATACAGGCACTGCTCACAGCGTCCTCACAGCCCCCCACGGCGGATTTGTAAGTTTGATGGCTATTAATACTAATGGACACTTGGTGCATGGCATTTTGGGTTCTTTAACTGCATTCTTGCACAAGAGTACTTTTTGTGGTCTGTTTGCGCTTTTGTGCATAAGCTCCCTGGAGAACTTCCTTTTTTTCTATGTAGCATTACATTGCTTGGATGGCTTTTTGTGACTGCAGCAATGTGTCTTATATTTATCACATTGTCCCTAGGCACATTTACAAGTTGTGAGCCTTGGCTATGAAATACTAGCGTACTTGTAGGTAATCATTTTCATTTATTATTCATAATCATATTGATGGTTTCATTTGCCTATAATGATTCACCTTTTATCTGTGATAGATGACTATATGAAATAGGGCATTACAATACTCACAAACTGTATTTGGGCTTATTTGTTCATGATGCCATTCATTATATCAGCATTCATAGTGGGCTATTGTACCTGACAAATACAGGTATGATTACAATCATTATTGGAGTCCGGTTTTTCCTTACATAAGTGCTTTTTTTCTATAAATCTCAGTGCATTAATTATTTTTTACCCAGGATTGTAAACACAATATCCTTCCCTTGTGGGATTCTTTGTTCCTTTACCTGTGGCATAATCGATCACATATCATCATTTACATTGATCACAGGTATGCAGATCTTGTATGCTAGTATTGTTTGTAACACATTGTCTACATGAAATAAGCATGGATTTCATTGTCTTTTACAATATTCATAGTATCCGGTTAGGAGAATAAATTAGTAGTGTTAAATTTCCTTTACCAAATACAGATATACAATGTATATGTACTTATTGTTTTCTCTTCTGTTTTTTTGACATGGTTGAATAACTGATGAAGGCTGTGAAGCCAAAAAACGTTTATTGTTTGGCTATGCTGATATTTCGACCAGGTGGGCGTTGCCCAAAAGTGGAAATGGAAGATCTTGCCTTGTCTTCATTGGGTACCAATCTTGGTCAAAAGTGGGGATAGTTTATGTTATAGATGGATCATGGCATCTGAACGATTTTGATCCCCCAAATAGGAAATTGAGGAGGAGGCTACTGTGATGCCCCCAGGGGAGCTCAACACAGATTGGCAGTGGCAAGAGTTCGCATTTGATTGCGTTGATCTTAAATCCCGAGTACGTTCCATATTGTTGAAGGAGGGTAACAGTTTTTGGCAGATGAAGTTTTGGGTTGGCCATAAATAGGATGATATCGTCCACAAAGAAGGCCATTTGCAATACCTTTTTGTTGATCTTAATACCTTCAAATGTGGATGGTTTTGACAGAGTGGTTCCATCGCCAGATTGAATAGGAGCGGGAAGAACAACCTTGTCTCTGGCCCAACTGTAAAGGAAAGGACCCAGAGAGAAAGCCCTGGTTGTAAACCTGGGCACTGAGGGAGCGGTGCAGGGCATAAATATATTCAAAAAAGGAGCCTGACAATGACATCTTGGCCAGGACCTCAAATAACCATTTCCATCTGATACTATCAAAGGCCTTTTCTGCATCGATAGTAACTAACGCTAGTGTTCCCTCTCCCCCAGGCCGTGACCCATCCAAGTGAACCCTATCCAGGGGCTAGGAGGACCTTCTGTACATTCAGAGGGGCTGATCTTTTATGAAGCCCACTTGAGAAGGGGATATAATATCTAGCAGAAGCAGGGCCAGCCTGTTGGCCATTATTTTTTACATCAGTTTGATGTCTGTGTTTATTAGGGAGATCGGCCAGTAAGAGCTAGAGAGTGTAGGGTCCTTACCAGCTTCAGTAGTACCTTAGTGCAGGCTCTATTCATGGAAGGAAAATTGGGGTCTCTGTGTAAGAGCTTGTTGGCCAATTGTTCTATTGTTGGTGAAATTTCGGGGGCAAGCAACTTGAAACATTTTGCCGGAAATCCGCCGGATCACAGGGCCTTACTGATTTTAAGGTTTTTTATAGTGGTGTCTATCTCCTCTTTGGATTTTGTACTGTTCAAAAACGCTAATTGCTCATCTGAGAATATTGACATATTTACTTTGTCTAAAAGGGTATGTGGGGGTGATTCTCACTGTATGGGGACTTAATAGAGACATTCATAGAATGATCCTAGGTCTAGGGGTTGGAATGAATTTGTTTTGGTTGGATCTGAGATTTGATATATCCCCTGTTGTCGTCTTACTCCTTTGGCCAGGTTAGCCAGCATCCTACCAGCTTTTTTGTCATGTCTATAGAAATAGCTCTCTCGGAGACAGAAACAGTTTCTCTCTTTGGTCTGCCTGGACAGTGAAGTACGGCTGTTTTCGCAACAAGCAATTTTTGTTGGCCTGTGATGGGTCCACAAGAAAGTTAGTGTAGGCTACCCTGAGCTCCTCTGTCAGCTCCCCATATCGCTTCATGGTGTCCCTCTTTAAGAAGAACACATGTGCCATGATTCTATCTTTGAGTACTGCTTTTGCTGATTCCCACAGGAGGGAGGGATCATCACGGTGTACCTCGTTGTCCGCAGGGCCGGTGTCAGCACCCGGCATACCCGGGCAAGTGCCGGGGCCTTAAACAGCTGGGGGGGCCCACTGGCCATCAGGGACAGCCAGCCCTGACAGCCAGGGGCCCATTAGTGACGACAGCCCTGTGAACAAGGGGCACATCAGGCAGACTCAGCAAGGTGCTAGTGCTCCACTGCGCCTCGCTCCCAGTGCACGTGGCTAATTTGCATGCGATGCAAATTAGCCATGTGCTGGCTCCAGGGAGCAGTGGATCTTCCTCCTTTACCTACTGTAGCAGAGTGATGAGTCAGCACCCTGCACCTCATCACACTGCTGCAGGAAGGAGGAAGCTCCACAGTCCCGGGAGCTGCAACTATAAGGATGTGGTGGGGAAGAATCTGAGGAGGACACAGCTCCGGGGGAGCGGATGGAAGGTGAGTATGATCAGTTTGTTTTTTTTTAACTGAGAGCAACAGCAGGATGGGGGATTATACTGTATGTACCATAGAGGCTGTGCTGACTGTATATAGAGGCTGGCTGACTGTATATAGAGGCTGGCTGACTGTATATAGAGGCTTTGCTGACTGTATATAGAGGCTGTGCTGACTGTATATAGAGGCTGCCTGTGCTGACTATATATAGAGGCTGTACTGACTCTATATAGAGGCTGACTGTATATAGAGGCTGTGCTGACTCTATATAGAGGCTGTGCTGACTGTTTATAGAGGCTGCCTGTGCTGACTGTATATAGAGGCTGTGCTGACTGTATATAGAGGCTGTGCTGACTGTATATAGAGACTGTGCTGGGGTATATAGAGGCTATGCAGACTGTATATAGAGGCTGTGCTGACTGTATATAGAGGCTTTGCTGACAGTATATAGAGGCTGCCTGTGCTGACTGTATATAGAGGCTTTGCTAATTCTATCTAGAGGCTGTGCTGACTGGATATAGAGGCTATGCTGCCTGTATATAGAGGCTGCCTGTGCTGACTGTATATAGAGGCTGTGCTGACTCTATATAGAGGCTGTGCTGACTGTATATAGAGGCTGCCTGTGCTGACTGTATATAGAGGCTGTGCTGACTGTATATAGAGGCTGTGCTGGGGTATATAGAGGCTGTGCTGACTGTATATAGAGGTTGTGCTGACTGTATATAGAGGCTGTGCTGGGGTATATAAAGGCTGTGCTGACTGTATATAGAGGCTGTGCTTACTGTATATAGAGTCTGTGCTGAATGTATATAGATGATGTGCTGACTGTATATAGAGTCTGTGCTGACTCTATATAGAGCCTGTGATGACTGTATATAGAGGCTGTGCTGACTCTATACAGTATAGAGGCTGTGTGGGGTATATTAGAGGCTGTGCTGACTGTATATAGTGTCTGTGCTAACTATATAGAGACTGTGCTGGGGTATATAGAGGCTGTGCTGGTATATACAAAGGCTGTGCTGGGGTATACAGAGGCTGTGCTGGGGTATATAAAGGCTGTGCTGGGGTATATAGAAGCTGTGCTGACTATATAGAGTCTGTGCAGACTTGTTTATAGAGGCTGTGCTCACTGTATATAGAGGCTGTGCTGAATGTATATAGAGGCTGTGCTGAATGTATATAGAGACTGTGCTGAATGTATATAGAGGCTGTGCTGACTGTATATAGAGGATGTGCTGACTGTATATAGAGTCTGTGCTGACTCTATATAGAGGCTTTGCTGGGGTATATAGAGGCTGTGCTGACTGTATAAAGAGGCTGTGCTGACTGTATATAGAGGCTGTGTTGGGGTATATAAAAGCTGTGCTGACTATATAGAGTCTGTGCAGACTGTTTATAGAGACTGTGCTCACTGTATATAGAGGCTGTGCTGAATGTATATAGAGGCTGTGCTAGGGTATATACAGTCATGGCCAAAAGTATTGACGCCCCTGCAATTCTGTCAGATAATACTCAGTTTCTTCCTGAAAATGTTTGCAATCACAAATTCTTTTGTATTATTATCTTCATTTAATTTATCTTCAATGATAAAAACACAAAAAGATTTGTCCTAAAGCCAAATTGGATATAATTCCACACCAAACATAAAAAAGGGGGTGGACAAAAGTATTGGCACCCTTAGAAAAATCATGTGAAGCTTCTCTAATTTATGTAATTAACAGCACCTGTAACTTACCTGTGGCACCTAACTGGTGTTGGCAATAACTAAATCACACTTGCAGCCAGTTGACATGGATTAAAGTTGACTCAACCTCTGTCCTGTGTCCTTGTGTGTACCACATTGAGCATGGAGAAAAGAAAGAAGACCAAAGAACTGTCTGAGGACTTGGGAAACCAAATTGTGAGGAAGCATGAGCAATCTCAAGGCTGCAAGTCCATCTCCAAAGACCTGAATGTTCCTGTGTCTACCATGCGCAGTGTCATCAAGAAGTTTAAAGTCCATGGCACTGTGGTTAACTTCCCTAGATGTGGACGGAAAAGAAAAATTGACGAGAGATTTCAACGCAAGATTGTGCGGATGGTGGATAAAGAACCTCGACTAACATACAAGCAAGTTCAAGCTGCCCTGCAGTCCGATGGTACAACAGTGTCAACCCGTACTATCCGTCGGTGTCTGAATGAAAATTGACTGTATAGTAGGAGACCCAGGAAGACCCCACTTCTTACCCCGAGACATAAAAAAGCCAGGCTGGAGTTTGCCAAAACTTACCTGAGAAAGCTTAAAACGTTTTGGAAGAATGTTCTCTCTTTTTGGGCAAAGGCATCAACATAGAGTTTACAGGAGAAAAAAAAAGAGGCATTCAAAGAAAAGAACACGGTCCCTACAGTCAAACATGGCGGAGGTTCCCTGATGTTTTGGGGTTGCTTTGCTGCCTCTGGCACTGGACTGCTTGACCGTGTGCATGGCATTATGAAGTCTGAAGACTACCAACAAATTTTGCAGCATAATGTAGGGCCCAGTGTGAGAAAGCTGGGTCTCCCTCGGAGGTCATGGGTCTTCCAGCAGGACAATGACCCAAAACACACTTGAAAAAGCACTAGAAAATGGTTTGAGAGAAAGCACTGGAGACTTCTAAGGTGGCCAGCAATGAGTCCAGAGCTGAATCCCATAGAACACGTGTGGAGAGATCTAAAAATGGCAGTTTGGAGAAGGCACCCTTCAAATATCAGGGACCTGGAGCAGTTTGGCAAAGAAGAATGGTCTAAAATTCCAGCAGAGCATTGTAAGAAACTCATTGATGGTTACCGGAAGTGGTTGATCGCAGTTATTTTGGCTAAAGGTTGTGCAACCAAGTATTAGGCTGAGGGTGCCAATACTTTCGTCCGGCCCATTTTTGGAGTTTTGTGTGAAATGATCAATGTTTTGCTTTTTGCTTCATTCTCTTTTGTGTTTTTTCATTGAAGACAAATTAAATGAAGATAATAATACCAAAGAATTTGTGATTGCAATCATTTTCAGGAAGAAACTAAGTATTATCTGACAAAATTGCAGGGGTGTCAATACTTTTGGCCAACACTGTAGAGACTGTGCTGAATGTATATAGAGGCTGTGCTGACTGTATATAGAGGATGTGCTGACTGTATATAGAGTCTGTGCTGACCCTATATAGAGGCTTTGCTGGGGTATATAGAGGCTGTGCTGACTGTATATAGAGGCTGTGTTGACTGTATATAGAGGCTGTGCTGACTGTATATAGAGGCTGTGCTGACTGTATATAGAGGCTGTGCTAGACTGTATATAAGAGCTGTTGCTGGGGTATATAGAGGCTGTGCTGACTGTATACAGAGGTTGTGCTAGGGTATATAGAGACTGCTGACTGTATATAGAGGCTGTACTGGGGTATATAGAGGCTGTGCTGACTGCATATAGAGCTGTGCTGACTGTATATAGAGGCTGTGCTGACTGTAAATAGTGTCTGGGCTGACGTAATATAGAGGCTGAGCTGGGGTATATAGAGGCTGTGCTGGTGTATACAAAGGCTGTGCTGGTGTATACAAAGGCTGTACTGGGGTATACAGAGACTTTGCTGGCGGTATACGGAGGCTGTGATGGCTGTATACGGAGGCTGTGCTGGGGTATACGGAGGTTGCTGCTGAGGTATATGGAGACTGCTGTTGTGCTGTATATATAATATGGAAGCTGTGCTGGGCTATATATACTATTTGGAGGTTGTGCTGGGCTGGATATATTATTTGGAGGCTGCTGCTGGGCTGCCACAGCTTCCACATAATATATGCAGCCCAGCACAGCCTCCAAATAATATATATAGTCCAGCATAGCTTCCATATTATATATACAGCCCAGCACAGCTTCCAAATAGTATATATAGCCCAGCACAGCCTCCAAATAATATATACAGCCCGGCAGTCTCCATATTATATATACAACCCTGAACAGCCTCTATATTATTTATACAGCCCACTCAAGAGCCTCTATATTACATATACACAGCCTGCAGCTTCTATATTATATTCATGAATCATAGTATGTGTTAAAGGGTCCCACTGAGACTGTTTCGCCTGGGGCCCAAAAAAACCTGGAGCCGGCCCTGGTTGCCCGTTAAAAATTCCTGCCACCATAGCCTGAGGGAAGAGGCAAATGAATCGTCTCTACACAGAAAGTTGGGGAACTTCCAGAGGAAATCAATGCCCTTCGGATAGGTATCTCTCAGTTCCATCACCACAGGAGAGTGCTCAGAGATAATTAGGACGGTAACAGTAGTAGCAATCAATTTGGGCACCAGGGTCAGAGAAATTAAGAGATAGTCAATATGGGACCAGGGTTTTTTTTGCATGGGAAAAGTGTGTGTATTCTCTGCCGTCTGGATGCAAAAATCTCTAGGCGTCCCTCAGGGAGCAGCTTGGTAGGAGGGGGGCCATAGCTCTATCTCTCGGTAGGGCAGTCTGGGCGGTTGTGTTAGTTTGTTTTCTGTCTTCCGAGACAGATAGCCCTGAGTTGAAGTCTCCCCCCACAATTTTTATTTAGGTTATGGTCCACAGTAATTTTGGTTTCTAAATTGTGGTAGAAGAGTTTGTTACTGTCGCTCGGTCCATAAATATTAAAGATTGAGACATCCCCCAGTTGTGTAGTCAAGATTAAATGTGATAGACTCCCTTCTCCATCTGTCTGGTGGCTGACCATGTGGTGCGTGAAGTGCATACTAATTAGGGTTATTACTCCGGCCTTTCAATGGAGCGAAGCAGAGTCATACACTGCTCCCACCAACAACTTTTGCATGAGGACAAAGTCAGTCTTCTGTAGATGGTTTTCCTGAAGGAGGGCTATATCTGCCTTGAGTCACTTCAGGTGTCTGAGGATCATCATTCTCTTTTGAGGGGAGTGCAGCCATTTAACGTTCCAGCACACTACTCTCAGGATAGGATCTAGTTGTATGAGTCTAGATACAGCACAGCATAGGGGTGATATTTCAAAAAGACAGAGTTTCATATGGCTCCTAACAATATGTGCAGTTAGGAGCAAGTGTGTGGGGGAAATAGATGAAAATAAAATAAATGTTTTTCGACCCTCAATGGCAGGCCCTGCTCCTGGCTAACCTTTACGCCCCGAACGATGGTCAGCTTGGATTCTTGAAAGGAGTATTTGAAAAAATGGCGGGATTCCCTGCTGCACCATCCATAGTGGGAGGAGACTTTAATATCCCCTTTTCTGAAATACATGACAGGCTCACTTTGGGGGGTCAGCAGCCAACTGAGGCCATGCGGAGGCTTTCTTTAGGCCTACGCAGGCTGATTCGTTTGGAAGCGCTGTTTGATGCCTGGAGGGTTGCACACCCCGGAGAGAGATCTTTCTCTTTCTTTTCTCACCCTCACCAAACACATTTGAGGATTGATTATTTCTTTGTAAACTCCCACTTGTTGAGAGCCATGGAAAGGGTAGATCTGGGTGCAATAATATGGTCAGACCATGCTCCCCTAACTATGGACTTTCAATACCCCTCTTCTCGTCCCCATAGGGGCCCGTGGCGTCTAAACGAATCCCTGCTGAAAAATGTGACAATAAAAACATCATTACAGACCCATCTTGAGGAATACTTTGCATTGAATATGGGGACGGTTTCCTCTCATGGGGTGTTATGGGAGGCCCACAAAGCAGTGATGCGGGGGCACTGTATTAGAGAGGGGGCTAGAGCCAAAAAAAAGGTTAACGCTTTAAAAAAATTGCTTGTGGCTGACCTGGTGCTCCAGGAGAGGAGACTGCTCTCCCATCCATCGGTGCCTATCCTGAGAGAGGTGGTTAAATTGAGGAGCGGCTGAAGGATCTGGCGATGCAGGGGGCCGAGAGGTTGCTAACTTTTACAAAACAAAAATTCTATGAAAGGGGCAATAAAGCCCATACCATTTTGGCTCGACAACTTAAAGAGCGTACGGCGACCTCGAGTCTTCAGGCATTGCATGACTCAGACGGCACCCTCCAGTACCACCCGGACGCCATAGCTGACATCTTTTACAAGTATTATAGTGATCTTTATAATCTTTATCCCCGTGACAATGGCAGCTTTAGGAGCCCCGAAGAAATATACGTATACCTCTCCAAATTGGAGCTCCCATCTCTTCCCCAGGGTGCAAAGGAGAATCTTAATGCAGCAATAACTACGGACGAGGTGGGGGAAGTCCTGGAATCACTGCCACAGGGAAAATCCCCTGGCCCTGATGGTCTGACTTACTTATACTATAAGACTTTCGCCAAAACATTAATTCCCCACATGACTACCCTATTCAATGACTTTATGACGGGACACCCTATCCCGACCTCGATGCTGCATTCCCATCTTGTCCTTCTCCCCAAGCCTCCTAGGGATCCCCTGGATTGCGCAAACTACAGGCCAATTGCCCTGTTGAATGCCGACCTAAAGATCTTCACCAAGCTCTTAGCCATGAGACTCAATAACTGGACACCTCACCTGGTCCATAAAGATCAGGTGGGTTTCATCCCTCATAGACAAGGAGGAGATAATACTAGAAGGATCATCAACTTGGTGGATGTGTTGAATAGGAGAGGGCAACAGGCTTTGATCCTGAGCTTAGATGCGGTGAAGGCCTTCGATCGCCTTTCCTGGCCTTTCCTATTTGGAACCATGCACTTCCTTGGGGTCTCTGGGGGCTTTATGACGGCCCTGCAGGCATTGTATAGCTACCCTTCGGCTTCCATAAAGCTCCCCTTCAGTGTGTCTAAGTCTTTTGCCATTTCGAATAGCACCAGGCAGGGATGCCCACTCTCGCCGTTACTATTTGCTCTCTGTATAGAGCCACTGGCAGCGGCCATCAGATTGGATCCCAATATCTCGGGGGTAACGCTGGGGAGCAAAGAATTTAAGATTGCGTTGTTCGCAGACGACGTGCTCTTGACCCTTACTAATATCCATATCTCTCTCCCAAACCTTCTCAGGGAGTTGGGGACATATGGAACTCTTTCTGGTTATAAATTAAATTCCAGTAAGACAGAAGCTATGCCCATTGGGCTTCTCCCCGAAAGTTGGGACCACCTGCATCTGAACTATAAATTTAGATGGAAGTCGGAGGCGGTTAAATATCCAAGAGTTCAGATTTCTTCATCTTATGACACCCTTTATAAACACAATTCCCCCCCTTTTCAGAGACATACGGGCGAAGTTATCCAAGTGGCTGTCTCTTCCTCTGTCTTGGATGGGTCGAATGATTGCAGTAAAAATGACCATTCTTCCCAAGCTCATATACGCTTTTGAAACTTTGCCGGTGAGGATTCCTCTCTCGGAACTTAAATCATTACAGGCAGCGATCATGGACTTCATCTGGCACCGGAAGAGACACAGAGTGGCTAGGGAGCTGCTCTTGACACATAAACTTAGAGGTGGGAGTGCTCTGTCCCCGATATTTTGAAATATTATCGTGCTACACACTTAAGGAGAATCCCGTGTTGGACATCCCTTTGGGCTTATAATAGATGGACCAAAATAGAGAAGCTGTGGATATCTTCTATCTACCCAAACTTATTTCTGTGGCCGCCTGCCCGGGCATGCCCTCAATCTCCTCTATTGGGCCCAATGCAGTTCACTTGTGAGCTGTGGAACTCCTGCACGAAGAGATTCGCCCTGATGTCCCCTTGCTCCCCCCTGGTGTCATTTATTTACCAACCGTTGCTTCCAAGTAGTCTTGAATCTGACATTGTACACCCGTGGTTGAAGGCAGGCCTGTTTTGATACATGGACATAATAGATGGGAAGACCATGGAAATCCATACATTTGAGTACTAGAGGAAACACTTTTTATTACCGAACAGAGCTTTCTACCAATTTCTCCAGATTAGAGACTTAGCCGGACCTCTGTTTGGTAGGGCGGGAGTATCGGTCCCTACTGATTTCAAGAGGTTATGTAGGTCATCTATGGGAACTAAGGGTCTGATTTCTGCAATTTACTCCTTATTGTCTGATCCCCGAGAATCACAGGGCGAGCCTTTCCGTTACATGTCGAGGTGGGAGGCGTATTTGGGGAGAAAAATTTCGGAACAGGACTGGTCGTACATTTGGAGCAATGCTGTTAAGTCTTCCATCTGTACATTATACAAGGAAAACATATATAAAATTTTGACTTTGTGGTATTACACCCCGGAGGTTCTCCACAGGTTAGATCCTTCCATTTCCGCGACATGCTGGAGATGTCAGACGGGTTTAGGTTCTATATATCACATCTTCTGGTCCTGTCCGGGAATCCGCTCTTTATGGAGTCAAGTGAAGACCTTAATAGATAAAGTTTTACACGCGGATATTCCCTTGGACCCTTTGGTTTTCCTATTGGGGGCTAGAGCTAGAGGATTGAGCAAATTGGCGTCCAAACTTTTTCTTCATATAACTACAGTGGCTAGATGTTTGGTTGCAAAAAACTGGAAACAGACATCTACCCCATCCCTTCTGGGTCTCAGGAGAAGAATCCTAGATGTTAAGCGCATGGAACACCGTACAGCGATGATGCACGACTCAGTGGACAAATATATGATGATATGGTCTCCGTGGGAATACTATGATGCTGCTAGTGAGCTCACGTCCCTTTAAGGCAGGTCTCAGGAGACCCTTCATCTCTCCCCTATCCCCCCTTCCCCATCCTCCCCCCTCTCCAGTTTGTCTTGTTGACGTCCTACTTGTTTGTTTGTCTGCCATGCTGTCGAACTTGAATAGGTTGCTTTATTATGTTCAACACCTTGATAACTATTAATGGTGGGACTGGAAGGTGGGCGCCTGTTCGTCCTGGGTTCCTCTTATCTACGCTCTTGGGTGGGTTACGCCCGTTTTTCGGGGTGCTGGACTTATACTCACACGAGAGATATTTTCCGTTTGCATTTTTCCTTTGTTTGACTTAATCTCCCAGGACCTAGAGTACTTTATATATACCACCCTGGCTAAAAAGTTCACGTGTAGTATGCTGACAGTGTTTTATGTTAATTATGCTATTTATCTTTGTCTTGATTCTTTCTGGAAAATTAATAAAAACTTATAGTGACAAAAAAAAAATAAATGTTTTTCATAAGCGTTCAATCAGCAGTAATCTTATCCATAACAATAGCAACATTAACATAAGCATGAAAAAAATGAAAAACAGCTCCGTGCGATCGGGGTGCAATTGTAACAAAACCATTTCACTCAGGTGGGGATTCCCAACTAGGTTCTCACCCCTGAAAAAACAGGAATCAAGGAGATGGGCTTCACTTCTACATGAGTTTGTGAGTCCAGGGTCCCTCTGACCGTCTGCCTTATCTATTAGAGAAAATTCAGCATTATATCACATATCACATGTATATCTACTTAAAAATAGTGGTTTTAAACCCAGAGAGAAGGTCCCAGGTATCGCCAGGGTACCTAATCACAGTCAGATAATCTGTGTCCATTGGAGGTACTGGGATCTCTAGTGTAGCGACCGGTGGTAAGGCCGCGGGTGTGTGTGTATGATCTTTCTCAACAGAATCCCCATACTCAGGTTTAACCGGTAATAACGTTTCTTTACTGTAAAACATATTTATATCACAGTCAACTGAACTATATGCGCACTTGTATATATATTAGAGTCTCTGGATCTTCACTTCTTCCGGGTACGCAGCAAGAAAAAAACACAACAATGAAGGTATCTTTCCCTAACTTTCCCTAAAATCACGTACCAGTCTTATCACAGAAGAAGATGTCGCTCCCACGTAGCAGGCCTGGGGATCTCCTCACTCTTCTTCTTTGGTCTCCTTCTGCAGGTAACAGTCTGTCTCTCCCAGTCTCAGGGCACACAGAGCAACAGCAGAAGGGAGATCACAGCAGCACAAATGGCTCCCTTATGTCGGTCACGGCCCCTGCACAAGCACTCTGGGTGCTCGGCGGGCAAGGTTTTGCAGAGCGGCCAGAGTCACAGCACCAAAGTCCAGTGGCCCAGGATCAGTCACAGGGGCTTCTGCGGGGTGATTTTTCCGGCAAGGTGTTGCAAAGTAGTCCACTTTAAACAGACATCCACAGGGAGATCTTCTCTTGTTCAACTCTGTGTCTGTACTAAGCTCTTTCACTTTGTCTTCCTGGGTAAACAAAAGAGATGGCTGGGAGTTTCCCAGCTCTGTGATTGTACAGTCCACTGATGCCCCCTGGTGGACAAGTGCGGACTGTGCACAGTTCCTTTCAGTTTCAATTTCAATAATACAATCTGAATTGTACACCTCATTACACTAGTATGACTTGTTATTAGATGGTTCGACTTGAGAAGTCCCTTCACAAAGGTCTCCACTTTTTCAGGGGAGGTAAAGGTGTGGGATATTCCCGAGCTTTCCCTGATCCAAAGGGTGGCTGGATATCTGAGCTGGAAGTGGATACCTCCATGGTACAGTTTTGTACATGTACAGTAGGGCTGAATGCTGTGTGTCATCTTGTCACTTCCACTGAGAAATCGTCAAATACAAGGACTCTCTTGGCTGTCTATCAACACTTATTGGGTAAATCTTTTGAAGGTCTGCAGGATTTTCATCTTATCGTTGTAGTCTAGAAAGTGCATGATTATCTGGCATGAACGTTTTGGCCTTTCCCTTCCATTATTTTTGGTGGGGTCAGTGACCCAAACCTGTGGGCTCGTTCTACTATTCTACCTGTGGATAGGCGTGGGGCCTTGGAGAGATCATTTTCACATATGGGCTTCAGATCTTTGGGCAAATAAGATTCTGGCAGGCCCACCAAGCGTAAATTATTGCGGTGTTAGCGATTGTCCAAGTCATTTAACCGATCCCACAGTAGGGAGTTTTCTTTAGCCAGAGCCAGTATCTTATTATGGTCATTTGAGGTATCATCCTCGATATTTAAGCCCTTTTTCTTGCTCGGAGATGATCTCGGCCTACTATTCTTGTCTGTCTTGTAGTCTCTTTAGGATGGTATTAAGCGAGTCCTCAAAGATAGATTTGATCTCCAGCATGATTTTTGCCATAATGCTATTGACTATGGTGGTGATGTCTGCCTGGAGACCCTGGCACCCGACAGGTGACGTAGTGTCCATATTGGGTGCCTCGGTGGGCTTGCCTTCTGAAGGCTCTTTGGGTGCACACATGCTTAGGTTTTTGACTGGTATCCTCGTGTTGGGTCCTCCAGTGATGGATTCCCCTGAAGGCTGATGCTGTTTTTGGCCACTGTGTAGTAGGTAGCGGTCTATATAGGGATGCCGATTATCCAGCTTTTGCTCAGACAAAGAGTGCTCACTCAGTGCATTGGGTCAGTGGGTGGGGCATAGGCTGGCTGGGGAGGTGAGCACTGGATACAGGGTCTATGGGGATGGCGTTGAGACCCTTACCCCAGAGGAAGTCTTGTGTTCTTTGTGCCCCTCTGCTGGGTCTTTTCTGTACCTGTTATAAGCTCCCCAGCTGCCCGCTCTTTATTCAGTATGTAGATGACGGTGTCTGTGCATGCGTAGTAAGCCTGGGGCCCAGCCACTTTCCCTGTTGACTAAAACTGGAAGAGCCAGTTTTAGCTCCGCCCCTCTCAGTGAGTGTCGCTCCAGTACCTACTAGAGCCCGGGGTCTCATCCAGAAGTGTAGGCCCAATGCTTCCTCTTCAAGCTGGACCACAAACCCCCTCTGGTCAGGCCCCAGAGCTGTGGGCCCACGTATGTCTCCAGGTGCAGGGAGCCCTCCCCTCGTCTGCTCTTAGTACCCGCTGTTTCATGCCTCAGTGCTGCCGGAGGGGGTGTCTTTGGCTGGGTGTGTCTCAGGGTGTCCCATGGGGAGGCCATAGGGGTGCCGTGGTGTGAGATGGCTGGATGGTGTCAGGGAAGAAGGAGCAGTCTTACCACCTCCACTGCGGCTGATCCGTGGTCTGATCCTGCGCCTTTGTTTCTCTGTGGCGGGTTCCTAAGGAGGATGCGTGGGGGATCGCTTGGTGGAGCAGGGGGTTAACGCCAAAAAAAAGGGGGTTGGGCAGGTGAGCCACCCGGCGCTGATGGGTGCGGGTGGGCCTCAGGTTGCACAGGTTGCACAAGCAGGGGTTAGACAGGGCCCAAGCTTGGATTTGGTCTCCCAGCCTAGAGAACTGACGGATGGGGATGAAAGTCAATTTATAGCAGCTCCCTGTGTGCCCGGGTGCAGATTGGGCAGGCTGGGATGGGTAAAAGGGCTGTGGAGAGGCTGGATGGTGTGGTTTTTCTTAGTGGATCCAGGAGTCCACTGCCATACGTCTTGCTTCTACGGCGGCCATCTTTTTCCTCCTTCAGTTTTTCTATTTTAATAAATTTGCACAAATATCTACATTTCTGTTTTTTTCAGTCAAGATGGGGTGCAGTGTGAGAAAAAATGAACTTTTTTGAATTTACCAAATGGCTGCAATGAAACAAAGAGTAAAATTTTTAAAGGGGCTTGAATACTTTCCGAACCCACTGTGTAAATATAGTGCCTTGAAAAAGTATTCCGTCCCCACAACCTTTTCCACTTTTTTCACATTACACCCAAAAACTTAAGTGTATTTTATTGGTATTTCCTGTGATATTTTAACACATTGTAGGTAGGATTTGTGAACGTTAAAATAAATGAAACATGGTATTCTAAATATTTTAAAAATATACATCTGAAAATTGTGATGTGCATTTGTAATCAAACCCTCTAATTCAATACTTTGTAGGACCTCATTTTACTGTACTGCTGCAAGTCTTTGGAGATATGTGTCTACCAGTTTTGCTCATCTAGAGGCTGAAATTTTTAACCTTTCTTCTTTGTAAATCTGTAGCTCAATGATATTAGATGGTGAGCGTCTGTGAAAATCTTTTTCAAATCTTTCCCCAGATTCTCAATGGGATTAGGTCTGTAGTTTGACTGGCCCATTCAAACACATGAATATGCCATGATCTAATCCATTCCAATGTAGTTCTAGCAGTATGTTTAGGATCATTATCCTGCTGGAAGGTGAACCTACACCCCAGTGTCAAGTCTTTTGAAGCCTCTAACAGGTTTTCTCCAGGATTTCCCTGTATTGAACTCCATCCATCTTTCCATGAACGCTGACCAGCCCCGATCCCTGCTGAAGACGAGCCTCCTCACTGAATGATGCTGCCACCACCATACTTGCTGGTGAGCATGGTGATTTCAGAGTGATGTGAAGTGATAGTTTTCTCACTTAGGGTTTTTCATGTAGCCTAAAAGTTCTACTTTGATTTTCTTCCACTTGCTAACTGTGTCCCCTGCATGGCATGTGGAAGAAGACTTTTTTTTCACTGACTTAATAGAATTTTACTATAAACATTTTTTTATTTTCCACTAAACATTTTTGAAATTTGGGATATTCAAAATTTATCTGGCCATATTGTTTTTTATACTTCGGAAGTTGCTGTAAGGTGAAGGTAAAGAAAAACAAGTCTGTCTGTAAGAAAGTAGTTTATTCTTCCCTGGATATCTCTACAGACTGATTCCCACCTGCAATCACTGTAAATGTCATGACATACAGCAGTTTCCATGCTTGGGAGATGTAGCACTCCCTTTCCAGTATCCCAAAGGTGTATTCATCCTATCAGTCAGTCTTTATATTCAGCTCTCAGCTCAGAAAATCTTTGACTCAGCGATCAAGTCATTCTAAATTATAGAATGCACAAAGCTCCTATCTGGAGCAGAAAAAAAGATATGGCTTTATGATGACTGTCAGAACCAATTTGACTGTTGTTTTGCTAAGATCATACATGCTCATTGTCCCATGTTCATCACATTTTTAGGGAACAGTCAGAAGTAGAGGATTCTGAAAGGTCTGCCATCTTTTTTACTTTTCAGCACCAACTGGTTTCTGTGAACATTTTACAAGCCCTTATATCTTATACCATATCTTATGCCTAACAGGTTACCAATATAATTTAATGTTACCAAATAATATTTCTCAAAGCTTACCCCTTCCTATGTTTAAGGAGACACATGGACAACTTGTATCTGAGTACGAACGCCACAGAAGAAGAGGCAGTCACATTGTATTATGCTTTCAGTAAAACAGAAAAAAAAAACAATTAAAAGGATAATTTTATTTATATTATACTAAAATATCACATTTCACTCAAAAAGTGTATATATTGCGAAATAAATTGCAAATCAAGCCATTAAAAGTGACAGTATCCTTACAAAAAATAGCATGGACATTGGGTAGTGGGTTAAAGGGAAATGAATATAGGGTCACAGTATATATAATCCAGCACTTCCCACATTCCCTCCCTGCCTGTTTTTACCCTATGCATACAATAAAGGAAGAATTTTAAGACATCGGTGGGTGCCGCTATTCCTCTACTTTATGGACATTGTTCTGAATAGCTCCGACTGGTTGAGCACGGCACTATTTGGCAGTACTAACAACAGAGTCCAAGTAACCCGAGTGAATATACCTGCGTTAAATGGTCAGTAGATAAAAATCAGTGTGTAAAATACCACTTATCTGGTCTTGAACAGAGGATATTTCCTGCCTGATACCATGTTTCCCCGAAAATAAGTCACCCCCGATTATAAGACAGGGCAGGGCTGGGGGCAATTTTTTTAATATAAGTCATACCCCGATAATAAGACAGGGTGACTTATTTTCGGGGAAAATGTGGTGGGGTGGGGGGGGGCCCAGGGGAATATCTCATACTTACCGCTGCTGCCACTGCTGTCTCCAGTGCCCCCGCTGTGTTCCCGGTGCCTGGGTGAGCGGGGCAGGTATTTTAAATCCCTCACCGCTGTCCCAGCCAATCACAGGCCAGGAACTGCCCAGAGGTCAATCGCAAGCCAGTCGCGCTGCATGACGTCAGTCTGGCCTGTCATTGGCTCCCCAGGCAGCTCCTGGCCTGTGATTGGCCGGGACAGCGGCACGTGTGCAGGCCGGGCTGTCTGTGCGACGATGCCCAGCCTGCGTGCTGCTGTGCCTGTCGGAGGTGCCCGGGCCTGTGGGAGGTGCCCGGGCCTGTCGGAGGTGCCCGGGCCTGTCGGAGTCGCTGTGATGCCGGGATGTGCTGCGGTCCTCAAGCATGTGGATGCCTGGGATGTGCTGCGGTCCCTGGTAGTCGGAGGAGCCCAGGTCAGTGTGCCCCTGTCAGTGTGCCCCTGTCAGTGTGCCCGTAGTGTGAGTGTGCCCCTGTATGTGTGAGTGTGCCCCTGTATGTGTATGCCCCTGGGTTAGGGTTAGGGCTAGGGTTGAGGGCTAGGGCTAGGGTTAGGGAGGGAAATATAAGACAAACCCCGAAAATAAGTCAGGGTGGGACTTTTGGGGGTAAAATTAATATAAGACACTGTCTTATATTCGAGGAAACACGGAAGCAGAGGATAAGCACCCTATAGTCAGTATGGCGTCCCCGCTCTACGATGACTAGCCCTAAAATTTCCCTACATAAACCAATTTGTCGAACAAACACAGTTCACTATTGCTGTAAATGTTACAAAAAAAGTACTTAGTATTTTTTTTCAGTAGAGAGTGAAAAAATGCAAATTGCAAGGTGTATCTACATATGTATAGTCCCTATCACTAATGTCCTACCCCTAAATGTGCTAAATAAGGTTTCATCCAAACAGGAAAGTGAAAAGAAATCAGGCAAAATATGTAATTAAAACCTTATGAGGGAAAGATGGGCCACACCCCTAAATATGTACTACAAAAAAAAAAAAGAAAATTAGGGCCCACACACTTTTAGAGTAAAATGACTGTACTTAGTCAACATGTCTTGATACAAATGTTTTTAAACCGCTCAAATAAACAACTACCAGACCCCTGGCATTAGGGTATTTTAAACTTAATTCCACCAAGCTACATGGCTCTTTTATCTCATTTATGTTATTCACTTATATAGCAGTATTCATTTCCACAATACTTTATAGACAATCATCACCATTGGGGCTCCCAATCAATTTTCCATATCAGTGTGTCTTTAAAGAAGTGTGGGAGTAAATTGGAGTGCTGGGAGGAAACCCACGCAAACACGGGGAGAACATACAAACTCCTTGCAGATGTTGACTTTAGTGGGACTTAATCCGAGGACCACAGTGATGCAAAGCAACAGTCCTAACAAGTGAGCCACCGTGCCGCCCAAACATACAATAGGTATACCACAGGTATTAACGTAACAAAAGTTTTATTGTAACGTTTTACAAGTGTAACATATAAACTATATTTTGCAGACGTTAAAGAGTTAAGCAAAAGTCCCAGATGCTGTTAATTGTTTAGTGCCACCTACATAAACTCACAGTCTCTGCTTTTCAATAACGCCACAGTCCAGATGTTCCTCGCGCCTCCACCATGTTCTGTCTTCTTCTACACATCAGTGTGCACATCTTCTATCCCCTTCCCCCTTCCATGACAGCTGAATTTCTGGCTGAATTACATGTGTTTTTTCCCTTCTACTTTCTTTCTCCGAGTTTGTTTACAACGACTACCAAGAGCCATAGCTACTCTGGTTTTATTTTAAGGATGGTCGATGACTAACAAAGTTAAAAGGAGCTTAGCACTAAAAACAGACCTATTTATAGATTACTGTTGTTTCAGTGCATTATTATACTGTAGTATCTGAAGTTTTTCTTTCTGTCACTAGAGCTTGGAGATTGTCAGGTTCACTGAAGGTTAGTTCATGTATTGCTGCAGGGAAAGGGAATGGGACTGCCTCTATCAATGTAGGAATTACACTAGACCTATGATAACATTCACTGCAAGGCATGTCTGTACCAACACACAATGCAGGCAACGGACATGGAAATGAAGAGTTTACTTAGGTGCTTAATAAAGGTCTACACCAACCTCAACGAGTCACTAAAACCCTGCGTTACAATTTATTCACTGGTATAATAAATACATGGGTTGTTATTGTTACAGCTAATATGGACATGAATCAATCTTTTCCAGTACTACACACAGAATACATCTGAATATATGAATGTGTAGACCCCACACAGTGAAATAGTCTGGCCCTTGGACTTCCTTGATTTTGTCCGATGGTCAACATGTATCCAGCTATGTACACGTGATGGGCACTTGGAATAGTGTAAGCAATGTAATATTACCCTATGTAGGCTTACTTATAAGTAATTAAATGATTTATACATACAATAAATTTAGTAGGCTTCTAGTAATCAGAGAAGTGACTAATGGGTGACACTTAAGAGGAAAGTTTTGACCTCTTTTTTTAACTCACTTTCCTGGTTCCTTGATGGCAGTCCTACCTGAAATCCCTGATGGCAGTCCTGTTTCATAAGGCTGTGGCATGCAACTCTAATATCCTGCTCATTTTTTTCAACTGCAGTATTTTCTATTGTCAGAGAAGAGAATTTACCATTTTGTGTAGCATCCATTTTGTATGTCATAGTTGGAGTGTCTGATTCACAGTGACTCATAACACAGAGTGGGCGGGGAAGGTCACATTACTGTTCATGCCCCTATTGTTGCTATTGGCTAATGGATTGAAGTCAAACCCTCTCTTTGTAGCACTATTTAAGTACCAGCATAGGCTAATAAAGGCAGAGGTCAAGGAGTTAAAATTTTAAAAATTAAGATCTAGCGCTTACTGAATAGACACCTTTCAATTATACCCTATACAACCTAGAATTAAGTCTTACACCAATTTAGATATTAAAATATTGATTTATTTCCAAATCTTTAAAAATAATGCTTGTATTTAGTTTTATAAAATCTTATGTTAGTGTAAAATGTTAAAAATAATGTTCATAAAAATAAGTCTATCACTTAGTTGTTTTCACTGGCGGAGGTAGATTTTTGTGGGTTCTTCACTTGTGTACCACTATGTCGTCTCTTCAGTGTGTTATTGTCATCTAAGGAAAATGAAATGTAATTATCACTGCTTATGGTTCCAAGGTGATGTATACAATTTTAAATCACCAGTCTCACCTTGAGGTGTTTTAATGTTGTTGATACAGACCCCCTTCTGTTGTGGTCTCTTTATGTGGAGGATTCTATCTAGACACAAATTTAATTACATTTATTATTTGTACCGGGGTTGTATGTCTAGGGACAACTCATGAACCATACACACATTATAACTTTCTGCTTGTATATGGTGTGGTTTAGATGGGCAACTTCTGCCTAGAAATATATGGTACAATTAGAGATTGTTCAATTAATATTGTTTATGTAGCTATAGAAATTTTTTCATATGTACAGACCTTGTAACTCTCTTATAACCATCTGCGCTGGGATCTTGATCATTAGTTTCAGCCTGCAAGTGTAATTTACAAAGTCAGACTAACTGGGTGGTGATTCCATCACCTTATATGATTATGACCTTCACTATATATACATATGAGCATTTGTTCTATTGCCCTTATTGCAATCCAATTCGTGCTATGTACTTGTCAATTGCCTCAGTATAATTGGACTAATCTAATAAGCTATACGTACTCACTCTTAATTGGTACTGGTAAGTCCTTGCATCAGTTTCAGTCGGTGCCCCTATGAACGACTGGTCAGTTTCCCGCAATTTTGTGAATCCCGGGCAGGTCCACAAACACCACGGGTGACAGTGATGCGCCCGGCTTCCGGGTCTGGTGACGCCACCGGAAGTCCGCAGTCAGATGATCTGTTGCGGTCACGTGATTTCAGTCGTTGCTATGGAAGTGACTTGGCGTCCGTCGGTCAAGGGCTGTTAACGTGCAGCAAATGCATAGGATGGGCCAATTAATGGGTGTCTATTCAGCAAGCACTAGAACTTAATTTTTAAAATTTTAACCCAATAATACGATTGAGGGATTAGAACACACGGGAGTCCCTCGTAAAGTTGTAGCTGCTACTAAATTAGGGAAAGAGGGTGGTCACGGTGACACTACTCGTCTCATTAGCTGGCTCCAATGTAAAGTAGTTAGTAGAAGTCAGTGAGTACAACCAGAGGCATTGTTGTGCTTTATTGATTCTCCATGAGAGCTCATTGAACACATTAATTTGGAGTTCACGTGTCATAGAAGGAGTGGAGTTCCATCACACTATCATACTGAGAATATATCATTTGAAGTGAAATGGAATAAGAGTGATGAAAACTGAATACGGTAATTATACATTTGAACTAGACAGTTTCTAGCTTTGGTTTATAGAATATTACTATGACAGTAGCATTGTTGAATGAGTTGTTTGTTCACAGCATATTAATGAGCTACTAATGGAATATTTCATAAATATGAAATCGGTTTGCATTCTCACCAGCACAATCATCTGTTTCTGGGGTCGGTGGAACCACTCGGTTGCAGAGCTACACAGTGCAGGTTTGCCGACTGAATAGTGTCCGTGCACAGGTACTACACATCTGCCCCCTAATTATTTGAGTTGCAGTAAACAGCCATTACCACTAAATAACTGAGCAGTTCTTAAGCAAAGAAGAAACTGTATATACTAGCATAAAAGAATAAATAACTATACACAATATATATATCAGCAGAGTAATAAAACTGTGCACATCAGTATGTACCAGCATCCAGCAGTTAATAAAATGTACACACAAGTATATATCAGCAGCGAAGATACCCTACACATAATTATATACAAGCATCTAGCTATGAAAAACCAAACACACAAATATACAATGTATCAGGAGGATGTAAAGGATGAACCACATACAGAACCACTGTACACATTGCAGAAATCAAGCATTATCATCCTTACAGATTAATCCTTGTAGGTATTGCAGCAATCATACATTGATTACATGCGGTAATCATCCATCACATGCTTTTTAGGTAGGTTTACAATGCGCCATTAGTGGAAACATGCTGCCATTCTCCACATGAACAAATAAAACTCTTGAGTTTATTGAGCACCGAACAATCTACACTGTGTGCAGAAGTATTAGGCAAGTTTTGACAATATCATCAATTTCATGCATATTTTCCAATGATGTATATTTGTGTAATGAGGGATGGTGATGCCTAAGGATGTCAACCTCCTTTATCAAGGTGTGCAGAATCATTAGGCAGGCTGTTATCGTCAAGCGAAATGAGCTAAAAAAGATATTTATCTGACTCTGAAAAGTCAAAAATTGCCTTAAATCAATTTTTCAATGAACAAAGTTAATTTTAAAGTTCATTTTAATAATAGATCTTGGAATAATAGTAGTTTCCACAATTGGATGTGTTTTAAAAAAATGTTCCTGAGCTGATATAATGTTATATACAGTAGTGCTCAAAAGTTTACATACCCCGGCAAATTTTTTGCTTTCTTTGCCTTTTTACAGAGAATCTGAAGAATAGCGCAAAAACTTTTTTCCCTTAATGGTTAGTCTTTGGGTGAAGCCATTTATTGTCAAACTACTGTGTTTACACTTTTTAAATCATAATGACAACCAAAAACATCCAAATGACCTGTTTGCTTGTAATCAGCATATGTGCATAAAAGCTGAGTTTCTGGGATCCAGGCAGACTCTTGAATCTTTCATTCAGCTACTGATGTTTCTGTATTGTGACTCATGGGGAAAGCAAAAGAATTGTCAATGGTTCTATGGAAAAAGATAGTTCAACTGTATAAGACAGAAAAGAGATACAAAAAGATATCCAAGGAATTGATAATGACAGTCAGCAGTGTTCAAACTGTGATTAACAAATGGAAAATCAGGGGCTCTGTAAAAACCAAACCACGATCAGGTACACCAGCAAATATTTTGGCCACAACTGCCAGGAAAATCGTTCACGATGCAAATAAAAACTCCCAAATAACATCAGCTGAAATACAGGACTCACTGAAAACTAGTGGTGTGGCTGTTTTAAGATGCATAATAAGGAGGCACTTGAAGAAAAATGGGTTGCATGGTTGAGTCGCCAAAAGAAAGCCATTATTGCGCAAATGCCACAAAGTATCTTGCCTACAATACGCCAAACAGCACAGAGACAAGCCTCCAAACATCTGGAACAACGTAACTTGGAGTGATGAGACCAAAATCAAACTTTTTGGCCACAACCATAAACGTTACATTTAGAGAGGTAACAACAAGGCCGGTGATGAAAGGAACGCCATTCCTACTGTAAAGCATGGAGTTGGATCACTGATGATGTGGGGATGTGTAAGCTATAGATGTGCAAGAATCTTGGTCAAAGTTGAAGGAAAGATGAACGCAGCATATTATCAGCAAATACTGGAGGCAAATTTGTACTCATAAGACCGAAAGCTGCGCATGGGATGTACTTAACGCTTCAACATAACAATGATCCAAAACACAAGACCAAGCCGACCTGTCATTGGCTACAGCAGAACAAAGTGAAGGTTCTGAAGTGACCACTTCAGTCTCCTGATCTCAACGTCATTAAGACACTCTGGGAGAACTCAAGCACCCAGTTTATGCAGGAAAGGAAAGGAATTTACAGGAAATAGGGGCTTTTTGCCAATAGAATGGGCAGCTTTAAGACCTGAGAAAATAAAGAGTCTCATCCACAATTAACACAAAAGATTTCAAGCTGTTATTAATGACAAGGGGACAATATATGGTATTAAGAACTGCGGTATGGGAACTTTTGATCAGGATCATTTAGATGTTTTTGATTGTCATTATGATTTAAAAAGAGAGGCCAAATGTTGAATGGCACAGGCTGCTTAGTGCAGGAGCTCCAGCAGAGATTGGCTTCAATTTGGCATAACAAGGTGAAAAACCACTCTGGAAAGCCCTAAATAAGTTACCTGGTGACCTGGGGACACAGTGGTTCCAATGGTGCATGGCAAGTCAGCAAGAAGGAGATCTCCAAAGAAGGTGACTGCATATTTCTCCAGAGACCAGGTACTGAATATAGACTCCAACATGGCTGGAGCTTCTCACTCCCCAGCCCACTCTGCCTGCTTTTCACAAATTGGCTCTCACACAGCAACCTCAAAAGGGGGAGGGGAAGCTCAGACAGGTATTCCTCTTACACAGAAAACAATGGAGGTTTTGCTAAAGTCCCTGAGGCAAGAACTGCAAGCTGGTCTTAAAAAAATGATAGCTGAGTTTAAGGCAGAATTCAGGGTAGAACTCAATGACATGGGAACGAGAATAGACCACCTGGAGCAGAAGCTGGCAGGACTTACTAAATCTCATAATTAACTAATAGATGCTAATGAGGCCTAAGAAAAGGAGGTTTCCCAATTCCACAACATGACACTGGATTTTGAGGACAGATCCAGAAGGAATAATATTCGCATTCGAGGGATTGATAAATCTACTCATGACAAAGATCTGCCTAGTCTCCTGCAAAGCTTCATACATACAGTGAGTCCTTCTGCAGACAGCAAGGACTTAATTGTGGATAGAATACATAGGATTCCAAAACCAAAAGGTCTCAACCCAGATTTACCACGAGATGTTATTGCCTGCATTCATTTTTATATAATAAAGGAGACTTTTATGGTTGGCCTCAGGAAAAGGCCAAAACTTCTAGTTAACTTGGCCCACCTGAAGGTATTCCCTGACTTGTCAGCAGGTACTTTAGCTCAGAGGAGGGAGTATATGCCATATGCCCTCAGGGAACAAGGACTAAAGTACCACTGGAGGTTCCCCATGAAACCAAAAGTCTTGAGGGACAATTCCATATTTATCTGCACATCCCCAGAAAAGGCGAGAGATTTATTGCTAACATGGAAGATTCAGCCTAAATATCCGAATGACAGAAGAGCTCCTCAGGCACAGAAAAAGAAAAAACTGAACCCAAACTGGTTCACGGCATGATTGATTACTAGAGAGCTGTTCCTGATTCCTGCTTTCTACTGTCTCTATGGTGATGTTGAAACCAGGCAAAGTTGCCCACACAGTGTCTTTTTTTCGCTCTCTTTCAAATTTTAAAATTTTTTCCTTGCTTCTTTTTTTTACTGTTTGCTTGATTTTGGAACTGTAAGGGGACTTCCTCTTATGGTGAAGCAAAATTTAGGCTTGATAACCCTGCATTTGCTTATACAAACAAATTTGTTTCCCTGTCTGTCCTCCCCATGTTTTTCAATCATTTAGGAGCAATGGTTTCACATAAAACAGTATATAGTATTAACAATGCATAGTAAGGTTATATCTATAAATGCCAGTGGTTTGAACTTGCAAGGTAAAAGATCCATCTTCTGGAAGAATATTTGTAAAGAAACTGCTGATGTAATTTGTGTTCAAGAAATGCACTTGTTGGCACAGGACAATGCTCGACTGAAGAATCCTCGATATCCACATCAGTGTTTTGCACACAAGGCTAAAAGAGCTGGAGTGGCTATTTTTGTAAGAGACTCCCTATCCTTTAAATTGTATGACACTACCAGTGAGCTGGAGGGGCGTTTTATTTTCCTTGATTGTTCTTTAAACAACACTAGGTACACGATTGTATGTGTATATGGCCCAAATATGCACCAGTTCTAATTTATCAGACACTTAAGAGAGTTCAGGTGTTCTCCAAAGGGTTTAAAAATTGTCTGCGGAGATTTCAACCTCCCCATGTCTGCCGGTGTTAGATTGCTCAAACAGGCGTACCCGCTTGAGGATGGATTAAATCACTGGTTTCAGAATATAACTTACATGACATCTAGAGATATCTCCACAGCTCTGGAATAATAGAACTCTAGGTTGTGCGCTTGAGGCAACGATAGGTGTGATCCTGTGGTCTGACCATGTTCCTGTGTCACTCACAATATCTGATAGGGATTCTTCAGTCAAAGCTAAGGTGGTGTTTAAATGATTTTTTACTGACCAACAAACAAAACATTGAATTAATAGAGACCAAGTTAAAAGACTTCTTTGACATAAATGATAATAACTCCACTTCAGACAAAGTGGTATGGTCAGCCCACAAGGCACACATGAGAGGTATTTTTATTAAGATGCCAGCAGTAGAAAAGAACAGAAGAGAGGCAGTGTCAGACTATTAACTCAAATGAACAATCTGGAACAAAGCTACAAGAAAAACCCTACCCCACAGTTGTCCAAAAAATAGCGGAACATAAAATGAGGCTACGTGCTCTACTTTTATTCAAGTACCAAAAAGCACTTAAAAAGTCCAAAACAAAATATTATGCAATGGGAGATAGAGCAGGGAAAATTTTAGCTAGGACAATCAAAAAATGAGAGATAAGAAATAGGATTGCATACTTGAATAAACCTGATGGGATTAAAGTACTAAATCCGATCGACAGTTAAAGAATATAGGCAATTTTATTATTCATTGTACAACCTAAAATAGGATCCCCATACAATTCAGCCTTATCCACAAGAAATTGGTAACTTCCTAGAAAAAAATCTCGCTCCCCAAAGTATCAGTGGCTCAGCTAACTGATGTAAATACTCCCATATGCAGGGCCGTATTTACCCTTAGGCACTTGTAGGCACGTGCCTAGGGCGGAGCCATTCGGGGGAGGGCGGCATCTAAGTGTCTTTTTTTTTTTTTTTTTACAATTTTTTTTTCTGTGCTCCCGGCCAGCCGGGTCGCAAGCCCCGCCCCCGTCATCATTAGGCCCGCCCACCCACGGCACCTCAGCCTGCAGGCAGTCGCAAGCCCCGCCCCCGTCATCATTAGGCCCGCCCACCCACCTCGGCCTGCAGGCAGTCGCAGCAGACCCAGAAAAAGAGACAAGGAGGTTCCACTTCCGCGGAGGCGGCAGCATATCGCTGGCAGGCAGTGGAAGAGCTCTGAGTCAGCATCGAAGTCCGGATGCCATCGCCGGTATGTGTGCACTGCTGATGCATGGGCTCCATGCACCAGGGCTGTATCAATGAGGGGACTGGCTGGTCATTTGTCCCGGCTGCACCAGGCAGGGAGGGCGCTGCCAGCCTTCTGCTGCAGTGCCCGAGGCCGGGTGTGTCTGCCAGCCGCATGTTACGCCCCTCCACATTCATTTCCACCTGTGGAGCAGAACAGTATGTCTATGGCTGCTCTGTGCTTACAGGACCTGTGATGATGTCACATGGAGGGGCGGAGTCAGGGGTCACATGATCAGCTCCTATGCAGGACTCTGCCGTTCTGGTTGTCATGGTGCTGGATGAGGTGAAATTAATGTGTGAGATCGGATCAGGAGGGATTTACAGTGTGGATATAGCAGCCATGTGTGTATGAGGTGTACGGAGCGCAGCTGCGTGTGTGTGAGGTGTACGGAGCAGAGCCGCATGTGTACTAGGTGTACGTAGCGGAGCCGAGTGTGTACGAGGTGTACGAAGCGGAGCCGAGTGTGTACGAGGTGTGCAGAGCGGAGCCGCGTGTGTTCGAGGTGTGCGGAGCGGAGCCGCGTGTGTACGAGGTGTGCAGCGGAGCCGAGTGTGTACGAGGTGTGCAGAGCGGAGCCGCGTGTGTTCGAGGTGTGCGGAGCGGAGCCGCGTGTGTACGAGGTGTGCGGAGCGGAGCCGCGTGTGTACGAGGTGTGCGGAGCGGAACCGCGTGTGTGCGAGGTGTGCGGAGCGGAGCCGCGTGTGTGCGATGTGTGCGGAGCGGAGCCGCGTGTGTGTGCGAGGTGTGCGGAGCGGAGCCGCGTGTGTGCGAGGTGTGCGGAGCTGAGCCGCGTGTGTGCGAGGTGTGCGGAGCTGAGCCGCGTGTGTGCGAGGTGTGCGGAGCTGAGCCGCGTGTGTGCGAGGTGTGCGGAGCTGAGCCACGTGTGTGCGAGGTGTGCGGAGCTGAGCCGCGTGTGTGCGAGGTGTGCGGAGCTGAGCCGCGTGTGTGCGAGGTGTGCGGAGCTGAGCCGCGTGTGTGCGAGGTGTGCGGAGCTGAGCCGCGTGTGTGTGCGAGGTGTTGAACCGCGTGTACGAGGAGTATGAAGTGGAGCCGCGTGTACAGTGTACGAGGTGTATGGAGCGGAGCCGCGTGCATATGAGGTGTGTGTCCCACTGGTAGCCCCTCGTGGATGCCGCTTCCGTTCCTATAGTCCCGGCTGCCTTTGCCAGCAGCATTCTCCTCCAGAGTCCCAGCTGCTGTTGTCTGCCCTGTACAGCTCAGCACGGCAGAGCATGATGATGTCATCACTGAGTGCCGCTGTACTGAGATGTGCAGAGCGGCAGAGCAGATGTTGAGGAGACCGGAGCAGCGAGAAGAGAGGTGAGGAGAGAGAGATCCGCACGACCAGACACTCTGCTTATATACCTGCTGTATATACCAAGCATCCTCAGACGCACAAAAATGCAACATGTTGCGTTTGCAGGGTACTTTTTAAAAAAGCTCAAGGGAACGCAAACGCACCTTAGCCCGCTCCTAACAACGTGTAGTATGCTCACTGTCAGAAACAGCTCTTACTGGCTCCAGCAGTCACTGTTCCTGTATGTGTAAAAATCGCGTATGGATGATTGGTCACATGCTGTCTACTGAGACTGCGGGGGGCGTCAAACTGAAATCTTGCCCTGGGTCCCAGAAAACCTAGATACACCTGTGGCATGGGGGCATCAATCATCATGCATCATGAATCTGATGATGATGATGATGATCATTGATGGCGGGGGGCAGGTGGGATACATGTGATGATGATCCCCTCACAGTCACAGAGGAGCCGGGGAGGCTGTGTGTATACAGTGCTGCACTGTATATAGGGGGGTTTATCTGTCACTCTTTTTCTCTCTCTTTCTCTGTTTCTTCCTCTCTTTTTCACTTTCTTTTTTCTCTCTCTCTCTCATTCTCACTTTCGCTCTCCCTCTTCTCTACCTGTTTTTCTCTCTTTCTCTCCCTCTTACTGTCTCTTTTTCTCTCTCCTCTTTCTCCCTCTCTCTCTTTCTCCTTTTAGCTCTCTTTCCTTCTTTCTCCCCTCTTTCTGTCGCTTTCCCTCTTGCTTTCTCTCGCTCTCCTCTTTCTAGCTTTCATTTTTTATTTTCTCCTCTTTTTTTTCTCTTGCCCTCTTGTTCTTTCTTTTTTTTCTCCTTTTTTCCTTTCTCCAATCTGCACATTGTGTCTCATTGATTCATTCAACCATTCATCTATATCATATCAATCAGTTCTGTAAAGTTAGTGTTTTCTTTCTATTTTTTTCTGTCTTTTTTCTCTCCCTTGTAATCAACACATTTTATCCATCCACCCATTTTCCCGTGTTCTCACCCATCTTTCCCAGGCTCCTGAATGAAAAGTGACTCCGGTTACCTCCATACTAGGCTTTAATACCTTTCAGGACTCTAGGAAAGCTGAGTGGCGGCTGCAGGGGGCTGTACTGGCGGCCTTATTGTTGGTGGATTGTCCTGTGTATACACAGGGCTGTATTTGCACACAGTGTGAGGGACTGGTCAGCTCTCTCCCTACAATCCCTGGCCGGCGTTCCTGTATTTCTTGTATTGTATAATATATTGTTTTGCATTCTTCTCTATTTTTTTTTTTTGCCCACAGAATTTGTAGACTGCATAGGTGAATATAATCTAATATTCATCAAAGGAGTTTTAACACAATTCTGGCATATAGTGCTTTGAAAAGTTGCAAAATTTTGGTGTCCGTGTGCAATCTGTTCTTTCCTCAGTAGCTATTACTGTAGAATCATTTACAGAAACATTTTACAGTATTCTCAGCTACAGAATGATAATGTATCAGTGAAAACAACAGATGCCTCTCGGATGGTCCGTGTGCGGTCCGTGATTTTGTCAGACCCATAGACTTGCATTGGTGAGTCTCGCGCGTGAATCTCATACTGTCGCAGCATGTTGCGACTTCCATCCAGGATCTGGCTGAGAAAAAAGCGTCTGACACTCGCCAATGTGCTCTCAGACATTGAATAACATTGGTCCAACTGTAATGCAATATGTAATATGTAATGCAATAAAATCATACATTGCCTTCGTCTGAGTTTCACACCAGTGTGTCCGTACCCTAAAGGTCGCTTTACACGTCGGATATTGCATACTATTTCACCGTAGCGCGCACTTTTTGACTCTTGTCCCAGATCGCATAGTAGATGTCACACAGGGAGATATCGGCAGGCAACGCAACTACGATGTGTACGCCCCTCCTTAGCGCAGCGTACGAGCGACCCAGGGAACGAGTATTTAACATTGGAGTGAATAGGGGAAGTTGCGCCCCAAATCGTAGTTGCGCTGTCACACAGCACGATCATGGCAGATCGCATATACAATATTGTACGGTTGCAGAGCATGCACAATTCAAAAACGATATCGCAGTTGCGTTGTTTTCTAGTCGCATTGCCCATTTACACGACACAACGCAAATCCGATAACAACTGCAACGCCCGTGCCAAGTGACTTTTTATTGTAGTTACAATATTGCGACGTGTAAAGCAGACTTAATACTAAAATCCATATAGTAATCCTACAATGTCTGCTGGACATAATATGGGGAGGGTTTATGGCTCAGTTAGTACACACTCCATACTTCTTGTTATTAACCAGTTATTGCTCTCTTGTCCACCGCACTGCAATGTCAAAAGAGGAAGACAGCGAGACAAGCAGCAACATGGCATCAGAGAGCCCCTGACCTCCAAATAGAAGATCCTCAGATCCCGGTATTGTGACATAAAATTAAGAATAAAACCTTTGCATTTATATTAGACTATGAACTCCTCAGCACTTTACATACATCATCAACACTCAACACTGTCCCCATTGGGTAAACATCCTACCAGTATGTCTCTGTAGTGTGGTTGGAAACCCATGCAAACACTTGGAGAACATACTACTTGAACACACAGAATTTCCGCGGCGAGGGGGGGCGAGGCACGACAGGGTGCGACGGGGGGGGGGAGCCGACCGCTGACAGTGCCTAGGGCGGCAGGAACTCCAAATACGGGCCTGCCCATATGTATTATTGAAATAGAACAAACAATCTTTTCTACTAAAAAGTCCTCTGCTCCGGGCCCAGACGTTTTTTCTAACACCTATTATAATTGCTTCATTAAAACTTTAGCTCCTCACCGCCTAAAAAACTCTCAATTTTTGGAAATGTAGTTCTTGAATAAGCCATGAAAACCTTGAGGCAGTAATCACAACCATTCCGAAACCCGAGAAACCCCCAAGCACTCCTGTAATTTTACGCCTATCTCCTTAATAAACTGTGACCTAAAAATATTCTCTAAAATCCTTGCAGCCACAATAATGTCTGTCTTTCCTATCTGTTCGCACCTGACCAAGGGAGACAAGCCAAGGACGACCAGGGGCATAACTACAATAGGTGCGATCGCACCCGGGCCCTGCAGCCTAGGGGGGCCCCAAACGTCCCTTTGGCCCATAGAAAAAAACTAATACTGCTAAAGATTTGCAATAATCGGGGGCCCCGTTGGAACTTTCGCATCGGGGCCCCGAGGCCTGAAGTTACGCCACTGCGGACGACACTAGAAGAGTAATAGATTTGTTGGAGATAACGGAGACGAATAAACTCCTCAGTGTACTGCTATGAACGCCGAGAAGGCGTTTGACAGAGTGCACTGGGGTTATATGGGTGAGGTTCTGGATAAGTTTGGTTTTGTGGAAAATATTAAAAAGGCTACAGTATATTGGCCCTATAGTCTAATTAGAACGCGGGTGGTGAGTGCGTCTGGCTTCACCTCAGACTGATTTATGATATCTAATGGCACCCGGAAGGGCTGCCCTGTCTCAACGGTTATCTTTGCTTTGCTAATGGAGCCGATGGCAGAGGCTCTTAGAACTAATCTAAGCATACATGGAGTCCGTGTGGGAGATACGGACCATGTGGTGGGATTGTATGCAGATGATGTGATATTATCTCTCACCGGTGTGGAGCGGTCCTTGGTGGGTGTCATGGACTCCCTGGCTGAATTCTCCAGAATCTCATATTACAAATTAAATGGCACAAAATCTATCATATTCTCTATGTCTTGACGAGAATGTGGGATTTCTTATATTATGCATTTTAATGTAATCCCCCTCAGGGGACATGCTATATATTACACTCAATGAACCTAATGAGAGCAATCTTTGCCCTCCCCTCCCTTTCCCCCCCCCCTCTATCTTCCTCCCCCACCTTTAGATTTGGATGAGCTTTGATCTCTTATATTTTGATGTTGACTGCTTAGGTTGTAACCTTTATGTGATTCTTTGTTTGTCATTTTTGAAACTTGCTTAATAAAAATTTATTGACACAAAAAAAGTCTATCATATTCCCCATAAATTCTACACCTTTGGTAAAGGATAGAATACTAGGGCATTTTCCCTTTAAGTGGGAGGAAGTGGGATTTACATATCTGGGAATTAAAATGACAAAATTTCAAATTTAATTAAGTTGAACTGCGAATCACTGATTTCGGAAGTTCGTGGGGACTTGGAAAGGCAGACCCTTCTCCCACTGTCCTGGGTTGCCAGAATACAAATTATATAAATGATGTTGCTGCCTAAGGTTACCTACTTGTTCAGATGTCTCCTTCTCAAATTGTCATCTAGATGGATAGGGCTCCTACAATCCCTACTTGGTAAGTTTATTTGGAAAAAACAAAAAACAAGAGTGGCGGACAAGGCTCTACATTTCTAATATTCTCGTGGTGGAATGGGTGTACCAAATCTATCTTTGTACCAAAAGGCGGCCATACTCGAGGCTGCAAAGGATTGGTGGGCTGGGGATCTTAATTATAGATGGCTCCAAATGGAAAAACAGTTTGCTCCTCACAGGTCTACTAGATCTTTGCTAGAGATCGAGCTACTGAAGCCCTGAAATCGAATTTTCCCTTACATATGATGTCCTTGTTGATTTCTTATTGGAATAACCTTGATAGAACACTGACAAAATCCTTATTTAAATACAGTTCTGTAAAAGCGATCGAGGCACAAATCTCTGAGTAGTCTCTAGTCCCATGGGGGAAATCAGGTGTAAGTACGCTTGACAAACTCTTATGGTACCGTCACACGCCGCAATCTCGGCTGGGAATCATAAAGGCGATATATCGCAATCGGTGTGAAATTGCTTCACGGTTGCGGCGTGTGATTTGGGAATTTCACGGCGATAAATCACCCCTCGGCCGTCGCCCATTCTCACAGCCTCTTCCATCCTCACAGCCTCCCCATCCTCACAGCCTTCCCATCCTTTCAGCCTCCTCCATCCCCTCAGCCTCCTCCATCCTCACAGCCTCCTCCAACCCCTCAGCCTCCCATCCTCCACGTCCTCACTAGCCCCTCCATCTCACACCTACTCCTTCTATAGCCTCCATTCTTCACTCTTACTCCTGTCTAAGGTCTGTCATTCAGTGTGACAAGTTACTCCTGTCTACAAGGTCTGTCAGTCAGTGTGCACGTCAACTTCATCAAGCTGTTCAGTCAGTAGTGCGACACTTCACTCCTGTCTTCAAGGCTGTCAGTCAGGTGATGAAACTTCACTCCTGTCTAAAGGCTGTCAGTCAGTGTGAAACTTTCACTCCTGTCTATAAGGCTGTCAGTCAGTGTGACCACTTCACTCTATACAAGGCTGTCAGTCAGTGTGACCACTTCACTCTGTCTACAAGGCTGTCAGTCAGTGTGACGCACTTCACTCCTGTCTACAAGGCTGTCAAGTCAGTGTGACGAATTCAACTCCTGTTACAGCTGTCAGTCATGTGACGAATCACCGTTACAGGCTGTCAGTCAGTGTGACGCACTTCACTCCTGTTTACAAAGTATTCTAGAATACCCGATGCGTTAGAATCGGGCCACCATCTAGTATTGATATAATGGTGTGAACATGTTATATTTGTTGTTATAAGATTTATTTGAATAAAAAATGTATTGTTTAAAAAAAAATTATTAAAAAAGACAAAACACAGTAGTTTGACAATAAATGGCTTCACCCAACCACTAACCATGAGTGGAAAAAAGCTTTTGTCTTATTATTCATATTCATATTCTCTGAAAAAAAGGCCAAGGAAGCAAAAAATCTTCCAGGTTGAGTAAACTTTTGAGCACAACTATATTTGTCCCTGCTATGTACTGTATAATGGCCGTGTCTGACTGTACAGGGACATGATCTGATCATACCACATCTCCGGTGCTGAGATAATCTTATATATGTGTCCCTGCTATGTACTGTGTAATGGATGTGTCTGATGTTACAGAGATGTGGTCTGATCATACCCCATCTCCTGTGCTGAGATTATCTTATATATATGTCCCTGCTATGTACAGTGTAATGGATGTCAACCTTATGCACAGAAATGGATGGCACTCACCACAAGACTCATTAGCGCAGGTTATTCCATTACAGCGGAATCCAGGGTTACACAGTGCAGGGAGGTGAGAGGGTGCATAGAGGAAGCGTTGAAATACGCGAAACAGAGCGCCCGTAGTCCTCTCCGCACCCACTCACCTCCCTGCACTGTGTAACCCTGGATTCCGCTGTAATGGAATAAAGAACCTGCACTAATGAAAAAGTCTTGTGGTGAGTGCCACCCATTTCTATGCATGAGTTTGAATCAACTTTATTTTGATTGAGCAACGCCACTTGGCCTCCAAATGCTGAAGTCTGCCGACATTTTACCCATTTTCGCCACCAGTGCCCGGTGATAACCTCACTTGCTATTTGATAGTGTAATGGCTGTGTCTGACTGTACAGGGACATGGTCTGATCATACCACATCTCCTGTGCTGAGATAATCTTATATATGTGTCCCTGCTATGTACTGTGTAATGGATGTGTCTGACCGTACAGGGACATGGTCTGATCATACCACATCTCCTGTGCTGAGATAATCTTATATATATGTCCCTGCTATGTACTGTGTAATGGCCGTGTCTGACTGTACAGGGACATGGTCTGATCATACCACATCTCCTGTGCAGGGGAGGAAGTAAAAGAATATACAGACATTACAGCACTGGATTACAGCTGATTCTTTATGTGTGGTAAAATATTTTCCTGCCTGTTTGTAAAAAATGTTTTATATCCACAAAATAATTATTTACAATCCTGTGCTGAAATGTCAGTATACTCTTTTTCATCCTCCCCAGCCCAGGAGATGTGGTATGATCAGACCGTGTCCTGTGCACAGTCAGAAAGAGCCATTACACAGTACATAACAGGGGCACAGTCAGAGGCGTAACTACAACAGGTGCAGGGGTTGCGATCGCACCCAGGCCCTGCAGCCTAGCCCCAAAAGTCCCTTTGGCCTATAGAAAAAGACTAATACTATTAAAGATTTGCAATAATTGGGGGCCCCGTTGGAGCTTTCGCATCGGGGCCCCTGGGCCTGAAGTTACACCACTGGGCACAGTATTAGGCTATGTTCACACAGTGCATTTTTGCTGCGGTTTACCTTGGTTTTATGCAAATCTATGCCAATCTAAACCTGCGTTTTTGATTCCCAGCAAAGCCTATGTGACTCAGGGAAAAGCTGAGCATTATTAGCAGAAATTTAAACCTTCGCAGATTTTGCTGCATTTTGAAAAGAATGAAAATGTCAATTCTTTTGAGAGATTTTGCTACATTTTTTCGTAGAAAGCAACGACTAAGTGAAAAACACAGCAAAAAATGCAAACTTTGTCCTGTCAAGAAACCTGTTGATTACAAACAAAACATCAGGTGATGCTGTGTTTTTGCTGCAGCAAAAGAGCACTGTATGAACATACCCTAAGGGTCCATTTACACGCCACCATAGGAAGGCAGAAACTGCCGAGCATTAGGGACAATTGTGCCTGTTGCCATGAAATCACTACGAAATGGCGGCGTGTAAATTGGGAAATTCCTCACTGTGCCCTGCAATTCCTTATAATACCTGTTGCTGAGCCGTGCTCAAAAACAGGAAGGCACAATACCTAGGTGGTGGCGTGTAATCGGGGCACAGGCAAGGTATTTGCGTGGCCTAGCGAATTCCCAGGGGCGTGCCACGGCGTAATGGATACCACGCCCCATTAGCAATCATTGGTGGAGGCTTCTGCATTACGATTGGTTGTCCCTTCACAGGGCGCCAAATTCAAAGAGCTATCCATTCACAGTCCACAAATGCATTGGCGTCATGTATTAGCCAGCCTTCCTGCGCAGGCTGGCCAATCATGACTCTATTGCGTTGTCCAATCAACGCTTGTGCATCACGGAACACACAACTCTGTCACGCCTATGTACTTACGGCGCGAAATATGTATGCCCATATTCCTTTGTGGTAGCGGCGTTTGAATTAGCGAAGGTATTCCACAGGAAGTAAGCCTCAGCACCCGTTGGCACTTCCGGGGAACAAAGATGCCTTCAGTGGAGCACGTTGTGGCGGCATGTATATGCGGCATCAGCGATCGGTATCCACCGTTAAAAAACGCGCACGTGCGGTGGATACCTGTTGCTACCCCCTGTGGCGGCGTGGCGGCGTGTAAAGGTACCCTAAAGGTTATCTCAGGACAGAAACATTTTTTTAAACACATCCAATTGTGAAAATGATTATTATTACAAGATCTATTGATTAAAATGAAGTTTAACATTTTGTTCGTGGAAAAAACACCTTTAACCCTTTTACCACTATATTCACCTGAAAGGGAACCTGTCAGGTGGTTTATGCCTCCCCAGCTATCACGGTCTGCAGCTGAAGCTTTATAATACTATATTCTAATAGTCCCTGTCTGAGATCACAGTGTAATGTGAAAGGAGAAAGAAAAGCATTTATACACTTATATTTCCTTATGTAATGAGGCAGTCGGTCTCCAGCTTGGAGAACAGAGACTGTTTGGACCGGAGTGACACCGAAGGTGGCCACAGAGAGACCGCAGCCGCCCTGTACTCACCGTGTGCGGCGGGTGCAGGGCGACTTCTCCCTGCAGTCACCCGATGGGAGCCGCTTCCGACTACATAGCATGAAGTAAACATGCAGCGGAGGAGCGGACTCCCGGCAACACGCACCACAGCTCCAAACATGCTGCGGGCGGGTTACGCATAGTGAGGATGGGATTTCTTGAAATCCCACCCACTATGCTTATACTGTACTACGCAGCATTTTGGACGCAGCGGCAAGACGCTGCTTCCAAAACGCTGCGAATACTGACCGTGAGCACGCACCCTAATAGTTAATATTTTAGCCTTATTTTAGAACATGTTGGGAGACCTGATATGATGTCATAACCATGTGACTACAATAGGTGGAGCTAAGTCCCCATAGAACATAAGTTTGGTCACTTAGCTCCACCCACTATGGTCACATGATCGTTACATCACACAGGTCCTTTAGCCATTCAAGTTAATAGTGAGTTAACTCCTATCCTGCCAGACAGTTTCCCGCCGCCAAAGTGTAGACTGAAATGTAAGTGTATAAATGCATTTTTTCACCTTTACCAGTGCACTCTGAGCTCAGGCAGGGATGATTAGAATAGTGTTATGAAGCAGCAGGTACAGACAGTGATAGCTGGGGGACAAAAACCACCTGGCAGGTGCCGTTTAATAACCAAGCCACGCTTCAACAGATCCCCTTGATTCTGAAAATATTTTTTCTTGACATATTGGACTTCATATTAGTGCTAAAGTTAAGACATTATTTTTGCATTTATTTGTGAAAAATCAGAAAGTTGTCAGAAAGTTTGAAAACTTAGCAATTCAAATTTTGAATTTTTATACCGTTAAACCAGAGAGTAATATCATGCAAAATAGAAAATAAATAACATTTCCCACATGTCTACTTTACATCAGCACAATCATTGAAACAATTTTATTTTTTGTTATGAAGTTAGAAGGGTTCATAGTTTATCAGTAATTTCTCATTTTTCCAACAAAATTTACAAATCCACTTTTTTTTTTTAGAGACCACATCACATTTGAAGTGACCGAGTGGCCTATGTGACAGAAACTACCCAAAGGTGACACCATTTTAAAAACTCAAACCCTCAGACTGCTAAAAACCACATTTAAGAAGTTTATTAACCCTTCAAAAGCTTATTAACCCTCCACAAGAAATAAAGCAATGTGGAAGGAAAAAAATGAAAATTTTAGCTTTTCCAACCAAAATGTTCTTTTACCATTAATAATTTTTATTAACAATCTTATCACACAGAGTTGAATACACTTGTATACATAACTCAGGGGACACTGTCCCAACAAAGGAAAGAAGGGAGGGGGGGGAGGGTGAGGGCGCAAGTAGGCGCAAATGGGAGTCAGGGGGAATGGGGAAGATTCAGGGTATGTACGAAGTTCAGTTATCAGCGAGTGTGGAATGTTGCCGCCATAAAAAGACTGAATCCCCTCAACGGTGAGGGGGGGGGATGCCTTCCTACTCCGAACAGCAGTCCCAGAAGTTGTGGTCATTTAAAACTCGCAGCTGACTTTTAGTCACAGAAATCCATACCAGGAGTTGGGGTAGATCCACAGTAAATAGGGGACTAGGGGCGAGGAAAGGGTACCTCCTAGCCGAGATAGTAAAAAAATAAAAATAAGAAAAAGGGGGGGGTCAAAGAGAGAAGGGAGAGGAAGAAAGAAGTAGAGAGGGGGAGGAGGGAGTAGGGAAGGGTGGGAAAAGGGAGGAGAATTGGGGAAAGGGTGGGAAGAAGGAAGGGGAGAGGAATAGGGGGGGAGGAAGGGCAAAGAAAGTAGAAAAATAAAGGGGGGGAATCCCTGGGCCGGGGACTCACTAGTAACAGCGTTCCTGTCTTAGTATACCCGACTGCTGTTAGAGGGGGATTTTGATCGCCAATGGGTGACCTGCCCATATCTCCCATGCATCTGCCACATATCTCCTTGTAGGGCCATCCATAGCCAAGTAGAATTCATGGCAAAATATGGAATTCAGTTTGTTCGTTAAGTGAACCATCGAGGGAGGGGATTCAGTTTTCCATCTAGCTGCAACACAAAGTCTGGCTGCTGTCAAGACATAAGTAATAAGATGCCTGAGGACCGGGGGGAACGCCTCTATTCCCAGGTGGAGGACCGCCAGTTGAGGGGTTAAAAGAGATTTAATACCCGTGAGGGACTCCAACAGGCCGGAGACCGTGAGCCAAAATGGGACCAGTCTAGGGCAGCCCCACCACATATGGGCCAAGTCGCCCTTCTTACCGCAGTTCCTCCAACACAGGGGGGAAGCGCCCCCACCGAACCCCGCCAATCTCGTGGGAGGCAAGTGCCATCTTAACTGTATTTTTTTCAGGAGTTCCACGTGATTAATGCAGTTGGTTGCCCGCAATGTACAGTGGACCGCATTCTCCCAAGAATCCGTGTCTGCCGTGAAATTCAGATCCTCTTCCCAAGCCCTCATATATAATTGTACTTTGTCGGCGCAGCGACTTCTAGAAGAGTACCATATAACAAAGGTATTCCTTTTGTGGTTCTAGGGTCTGATTTTAGAAAACGCAAAATAGGGGAAGGGCTAGGGGTCCGTAAGTCGTGGAGGCAGGTTCGGGATCGAAGGAAATGGGAGAGCTGACTAAACTGTAGGAACGTGTTGCCAAGGGATGGATACCTGGACAAGAAGGTCCCAAATGTCATCAAAGCATTTCCTTCACATAAATCCCCAAGGGAGCTGACCCCCAGATCTAGCCACCGGGATACGGTCAGCGAGGGGATATGTTATCGCAAGGCAGCTAAAGACACCTCCGCCAAAAGAAGTTTGGCCCACCCCCGCAAGCTTCCCCCAGATGCCCAAAAGGGCCCGCACCGTGAGCAACAGTGTGTCTCTGGGGAGCTCTCTCAGGGATTCAGCCACCAGCAGTAGCTTGAGGGAGTGACCCAAAGATTCGCTCGCCTCAATTTGTCTCCAACCACCCCCCTTCTCCCTCCTGCCACCAGGGCCGTGCTCCTTCCAAAACAATCGCTTTGAGGTAAGATGTTATGTCAGGAATTCCCATTCCACCCCTGGTCAATCTTTGGTACATAGTTAATTTCCCACCCTAGCCAGTTTTCCTGCCCAAACAAATGTATTGATCAGGGATTGGAGCTTTGAAACCAGCCCCAATGGGTATTTGATCGGCAAACACCGAAATACGTAAATGATCTTCGGGAGCCAGAGCATTTTCACAGCCTGTATTCTCGCCATCCACGTCATCGAGGGGGGTGGAAAGGTCCCAAGAGCACCCCGCAGCCTGTCTATCAGTCTGCTGATATTTTGGGAGGCAATCTGTTTTGAGGAGCAGTGGAAAACCCCCAGGTATGGTATGCCAGCAGGGCACCATTCGAATGGGAAGATCCGCCTCATGCGTTCCACTTCTCCAGGAGGGACGTGGACAGGGAAAATCATGGACTTAGTCATGTTCAGTTTGTAGTATGACATCTCAGCAAATCTGGACAACGCCCCCACGATTCCTGGGAGGGAGGATGCGGGGTCCAAGGTAGAGATAATCACGTCGTCAGCGTAGAGTCCCACTACGTGTCTCTCACCCCCGACTGGTATTCCCACAATAGACTCATCCGTCCGGAGGGAGACTGCCAATGGCTCCATCAGGAGGGTGAAGATCAGGGGGGAGAGAGGACAACCCTGCCTCGTTCCGTTCGTAATCGGGAATGCCCGAGAGAGGACTCCTGCCGAAAAGACCCTCGCACACGGGTGCGAGTACAGGGCCCGTAAGACCAAAGGAGGAGAGGACCTCCCGGAGGTACCCCCAGTGAACCCTGTCAAACGCCTTTTCGGCGTCAAGGGACAGGAAGACTCCAGGGGCACCTCTCCTCTCCGCCACCTCTATCAGGTCCAGCATCCTCCTCGTTCCGTCTCTGGCTTCCCTCTTCTGAACGAACCCCACCTGATGTGAACCAGTGAGGGGATAACTTCCCCTAGTCTGTTAGCCAAGATTTTAGAGAATATCTTTATATCTGAGTTAAGGAGAGAGATAGGGCGGTAGTGCTCTGGGCGGTCAGGTGTTTTACCAGGTTTGGGGATCGTAGTAATAGTGGCCTCTAACGCCTCCCGGGGATTGAACTCCGTGTTTGCCACATGTTAAAAAGCCGAAGGAGATAGGGCTCCAATACCTTCCCAAAGGTTTTATAATATTCATTTATGAACCCATCGGGTCCAGGGGCGGAGTTAGTTTTTAAGGAGGCAATCACCTTCCCGATTTCCATTTGCGTGATAGGTCTGTTCAGGTTGTCTAATACGTCCGGAGAGACAGTAGGGAGATGCAGGTCCCGCAAAAATTTCCCAATATCGTTTAAAGTGGGTTGGGGGTTCGTTACGTCATTTTTCAAGTTATACAGCTGTTCATAGTAGGAGGCAAAAACCTCCACTATTTTAACCGGGTCTCTGACCACGTGTCCCCGAGCATCTCTCATGGACGTTATCATAGACCTGATTTCCCTCTTTTTTAACCTGTTTTCTAACAGCCGGCCTGCTCTGTCAACAGCGGCATAGTATTTTGTTTTCATTTTTCTTAGAGAAGTTTCATATTGTCTAAGGAGCAAAGCTCTGAGGTTCGTACGTAAGGTCAAGATTTGGGAAAGAAGGTGAGGATCAGTTTTGTGCTTGTTAATCACCTCTAGTCTCTGAATGTCTGCTATCCATTCCCGCCGAAGGCGGTCTCTTTTAGGTTTTTCAATTGCCGCCTTTTGGAGCAAAAGCCCTCTCAGGACAGCTTTATGAGCGTACCATAAGGAATCGTCAGGGACTGACTCATTATTGTTAAGGGCAAAATAGTCCTGCAGCTGACACTCAACATCGATACGGACCGTCGGGTTGACCAGTAATCCTGGATTAAGCCTTCAGCGCCAGGACATTCCCCCCCCCGGCCCTAAAGAGAGCTTCAGGGTGATCGGGGCGTGGTCCGACCAGGTTATGACCCCGATCTCCGTAACAGCACAGGACTCAAGGGCTACGTCATTGACCAAAAAAAGGTAAATTCTGGAGTATGTACCATGCACGTGGGAGAAGAAAGAATAGTCCCTCTCCTCCGCGTGATGGTACCTCCACACATCATGAAGATGGTGTTCCCGAGCCAGTTGACCCAGGGTCACCCCCCTAGTAGAGACCGAGGCCGAGGAGTCCAGGCGACCATCCGCAACCATGTTGAAGTCGCCACATACCACCAACCTACCTAGATATCGCACCCAGTTTCCCAAAGAAGGACCTCAGGAACTTGACTTGACCAAAATTCGGGGCATAAACATTTGCAATTGTGTAGAGTGAGCCAGCAATCTCGCAAACAAGGACAACATATCTGTCGGACGGGTCGGCGATGGCCTCCTGAATTCGCAATTGGAGAGAGTTCTTAAGTAGGATACAAACCCCTGCTTTCTTTTTATCAGGGTGATAGGCGTGAAATATATGGGAAAATGAATTGTTAACAAGTCTATGATTATCTCCTTCCAGGAGATGTGTCTCCTGGATACACAGGACTTCGGCCGAGGACACTCACCTCTCTCCAGAGGAAAGAGCGTTTTGCAGGGCAGTTTAATCCCTTCACATTAAGTGACAGGATATTCAGGAACGAGGACCCCATGGCAGGCATCTCTCAACCGGGAGACCCGGCCCAGGGAGGAGGGGGATGGGGAAGGAAGGGGGAATGGACTGGAAGGAAAAAGAAGGGAGGGAAGGAGACAGAGGTGGGGGAGGCGAAGGTAAGGTAGGAAGAAAAAAGAAATAAAAAGAAGAAGTTGTGGAAGGTAGAGAAATAAAGAGGGAGAGGGGACAAGACACTGATACCACACACTTATAAAGAACAACAATGTAAACAATAGAAAACCCAGAGCATCTGGGCCGACGGGGGGGGAGGTACCCTGTAGGATACCGGACCTCCGGTCCAACAAGCAGACCAAGAGAGCCTGTACCCAGGGACTCCAGGTCTGGACCAGAAAGTACACTAGTGCAGAGGCTTCAACAAAGGGAAGCAAAAGCGAAAAAGGAGCTCATCGGTCACCGCCGACATGCCGCGTGGCAGGGTGCTCACTCAGTTCCGCCACCTCCTGGAGGTGCATCCATCCGTTCTTCTTGTCGAGCCTCACGGGGAGAGCTTGAACTGGGGGCAATCAGGCACCACGCTTTCAATGATTTGTGAAGATGCGTGGGAGGAGGAGAAGGAATGTCTCTTCCCCTGATGTCTAAAATTCAGGGACACAGGGGAGCCCCAGCTGTAGAAGATGCCTTTCTCCCTTAGGACCTTGCAGCTACATGCAAAGTCTTTCCTCCTGGATAGGGTGCCCGGGCAGAGGTCCGGCTACACTGCAACCCCCCAAAAACACTCCGGCATTGGGGGCCTTTCTCTCATCCTGCGCAATAGGTGGTCATGTATGCCTAGGCGCAGTAGTCCGACCAGCAGATCTCGTGGTGTTTCTGCAGGGAGGTGTAGTGGTTTGGGGATATGGAATGCCTTTTCTAGCTCAAAGTCAGTCAGAGGGGAGTCAGGCAGGACAGTGGTGAGAAAGTCTGTTGCCAGCTTGACAGGGTCTTCCTCCCCTTCCCCTCTGGCAACCCTCGGATCTTTATATTGTTCCTCCTAAGCTGATCTTCTAAGTGGCAGACAGTAGCTGAGATGGAGCCCACTTCTCTATCCAACACTGCGTGGCTGTCAGAAAGGCTGTTATGGGCAGCTGCAAAGTCCCCAAGTTTATTCTCTAAGTGTCCTGTGCGCTCTGTCAGGGCTCCCGCATCCTCCCTGAGGGTCCCTATGAGAGATCTCATGTCCTCCATGATGGAGGAGCGCAGCACTCCCAGCAGAGATCTCAGAGGCCCCAAGGTGACAGGGGTGCGCTCGTCCCCTCCCATCTCCCAGGGCTCCGTGCTGCGAGGTGACCGGGAGGCTGAGAGCTGAGAAGAGGAGGATGGGCGGTCTGGGGCCGGCGCCATGTTAGGAGAGGAAGTTCTCCTGCCTTCTGCAGCATAGAAGTCTGTGACTTTGCTTTCTCCCTGGCGCCGCCGGGACCCCGTTCTCGGCATCTCTCCCGCTTCCAGAACTGCTTACCCAGCCGTAGGAAGAGGTAGGAGGCTGAAGCACCGTTAGGTAGTCGTTTTTCGTCTGGGTGACAAGAGGAGCTTCTTCACAGTAAGTCCGGCGCCATTTGCAGCAAGGACACGCCCTCCCCGAAATGTTCTTTTAACCTCAAATATTGAATTTTCACAAGGGTAACAGGAGAAATTGCACTATAGAATTTGTTGTGCAATTTTTCCTCAATATGCTGGTACCCCATATGTGGTGGAAATCCACTGTTTGGTCATATGGCACGGCTCGGAAGGGAAAGAGTGCCATTTGATGTTTGAATGGAAAATTGTTTCTTTTAGCTGACATCATGTTGCCTTTAGAGAGACCCTGATGTACCCAAACAGTGGAAATCCCCCACAAGTGACCCCATTTTGAAACTAGACCCCCTCAAAGAATTTATCTAAATAGGAGGTGAGCACTTTGAGCCACCAGGTGCTTCACACAATTTTAGAACATTGAGCCGTGAAAATGAAAAAGTACTTATTTTCCCCAAAAATGATATTTTAGCCCCAATTTTTTTCATTTTCACAAAGGCAACAGGAGAACGTGGACACCAAAATATGTTATGCAACTTCTCCTGCGTATGTTGATACCCAATATGTGGTGGAAAACCACATTCTGTGTGCACAGCAGGGCTTGGAAGGGATGAAGTGCCAGTTGACATTTTCAATGGAAAATTGGCTGGAGTCTTTAGTGGACTCCATGTAGAGTTTGAAGAACCGCTGATGTGCCTAAACAGGCGAAAACCAGTACAAGTGACCTCATTATGGAAACTAGACCTCGCGAGGAATTTATCTAGATGTGTGGTGAGCATTTTGAACCCTCAGGTGCTCCACAGAATTTTAGAACAATGAACTGTGAAAATGAAAAAGTTTTTTTTTTTTCCACAAAAATCTTCTATTAGCGCCATTTTTTTCATTTTTACAAGGACAATAGAAGATAATGGAGAAAAAATGTCTTGTGTAATTTCTCCTGAGTACATTGATACCCCATATGTGGTGTAAAACCACTGATTTAAGGAGCGATGTTTTGAAGCATAGATTTAATGGAATGGTCTACGAGTGTGATGTCACGTTTGATCAGCCTTTTATTTACCTAAACAATGGGATACAGCCACAAGTGACCCCATTTTGGATCTAGACTACCCAAAAAATGTATCTAGATATGTAGCGAGTACCTTGAACCCACATAATTTTACAATGTTGAAACATGAAAATGAAAAAATGTAATTTTTCCCACAAAAATGTTGTTTTAGCACCAATTATTTTCTTTTTCCCAAGGATAGCTGGTGAAAATGGACACCAAAATTTGTTCTGGAAAGGTACTGTTTGGACACACAGCATGGCTCTGGATGGAAAGACGTACCATTTTATTTTTGGAGCACATATTTTCCTAAAATAGTTGCAGACTCAAATTGCAGAGCACCTAAGTGCCAGAACAGCAGAACCCCTCTCTCTAAATCACATTTTGGAAATTACATCTCTGTGGGTTTCATCTACGGGTGTAATGATGATTTTATCTCTGGAAAACTCCATGAAAGTCAAACACAAGGAATGTTGCATTAGTAAAAATTGCAAATAAACCTTGCAGTGCCCAGTACATTGTAGTGCTCATGCATTGCACCCAGCTCAGGTTTCTGGATGAAACACACCCTGTAAACAAGCAAGTCTCCTCACTACAGCAATGCCAAACATATGGATGTTAACTGTGGTTTAAACATTGTGAGGGTCAGAAGTGAGTGGAGCATTTGGATTTTGGAGTGCAGGTTTTCTGGATTTCTTTTTGGGGGTGAGAAGCCGTAGCGCATTTCCAGGGCCTTTGTGCTACCAGTAATGTGGAAGACTTCTTTTGGGTGCAAACACGCAATCCCACTTCAAAGACTCTCAGATATTATTCAATAGATAATCTGAAAAATACCATCAGACAAGAATTCTGTCAAAAGTCTTTTAGAATCCAGAGAACCCCTCCTGCAGAATGTTCACTGGAGTAGCAGCATTAGCCCAATGCATTTCTCCACTATGCTTCAGGGTTCATGAGGGACTCTACTGGTCAATATGACCACAGCCATGGACACAAGACCTTTATGGCTTAATTAAGTCTCCAGGACTAGCTAGTCATCCCCTGGACCCAGGTCACCAGGGTCCTATTTATTAGGTACACTATCCACAACACTTGAATACCATATAGTTTCCTAAGTCTCACATGCATGGATTCACATGCTCAGTAGGTATGTTAGCTAATTCAGAAAAAAACTTTTTCATCATCTGGTAAATAGACAAACTGTCTAGCAAATGTATCATCAATCGCCAATAGGGCCAGAGACGGCAGTAACACCAGAATGGATGAAGCAGAACACAATGGTCCTAGTCATTCATCCTGGCAATGAGGGAGCTGCAATAGCGTTCCTCGTGGTGGCTAGCAAAGACACCATAGTAAAATGGGCCTTTTTGCTGCTGGATTATTTCTTGCAAAGAGATGAAGAATTGGTGCAGTATTTTCTGTAACCAAATACTCGACGTGTGCACAAAACCAAAGAATTGACATTCTGCATATTACTTTCTGCATTAAATCTGTCAGTCACAAATAAGCAATGTGTCCATGATAAAGCAGGATTCTCATTGAGTTGGCTAACGTCAAGATTTCCTTCAGGTTTTGTGAAAACACATATACAAACTTGATACAAATGTACTGTGTACACACAGCCTATAGCTGACATTATTCCTAGAAGTGACCTGGGAATCAGAGATGTGTCTTCCCCATGCTGTTCCCACTTCATTTGATCGCTATTTTCATCCATTTCAGAGAGTTTTATGCCCCTCTGGTAGGGTCTTCCAGAAAGAGTTTCCCATTGACTTCCATTATACTGGTTACTCGATTGAGTCCGTCCAAGCATCTGTTTAAATCAAGTACCAAGGTCTTGAGTATTTTAGTGCTCTCTCATCACTAACCTTGATATCTGTGATCTAATGTCTCATTCCAGAAAAATCTGTGTTTTTCTTAGATGTAAATGAGCTGTTTCAGGTTATGGGTTGGACATTGATCTAAATGAAAATCTGTCTCTGGAGTACACAGTGCATGCGATGTGAGGATTCACAAGTCTGCAGTCACATAGAGTAACATAGAGTCACATAAAAGACAGCAGACTTCTGGATTTAGACTGGATTTACCTTTAAAGTTGATATTCTGTTGACTTCCAGAACTATTTTTCCATAACTCCCTCACACCATAGTTTTATTGGTGTCTTGCTCCATGAACTTGCATTTAAAATTGAGATTGTGAAGTTGACTACATCCTTCTGCCCCACTAAAAAGAAGACACTATCACAAAAAAGTCCATGTTTGTATGATTTGTTTAGGAATTGACACGGGAGACGTGAAATCCATCAAACCATAATGAACACTGTGTCTGCTTATGATAGATTTACTTCAAAGCCTTTTACATATGGATGATATTCATTCCATTTACCCATTTAAATGTACAAAATAGCTGTTAAGCCGGCATCGCACACGTCAATGTCGTCAGCGATCTGATCGCTGGCGACATTGATGGCTGATCACTGGTGAGCTGTCACACAGCCAGACTCACCAGCAATCATTGGACCAGCGATATCATGGAAATGATTTAAATATCGTTTCCACGATGTCTGCAGGCTGATATCCATGGTAAACTGCGGGTAACTAAGCAGCGCGCGCTGCCTACATACCCGATGTACACCTTGGTTACCAGCCTTCTACGCTCACCAGCTGGTATCCAAGGTACACAGCGGGTAACTAGGATCCCTAGTTACCCACTGTGTACCTTGGATACCAGCCGGTGAGAGGAGAAGGCTGGTAACCAAAGTATACATCGGGTATCTAGGCAGTGTGCGCTGCCTAGTTACCCACAGTTTACCATGGATACCAGCTCCCAGCAAGCGCTGGGAGCTGGCTGATCGCATGTCCCGGTGTCACACGCAGCGATGCTGCGTGTCCACAAGGCGACTGTCGCTATGCTTTCGGTCCAGTCCGAAAACCTGGCGACCATCAACCAGCGATGCGCCCTGTCACACGCGTCAATATCGCTGCAACGTCACCTGCAGCAGCAATATTGACAGCGATATTGACGTGTGTGACGGCCCCTTTCAAGACAGGGATCTTGTGTTTTCCATTGACTTCTAAAAAAAACCTGAAAATACTCTATATTTTTTGTAATCTGGTTATGTAAAATAAAGCAAGAAAAAAAATTGACAATACCCATTAATTCTGCTTTGAACCAAGGAGTTGAACACCAGTTGTGGTCATGTACAATTAACTTTATCTATTTCCTGAAATCTTGTCTAGCAACACACTGATGACCAGAGATACAATCTTCCTCCTTTTAATGCAGGGCACTTATTATAGAAGATGCATATCACAGAACTTCATTCATTCAGATTGAGGCCAATTTTATTGTAGGGATGAAATGGAAAAAATCTTTTCATTTGATTTATGTGGAGAGAGGACTGCCATAGTGAGTATACATGACCGTAATCCAGCCTGCCTGATGTTTTCAATGCCAGTGTATAAGGGGAAGAGCGGGACACTTACTGCTCCATTAGCTACCTCTAATTGCTTGCATACACACTCAGCTTAGTGTTGTCAAACTTATAGTTGAAAATAAAATCTGTGCACACATAGAAAAAAAAACAAGAAATGATATTGGATAACTATGGGATCGTAGAACCTCATTACATGTCAGATAAGTGGACACATAATAAAATCTATTTTTACTTTTATATTTGTATTAATGACTAATGATTTCACTGCTGCAGAGAAGAAGATTCTTACCACTGAAAGTTCTCTGTACCATTGGGACATATATATATAGACTCACAGAACTAATACTTTCTAAGCCAAACAGGAAAAAATACTTTTTAAACATTACTCCAAGATGGGAATTTCGGAGAAACAGAATCAGATTGTCTGTAATACAATTGCTATAAAGTAAAAGTGTTGCTTTCAACTAATTAATATTATACTGTAGATTACACTTTGATATTATTTTAGTACCTATTAGGGTTTATGCCAATAACAGCTTTACTGCTCAGATTTATGCAGAGTTGTAATCAGATTGCATGACTCCTCTGTTGCATGTCTATACCTTTATACAGTCTTACAAAGAATTGTGTCATATTCTATTAGATTTTATGTGGATGGAGGTAATTTCCCTTAGCATTGGTTCTAGATTGATGGAGTCATACAGGCTTTATACCAAAGTGCCTATATGTTTAGTATTTAAATTCTGCATACCTGAAGTACGCAAAGTCTTAAAGGTGTCTACAGCAGACTGCTATGGCTTGAAAAGTCAATTGGGATATGATAGGACAGTTTCATACTACCGTACTCTGATCCAGCAATCAGATCACAGCTGTGGTGGAGAGGGAGGGATTAATCTCTACATCTTCTTAATTGCCGACCTCAGCGTATATGGCACTGAGTCAGGTGACATCCGACTGTAGTGCGATGTTTCACATGCACCCGTAGACTTGTATGGGTGTGTGTGATCTGGGACCCACTTCCAAACGTAGCATGTTGCAGAGTGTAACTCGGCACAATTTTGGCTGAGGAAAAAGTAGCAGATGAAAACTGCCTCATTCTTTTACAATGGTGCAAGTGCAACCCGATGTTTAATCAGATTGCGCTCGTCTGTTGGAACCAAGGCCTTAATGATATCTATGCTGGCAATGGGGGAACAGGCCTGTCTGTGCATGGGTCCAAACCTATTAACAGTTGCCTTTTTACTACTTATTTATCTCTACTCCCTGTAAGAAAAAGTTTGATGATTCTGCAGAGCAGAAGCAAAAATCCAAATCCCTCAATATTGCAGAGGGTCTTCACTTTATAAATGGAACAATTAACAATGTTCTAGCTTTTATTGTAGGATGGTAAAGAATCAAATAAGTGTATTTGATTATTTCATGTCTTTAATGGTACAGCCTTTTACATGTGTCTGGCTGAGAGTACATAAGACACAACTATAGCCAGAAGACATGCCTTTGGTAAAGAGAAGTAATGAAGCATGGTGGGACTTTGTGGCTTTGACAGTCATATTCACCAGTATGATGATGTCTCACATAGCTATACTCACAGTGCCGAGCATCTGAGTAATTCACAAATATCATCCCTTGCTTTGCTTATTCTGTAATGTGTCATTTATGTCTACAATACACACAAGCCAAGCAAAATTTTCCATGAAGAGTTTAATGAGAAGAGTCAGAATTAAAGCCACAATGTTCCTCATTGACAACCTGAAAACCCCGAGGAAGTGACCTCTACAGTAATGGATTCTCAATGTACTTGATGGGGGAAAACATTAAAGGCCCTCTGCTGTCCTCAGACTAACTTTGATTTATTTTAAAGGCATTGTCCAATAGCTGAATACGTTTTTTTACTAGGTTGTAAAATGAAAAATGGAGGCATACTCACCATTCAACACCTTGGTGGATTCAGTACAGGCCGCTCCAGAAGTTATGTATGCGCTGTTCAGAACTCACAAAGACTGCTACAGTTTATGATTGGCAGCATCGGTAAGGGTGCTTTCACACTGGCAGTTTTGCCTAACGCCTTCAATTGCGGCAAGCCCCTTGCATTTTCTATCGGGCTTGCAGTAAGTGTGTGGCAGACATGGCAAGTGTGGTTTCGGCAGTTGCAGCAGATGCGGCCGCAAAAAAAACGCGGTCAGCAGCGTCTTTTTTCACGGCTGCAACTGCCGAAACCACACTTGCCGCGTCTGCCGCACACTTACCGCAAGCTCCATAGACAATGCATGGGGCTTGCCGCAAATGTACCGCAAGTGAAGCCGTTAGGCAGAAAATGTGTTTTTTTTGACCGGATCTGCCACATTTTTTCAAAACCGCCAGTGTGAAAGCACCCTAAAGGTACCTTCACACACGGCAATATTGCTAGGCAATTTCACTGGCAATTTGCTAGTTGCAGTGAAATCATGGACACATTGTTCTATTTTGTTGCTGTATACAAATGGAGCAATGTGTCCATGATTTCACTGCAACCAGCAAATTACCAGTGAAATTGCCTAGCAATATTGCTGGGTGTGAAGGTACCTTTAGATGTCTAGAGGAGCGAATCTTATATTCTTCTTATTTTTACCAACTTAGATGTGAGATGTATAATGAAATGTTTATTTTTATAATTAATTTTCTATTCACCGCAGAAAACATGACATTTGTGTCAGAGGAAGCTCCAATATTAAGCTATTGTCACGTCCTACTGACGGACCCTACGTGTGAACCCACTGGACCGCGTAGTTGTGGATGCCGATACCTGGTTGATAGAGAGGCGGACTAGAACAGTAGAGTCAAAAGGTTTATTGTGTACAACAACAAAACAAGAACCCACGCCCCAGGGGAGAGCCACAAGGTCGCAGCACTGGAACACCACCGAAGGAGGCCCCGGAGCGCTTAACCCCTATACAGGGATACCACCGGTACCAACCTCGGGGGGACCAATGAAGCGGGCACGAGTGTTAAACGGAGGAGACAGGACCGGCAGGACATAGAAAGTGAGGCGCTCAGTGTGACGAGGGCCGACTTGTATTTCCACCTCTCCGGTGACACCCGCCACAGCGTCTTGTAAGGGCCTCCCATCGACCGAGGTGATGACGCGGGGATGCTGCAGGGGGTATACGGGAGTACCGTAGCGTTGCGCCGCTTGCAGTTGCACAAAGTTACCTGCGGACCCGGAATCCAGGCAAGCCACCTCCGAATGGCGTTTGTCTCCGACCTTAACCTGGATGGCAATAGTGAGAGGTGGAGAGGACTCGCTCTCCGTTAAGTTGGTCTCTTTTACCTGCCCTAGATGGAGGTTCTCTGGCCGCTTGGGACATTGGCGGCGAAAGTGGCCAGATCCTCCACAATAAAGGCACAGGCCCCGGGTGATCCTCTCCTGCGATCCACCTCCATGGCCTCGTGACCTGCCGAAGGTGCCGCGGGTTCCGGAAGGAAGGGTCCACTCTCCTGCGTCCTCTCCTGCGTTCTCTCCTGATACCGCTCCTGAAGACGATGGTCAATTCGGACAGCGAGGGTGATGTACTCCTCCAGGGAGCTGGGCAGGTCCTGAACCATTAGTTCGTCCTTGATACGGCTTGACAACCCTCGGCGGAAGACACCAACCAAGGGCTCATCCGCCCAGCGGAGCTCGGCAGCCAGAGTACGGAATCGGATGGCATACTGCCCAACAGACTGGTTACCTTGTCGCAGGTTGAAGAGCGCCTCGGTGGCGGAGGCCACCCATCCTGGCTCATCAAAGGCCTTACGAAAGGTGTCCAGGAACGCCCGCAGGTTGGACACGATGGGATCCTCTCTCTCCAACAATGGGTTGAACCATGCCAGTGCCTCTCCCTCGAGGTGCGAAGCCATAAACGCCACTTTCGCCTCATCCATCGGGTATTGGTGAGGTAACAACCGGAAGTGGAGCTGGCACTGATTAATAAACCCCCGACATGCTTTAGAATCCCCAGTGTACCTGGTGGGCTGGCACAGCCGTGGTGAAGACACAGCTCCAGCCGGAGATCCAGTTGGCAGCATGGGGACGGAACCTGGGCTTCCTGTTGTGCTCTGTAGGCTGGTAAGCCGATCATCCAAGGAGGACATATGGGATGACATCCGAATCTGACTCTCTCTCAGATGGTCCAATTCCTGGTGGAGACTCAGCACCTGGGAAGAGAGAGTGGGATCAGTGGTAGAGGGCGCCCCCAAGCGGGCCTCTAAAGACTGGATAAACGCCACAACCTGGTCGTGACTCTGGCGGAGTGCGGCCAGCTCTCTTTGGGCATCAAACCTGGTATCAGCGGGGTCCATGGCCAGGGCAAGATCTGTCACGTCCTACTGACGGACCCTACGTGTGAACCCACTGGACCACGTAGTTGCGGATACCGATACCTGGTTGATAGAGAGGCGGACTAGAACAGTAGAGTCAAAAGGTTTATTGTGTACAACAACAAAACAAGAACCCACGCCCCAGGGGAGAGCCACAAGGTAGCAGCACCGGAACACCACCAAAGGAGGCCCCGGAGCGCTTAACCCCTATACAGGGATACCGCCGGTACCAACCTCGGGGGGGACCAATGAAGTGGGCACGAGTGTTAAACCGACCCCAGGCAACGTGGTAAAAAGCAACAGCACAAGAACCCCAGGAAACCGGAGCAGGACTGGAGCCAGCACTTCAGCAGAGAAGAGGTCCGGGGAGCAGGCCAAGAACACCGGAGTCCACGAGGAGTCGGCAGGGAAGAGATCTGCTGGAAGTAACAAACAGGTATCAGATATCATGCAAAACAAGGAACAACCTGACCAGACCAGGAATAGCAACTTCACAAGGTAGAAATTTCCCTGGCAAAGACTGACAGGAAACAGGAAGCTTATATTACAGCAGGGTACTCCTGATTGGCAGGACACAGAGGCTTGGTGATTGGCTGGGGGGAGGAGCATGATCCCTGCAGTTCTCCAGCAATCACTGATTCGAGATGGAGTTTCATGAGCTCAAGCAGTAGCCCCGGAAGTGAGGAGATGAGCGGCGCTATTCAAGCAGAGGGCGCTGGAGCCCTGCGGCAGACCCCCGGGTGGTTACAGCTATAGATATCTGTCTATATCTAGTAAGTTCTTGATTTGAATAATACATTCATTTTACCATACAACATATGGAAAAACAGCCAAAAAAAGAGCAGAATGAAAAGAAAAATCAGCAATTATGCCATTATTTATGTTTTGCTGATGAGGGATCACAACTTTGTGTAAAAAAAACTGGTTGGCACAGGAATGATGGTACCTAGTTTTCATAGTTTTTTGCTTCACTACTCAAAAAAATAAATTACTTTAAGAAAATTGCATTCATTCATTATATCTTTGGGTAATAGAGTTGTATTGGGCCTTTTTGGGGGGAGGGGGGGGGGGTGAACAAGCTGTAGGTTTGATTGGTTTCATTTTGGGTTTATATATTTTTTACTTTTTATTTTTGGAGTTAAAGTGACCAGAAAGCAATAGCAGCCATTTTTATCAGCATTTTAGATTATCTCTAAATCACTACAATTTTGAGGCTGTTGTTTGGCAACTTGGTGCTTCAGCTCCCTCCATAAGTTTTCTATAGGATTAAGGTCTGGAGACTGGCTAGGCTACTCCATGACCTTACAAAGCAACCACTGACCTTGTGAAGACCAGCGGAGGATAACACTGCGGGCACCAGTTAAAGCACTCAAACACAGTGAAAACCCAAGGTGCATTGCTCCCTAAAATTTGAATATGCAGATGAAGTCCATGGAGCCTCAGTTAAGAGTCTACAACATGGACACCAGCCAGTTATCCCACCAGGGAAGGACCTAGCCCAGGGTATTAGTAGCCCCTAAGTCACTATCCAGCCCTTGCGAGCTTGAAGATATGGCCAGGGGTTTACCATGGACTAGGTATCCAACCACAGACAGCTGTTTCGGGGTTGTTGTCCCTCATCAGTGTGGCGCAGGATTCTGGCTGGGTGGGAGCAATGCTTGATAGACAGACATCACAAAGCAACCACTGACCTTGTGGAGATCAGCGGAGGATAACACTGCGGGCACCAGTTAAAGCACTCAAACACAGTGAAACCCAAGGTGCATTGCTCCCTAGAATTTGAATATGCAGATGAAGTCCATGGAGCCTCTATATATGCATATCCCTGAGGAAGGTACAAGGTCTGTACCGAAACGCGTTGCATGGAAATACTGATGAAATAAAGAAGCAGCTTACATACTCTTGGCTTCCCTGGCATTTGTTTGGGTACGGTGGGACTGCAGCGTGGATCACTAAAACACAATCTCTCTCTGGTCTTTTTCTTGGATATATCACTACTGTTACATGGGAGTGTGGATCCAGCAGCAGCTGTCTGAGCTAATTAACCAGTTGTGGGGAAACACAACTGGATCAGGTGAGCACATACACCTATGACTGTACTACCTTAGGCTGGGGTCACACTTGCGTTTTTTTCATGCTTTTTTGGAGACCTGCGTTTTTAAAAAAGCAAGCAAAAACGCACCCATAGACCCCCATGTTAAAAAACGCATTCCCTAATAGCAAAAACGCATGTCTTAATAGCAAAAACGCATGTGTGACAGTACCATGCGTTTTTTGTGTGAGTTTTTGCAATTATGTGATTAACTGACATCAAAAACGCATGGTACATTAGTACCATTTAGTACCATCCAAAAACGCATGCGTTTTCCATAGGGTCCCATGTTAAAAAAACATGCATGCACTATTTTTGGGTGCTGATTTAAAAACGCATGCAAAAACGCAGGGTGCCATCACACACCTTAAAAAACGCATGCTGAAATGAAAAAACGCATGCAGAAACGCATGCTTTTTTTAAAGGCACTAAAAAAACTCATGCCAAGTGTGACCGTAGCCTTATCCGTAAAACGATAAGACCCATTTGTGCCTCTTTGTCTCCTCTTTTTTCTTTGTATAGATTCTAAAACTGTGATCTTCTTTTGCAAAGCCATTCTTTTGTTGATAGGGAGGCATGCTTAGGATTATTGCCATGCTAAATGGCTGAAATTACTTTTTAGCAGATTACCAAAAGTTTTAATGCAAAAGTGACTGATGTTTGAAAACTATAAATAACTCCCTTTAGCTGTCAAAAACAGCCTGAAAGCATAATGATGCCTCCAGAATGCTTTACTGTGGGAATTGTATTCTTTTAGTGATGCATAATGTTGGCTTTCTGCAAACCATATCTCTTGGAATTATGTCCATAAAGCTAAATCTTGATGCCATCAGACAGTAACACAATTTCACATATGCTTTTGGCAGACTTGATATAGGTTTTTGCAAAACGTAAAAACCTCTTGGATTTAAAAAAAAATAAAAAAAGTGTTTTTTTTTCTTTGCAACTCTACCTTGTAGGCTCAATATTTTAAGAATATAGAGTATTGTTGTCACATGCAATACAAAACTAGTAGTAAACATTCCTACAGCTCCTTTAATGTTTAATGTTGCTGTAGGCATCATTGCAGCATTTTGGACCAAATTTTTTCTTGTCTTTTCATCAATTTTTCAGGGATGTCCAGTTGTAGGTTATGTCATCTTCGCAATGTTACAGTACATGGTATATCTAATGCCTTGGAGAAAGTTTTGTACCCTGCTCCTGACTAATATTTTACAAAATGAGATGAGTTTGCTGTATTATAAGCGGTTTATGGACCATGGCTTTTGCTGTAAAGACCAATTAAGAAAATACTGGCAACATCTTATCAGAACATGTGAACTATATTTGAGGTTAATCAAAATTAATGATGGGCGAACCTCTCGATGTTCGAGATCAGGAGACTCGCCCAAGCTTTTGGTAAAGTCCTAGTTCGGGGCTGGAGAAAACTTAAACTTGCATCTGATCCCTGAACTTGGACTTTACAGTTATGGGATGGGGCGGGGAGGGGCTGTAAAATAAAGGATATAATTACTAATTTACATTATGATTATACTTACCGGTCCCGCGATGCATCCACTCGTCCCGCTGTCTCCCAACCGCTTCTTCTTCCAGGGTTATTCACTCCACTGCTCGGCACTCAGCTGTTTTTTGGCCAGTGTTGGGAGTGTTCGCCCGAGTTCATGGCCATGAACTCTATTGAACGTGGACTGTCACAGTCAGTGTCAGCCTGCTTCTTGCTCTGTATAGACGCTTGTTTATACAGAACGATGTAGCAGAACTGTCTCTGTGGACTATGTCGGACTGAGGATTTTTTTTCTGTTTAATAAAGATGGAGTCCTAAATGTCCTCTGTTTTATTTCTAATACAATATTTTTTTCTGTGTTGTTTTATTTTACCCTTTACTAGAAATTCAGGGTGGCCATGTCTAATTTGGCATGACTCCATAAATTTCGGGCTTAGTGCCAGCTGGTAATCCAAAGCTGATCCTAACCCCCTTATAAATCAGCGTGCCACCGCCATCAGGGCCGCTGGATGAACCGGGTAAAGTGCCTGTAAATGGCACTAAGAAAAATGTGCCATTTCTAGGGGCGGCTGCAGGCTTCAGTTTTTAGCATGGGGGGCCCAGAATGCTTGGGCCTTAACACGCTGAGAAACCCAGCCTGCAGCTGCCTGGTTTTACCTGGCTGGGGATCAAAATACGGCAGGAACCCACTCATTTTGTTTTTTATTATTTTAGTAATTAAATGATTAATGGGCTTCCTGTATTTTGATTGCCAGCCAAGGAAAAGCCAGGCAGATGGGGGTGGCAGCCCATAGCTATACGCTTTATCTGCACTGAGAATTAAAAATACCACAGAGCGCTACGTTATTTTTTAAGATTATTTATTTTACATTACTATGATGTCAGTTAATCAGTGACAGGCCCAACAGCCAATGCTGTCACAGAGTGGACGTCTGTGATTGGCTGCTGGAGTAACCTAAAACCAGCTTATACAATCTAGCATCTAGAATGTATGAACTGATTCCAGGTTACTCCAACAGTCAATCCCAGATGCCCATTCTGCGTGACAGCATCTGTGATTGGCTGTTGGGTTCCTCATACATGTAGTAGTGTAAAAATAAATAAATAATTTTTAAAAGTGAGCGCTCAGTGGGATTTTTGATTCTCAGCTACCTTTGGCTGGCAACCAAAATACAGGGAAGCCCATTAATTTTTTTTAATTATTTAAAAAATTATTAAAAAAGTAAGTGGGCTCCCGTTGTACTTTGATCGCCCGTCAGGTAAAACCAGGCCGCTGGGGGCTGGGATTCTCAGATTTGTAAGGCTTGAGCCTTGATGAAAACCGCAGCCGCCCCTGGAAATGGCACATTCATCATAGTGCCATTTCCAGGTGCTAGTCCAGTGGCCCTGAGGGTGGTGGCACACTGGGTAATAAAGGGGTTAATACCAGCTTTGTATTCTTAGCTGGTACTAAGCCCAAAATTCATGGCAAATTAGGCATGGTTACCATGGTCACCATGAGTTTCTAGCAAACAGTTAAAAAAGAAACACAACACAGAGAATTTTTTTTTTTTAGCAATTAAACAAAAAAAATGTAGAGACTCCATCTTTAATAAAAAGGAAAAAAAATCTCAGTCTGTAGTAGTCCACAGGGACAGCTCTGCTACATCACTCTGTATAGACAAGCATCTATACAGAGGGAGAAGCAGGCTGACACTGACAGTGACAGTCAAAGTTCAATTGAGTTCATGGCTAAGCCATGAAATCAGCTGAACCCTGACGTCACCGCGAACACTGCCAACACTGGCCGAAAACAGCTGAGTGCCGAGCACTGCAGTGAATACCCTGGAAGTTAATAAGAGAAGTAGAAGCAGCCTGGAGACAGTGGGACAGGAGGACACGTCGTGGGACCGGTAAGTATAATCATAATGTTTATTAATAATGTGCTTGTAAGTGATGTGCAGTGTAGTATTCTGTGTGGAAAAATCATTTCTGGGACACTTTTCAGGAATAGTCATGCCACTGTTTGCACCACTAAATCAATATAACGCCAAGCTGGAATGAATACTAGTGGAGTCTGTCTACTGTACACAATGCCACCCCACACAATAATCCCTGGAGTAGGATTGGTATGACCTTTCCTCATGGAAGTCTCCTCATTGTGTTAGCCATATGGACTACAAATGGAAACAGACTGAAATGGAGCAATGGAGGATGAACTATCCTCATAAATGATGTGCCTGCTTTTGTGCTTTTGTCTTGGCCACAATGATAACTGAAAATTGGTCTGGAGAGCTTGTGGGCAACACCATAAAGATGCCTTCATGAGGAAAAACTTGGACATACATCACATGGGTCTCTAGTAAGCAACCCTAGAGGTGGTTTAAAGTTAGACTAGATTGTTTAAATGTGTCAAAATTCAAAATTCTTTTATATTTAATGTAATTTTAATCAAATGTTTAATTTAACCTAAGATTAGAACAACCAATGTGTTTATATCCATAAACAGCTCTATTTTTTTCCATGGAGGGTGCCTTGTGTAACCCTCATCGGTCAACATATTGCACCGTTTCATCCCCCAGACATCTACATGGCTGTGTCAGTTTTTAGAAATGTAACATTTAATTAAATAACAGCTTCAAAATCTAGAGCTTTCGTTATCCAAGGACTTCCCCAGTTATCTGCAGAGTGTCACTCATCCACTGTGAAAGGGGGAAATATACTGCACATAGACCGCAAAGCCACTCTATACAGCCCCAGCAGCCTATGGAGAAATAATAGCTTGCTTCACTACATATCATCCTTCACTGCACTTCTGTCTACAACTCTGAGGTTACTGAAAAGCAAACAAAAGGGCCGGTAACAGCTATGTGTGTTTACTATGAGTTGCCCTCACTGTTTACACGGGTTGCATTGAAGCTCATTGTGACCCAACCATGTGCAGCTGTGGTGACAACACCACTGATGTCAAAATTAAGCGAGGCCGGATCCAGGACAGGGCAAATGTGGCGTGAACAGTCTGAAAGGGTAACCTGTAAATGCCTCTGCAAACAGTGTGTAACAGTCAGGACTATGTATGCCGAGCCCTGGACATAATACTTACAGTCGTGAAACAGAGTATTTGGGAATGAGAAATTAGCTCGTTCACATGACAAGAGCTGTAAAAGATAAATACAACCATACAATTACTGTAGACAGATTATCATCTTAAAATAATGGCTTCTTATGCTCAACATATGTTAGCAGTTGTGTTTGACAGCTCAACTTCCTAGAAAGTGATATTCATGTCACTGGGAGCCCTAGATTTACTAGGGGCTCTCCTGTGTAGTAAAATGTTCAAATCTGCAAGAACGACGTGTGTTTCCTCCTAATGAAGGCTATTTGATGAAGTATTTGGGTCCCTTCACCCCTACCCCTCCATGACCTTGGAACCTAAAAGATAATCTAACTATGTAGAAAAAATTTCACTGCAAACTCTAAATTAAATACAGTATATGTTCATTGAACTTGCTAAAATGAGATTCATGCAGATTTCACCATTTTAAGAAATTCATGGTATGGCATAATTCTACTTTTTACCAACACATTAAGCTTAGATACAGGATCAGGGATAGGATCATTTATCTCTACAGGCAGGCAGCTTGCTATAGAAGTACCTACACAAATGGTGCTATATTAATAAATAATAATAATATTAATCATCCTCTGCTCAGTTTGTAATGGAGAATATCCATGGTAAGACCTATCTTATTGTTTGTTCTCCAACCCCAACGGTTGATAAGGAAATAGACCCTTTTTGTAAACAAGACTGTTAGTTTATAGACTTGACTTAAACACTGACAAATAGTGAAAGTTTACTGTTTTTTTCCTATATTCACTCTAGGTTTATTACTTCTGTAAGGTCATTAGACAAAGAGTCCCCTGAGTGTTAGACAAGCACTGCCATCAATGCCAGGAGCACGGCATCGGCTGCGAGCGAGGATGTCATGAGCCCTTTATTCACAGTAATGACAAGGTGTTTAACAATGAAGGGAAGTGAGAGCGCGGCCGAAAAATACATTATTTGCGTCACTGTCTTGTGTTGGCAAGGAGGACGGTGTCTCCTATGAATCTACTGATCTTCCAGCTATTATTACCAACTATTGCCCTTATACTTTGGGAATTCTGTGTATTCATTGGCACCAATACACTAAAACAACAGATTGTAAAATAACACATACGTAGGCCTCTTTCAGACGTCTGTGAATCACGTACAAGTTGTATATGTGTTTGTCATTGATAAACCACATACTCATTAAATCTACAATGCTGGTCACATGCCATAGTTTTGAATTTTATGCAAAATTAAAATAAATGCTCTCTTAGGGTGCTGCATTCAAAACGCTGCATTGTACAGTACAGCTACCAGCATAGTGGATGGGACATCTCCCAACGCAGCACGCTTTCAGCTGCGGTGTGGGTTGCCCCACTCCCACATCTCTGCAGCATGTTCATGTCATGATGCGGAGTCGGAAGTGGTCATCAGCGGGTGAATGCAGGGAGAAGCTGCTCTACACCCACCGCAGATCATAAGTAAAGGGTGGCTGCGGTCTTCCTGCATTCACTCGCAGGTTCCCACATGTTCGGAGGCCATGGGTCCAACATGTAGTGGCTCCGGATCATGTGCACACAGCCTTAGGCAGTGTACCCACAAAGAGTTTTTGGATAACTTCTGATGCTGTGTATTTTCGCTGCCTCAAAAAATTGGCATCTTACAATTTTCCCCATAGACTTATCTTAGAAGAAGAAAATCTGGAGATAAAAAATACAGGTGCGTTTTTTGTGAGTTTCTGATGTGGAAACGCAGCAAAGATGCATGTGACCTGCACATAAGTACGTAAAGATATCTTAATGGCATAAATACCAGGAAGTATCAAAAACAAAGCAGCTTTATTTAAAGCTTAACACACCAAGAAAAGACAGAATCCGCAATTAAAACGTTTGGAAAGAAAAGCACACGAAAATGTAATGCAGAAGGTACGTAACTTCATTTACATTTTGCAAAAACTCACCAAACCTCAAACCTACCATATTTTGCAACTTCTTAGGTTCCATTCACACCGTGCATTTTTGCTCGTCAGTTTTTGTAGCCATAACCAGGAGTGGAACAATCAGAGGAAAAGTATAAGAGAAACAAGTGCTCCACTTCTGTATTTAATCACCCACTCCTGGCTATGGCTACAAAAACTGATGAGCAACAACAGACCAAAAAATGCACAATATGAATGGAGCCTTAGTGGAAATAGCTACACGTTCCACTAAAATGCAGCAAAAATCTACAGCGTATAGAAAATCACTCCAGGGGTAGGAGAATTTAGGAGAATTCACAAACATTTAGCAACACTTTAAAAAGTCGCAATTGATGAATCTGCCGAAAACATCTGAAATCCCCAAACTGTGCCAACAATGACAAACAAGTGGACACACAACACAACTTTCAAGAATACACAAATTAAAAGAACACTAATGAAGAAAAGAAAAGCAGGTTAACAGAAAATACTAAAAACTACAAGAAAAAAGGCGCAAAATTAATAAACTGTCCGAAAACTATGGCCGAAAACCGAGGCAACCATTTCCATAGGAATCAATGTTAAATTAATTAATTGGTTTGAGACACTGAAAAAGACCTATAAAAAAAATGTCATAGTGAATAAAGATAGCGGTTAATGATAGAATCACTCAGAAACACTAATTTAAAGAAAAAAATAAACATTTGTTGTTTTTTTTTTTTTTTTTAAAAGCAATATTTGATGTATGGGAGACGCTGAGGAGAGGAGAGAGGGGTGTACTTTTTATCTCATTTTTATGCCTAAATTAGCAGTGATGTACAGACCGAAATTGACCTAAATCGGGGCATCGACGAAAACTGAGACACGATGTTCATTAAAAAAATAACGAAAACCGAGGTATTATTGTACATTATTAGTAGAATGTAATGTAATGTTTCAAACCATGCGGCAGGAAGAACGCTGATAAAATTCCTATGTCCGGTCAGGTTTAGCTGCTGGACGAGTCTTCTCCACACATCTATGGAGATCACTTACATCTTTACACTGAACAGTTCTTTCCATAGAATCATATAATCAGTGCGGCTCAGTGTTTAACGTTATGGCCTTGAATAAATAGGACAAATCCGCAAAATTGTGGGTTCTGCGTCTGCCAGCTCCGTGTGCGATCTGCAGTTTTATCTCTCGGTGTCAGTTCTGGCCATTGGTTATTGGGTAGTAAAGATCATAATTGCCTCTTTGACTTTGGCAGAAGTAATCAGACCCGTCTGGATCCGTCAGCCAACCAGGCAGGATAGAGTGACCCTGCCAGAATTCCACCAGAAGTCCCTGAATGAATACTTATGAAGTGTTTTAGGATTGAGTCAGCTTTACAGTTACCAGCCCTGTGCCAGCACCATATTGTATGCATGAGATTCTGTGATTTTTCATATCTAATAATAAACTTTATAAAGGACATAAGTGAGAAATATGGAAGGAGCAAACAACTCACCATCATCATCATCATACTTTTATAGTACTGACCAATTCCAAGCTGCAGGCAATAGAATCATCCATGAATCACTGAATGAGAATGGAATATAATGTAATATGATATGCAGAAAAAAAGGAATTGTAAAATTAAATTGGTTCTCCAGGTTCAACATTTAAACAGTCAATGAGTTCCACAGGTCACTCAAGGTCAAAGTGACTATTCGGCTAGGGCTACTCGGAGACGGTGGCCACAACAGAGGTCATGCAGCATGTTGTGATAGAGGTGGTGCTGTGACAAATGCAGCAGCAAGTTGCAAACCTTCTGTCTTTTTCTGACTATGGGTCACAATCCATTGCCATTCCTTTGTATTATGCTACAATATAGCATCAGCATACAGTTGCATACAGCCACATATGACATTGTTGCTGTGTAGCCCCATCCTTAATGGTGTTATTTGGGACTATTTTATTTTTCTACTAATGACTTAGGGAATTATTGGCATGTATTTGCTAACTACCTGCCTGTTCTTCCCAGCGTAGATCTCTACACTCTCTACAGATTGCTCTACAGCTTGTGCTGATGTCACACCAGAGCAGCCACTTCTCTTTACTCGTAATGGGGCATACCTACTGATGTGATGTTGATTGACGGCCAGTTTCCCCACTGCCTAAGGCCATGTGCACACGTTCAGTATTTGATGAGTTTTTTACCTCAGGATTTGTAGACAAAACCAGGAGTGGAGCAATCAGAGGAAAGGTCCAATATAAACACCTGCACCACTTCTGTATTTAATCATCCACTCCTGGTTTTGGCTACAAATCCTGAGGTAAAAAACTCATCAAATACTTAGTGTGTGCACGTGGCCTTACTACGGTCAACCAACTGTCAATCAGCATAATGTCGACAGTCACACCACAACGATAGAGCAGCTTGGAAGAAGAAGAGCTGCTCTGTTAACATGAAAGAACAGAATCACCAGCAAGAGAGGTACGTGACCGCTCTGAGCCGCTCCCAGGAAAAATAGACAGGTAGTTGCTAACTACCTGCTTTGCTTAGGCCCTTAGTGAAAAAAGAAAAGCTATTTCCAGAAAATCCCTTTAATATTCTTTATAAGTGGGGTATAACTACTCTATATATTACACAGCTAAATAGCTGCAGAACCTTTTTTGAAGAATAAGGGCAGAATATTCTAGCGAAAGCTCAAATTATTTCTTTAGAGATAAAGGTTAACACAATAGGGATAATAGGTGTTTAGGGAATGATAATGTCAGTTTTCAAACAAATTCTTAAATTCTTCAAGTGAAAAGAACTTTATTTCACGTTATAATGACAGTTTTGGTCCTAACGATTCACCCTAGAGATCATAGCAAGTGATGGTGTGTCACTGTGATTGGTGTAGAGTGGACAACTGCTTATCTGTTAATTCATTTGTCCAGAACAATTATCTCCATGCATACACTTAATCACTTTAATGCTGGAGGTGACTGTGACAAGCAGTGTAGTCTGCCAACATCTGACACATTCAAGCGCTTGTCAAGGTGAAGAAGGAAGCTTTGTGTTTTGTTGCATTACACTGCCCTCTTCTGGTCAAACTTAAAAGTACAAGCAGAAGGAAGTACAGAATGTATTCCACAGAGGAAAAATAAATATATAAAGTATATGTGTAAAGGATATGTCCTGACCATTTCTTAGAAGCAAAAAACATAGCCCTTGATTAATGCCTTTGTGGAGGATAGAAAAAATGGCTGTTGGGACCACCAATGTACAAGGGACATACTGATAAAGAAGATTTATCTTTATCAAGAAGTCTGTGATCTGTTCAATAAAAAAACGCAAAAAAGACTATTTCCCAGTGCACTGTCCAACTGTAATAAACAGTTAAAGAACAGGATTCATTAAAACATAGATACAATGCATTTCTAGATGCAAACCGCTCTCTTGATCAGGTATACGGGATACACACCATACACACTAGACCTTATAGAGCTACACCAAGTGTAAATATGAGACTTAATTATCCCAAACAATTAACCCTCTATATTCAGGGGTGGACATTCTGTGCAATTGTGCAGGGCCCCCACTCCTTTGGGGGCATCCAAGGTCTACAACAGAAGCTACACTAAAAACAAAACATTAAAACAATAAAAAAATACACATAATTGGTATGGCTGCCTTCGTATGAGTGTAATCTATTAAAATATAAAGTAAATTAATACAATTGGTAAATGATGTAATAAGAAAAAATATGAAAACACCAAAATTATGACAATAAAATGCAATAAAAGGCAATAAAAACATTGTATCTCTTTGAAAATAGTATCCGTAAAAATGTCAGCTCTGAGCACAAAAAATAAGCCATCACAGTCCTAGATCCTAAAAATCAACAAATGTGTTTGCATTACCTTCCTTCATTGGGGACTCGTCCCAATTGATTATTGAACTAAGTAGATTGCAGTTATCTAAGGCTGGCTTCACACTACGGTCAGGTCAGGTCAGATCAGGTCAGGTTTTGTGTTTCAAACCAAGAGAGGAACTTGCAGAGAAAAAGTATAGTTGAAAGATTGACACCTGTTCTAGGTTTTGGAGTCACTCCTGGTTTTGGCACACAAAACCTGACCTGATCTGACCTGACCTGACCGCAGTGTGAAGCCAGCCTAAGAAAACTTTGTAACCATTTTTGTTAATTCATTGCATTCAAATATAAATCATAAAACGGGACTGAAAGCACTAGATCATTATCTTACTCTGGATAGCTCCATTCCAGATGAGTAAAAAAAATAACTTTTGGATGGGGTAGACTTCAACCTGACTCATAATATTTTCACACTTGGGGGTGTGACCTATTGGCAGTTGAGTGGCTGTGCAATGGGCACCATATCTGTGCCAAGTTATGCAAACCTATTCATGGGTTTGTTTGAGTCGGTGTGGGTCACACTCTGTTTTATAAGCTCTTTATAGACTTTTTTTTTTTTTATTTGGAATGGGTCCTTAGAGGAAGCAAGAGGGTTTATTCAAAACCTCAGTTACAATAAATGGTGTCTACAATTCCCCTCTAAATCTTCCTCCACCTCCATTGACTCTTAGGGTACCGTCACACGCGGCAATATTGCTTGCAATTCATTGGCAATTTGCTGGTTGCAGTGAAATCATGGACACATTGTTCCATTTGTACACAGCAACAAAATAAAACAATATGTCCATGATTTCACTGCAACCAGCAAATTGCCAGTGTAACTGCCTAGCAATATTGCCGCGTGCTGACGATACCATTAGATTTAAATAATTATGAAGAATGATGATGGGTCCATTCATGGTGGACAGTCATTTTAAACAATTTCCTTTATACTATAGAATAGATCAATTGTGGAATCAGTGATATGGCCATTTCTCCAAAGTGTTGCAGGAGCCAGTTTTAAACACAACATCAGAATGCATGTTGCTCATGCTAATGTAAGAAGCCTACATGGACTAAATATACTACCCAGGGTCAATAAAAGGATCTTTATTTTTTCACCATCGTTTCTCATGGTTTTAACTGTCAGGGTCTCTTCTCTACCTTATTATTGACTCTTTTTGCACTTGAGCACCAAGTTACCGGTAGAGCTCAGCCTTCCTTCCTTCATGCTACCATGGCCTGCAGCATCTCCATAATTTTTCCCTCCAAACACATCTAGGATATTGTTAGTTGGTAATTGCAAAGGAAACTGGATGCTGCGACTCTTGATTTGTGTTCTCAAGAGCAGTCAGCGTGGCAGAACATTCCTCAGACAACATTTATAACCTCTTGATAGCATGTGAAGGCATGCGTATATTTCTGAAGGTGGTGCTCATCTTGATATTGGATAAATTGAGATGATTTCAATATTTTGTTTCCATTTTATAATCAACTAAATGTTGGCATGATGCTATCCCATTGGTAGGGTGGTGACATCACAATGGGGGTGGTCTCTGTGGTGTTGAGTGCGGTGGCTGTCTCTCCCCTCTGTGTTTTCTTCTTTGAACTGTCTCCCATGTTTGCTCTTTCTCCTCACGTGCGCTCTCCTTCCTTTGTGCTGTCTTCTCCCTTCATGCTGTTTTCTCCCCTCATGTGCTCTCTCCTTTGAGCTGTCTCCCCCTGTGTGCTCTCCCCCTTTGTGCTGTCTTCTCCTCCCTGTACTCTTCCCTGTATGCGGACTCTCTCCCCCATGCTGTCTTCTCCCCTCTGTGCGCTCTTCTTTGAGATGTCTTCCCCCTGTGCTGTCTTCTCCCCTCTGTGCATTCACCTTTGAGCTTTCTCTCCACTGTACCCCGTGATCTCGCTGCTCTGCTATTCACTCTACCTCCCTGTGTGCATACCTCTCCCCTTAAGCACTTTCTCTGCCCCAGTTTACTCTTTTCCCTGTGTGCTCATCGACCTGTGCTTTGTCTTACCCCTTCTACTCTCTCACCCTGTGGTGTCCAAAGATGGTGGCGGCGTAAGTGCACATGCGCACACAGGGTTAAGTTATATACCAAGGGGTCAAAAGATGGCTGTCACCTGAGGTTGTGCGCATATGCATCGGGAATATATATGCACTTACTCAGGCAGTGATGTGTCAGCGGAGGTGGCTGCGGTTACAGGTGACTACGGCACCACTGGTGCTACTGTGCAATGTGCTGGTACTGCCAGTGGGCACAATATTTTCATATCCATCCCTCTCTTCGTCCCTGTGCACTCTTTCTGTCCCCTGTGTGCTTTTTCTGTGCCCTCTGTGTGCTTTCTATGCCCCCTGTGTGCTCTCTTCGTCCCCTGTGCGCTCTCTGTGCCCCCGTGTGCTCTCTGTGTCCAAAGACGGTGGCGCCTGAGTAACTGTTCATATGTGCACTGGGGAAAGCACAAAGGGAAGAGAGAAAGCACAGGGGAGAGAGCACAGAGCGGGGATTATATATATATATATATATAATATATATATATATATATATACAGTCATATGAAAAAGTTTGGGCACCCCTCTTAATCTTACTCATTTATTTTGGTTTAAAATTGGGTTTTTGCACCAGCTATTTCAGTGTGATATATGTAATAATTGATGGACACAGTAATATTTAGGATTGAAATGAGGTTTATTGCACTAACCAAAAATGTGAAATATGCATTATTTCAAAATTTGACAGGTGCAAAAGTATGGGCACCCTTCTGATTTTCATGATTTGAATACTCCTAACTACTTTTTACTGAATTATTGAAGCACTAAATTGGTTTGGTAACCTCATTGAGCTTTGTACATCATAGCCCAGTGTATCCGCTCATGAGAAAAGCTATTTCAGGTGTCCACTAGCAAGTTGTTCTCCTAGTTGCATCTTCTCTGAGGAGTGGCATCATGGACTCCTCAAAACAGCTCTCAAATGATCTGAAAAAAAAGATTGTTCATCATAGTTGTTCAGGGGAAGGATACAAAAAGTTGCCTCAGAGATTTAACCTGTCAGTTTCCACTGTGAGGAACATAGTAAGGAAATGGAAGACCACAGGGACAGTTCTTGTAAAGGCCACAAGTGGCAGGCCAACAAAAATATCAGAAAGGCAGAGAAGAATGGTGAGAACAGTCAAGAGCAATCCACAGACCACCCAAAGACCTGCAGCATCATCTTGCTGCAGATGGTGTCACTGTGCATCAGGTCAACAATACAGCGCACACTGCACAAGGAGTAGCTGTATGGAGAGTGATGCGAAAGAAGCAGTTTCTGCATGCACGCCACAAACAGAGTTGCCTGAGGTATGCAAAAGCACATTTGGACAAGCCAGTTTCATTTTGTAAGAAGGTCCTGTGGACAGATGAAACAAAGATTGAGTTGTTTGGTCATACAACAAGGCATTATGCATGGCGCCACAAAAACACAGCATTCCAAGAATAACATTGCTACCACTGTCAAATTTGGGGGAGGGTCCATCATGCTTTGGGGCTGTGTGGCCAATGACGGCATCGGGAATCTTGTTAAAGTTGAGGGTCGCATGGATTCCACTCAGTATCAGCAGATTCTTGAGAATAAAGTTCAAGAATTAGTGTCAAAGTTGAAGTTACGCCGGGGATGGATCTTTCAGCAAGACAATGATCCAAAACACCGCTCCAAATCTACTCAGGCATTCATGCAGAGGAACAATTACAATGTTCTGGAATGGCCATCCCAGTCCCCAGACCTCAATATCATTGAACATCTGTGGGATGTTTTGAAGCGGGCTGTCCATGCTCGGTGACCTTCAAACTTAAGAAAACTGGAATTATTTTGTAAAGAGGAATGGTCAAAAATACCTTCATCCAGGATCCAGGAACTCATTAACAGCTACAGGAAGCGACTAGAGGCTGTTATTTTTGCAAAAGGTGGATCTACTAAATATTAATGTCACTTTTCTGTTGAGGTGCACATACTTTTGCACCTGTCAAATTTTGAAATAATGCATATTTCACATTTTTGGTTGGTACAATAAACTTCATTTCAATCCTGAAATATTACTGTGTCCATCAGTTATTACATATATCACACTGAAATAGCTGTTGCAAAAACCCAATTTTAAACAAAAATAAATGAGTAAGATTAAGAGGGGTGCCCAAACTTTTTCATATGACTGTATATATATATATATATATATATATATATATATATATATATATATACACAGTTGTGTTCAAAATAATAGCAGTGTTTTCTAAAGCATGACAAGCCAACAATCTTTATATAGTAATAGTTCTATTTTCATATATTGGGAACATTGCACACTGTTTTCTAAATAAAAACATGCAGAGAAATGTAATTTTTAACTCCTTTACAGAAAACAACAACGAATGAACATTAGTTTGTTAAAAAAATAGCAGTGTCTGCATTTATCTTTACAAACTGAAAATGTATAATTTTTTTTATAACTTAGCATTCATATGAATCATTAACCTAATATTTAGTTGCATAACCACAGTTTTTTAGAACTGCTTCACATCCATGTTGCATAGAGTCAACCAAATTCTGGCACCTGTCAACTGTTATTCCAGACAAGGATGTTTTGACTACATCCCTCACCCTATTTGCATTTTTTGGCTTTGTGTCAGAAAAAACATTTTGGATGTCACCCCTCAAGTGTTCTATCAGAAGAAAATCTGGGGATTGGGCAGGCCACTCCATAAGCCTCAATTTTGTTGGACTGAAACCAAGAATTTGCTTGTTTATTGGTGTATTTAGGTTTGTTGTCTTGTTGAAACACCCATATAAAAGCCATTTCCTCCTTAGAATAAGACAACATGACCTTTTCAACTATTTTGATATATGCAAACTGGTCCATGATCCCTGGTATGCAGTAAATAGGCCCAGGACCATAGTGAGAGAAATATGACCATATCATGATTCTTATACCACCAGGCTTCACTGTTGTCGAAGTGTACTGTGGCTTGAATTCAGAGGTTTGACGGTTGTCTGTCTGCGACCCTTGAACCCCAAAAATTTTTTTAATTTCATCAGTCCACAAAATGTTTCTCCATTTCTCTTTAGGCTAGCTGATGTGCTCTTTAGCAAACTGTATATGCTTCAGTACACATCTTTTTTTTAACAGTGGGACTTTGTCGGGACTGTGGAGACCCGGGGGTCAGTGGGTGCTCTTGTCCTCTGGCCCAGCCACCTTTAGCAAGACAACGTGGACCAGGGCTTATCCCTACACTGAATGCCCGTGCTCCTTAACTGTGGGGGGAACACTACTCAGACAACACAGGGTGAGAGAAAAATAACACATAACCAGCAAAACACAACAATGTAACAGGCAACAAAGTCTCACCCTTCCGCTGACTCACCAGGGAATAGAATATAGCACAGTAAAGTCTGTAGCCAGGGGACCGGTTTGTCCTAACCCGCGTGGCTTCCTTATGCAATCTTTGTCATCACAGCTGAATCTGATAATTCGATTTCGTCACAGGGACTTCCTGCTAGATGTCTGTCAAGGTACCTTTACACGCGGCAACTTTTCTAGGAATTTAACTGGCAACTTACTGGTTGCAGTGAAATCATGGAGACATTGTTCCATTTGTACAGAGCAACAAGATAGAGCAATGTGTCCATGATTTCACTGCAACCAGTAAGTTGCCAGTGAAATTCCTAGAAAAGTTGCTGCGTGTAAAGGTACCTTCACAGTCGTCATAGGTAACTTGAGACTGTCTTTGATTATCCTAGAGCTGATCATTGGCTGACCCTTTGCCATTCTGGCTATTCTTCGATCCATTTGATTGGTAGTCTTCCATTTCCTTCCACAACTCTCTGGTTTTGCTTTCCATCTTAAAGCATTGATGATCATTTTAGCTGAACAGCCTATCATTGCTTGCACTTCTTTATAAGTTTTACCATCTCCAATCAACTTTTTAATCAAAGTATGCTTTGTTTCTGAACAATGTCTCGAAGGATCCATATTTCTCAGGCTTTCAAGGAGAAATGCATGTATAACAAATGCTGGCTTCACCCTTAACCAAAGGCCATCAGATTCATACCTGTTTCTTCGCAGAATGACTGACCTCACTAATTGAACTCCACACTGCGATTATTTTGAACACCCCCCCTTTCAATTAACTATTCAAATACACAGACTCAAAAACATGCAGATCACAAGCACTGTTATTGTCTCTATTTGGATATTTGATATACTCTTATAAAAAATTAATGGTTATAAAAAAAACATGCAGATCATAAGTGCTGAGTCTGTTGATTTTCTAAGAGTCTACTGCACCAACTGATAAATTGACATGTGGTAATATAATTTATACCAAAATTGTGAATAATCTGGTTGGTCATATTGGACTGCTACAAGTGCATATCAATAAATTACAATATCATTAAAAAGATAATTTATTCCAGTAATTCAATACATAAAGTGAAACTCATATTATATAGAGTCATTACAGAGTGATCTTTTTCAAGTTTTTATTTCTGTTAATGTTGATTACTTAAGGGCCCGTTACACGCTACGATTTTGTGAACGAGATCGTTGAAACGTCACGGGTCTTGAGACGTTCAAACGACGTTGTTATGAAGTCGTTGTGTGTGACACGTACATACGATCAACGATTAGTCAACTGATCGTTGATCGGTGGTTTGTGATCACGACCTTAAACCAGTCGTTGATCGTCCTTCCAACCTGCAGCATCGGTGTGTGTGTGACACCTCGATAACAATGTAGTTTACGACTTTGCCTATTCATAACTGAAGGACATAGGCAACCAAACGACCGCAAGTGTCGTTCGCTTGTCGAGGAATCGTTGCAGCGTTGTTCTCTATATCTGTATGTGTGACACCTCACCAGCGATCAATGAATGATGTTCCAGCGATCTAGGTCAAGTCGAATCGTTGGTCGGATCGCTGGGACATTGAAGTGTGAAACGGGCCCTTTAGGCTATTTTCACACTGCACATTTTCAAATCTGTGTGCTTACATGAAATTCATGTATAGTCATGGACAGGCATGGATCTGTACAAAATGATGCCAACAGATGTCCACAGAACATTTTTTTAACGGATCCATCATAAGTCACCAGAGATAGGGTCTGGGAGGAGCTGTACCTTGCTTCTGATCATGCTCAGTACAAACAAAACTGATCTTTCATGGATCCGTTGTTTTCATGAACCTGTACGCTTTCATGCTCCACAGAGTTCCATTGTAATTTCAAACAGACGTGAACGGATCCGTTTCTGTCTGTTGGTGTCCGCGATTTTCGAGGAGGGCCAGAAACAGAACAGTGTCCATTTCTGGGTACATGAAAAATGCAGACACCAATGGATTTGTGACAAAATGGAGACAAATGGATGGCCACTTTAAGACCAATCCGTGTCCCTAGGATAACATGGGAGGCCATAATAGATCCATGGCCATAAGTTTCAAAAAAGCTGGACACGGATTTGAAAATTTGCCAGTGTGAAAGCAGCCTAAGGCTTGCAGCCAATGAAATCCAAAATTCATTATCTCAGAAAATTAGAATATTATATATGACCAAGTGAAATAATGATTTATAAATCATAAATGTTGGCCTACTGAAAGTATATACAGTAAACGCATTCAATACTCTCTCAAGGCTCCTTTTGCATGAATTACTACATCAATGTAGTGTGGCATGGAGGCAATCAGCCTGTGGCACTGTTGAGCTGTTATGGAAGCCAAGGTTGTTTTGATAGCAGCCTTCAGCTCGTTTGCTTTGTTGGGTCTGGTGTCGCTCATTTTTCCCTTGACAAAACTCCATAGATTCTCTATGGGGCTTAGGTCAGGCGAGTTTGTTGGCCAATTAAGCAAAGTGAAAATGTGGTTATTAAACCAGGTATTGGTAATTTTGGCAGTGTGGACAGGTGCCAAGTCCTGCTGAAAAATGAAATCTCCATCTCCAAAAAGCTTGTCAGCAGAGGTAGCGTGCAGTGCTCTAAAATTTCCTGGTAGAAAGCAGCGCTGACTTTGGTATTGATAAAACACAGTGAACCTACATTAGCAGATGACAAAACTCCCCAAACCATCACTAATTGTGGAAACTTCACACTAGACCTCAAGCAGCTTGGATTGTGGCCTCTCCACTCTTCCTTCAGACTCTGGGACCTTGATTTCCAAATTAAATGCAAAATTTAGCTTCATCTGAAAACAACACCTTGGACCACAGTCCAGTTCTTCCTCTCCTTTGCCCAGGTATTGCATTGTCTATTGGTCATGAGTGGCTTAACACAAGGAATGCGACAGTTGTAGCCCATGTCCTAGATGTGTCTGTGTGTGGTGGCGCTTAAGCACCGACTCCAGCAGCAGTCCACTCCTTGTAAATCTCCCCCAAATTTTTGAATAACCGTTGCCGAGACGCAAGGTCACGTATTCTGGAAGTATCAAATTATCTCCTGCGTGGATTATTTAAGTTTGCTCCTCCATTTTGATTTTGCCTGGGATCAGTGTCTATCCTCACTTAAGCTTCTAGGCTCTCTGAACATGGATTTGGTTTCCCTCCTGGTTTTGGTCCTCGGCTAGTTTGACTTCCCCTCTCGTGTCTTTCCTCTACTGTTTGTCTTTTTCACGATTACTTTATTCCCCTTTATCTTTTCCTATAGCTCACTGCACTTAGAAGAGCAGGGACCGTTGCCCAGTTGCGGACTGCCGCTTAAGGGGAGTTATTCAAGTTGGCAGGGACAAAGACTGGCTGGAGACTAGCAGGTGCACTTCTTCGTGACTGTGACATCAATCTTCTATTATTGGAACCCTCTTATGGGCCCGTCACACGGGGAGATATCGCCGGTGATGTCGCCGAGATCTGCCTGTTCAGGCGATGTTGAAGCGACATCGCCTGTGAGTCGCCGCGTGTAACGAGGCAACTGAATGGCGATTAATCTCTGTTTCTGAGTTCAGACATTTCCCAACAGGGTCGGGAAATCAGGCGATGTAGCTTGAGCGATCTGGATGGCTACTGCCGTGTGACGCGGCGATAGCAAAGGCACAGGCCATGTCTGTGTTCAGGCAATCCATTCTGTATGCCACATTGACGGTGAGGTGGTGCAGTGTGACACGGCGATCTGAAAAGCCAACATCGCTTCAAGGTTGTTTCAGGCAATTCCTGAATCGCCGGTTCGACCTGGGTTGACGGTAAGATTGCTACGTGTGACGTTTCACGAGCAACACTGCAGTGATGTGCGCGTTCATGAGATCGCCGCAACATCGCCGGCGAGATCTCCCCGTGTGACGGTACCATCAGGTTGGTAAAACATCAAGTTTGGACATTTCCTTTGGCAAGAAAATTTGAAACATTCTGGAAAACGTAAGCCCAGATGGATGTATACCTACACCTGTACAGTTTCAAAATTATGCATCCACATAGAAACGGGAGGGCCTTGGCAACTGTCCTTAAGGCTTCCTTATGTTACACCTTTGTACATATTATACCTACAGGAGCTTTTATGACAGGCCATTCTAAATTCAAAGGCAATAATGTGTTGTTGCAGCTAAAATATCTTCCAGTCTCCTGGGAAAGATTTCTACAAGATTTTTTCCCTATTTATTCAGAAGAGTATTTGTGAGTTCAGATATTGAGTTTAGACAAAAGGGTTTAGCTCACAATCTCCCCTCTACTTCATGACAAAAGTGCTTGGAAAGGTTCAGTTCACGGGTCTGTAATAGCCAATAAAAATCTTCTCCATCTAACCATGTATTTATAGACCTTCTTCAAACTATTACCATGATTTTGGAGGCATACAGTTGTCCAAAATGTCTAGGTATGCTGAGGCATTACCTTATTTTTTGGATTATAAGACACACTTTTTCTCCAAAAGGGAAGGGGGCGCGGGTGCTTCTTACAATCTAAATCTAAAAAAAAAAAAAATCATCTTACCGGGGGGGCTGTTGCAGTGGTGGAACGGAGGTGCCTGGGGGGCAGGTATCACGGGTCCAGGGAGGATGGAGGCTCAGCGGTGGGACCAGACCTGCAGCGGGGGAAGGAGGGTCGTGGCAGCTGCTGCCATGTTCTGTGTGTCTATTCCAGGGGTCTCAAACTCGGCTGGGTTTGTGGGCCGCACACAGGAAAAAATTGATATCGGGGGCCGCATTGCTTGTAGGACTAAGTGACATTTTTAGTAATACCAGAATGATTTGCTCAATGTGGTAATGTCCAAATCCTGATCTTCTTTTAGTAATGTCCCCACTGTGGTTCCCTTCTTGTAGTAATGTCCCTATCCTGGTCCCTTTCTTGTGGTAATGTCCCCATACTGGTCCCCATCCTATAGTAATATCCCACATACTGGTCCCAATATTGTAGTAATGTCCCCATCCTGATCCCCATCTTGTAGTAATGTCCCCATCCTGGTCCACATCTTGTAGTAATGTCCCCATCCTGGTCCCCATACTGTAGTAATGTCCCCATCCTGATCCTCATAATTTAGTAATGTTCCCATCCTGATCCCCCTAGTGTAGTAATGTTCTCTCCCTGGGCTTCCTCTTGTAGTAATATCCCATCCTGGATCCTTTTGTTGTAATAATGCCCTCATCCTGGTGCTCATATTGTAGTAATGCCCCATCCTGATCCCCCTTTGTATAAATGTCCCCTTTCCTGGCCCTCTTCTTGTAGTAATGTCCCCATCCTGATTCCCATCTAGTAGTAATGCCCCCATCCTGGTCATCATATTGTAGTAATGTCTCCTATACTGATCCCCTTTTTGTAGTAACGTCCCCCATCCTGGTCCTCTTTTGTAGTGATGTCTCCATCCTGATTCCCCTTTTGTAGTAGTGCCCCAATACTGATCCTTTTTGTAGTAATGTCCCCCATCCTTGTCCCCTTTTGTATTAATGTCCTCCATCCTGATCCCCTTTTTTAGTGATGTCCCCATCCTGGTCCCCTTTTGTAGTGATGTCCCCCATCCTAGACCCCTTTTGTAGTGACGTAGTGCAAGGACCTGAATCATCTGATTGGCCAGTAGCAATCGGCTGATGTTTCACGTGACATCATCAGCTGGCCGGCAGTTTAAACTCTCAGCTGATGATGTCACGTAACACATCAGTTGAGCGGTTCGCTTGGAGTTCATCGGAGTTCACGCTTGATGCAGCTCTGGAATGAACTCCGATGAACTTTCCCACGGCCAGGTGTGCAGCCTGTGCCTGCTACATCTTTACCAGCAGACGTGTGTATCAGCTGGTAGACATATAGCAGAGCTGAAGAAGAAGATCTCCTCTGGACTAGGTTGGAGTTTATTTTCTTCAATAAAGATGGAGTCATTAATTGTGTTTTATTTGTAATAAAAATCTTTTTCTCTGTGTTGTTTTTTTTATATGATTACTAGAAATTCATGGAGGTCATGTCTAATATTGACGTAACCCCATGAATTTTGGGCTTAGGGCCTGCTGACAATACAAAGCTGGCCCTAACCCCATTATTACCCAGTGAGCCACTGCACCAGGGCCCTAGATGAGCCGGATACAGTGCCAGAAGATGGCACTTCTATGAACGCGCTATTTTCTGGGGTGGCTGCAGACTGCAATTTGCAGCGAGGGGGGCCAGAAAGCGTGGGCCACCCTGCGCTGCGGATTTCAGCTCCCAGCTGCCTAGCTGTACCTGCCTGGACACAAAAATAGGGTAAATCCCACACATTTTTTTAACACGCATTACATGTTTGGGGTCTTATTTATATTTTTTTTAAAAATCGACGTGGGCTTCATCCTATTTTTGTGTCCAGCCAGGTACGGCAGGCAGGTACGGGCTGCCTCCAACTCCCAGCTGCCTAGTTGTACCTGGCTGAGAACCAAAAATATAGGGAAGCCCTTTTTTTTTTCTAATTATTTCATGACATAATGAAAAATTAAAAAAAAAAAAGCTGGGGGCTGGAATCCGCAGCACAGGGTGGCCCAAGCTTTTTGGCCCCCCCCCCCCGCTGCAAATTGCAGTCCGCAGCCACCCCAGAAAATGGCACGTTCATAGGAGCGCCATCTTCTGGCGCTGTATCTGGCTCATCCAGGTCCCTGGTGCTGTGGCTCACTGGGTAATACTGGAGTTAGGGCCAGCTTTGTATTATCAGCTGGCCCTAAGCCCGAAATTCATGGGGTCACGCCAATATTAGACACGACCACCATGAATTTCTAGTAATCATTTAAAAAAAGAACAAGACAGAGAAAAAGATTTTATTAAAAATAAAACAGAACACAATTAGCGACTTCTTCTTTATTAAAGAAAAGAACCCCCCCCAAACTAATTAGATGATCAATATCAGGTTCAAGGACCTGAATGAGATGACAGATCAGCTGATTGTTTGCAGGTAAATAATTAGATGATGTGTCATCAGTAAAAAAAAAACAAAAAAAAAACAAAAAACATACCTCTGCAGACACATCCGATCAGCTGCAGCAATTCCCGGTAATCAGCTGATGCTGTCTCCTCACAGCATCAGCTGATCGTTAACTCCGGGGGTAAAAAGCCGGCTTTATTCCACTGGCCGGTTTAACGATCAGCTGATGCTGTGAGGAGACAGCATCAGCTGATTACTGGGAATTGCTGCAGCTGATCGGAGGTGTATGCATTGAGGTGAGTATGAGGATTTTTTAAATTTTATTCTGCTATTTTCATTTCGCTTAGCAGCAAATGTACAGGCAGCCAGAAGCTGCTGCACATACGCTGCTAAGCGAAAGAAACATGTCATATATGTCACACGGGGGAAGGAACACAGGATTCTTCTTCCCCTGTGTGACATCACATCCTGCTTCTCCTCCTGCGCCTGGCATTATACGTGCTGGAATTGCGCATTGTCTTAACGGCGATGTGTAATTCCAGCAGGTATAATGGGGCCTATGGGAGAAAGCGTGCACAAAAAAGTGCCAACAATTAACATGTTGATTTTTTTACGCGCATGCTTTCTCCCATAAAAGCGTGGCATATATTTACGCAGCATCTGCACGGCAAAAGTGAAAGTCCATTCACTTTCACTTTGTGGAAAAGTGCAGCATAAAAAAGCGCACAGTGTGAACGTAGCCTCACACACATTCTCTCTCACACACACTCACATTCTCATACACACAAACACACTCTCACATACACACATTCTCTCACACTCACTCGCACATTCACAGCCTCATTCTCACACACGTTCTCTCACACACACACTTCATTCTTACATAGACACATTCACTCACACACAAACACACTCACACACTATCGCACTCACAAACACTCACATGCACAAACACTCTCACAGGCATAAACACTCTCACAGGCACAAACACTCTCACAGGCACAAAAACTCTCACACTCACACACACTCTCACACTCACAATTTTCTAACCTTTAACAAGTGCAGGAGGGAGCTGCGCTCCCCGCTGTGTTATATCTTCCGGCCACGGCACTGACAAGGCTCTGTCGCTCATTAACATCAATGAAAGCTACCAGCCAATGAGAGACCCGCTGCTGCCCTCGACGTATGACATCACCTGAGGGCCTCTCATTGGTTGGTAGCTTTCATTGATGTTAATGAGCGGCAGAGCCTTGTCGGTGCTGTAGCCGGAAGATACAACACAGCGGGGAGCGCAGCTCCCTCCTGCACTGTACCAATGGCATGTCTCTCTATAGTTCCGCGGGCCGCACAGTAAAGCCACAGGGGCCGCATACGGCCCGCGGGCCACGTGTTTGAGACTCCTGGTCTATTCATTCACAAGCTGGCTACTGGCAGCTAAAGGTTAAGACTTCCAGAAAATGTCTGTGGATGGAAATCCGCAGCCATTTTCTTGAAGTCTCATTCTCTTGCAACCACAAGTAACAGCTTGTGAACGAACAGACACACAGAAAATAGTGGCGTCCAACGTGACCCCCCACTGCAGCTCTGGTCCCGCCACTCAGCCCTCATCCATCATTGTCTCGTGATACCTGTCCTCAGCACTCCCACTCCACGATGTCAACTCCCCCCTTGGTAAGCCATGGTGGGTCAAGGGAGGAAGGATATATATATGTACCATGCTGGGGGGCAATGTACAAAGGATGAGGTACATATACACCAGGATGGATGTATATATGTATAAACACCAGGATGGGGGCCATATATATCAAGATGGGGATATATATACCAGGATGGGGGGCCATGTATACCAGGATGGGAGATTTATATACACCAGGATGAAGGGACATAAATACCAGGATGGGGAACATATACACCAGGATGGGAGACATGTACAAAGGATGGGGGACATATACACCAGGATGAGGGATATATTCAGTGCCTTGTGAAAGTATTTGGCCCCTTGAACTTTTTAACCTTTTGCCACATTTAAGGCTTCAAACATAAAGATATAAAATTAAATTTTGTTTGTGAAGAATCAAAAAGTGGGACACAATAGTGACGTGGGGTGTGCAATATTATTCGACCCCCTTGAGTTAATACTTTGTAGCGCCACCTTTTGCTGCGATTACAGTTGCAAGTCGCTTGGGGTATGTCTCTATGGGTACCGTTACACGTCGCAATATTGCATGCAATTTCACTTGCAATTTGCTGTTTGCAGTGAAATCATGGACACATTGTTTCATTTTGTACATGGCAACAAAATAGAACAATGTGTCCATGATTTCTCTGCAACCAGCAAATTGCAAGTGAAATTGCATGCAATATTGCGATGTGTAACGTACCCTATCAGTTTTGCACATCGAGAGACTGAAATTCTTGCCCATTCTTCCTTGCAAAACAGCTCAAGCTTAGTGAGGTTGGATGGAGAGCGTTTGTGAACAGCAGTTTTCAGCTCTTTCCACAGATTCTCGATTGGATTCAGGTCTGGACTTTGACTTGGCCATTCTAACACCTGGATACATTTATTTTTGAACCATTCCATTGTAGATTTTGCTTTAGGTTTGGGATCATTGTCTTGTTAGAAAATAATCTCTGTCCCAGTCTCACGTCTTTTGCAGACTGCTACGGTTTACTTCCAGAATGGTCCTGTATTTGGCTCTGTCCATCTTCCCATCAATTTTAACCATCTTCCCTGTCCATGCTGAAGAAAAACAGGCCCAAACTATGATGCTGCCACCACCATGTTTGACAGTGGGGATGGTGTTTTGAGGGTGATGTACTGTGTTGCTTTTACGAAAACATATTGTTTTGCATTGTGGCCAAAAAGTTTGATTTTGGTTTCATCTGACCAGAGCATCTTATTCCACATGTTTGGTGTGTCTCTCAGGTGGCTTGTGGCAAACTTCAAACGAGGCTTTCTATGGATATCTTTGAGAAATGGCTTTCTTCTTGCCACTCTTCCATAAAGGCCAGATTTGTGCAGTGTACGAATTATTGTTGTCCTATGGATAGACTCTCCCACCTCAGCTGTAGATCTCTGCAGTTCATTCAGAGTGATCATGGGCCTTTTGGCTGCATCTCTGATCAGTTTTCTCCTTGTTCGAGGGACCGCCGGGTCTTGGTAGATTTGCAGTGGTCTGATACTCCTTCCATTTCAATATGATCGCTTGCACAGTGCTCCTTGAGATGTTTAAAACTTGGGAAAACTTTTTGCATCCAAATCTGGTTTTAAGCTTCACCACAACAATATCTCGGACCTGCCTGGTGTGTTCCTTGGTCTTCATGATGCTCTCTGCACTTGAAACAGAACCCTGAGACTATCACAGAGCAGGTGCATTTATACAGAGACATGATTACACACAGGTGGATTACATTTATCATTACCATTCATTTAGGACAACATTGGATCATTCAGAGATCCTCATTGAACTTTAAGTTTGTGGCACTGAAAGTAAAGGGGCCGAATAATATTGCACGCCCCACTTTTCAATTTTCTATTTTTTAAAAAAAAGTTTAAAATATCCAATAAATTTCATTCAACTTCATGATTGTGTCCCACTTGTTGTTGATTCTTTAAAAAAAAAATTTGAATTTTATATCTTTATGTTTGACGCCTGAAATGTGGCAAAAGGTTGAAACGTTCAAGGGGGCCAAATACTTTCACAAGGCACTGTATACCATATATAACAGGATGGGGGACCATGTATACCAAGATGAGGGATATATATACCAGAATGGGGGGACATATACAAAGGATGGGGGACATATACACCAGGATGGGGAATATATATACAGCATATACAAGGATGGCGACCATGTATATCAAGATGGGGGATATACATGCCAGGATGGAGAGCCATGCATACCTGGATGGGGGGCCATGTACCAGGATGGGATATATATACATATATACCAGGATGAGGGGCAATGAATACTAGGATACACACCAGGATGGAGGGGACATATATACAGGATGGGGGATATATATATATATCAGGATGGGGGGCTATGTACCAGGATGGGAGATTATATATATATATATATATATATATATATATAAACACACACCAAGATGGAGTACCATGTATACCAGTACCAGGGTGGAGGATATATATATACACCAGGATGGGGGATATATAACCTGATTGTAAGACGGACACTGGCATTACAAGGTGGACCACATTTAACGTTCAAAATTTCTTGTACTTTTCCTTCACCAAATTTGGGGTGCGTCTTATAATCAATGGGTTTTATAAAGCGAAAAATACGATAAGTAAGCTGCAGCAATATTCCTCCACTAAATGTTAGAGTTGGCACAATACAGTAAGGCTGTGTAACGACTGCTAGTCACTACTCACAGAGAGCCATGAGGCAGTGTAATTAAACGTTCTGGGGTCAGATACCAAGAGAGCACATCGTGACCTAAACGGAAACACAAATAGATAGTCAAGTCACTGTCCATTTCCAGGAAAAACAAATTGTTTTGTACACCTGAATAGGAATGTTAATGTAACAAGCACATGGATTTCTGCAAGCCACATTTAGATGACTAGGAAAGTCAAAGACATTTCCGCAGACAAGTCAACAAGCAGCATGAGACTTTACCTTTAATAGAAAGAAAGCGAAGAGGGAACAATAATGAGAAGCCATTCTTGGGTCTTTAAATAATGTGAGGACTTGGTGGTGTCTGCAATGATAACAGATTAAGAATTGTGGTTTGGTGTATAGCTGCATTATACGCGCCACCACAGCAGAATTGCGTATGTCCGGTTCCCATCATGACAGACTGATGCCACGCACGTACAACTACAGTGAGTGACATTGTTTATCTCTGTCAAATGGCCTTTTGTTCCAAGGCAAAGAAAACAAACTGCTACTATAGTCTCTTCGTCATGCAAGATTTTCTCTCTATAAACGACAAATCATATTTGCTTATACTAGTGTTTTTTACCTCCTCTTGAAAACGTCTAGTGAACAGTGATTTACTTATTGACATTTACAGGTAGAGAAAGGTCATCAGAAAACCTCCCTGCTGAAAGGGACACAAAAACACAGGTGACGTTTCACCTCTAGCAGGATATGAGCCAAGCTACAACGAAGTTACAGCAAGATACATAATATTTAGTACATGGGGAAAAAATCATGTCAATTCTATCCATATATGTCCGTATGTATAAGATTTGTTTGGTTTAAACTGCATTTTTTTCCATTCTTAATATCATACTGATCAAAAAAAATATAAACTTTTCAGGGGTTTTCTCAGTGAATGGCCCACCCTCTCTGTAAATGGGCCTTTCACCTGGCCCGCAATGTCATTATGGTCCTCAGAGGTATAGGGAATCTAATGTCTTTAATACATGTCTTCAATCCTTGACAAATACGCCCAGTACCACATACACAAGAACTGCAAGGTCCAAAAGCACTAGAAACATTTGCAGTCAAGGAGGAAGAAGAGGGCATTTGGTGTCATAAAGCATCTTCCTCTAATGATCCAAACTTTCTGTCAACAACATCAACTGAAGTACTTTATAACAAAAAGTGAACTAAACTATCTAGTAAGAGATTTGGATCTGCCTAAAGGTACCGTCACATGACACGAAATCGCCCGCAACATTGCTGAAAAATCCCAAGGGTTTAGCAATGTTTTTGGCAACATCGCAAGTGCATTGAGCTGTGCGACAGCACAATGCAACTGCGGGGTAAAACGTGGTTTTCCCCAGTTGCCAAAAATTTACCCAACATGTTGTAAAACCCTGGGGAAATCTCGCCCCAACGATTTGGCGGATCGTGCCCCTTGCGAAACCAAAGGAAAAATTTATGGGGGCCAAGCGATTTTGGGCTTTTTGCCAACATTTGCTGGTATCGCTTGCTGGGTTGTTTTTGGGTTGCAGAATAGGCGCCACTGACACGCAAAGGGCCCCAAATCGCAATGGGTTGCGAGTCCTTGCAGAATAGGCGCGGGCTCACTAAAATTTTACATAATCACATAGATAATACTGATAATTCCCATATAATCACATATATAATAAGGCATTGTTCACACAAAATTTGCGGGTTTTTTTTTTTTGCAAAATAAATATAATTTGATTATCCCGTATCTATTCTATAATTTTCCGTAAACGACTTCCCTCGCACCGGCGCTACTTTCCCTGGCTTTGTTCGTGGGCGCCCAAAACGCCCCACGCGGCTCACTTTTACAATGGCCGCGGGGAAAACGGGGGTTGCGGGGGTCGTTGCAGAATAGGCGTCACTTTAAATTTACAATGGCCCCCCACTCGCAATGCCCGCGAAGCGGCCCGTTGCGAGTCCTTGCGAATAGGCAAAGACTCACTCGCAATGCCTTTACTCGAAAAAGGCCACCAAACGGCCGTTTCGAGTCCTTCAGAATTGGCGCGGGGGCTCACTAATTCATACATAATCACTAGGAAAAATTTTTGATATTCTAATATATAAATTTCCCCTAACGGACTTCCGTAAATTTCGGCGCTGTTTCCCTTTGTGTGGCCGTGGGCGGGGGGGGCGGGCCCCCGCGACCTGTGAAACATTGCCCGCGCAAACGGGGGGATTGTGAGCCGTTGCGAGTCCTTGGGAGAATAGGCCCCACTGACTCGCAAAGCCTTTACTCGCAATGGCC